>JAWNLL010000296.1:0-634799 GCA_035042425.1 Drosophila flavopinicola | reverse complement strand
AAGAAATATGTAGTATGATTAAAATAATTTATTTATTTATTTATTTATTGTCGACTATTGACAGTCGACACAAAACAATTTATATAAAATTATAAAACATTTAAATGTATTTACAAAATTTTCATAAAATTTAAAGCTATTACTTTCAATTTCCTTGTACACTTGAACATCCATATAACTCATCAATGTTAAAATTGCAAAACGATTGAATAATAAACGGCGAAGATATGCATCAGCGATAGCTTGAAAACATCGGATTTATGGCCAAAATCGATTTCAAGTTTAAAGGCAGCTTTAAGATGTAGTGGTCCGATCCGTTCGGCTCAGACCAATCTGCAGTCCCTTTGAATAATAAGTCTCTGGTTGCATCACGATAGCTCAAAAACTGAGGGACTCGTTTGCATACACACAGACAGACAGACAGACGGACATGGCTAGATCTATTTGTTTTGTTTTTCTAAGCATACTGGCAGTAACTTTTGGGGGTCTCAGACGCTTCCTTCTATGCGTTACAAACTTCAGGACAAACTTAATATACTATTTTCTATAAAAAATGCCTCGCGATAAAACGATTTTGTACAGCATATGGAATTTCGATGGTGCAGTTGTCAGAGTGAAAATTGCCTAAATGTTCGAAAATGTTCGGCACGCCGAAGATAATCCTTACTCATTTTTTTTTTTTAATTGTTGTTTAATTGTCTAAAAGGTAATTTCCTTATCCAAGCAACCAGAGTCAACAAGCCCACTCCCAAGATAGCAAACGATAATAATTGCAAAATCTCGACATTTCCGGCAGATCAGAATAATAACAGCATCGATGGGATCAAGTCATGCGATGCAGAATGAATGCAAGAGGAATTCACGTGAAAAATAACATAAAATTCAAGGTCCTGGGGTTCAACAGCCGTCTAGAGTTCGGGTACTCAGACTTTAAATTTCAGAAGCTACCTAAATCTATTCAGCGTCTTCACCCCCGTCGGTCCCCTCAGCAGAGTTAAAAACTGGAGTACATGATCACATCGAATTCGCGATCTCTGTCAGAACACGTCCTCTAATTTGGTTGGGGATATGAATACCAATTCGGTGTATTGCGGCAGCCCACTTAGCAATATGAAAGGTAGAGCTGCCAAAAATGCAGCCATAGATTCAGGTTTTGTCTGTCTGAACGATGGTTGTCCCGCAGACTCCCACAGCCCAGCGCGATTCTCAGTTTTCGACCTTACCTTCAGTAACTCAAGAAACATCAACATCACATGGAAGTCTAACAATCTACAAATTTAAAACAGCAACCACTTTTCGGTAACTATCAAAGCAGAGAGTACAACTCTGAAATTGTGAACAGATTTATGCTTTACGGCATAATTGCACGAACTTCCGACACTGAAATTTTTGCAGATTCACTGAATATAAAAGAAAAATCTATCACAAAAACCAATACCGTCATCGTTTCAATCAAGAACAAATATGTCCCTTAGAGATGGCGGAATGAGTAAACAGTAAATGCAGCTCCGATACCAAGCTTTATTTCTGCCATTCCATAAGTTTCTCGGATGCTAGACATGCACCCAAAAATAACCATATAAAGAACAGGAAGAAGGTAAACTTTTGCAGGCTCATTGATGAAGTCACGCCCGCCCCTAACATGTGGAGTAAAAGCAAGAAGATTAAATCATGGAAACAAGTATAAGTGATCTAGTGTGCTGTACCCGACTGGGAGATACCCTGAATCCAGTCCTTACATTCATTCATTCGTACCTATCAGTGCACATTCAAACAAACACACACATGCTGCCAGCAGTGCAAGTAGTTTTAGTTAGCTTGCGTATTCAGACAGCTCCAAACAATGGAAAGTTAAGCCTTAAACAACTTCTGTGTTTATTATCCGATCTTATTCAACAAATTTTTATACACAATTGTCAATCACATGTATGACCAAACCTAATTACAATGTCTAAAATCGAAATTGATCGATAACTTTTTAAATGGACGATTTATCGATCAAATGAAACTTGTTATGATCAGGGACTACGAGAATTTATATTCCAAATATGAAGTCTCAAGCTCTTATAGTTTCTGATATCCGCATATTTCCACAGAAAGACGGACAGACAGACTAGATCGACTCGGCTGTTGATACTAATCAACAATATACATATGTATTTCATATGGTCAGATATGCTTCCTTCTGCCTGTTTTATACAGAACTTAATTATACCCTTTTAACCCAAGTGAGACAAATGAATAACTTGCTTGAAGTCGGTCGCATCAAAAAATCGCTTCGACTGCGTTAATGTTTTTCCAAGTTGCAAGTCATCGATATGTTGTCGGACTTACCTGATATGCCATATCCCATATTGTCCATTGTGCATTATTACAAATTGGCATCGCTCCAGGCTGAAGGCTTGCTGCTGCCACCAGGGCGACGAGGGAGGAACGCTACAGATCGAGTGTTTTCCACTTTCACTTAGCGCTTTTCGCGGACCACGCAACGTGCAGATGTCAGGATTGTTAAGCCCACATCTGATGATACTGCGGCTTCTATGGCTGCACAATATTTACATTTCTGAGGCTAAGCTTTAAGCTTAAGCTTAACAAAGTCTCTCACCCTTTCTAGGCCTGCTGATCAACCATCATCACGAGTACTGCCTACTTTCGGGGCAATACTTTTAATTACAGTTGCAGAAAACCAAACGCCAGGGACCGTAATTTTCAACAATCAGCCTAGGGGCACTCGTGCGACGCTTAGCCTTGCTGAGATCGGCTCCGGAGAGTGCACATAAGCCGCAAGGACTCACTCTGCTCAATGATGCAGCATCGAAAAATGGAGGAGCCACGCCGATCGCAGGAGCCACGCCGACCGCGTCAGCCACGCGGATTGCAAGAGCCCCTTCGATGGAGGCGATGAATGAATCGCTAACATCCCCGGTTAACGAACCGTTGACGCTGCAAAGTGCGGTGGAGCAAATGGGAGTCATTATCGGCAGCCTGACGGTGCTTTTTGACGGGAAGCAGCACATAAATCAGCTGACGAGGGACAAGCTCGCCACGCTAGCTAGGCTGCAGCAGGCATCCCTGCGGCAGTAGGGGTCCCCAGAAACACTTGTAATGTTAGTCGTTCAGTTAAATCTGAACCACTGCATAGCAGTGCAGGATCTGCTTACGCAAACAGTGCGTGAGCGGTCCATTGGCCTAGCATTGATGAGCGAGCCTTACAAAATTGGGGACCACGACAAATGGGCCACGGACACTTCTGGAAAGGCAGAAATCTGGATCTGTGGATACACGGATGCTCAACTTTCATGCAAACACGCAACGGACGAATAAAGTTGGTGGCATTTGGACGTACAGCGTCTATCTTGCCCCAAGCCTCAGTATGCTCGACTTTTCAGCCGCCCTGGATGCGCTTGCAGACGACGCAGTGGGCCGACTTCCACTGCTTATTGCTGGTGATTTCAGCGTGCGCTGAAGACTGGGGAAGCGCACACACAAACACAAAAGGGCGAACACTACTGGAGGTTTTTGCGTCACTAAATATCGCGTTGCAGACAGCGCACGTTCCGTAAAGCTGAAATTCGGCTCGATAGTTGTCAGTAGCTCACTATACAATGCTGCAAGCTGGTGTATCAGCAACATGTACACAGCGAGCGATCATTTGCCAATCCTCTGCACTGTTAGTGAGCGTATGATAAGGAGTGAAACAATCCCTCAATGTCGGAAATGCTATCGTGCTGAGAGCATTGACACGCAAGTTTCTACTCCAGAATTAGTGATCTCTCTGCTTCTGGGAACGCACAGTGCATGGAAAATTAGATAATGGCACACCTGGAAACCGCGTGCGACAACACCAAGGCACAAAGGAGGAGCTACAGGCAGATTGCTAATGCCAGGCGGGCTTGTATCCGTGCAAGGCGCCTATACCAGCGATCTGTGGGCAGACCTATCCTCGACCTAATCCGCATAGGTGCCATTAAGGAGAGCAAGCGCAAGTGCTTCCTTGAGCTCTGTGATTTGGCAGACCATGATCCCTGGGGCAGGGCGTACAAACTAGTGACCATGAAACTAAGGGCGCGCAAGCAGACCATGCCATCGGACCCCGTTCTGGTGGGTGCTAGTGTAGCTGAACTGTTCCCGCGTAGGAGTGACGCACTTTGCGACATCCCCTGCTTGGAAGCCAAAGAGTCCATTGAGGAGGTACCTTCGATCGCAGGCAGATGGAAATTCGGACAAAAGAAGTACTACCTGATTGTCGCGCTGAATATAAAGAACGTGTTTCGCAAGGCAGAATGGGGTACCATTCTCCGAGCACTTGCGGCTTTTGAGGTACCACTGTACCTGCTACGCATTATCGACAGCAACTTTAAGAACAGGTTGCTGAAGTACGACACTAGCGAAGGGACAACAGAGTACCGGATCACAGGAAGCGTGCCACGGGGATCAGTACTGGGTCCACAATTGTGTAACGTAATGCACGACGGGATCCTGTGCCTGAGTCTCCCACACAAAGTCCATGTTGTGGGATTTGCAGATGATGTTGCGGTCCTGGTGGTCGCAAAGGAATTTCGAGAAGCAGAGGTGAAATGCAATGCCAATACATCAATTACAGGGCAGCGGCTACAAACATGCCACTCTCGCGCGTCATGATGAATAGTCGGGGCCCAAGGCTGCTGACTAGCGTGATTAGGTCAACTCCTATCCCGAGCTCTAGCCGCCTTTCTATTTTAACACAAACTAACTTCCTCACACTAAGCTTTATATATACATATTACATACATATATATGTAAGTAATAAGATGAATTTAAAAAAAAACAAGTAAGACTGCTCTAGTCGGGAGTGTCCGACTACGAAATACCCTGAAACCAGTCCTTACAATAATTCATACTAACCTAAACACACTCATGCTGCAGTACAAGCAGTACAAGGGTCTTAAGCAGTTAGCTTTCTTTTTTACTGAGCCCCACACAATGGTAAGTAACTTCTGTGTTTATTGTCCAATCTATTTGAAAGTTTTGGGGCATACAATAATATGTGTGACCAAAACAAATTTCAAGGTCGTACACAAATGTCGTACACAAGGTCACAAATGAGTTTTTTTGAACTTTTGGGGGGTATGGGGGGTAGTATCCCAAAAGTGAAATATGTGTTACATGTGTATGCTATTCGAGATTATGCATGCCAAATTTGGGGCCTCTAGCTCTTATAAGTTTGAAGTTGTGTCCCAAAAACGCTAGCCTGAAATCAAAATTTATCGATAACTTTTGAGCGCGTCGAGTTCTCGATAAAATTAAATAAACTTGATCTGACCCGGCACTTCCAAATATGAATTATGACCTTGCAATTTGGTTTGGTCACACATTTTATAGCCAATGTTATGTCCTAAAAATTTCAGAAGGATCGTACAATAAATACAGAATCTATTTAAGATTATACTTTCCATTGTGTGGGGCTCAGTGAAAAAGCACTCTAACTGCTTAAACCGCTTGCACTGCTTGCAGTATGTGTGTGTTTGTATGTATGTACACTGATAAGTTAGCATGAATGGTTGTAAGGACCGGGTTCAGGGTATCTCCTAGTCGGGCACTCCCGACTAGAGCACTCTTACTTGTTATTATTAAAGATGTGTAAAATCCACACATCGCTAGAAAAACACCTTAGCAACACAAGTGTTCAGCTGTGTGCAATGCAATACTAATGCCACAGCCCAAAGCACTTAAGCCTCAATTCTGATTTGTTCAGAGAGTGTTAGGCTCTGATAAACCAAAATGATCATGTTCTTTAATTTAATAACTTCTGGGACTTATCCATTTATCCATTGAGGAGTGAGAATTTATAGTTAGCGTGCTAAGAACCACGCAAACCAGGAAATTAAAACTAGGTTGTATACCCCTATTTTATGCTTTTTAATTCCAAACACGAACGAACTTACGAAAATACCGATTGTGATGGCAGACAAAATCCGCGACATAGAAAAATCATCTCCTTGGAGCCCCCAAACATAACTAAACGGAATCCCAGTCTAGTGGTCAGTACTCTGATTGGTTCTCATCGACATATATCAGATAATTTAAGTGGTAGAATTAGTACAGTTAAAGTAATAAAACATTTCTAGGGAGTTGTCAAACGAATCATTGTTACAAAAAACAAGTGGTAAAGGATTATCTTCGGCGTGCCAAAGATTCTATAATCTTTTCGAACCTTTAAGCAATTTTCACTCTGCCAACTGCACCACTGAAATTGCAAAAGTAGTAAAAAATCGTTTTATCGCGTGGCATTTATTGTTTTGCTCTATGAATTGGTATCATATGAATTAAAATTTTTTTTCAGTCAAAATATTTAATGACGCATTTCTTCGCTATTTATGACTCAATCGTTTTGAAAATTATACCCATTAATGAGTTGGATGCTCAAGTGTACAAGAAAATTTAAGGCCATTACTTTCAAAACATCGGATTTATGCTCAAAATCGACTTTGAGTTGTATGGCAGCTATAAGATATAGTTGTCCGATTAGGCTGGCTTCGAAAAATGTGCTGTTTCTTTGAATAAGTGTCTGTGAAAAGTTTTATCGCGATAGCTTTAAAAACATGGGATTTATGACCAAAACCGACTTCAAGTTGTATGGCAGCTATATGAAATAGTGGTCCGATCTTGCCGGTTCCGACCAATGTGTTCTCCATTTGAATAATAAGTCTCTGCGCAAAGTTGCATCGCGATAGCTCAAAAACTGACGGACTAGTTTGCATACATACAGACAGACGGACATGGCTAGATCAATTCGTTTTGTCATTCTAAGCATACTGGCGGTAACTTTTTAAGGTCTCCGACGCTTCCATCAATGCATTTCACACTTCAGCACAAAGTTAAGACATATACTATTTTCTGCGAAAATATTATAAGTATTCCGAAAACTTATATATTTCATGCCAAAATGCTTTCACCAAATAATAGAACAACATATTTTTTAAGGTTCAAAGAAAATAAGTAGGTGTGCCAATACTTACAGTGAATCACTAAAGTATTGATTGCTAAGCATATGGAGCATAAGCCCAAGTATTTCACCATCTTAGCAACTACGTTTTTATATTTTTATACCCATTAAAAATGGGTAAAATGGGTATTATGGTTTTGTGCAAAAGTATGTACAGCATATGGAAGTCATCTCCGACCATATAAAGTATATATATTCTTGATCAGTATCAATAGCCGAGTCGATTTAGCCATGTCCGTCTGTCTGTCTGTCCGTCTGTCCGTCCGTCATATGAACACGTGGATATCAGGACAACAAGAGCTAGAGACTCATATTTGGAATATAAGTTCTCCTAATCCCGGACAGATCAAGTTTATTTCATTTGATCGATAACTCGTCGCATTCAAAAGCTATCGATAAATTTCGATTTTAGACTAGCGGTTTTGGGACATAGCTTCAAAGATATAAGAGCTAGAGACCCCAAATTTGGCATACATAATCTCGAATAGCATACACATGTAACAAATATTTCACTTTTTGGATACCACCCCCCAATCGCCCCAAAAGTTGAAAAAACGCATTTTACGACTCTGCAATTTGTTTCGGTCACACATATTATTGACAATTGTATATCCCAAAAATTTGAGTAAGATCGGACAATAAACACAGAAGTTATTTGAGATTTAACTTTCCATTGTAAGGGGCTCAGCAAATGCAAGCTAACTGCTTAAACCGCATGCACTGCTTGCAGTATGTGTGTAATTGTATGTATGCACACTATTAGGCAAGTATTAATGGAAGTCAGAACTTGGTTCGTATCTCTAGTCGGGCAGTTCGATAATTTTACTTGTTTTTTACTGCCTTCGTAGAATGATGTTTACGAAAGGCAATGCAAAAGAAACAAGTAAGAGTGCTCTAGTCGGGAGTGCCCGACTACGAGATACCCTGAACCAATTCCTTACAATCATTCGTACTAATCTAAACACACATGCTGCAGTACAAGCAGTACAAGCAGTGCAAGCGGTTTAAGCAGTTAGCTTGCTTTTTGCGCTGAGCCCCATACAATGGAAAGTTGAATCTTAAATAACTTCTGTGTTTATTGTCCGATCTTATTGAAATTTTTGGGACATACAATTGTCAATAATATGTGTGACCAAAACAAATTGCAGGGTCGTACCTTCAAAAATGCGTTTTTTTAACTTTTGGGGTTGGGGGTGGTATCCAAAAAGTGGAAATATGTGTATGCTATTCGAGATTATGCATGCCAAATTTGGGGTCTCTAGCTCTTATATCTTTGAAGTTATGTCCCAAAAACGCTAGACTAAAATCGAAATTTATCGATAGCTTTTGAATGCGACGAGTTATCGATAAAATGAAATAAACTTGATCTGTCGCGCGATTAGGAGAACTTATATTCCAAATATGAAGTCTCTAGCTCTTGCAGTCTTTGATATCCGCGTGTTCATACAGACGGACGGACAGCCGGACAGACAGACGGACATGGCTAAATCGGCTCGGCTATTGATACTGATCAAGAATATCATATACTTTATATGGTCGGAGATGCTTCCTTATGCCTGTTACATACTTTTGCACAAAACCATAATACCCTTTTTTACCCATTTTTAATGGGTTCAGGGTATAAAAAATAGAAAACGTTTAACAGTTATCAAAATAGAGCAACAAAACTAAAAAACGCATATTTTCATCTTACAAAAGTATTCATCGCTCTTATATATATTTACTTATGCTACGAAAATTTAGGTGATGCAGCTTAAGTTATTATTTTTGTTGTGTCCATTGCTGTCATATATATCCTCCAAGCGTCTTGACATCGATTCCACCAATTTACGGCAATATTCGGGACCTATTCCAGACCATTCATCCTGCAGAACCTGCTTTAAGACTACTTTTGAAGAAATATGGTTGTATCTAACTTTTAGCTTAAGATATGACTATAGATTCTTGATGGGATATATGTAGGGACTCTGCGGGGGAGCTTTTGACTATTTAGTGTTGCATAAAATCCACATTTGTACTGCCAAGCAGTGTCTTTTGGGTAGTTATTTTGTTGAAACATTAATTGACCACGCTCAAATCCCATTTTGGAGGCAGTAACGGCCACATTTTTTTTTAATATGTTAAGATACACATTTAAGTTCATAATGCCATCAACAAAAACCAAATTGCCCATATTACGTGCAGACATATAGCCCTAAACCATAAGTGAACCTCCACCGTGCTTTATAGTTGCTGTTGTATTTTTAGGATTAAACGCGTATCCAGGCTTACGCCATATAATGTGACGACTGCCAGAGCCAAAACTGTTGTATTTGCTCTAGCCGATGAATATGATAGTCTCCCAGAGTGAAAATGGTTGTATTTTGTAGCAATTATCAATAAATAATCTCTTTGTAAAATTTACAGTGGAATTTATAATTTTTTCTGAAAACTCGACCATGTATATCTTTTGATCGGAGCACCCTGCGGACAGTTTCATCACATACGCTTGTGTTGAGGGTTGTTTGGAGAATATAGTTAATTTTTGGAGCAGAAATATGTGGGTTATTGCTGTTTTCCTGTAGAACTTTCCTCTCCTCTCTGGCAAATACAGACTTTATACGTCCAGAACGCTGGATATTTTCCAATCTACCGCGATATTTCAAACGCTGTGTAACACTCCGGTTAGTGGGAGCACTTCCGTCAAACATTTGGCAAATATAATCAGTAGATCGGCCTTCATTGTGAAGATATAATATTATTTTCGTCTCAGCCACACTTAACTCCTTTTCCTTGACCATTTTGAAGAACTAAAACTTTGATGACTAACTTTGATGGTCAAATTGAACACAATCTTATCTACAGAATCTAAACTGTGAAAAAAACATAAAAACAGGTGGGAAAGGATTATCTTCGGCGTGCCGAAGATTCTATACTCTTTTCGAACCTTTAGGCAATTTTCACTCTGCCAACTGCACCACTGAAATTTTAAAAGTAGTAAGAAATCGTTTTATCGCGTGGCATTTATTTTTTGCTCTAAGAATTGGTATCAAATGAATTTAAATATTTCTTTTAAATTATTGAATTCAAGCTAATTAATATATATTTGAAAAAAAATATTTAGAAAAAAAATAAAAGCAATAAGTCGCGGCTGGGATTTGAACCATGTTCTCCCGTTTGTCAGTGCAGCACTCTAGTACTTACGCCACCAAGCAGTTTTGAAATGCGCTGACAAACTCGATTATACTGATCTTTTCTTTTGCGTTGTATGTGTAACGACCAGTCGCCGCTGGGTTTCGTACCCACGAGCTTTCGTTTGTCAGCGATACTTTACCCCTTACGCCACAAGCAGTTTTGATGATCGGTGACTAAATCCCTTGAAGAGCAGACTATCAAAAGCTTTCTTGCGCTTGACTTTGTTTGCTCATATGCACCTGTTTTTTCAAAATATTTAATGACGCATATCTTCGCTGTTTATGACTCAATCGATTTGCGATTTTGCCCATTGATGAGCTATAAAGATGTTCAAGTGCACAAGGAAATTTAAGGCAATTGCTTTGAAAACATCGGATTTATGGCCAAAACCGACTTTGAGATGTATGGCAGCTATAAGATATAGTGGTCCGATCCGCCGGCTCCGACCAATGTGCTGTCCCCTTGAATAATAAGTGTCTGTGCAAAGTTGCATCGCGATAGCTCAAAAACTGAGGGACTAGTTTGCATACATACAGACAGACAGACAGACAGACAGACAGACAGACGGACATGGCTAGATCAATTTGTTTTGTTTTTCTAAGCATACTGGCAGTAACTTTTGGGGGTCTCAGACGCTTCCTTCTATGCGTTACAAACTTCAGCACAAACTTAATATACTATTTTCTTCGAAAAGAGTATAAACATGTACAAACATGCACAAGCTAAAATAACGGAAGAGGCAACCACCGCAATGAATACTTTTGTGAGATGAAAATATACGTTTTTTTCCGTTTTGTTGCTCTATTTTGATAACTGTTAAACGTTTTCCAATTTTTATACCCTGAACCCATTAAAAATGGGTAAAAAGGGTATAATGAAGTTGTGCAAAAGTATGTAACAGGCATAAGGAAGCATCTCCGACCATATAAAGTATATATATTATTGATCAGTATCAACAGTCGAGTCGATCTAGCCATGTCCGTCTGTCTGTCCGTCTGTCCGTCTGTCCGTCTGACCGTCTGTCCGTCTGTCTGTCTGTATGAACACACAGATATCAAAGACTACAAGAGGTAGAGACTTCATATTTGGAACATAAGTTCTCCTAGTCCCGGGACAGATCAAGTTTATTTCATTTTATCGATAACTCGTACCGTTTAAAAGTTATCGATAAATTTCGATTTCAGACTTGCGTTTTTGGACATAACTTCAAAGTTATAAAAGCTAGAGGCCCCAAATTCGGCATGTATAATCTCGAGTAGCATACACATGTAACAAATATTTCACTTTTTGGATACCACCCCCAAACCCCCAAAAGTTCAGAAAACGCATTTTTGGAGTTATGACCTTGGAATTTGGTTTGGTCACACATATTATTGACAATTGTTTGCCCCAAAAATTTCAATAAGATCGGACAATAAACAAAGAAGTTATTTAAGATTTAACTTTCCATTGTGTGGGGCTCAGCGAAAAAGCAAGCTAACTGCTTAAACCGCTTTCACTGCTTGTACTGCTTGTACTGCAGCATGTGTGTGCTTAGATTAGTATGAATGATTGTAAGGACTGGGTTCAGGGTATCTCGTAGTCGGGCACTCCCGACTAGAGCACTCTTACTTGTTTTTTTTGCATTGTCTTTCGTAAACATCATTCTACGAATGCAGCGAAAAAAAATATGAAAAAGTAGTTGCTAAGATCGTGAAATACTTGGGTTTATGCGCCATATGCTTAGCAATCAATACTTTAGTGATTCACTGTACTTTGTTTGCTCATATTCATACAAGCACATGATCACAAATATTCCGAACTCGTTTCCAATTTCTGTAATGTGAAGAGTACAGTTTGTATATAAATATGCTAATGCATGTACATATGTATGTATGTGTATTGCGAAAAATTGTATCTGTATGCAATTTATATCTGTATGTATTTACTGTGGACGCATTAGAAACTTTTGAAAGTGAGTATATACAGTGAATCACTAAAATATTCATTGCTAAGCATATTGAGCATAAACGCAAGTATTTCACCATCTTAGCATCTACTTTTCTATATTTTTTTACAGCATTCGTAGAATGATGTTTACGAAAGACAATGCAAAAGAAAAAATTGGAAAACGTTTAACAGTTATCAAAATAGAGCAACACAACGGAAAAAAACGCATATTTTCATGTCACAAAAGTATTCATTGCGGTTGTTGCCTCTTCCGTTATTTTAGCTTGTGCATGTTTGTACATGTTTTTTTATGTTTTTTTTTGCACATTTATATTGTGTAGATAAGATTTTCGCTCAATGTGTTCAATTTGACCATCAAAGTTTTTGTTAGTACGTCAAAATGGTCAAGGGAAAGGAATTAAGTGTGGTTGAGAAGAAAATAATATTATATCTTCACAATGAAGGGCGATCTACCAATTATATTTGCCAAATGTTCAACAAAAGTCCTACCACTATCCGAAGTGCTATACAGCGTTTGAAATATCGCGGTAGATTGGAAAATATCCAGCGTTCTGGACGTCCGAAGTCTCTATCTGCCAGAGAGGAGAGTAAAGTTCTACAGGAAAACAGGAATAACCCACATATTTCTGCTCCAAAAATTAACTATATTCTCCAAACAACCCTCAACACAAGCGTATGTGATGAAACTGTCCGCAGGGTGCTCCGATCAAAAGATATACATGGTCGAGTTTTCAGAAAAAATTATAAATTCCACTGTAAATTTTACAAAGAGATTATCTATTGATAATTGCTACAAAATACAACCATTTTCACTCTGGGAGACTATCATATTCATCGGCTAGAGCAAATACAACAGTTTTGGCTCTGGCAGTCGTCACATTATATGGCGTAAGCCTGTATACGCGTTTAATCCTAAAAATACAACAGCAACTATAAAGCACGGTGGAGGTTCACTTATGGTTTGGGGCTATATGTCTGCACGTGGTATGGGCAATTTGGTTTTTGTTGATGGCATTATGAACTCTAATGTGTATCTTAACATATTAAAAAAAAATGTGGCCGTTACTGCCTCCAAAATGGGATTTGAGCGTGGTCAATTTCTGTTTCAACAAAATAACTACCCAAAACACACTGCTTGGCAGTACAAATGTGGATTTTATGCAACACTAAATAGTCAAAATCTCCCCCACAGAGTCCCTACACAAATCCCATCAATAATCTATAGTCATATCTTAAGCTAAAAGTTAGATAGAACCATATTTCTTCAAAAGTAGTCTTAAAGCAGGTGCAGCAGGATGAATGGTCCAAGATAGGTCCCGAATATTGCCGTAAATTGGTGGAATCGATGTCAAGACGCTTGGAGGGTATATGAGACAGCAAGGGACACAAAAAAAAATAATAACTTAAACTGCATTACCTAAATTTTCGTAACATAAGTAAATATATATAAGAGCGATGAATACTTTTGTGACATGAAAATATGCGTTTTTTCCGTTGTGTTGCTCTATTTTGATAACTGTTAAACGTTTTCCAATTTTTTCTTTTGCATTGTCTTTCGTAAACATCATTCTACGAATGCAGTGAAAAAATATAAAAAAGTAGTTGCTAAGATGGTGAAATACTTGGGTTTATGCGCCATATGCTTAGCAATGAATACTTTAGTGATTCACTGTAGGTTTACAATGTATACCAAAAGGGATACAAGGTAGTTTAACTTTGAGCATAGGCAAGATAAAAAAATAAGAGTGACCTAGTCGGGAGTGCCCGACTAGGAGATACCCTGAACCCAGTCCTTACATCCATTCATACTTACCAATCAATGCACATCCATACAAACACACACATACTGCAAGCAGTTTAAGCAGGATAACTTCTTCGCAAGGCTACATATAAACTAACAAATTCTGCAGTACAAGCAGTGCAAGCGGTTGCTTGCTTTTCACCGAGCCCCACACAATGCAAAGGTAAATCTTAAATAACTTCTTTATTTAATGCCCGGTCAGTGCACATACATACACACACATGATGCAAGCATTACAAGCAGTGCAAATAGTTTGATCAGTTAGCTTGCATCTTCACTGGGCTCCACACTATGGAAACGACTTTACAACAAAATATGGCCCAAAAACGCTGATCGAAATCGAGATTTATCGATCACTTGGAACTGGACTAGTTGTTGATAAAACGAAATAAACTTGATCTGACCAGGGAAAACGAGAACTTATATTCCAAGTATGAAGTCTCTAGCTCTTGCAGTCTCTGATATCCCCGTGTTCATACAGATGGACAGACAGACAGACAGACGGATATGGAAAGATCAACTTGGCTGTTGATACTGATCAGGAATATGTAGTCTTTATATGGTCGGAGATGCCTCCTTATGCTTATTTAATACTTTTGCACAACTTCATAATACCCTATTTACCCATTTTTAATGGGTTCTTTTAAATCTGTTGGCAGATTAAACTAGTTTATTATATATCTGAACCCATTAAAAGGGTATAATGAAGTTGTGCAAAAGTATGTAACAGACATAAGGAAGCACCTCCGACCATATAAAGTTTATATAATCTTGGTCAGTATCAACTGTCGAGTTTATCAAGCCAAGTCCGACTATCTGTATTAACCCGAGGGTCTCAAAGACTATAATTTAGAGACTTCATATTTGGAAAACTGCTATAAAAGCTAAAATTCATTTTGTAAGCTTATATTAACAATAAAATTTTTATACCCTGAACCCATTAAAAATGGGTAAAAAGGGTATTATGGTTTTGTGCAAATGTATGTAACAGGCATAAGGAAGCATCTCCGACCATATAAAGTATATATATTATTGATCAGTATCAACAGCCGAGTCGATCTAGCCATGTCCGTCTGTCTGTCCGTCTGTCCGTCTGTCTGTCTGTATGAACACACAGATATCAGAGACTACAAGAGCTAGAGACTTCATATTTGGAACATAAGTTCTCCTAATCCCGGGACAGATCAAGTTTATTTCATTTGATCGATAACTCATCGCATTCAAAAGTTATCGATAAATTTCTATTTTAGACTAGCGTTTTTGGGACATAACTTCAAAGTTATAAGAGCTAGAGACCCCAAATTTGGCATGTATAATCTCGAATAGCATACACATGTAACAAATATTTCACTTTTTGGATACCACCCCCCAAACCCCCCAAAAGTTAAAAGGTTAAAAGTTGAAGGTACGACCTTGCAATTTGGTTTGGTAACACATATTATCGACAATTACTTGCCCCAAACATTTCAATAAGATCGGACAATAAACACAGAAGTTATTTAAGATTTAACTTTCCATTGTGTGGGGCTCGGTGAAAAGCAAGCTAACTGCTTAAACCGCTTGCACTGCTTGTACTGCAGCATGTGTGTTTAGAGCAGTACGAATGATTGTAAGGACTGGGTTCAGGGTATCTCGTAGTCGGGCACTCCCGACTAGAGCACTCTTACTTGTTAAGCTTGGAGCAATAGAAATGTATAGAAATGTCTTGCAAAATGTCCTAGCATATTATAATTTTTAAATCTAGAACTAATTAATATATAAATTCACGTACAATCTGGCAGTTCGATACACTCATGTAATTGAACTGTTTTAGGTTGCCTTACAAATATTTAATTTTCTCCTTAACTAAACCAAAACAAATGGGAAAGGATTATCTTCGGCGTGCCGAAGATTTTATACTCTTTTCGAACCTTAAGGCAATTTTCACTCTGCCAACTGCGCCACTGAAATTTCAATAGTAGTAAAAAATCGTTTTATCGCGTGTCATTTATTTTTTTGCTCTAAGAATTGGTATCATATGAATTAAAATTTTTCTTTTAAACTATTGAATCCAAGCTATTTGATATATATTTGAAAAAAATAATTAGAAAAAAAATAAAAAGCAATATGTCGCGGCTGGGATTTGAGCCGGGCCCCCGTTTGTCAGTGCAGCACTCTAATACCTACGCCACCAAGCAGTTTTGAAATGCGCTGACAAACTCGATTATACTGTTTGTTTGTTTTTTCGCGTGGCATTGTTTTTTTGTTCTAAGATATTGGAAGCAAATGAATTTGATTACAGTTGTTTTATATTTGAAAGGAAGAATTAGAAAAAATGAAAAAAATTGTTGGTCACCGCTAGGGATCGATCTCGGGACCTTTCGTTTGACAGGGCGCAACTCTATCCCTTACGCCACAGGCAGTTTTGATGATCGATGACAAAATCGCTTGAAGAGCAGACTGCCAAAAGCTTACTTGTTTTGCTTTTTACTGCTTACACCAAGCAGTTTTAAAAATCGCTGACAAACTTGATTATACTGTTTGTTTGTTTTTTCGCGTGGCATTGTTTTTGTTCTAAGGCATTGGTAGCAAATGAATTTGATTACAGTTATTTTATATTTGAAAAGCAGAATAAGAAAAATTAAACAAATTATTGGTCGCCACTAGGGATCCCTTACGCCACAGGCAGTTTTGATGATCGATGACAATATCGCTTGAGGAGCAGACTATCAAAGCATACTTGTTTTGTTTTCCTGCAACCTGCTACTCGCGTTTGTCAGCATTTGTTTTTTCGCGTGGTATTGTTTTCGTTCTAAGCTATTGGAAGCAAATAAATTAGATTACAGTTATATATTTGAAAGGAAGAAAAAGAAAAAAGTATTAAATTAATAATCAGTCGCCGCCGAGACTCGAACTTGCGAAACTTGCGTTCGTTAGCGCGGCTCTTTACGCCTTACGCCACAAACCGTTTTGATGAACGATGACAAAATGCCTTGAAGAGGAGACTGTCAAAAGCTTACTTGCGCTTGGGTTTGTTTGCTCATATGCACATGTTTTTCAAAATATTTAATGACGCATATCTTCGCTGTTTATGATTCAATCGATTTGCGATTTTACCCATTGATGAGTTATAAGGATGTTCAAGTGTACATGGAAATTAAGGCAATTGCTTCGAAAACATCGGATTTATGGCCAAAACCGACTTTGAGTTGTATGGCAGCTATAAGATATAGTTGTCCGATCCGGCCAGCTCCGACCAATGTGCTGTCCCCTTGAATAATAAGTGTATGTGCAAAGTTGCATCGCGATAGCTCAAAAACTGAGGGACTAGTTTGCATACATACAGACAGACAGCCAGACAGACAGACAGACAGACGGACATGGCTAGATCAATTTGTTTTGTTTTTCTAAGCATACTGGCAGTAACTTTTGGGGGTCTCAGACGCTTCCTTCTATGCGTTACAAACTTCAGCACAAACTTAATATACTATTTTCTTCGAAAAGAGTAAAAACAAGTGGGGAAGGATTATCTTCGGCGTGCCGAAGATTTTATACTCTTTTCGAACCTATAGGCAATTTTCACTCTGCCAACTGCACCACTGAAATTTCATAAGCTGTATAAAATCGTTTCGTCGCGAAACATTTTTTTTTTTTTGTTCTAAGAATATTTAATTTATTTATAGCAGCTATAAGATATAGTGATCCGATCCGGCCAGCTCCAACCAACGTGACGTCTTTTTGAATAATAAGTATCAGTGCAAAGTTTCATCGCGATAGATTAAAAAACATTGGATATATGGCCAAAACCGACATCGAGCTGTATGGAAGCTATAAGATATAGTGATCCGATACGGCCGGCTCCGACCAATGTGCTGTCCCCTGGAATAATAAGTGTCTGTGCAAAGTTTTATCGCGATAGCTCAAAAACTGAGGGACTAGTTTGCATACATACAGACAGACAGACAGACAGACGGACATGGCTAGATCAATTTGTATTGTCATTCTAAGCATACTGGCAGTAACTTTTTGGGGTCTCCGACGCTTCCTTCTATGCGTCACAAACTTCAGGACAAACTTAATATACTATTTTCTTCGAAAAGAGTATAAACAAGTGGGGAAGGATTATCTTCGGCGTGCCGAAGATCTTATACTCTTTTCGAACCTATAGGCAATTTTCACTCTGCCAACTGCAGCACTGAAATTTCATAAGCTGTACAAAATCGTTTCGTCGCGAAACATTTTTTTTTTTTTGTTCTAAGAATATTTAATTTATTTATAGCAGCTATAAGATATAGTGATCCGATCCGGCCAGCTCCAACCAATGTGATGTCTCTTTGAATAATAAGTATCTGTGCAAAGTTGTATTGCGATAGCTTTAAAAACATGGGATATATGGCCAAAACCGACTGCGAGTTATATGACCGCTATAAGATATAGTAATCCGATCCAGCCGGCTTCAACCAATGTGATGTCTCTTTGAATAATAAGTATCAGTGCAAAGTTTCAACGCGATAGATTAAAAAATATGGGATATATGGCCAAAACCGACTTCGAGTTGTATGGCAGCTATACGATATAGTGGTCCGATCCGGCCGGCTCCGACCAATGTGCTGTCCCCTGGACTAATAAGTGTCTGTGCAAAGTTTTATCACGATAGCTCAAAAACTGAGGGACTAGTTTGCATACATACAGACAGACAGACAGACAGACAGACAGACAGACGGACATGGCTAGATCAATTTGTATTGTCATTCTAAGCATACTGGCAGTAACTTTTGGGGGTCTCCAACGCTTCCTTCTACGCGTTACAAACTTCAGGACAAATTTATAATACTATTTTCTTCGAAAAGAGCATAAAAAGTTTTCAATGTGCTGTGTCTTAAAATTTTGCATAAAACAGATATCTTCAATTTGGTATAACGTGCATTATGAAACGCTATATGTAAGATGAAATATTTGTGTGGAAATTTAAGACTGATTTTTGCAATCGATTTTGTATGGGGCTTTTCACGTGGTTAGTGCATATTTTTGTGAGTATCTCAGTTTTAATCGTGTACACTAGAGATCGTTCTGTAAATTGAGATATTTTAAGAACTCATTTTTTCAAGCCCTTGAATACTTGAATACAGTAAAATACCGTGACTTTGAAAGCTAAAGCATTTAAATGGAAGATAATGTAATTCTTAGCACTTTAGTTTGTTTGATTCTGTACTTTTAAAATTAAAATATTTAAAAATCAAAATACTTCTTCCTACACCGATTAAAAGTATCGATAGTCGACGCTAAGTGGCCGTGGGTAACTTGACGCACATGAGCAACTTTACGTTGGTAATCTATATAGCATTTGTTTGTGCATTAATATCGGTATGCGCCCAAATCTCAACTTGCGCGATTGACGATGTATTAATGTGCTTAGCCTTCCCTGTATAAATAGATAGTCTGATAACATGCTCCGGAGGATGTGTGTCGAGCGTCCGGTTTAAGTATTTTATTTGTGAGGAGTGCGTGTGTTTTGGCAACAACATCTGCTGCTGTTCATGTTTTTTTTTTTTCTTTTGGGGATTAGAACTTATCAGCTAGTCAAGTGCAATTAACTGTAAATACGAGACCTCTTGTGTATTGATTATCACACTTATACGAGCGGGCATTCGTCCCCCTGCTTTAATTGTATATGTTCATGCATACATACATATGTATGTTGTCAACTTGCTTGAAAAATGGGAGGGAACGCGCGTAGTGTTTAAGAAAGCACTGCTGCTGTCTTCGTGTGTATCTCATTGTGTTTATTGTTAGTTTTGGTTGCTGCGTGAATATAATTTTTCTTTTGTTGTTTTAGCCATGTAAAAATGTGTGTGAATAAGTGATTGTACATGAGAAAAATGCGCATAGCGTTACCATATCGTTACAAATGTCATGTAACTTTTTAGCTACACTACTTACATACATACATATGTGCTTATGTGTATTTCCGTGAGTGTTTGCGCATTTGCATAAAATGCTTGCAACAGCATCCGCGCTGCTGCATTGCATAAATTATGGTCAAATCTGATGAAAATGCGTACCTCCTTGTTTACGTTGATGTTCACAAAAAAATTTTTTGCATATTTTGTTGTTTACAATTAAAGACAATTTAATATAAAAAAGACGGCAGCTTCTACGCTAAGCGGTCCATCAACCAAATGGCTCTGCTGCTGCCAATACACAGGAATGGCTTTGGATTAAACGAATACTGGTATTTCCAGCTCACCTAAAAAATACTGCGAGAGAGCGCACGTGCCCGCCTGCCACCAAAAGAAGGCACGAGTGCGAGCGTAAGGTAAATAAAATGCTAATGTGCATACATACATACATATGTGCATGTATGTAACACAGAAGATTGCATGTGCTGGTTTTAATCGCCACCGCTGCATTACGTGTACATAGATAGCGATTATGTACATATAAGCAAATACTATTCAACATATAGAGGTGCCAAACCAATACAGGCGTTGATCCACAAGAAAATTACACTAGCCGGGCTAATACCCCTTTCTGTTATAACATGTATGTACAGTGAATCACTAAAGTATTTATTGCTAAGCATATGGAGCATAAACCCAAGTATTTCACCATCTTAGCATCAACTTTTTTTTTTTTTACAGCATTCGTAGAATGATGTTAACGAAAGACAATGCAAAAGAAAAAATTGGAAAACGTTTAACAGCTCAATGTGTTCAATTTGACCATCAAAGTTTTTGTTAGTACGTCAAAATGGTCAAGGGAAAGGAATTAAGTGTGGTTGAGAAGAAAATAATATTATATCTTCACAATGAAGGGCGATCTACCAATTATTATTGCCAAATGTTCGACAGAAGTCCTACCACTATCCGAAGTGCTATACAGCGTTTGAAATATCGTGGTAGATTGGAAAATATCCTGCGTTCTGGACGTCCGAAGTCTTTATCTGCCAGAGAGGAGAGGAAAGTTCTACAGGAAAACAGGAATAACCCACATATTTCTGCTCCAAAAATTAACTATATTCTCCAAACAACCCTCAACACAAGCGTATGTGATGAAACTGTCCGCAGGGTGCTCCGATCAAAAGATATACATGGTCGAGTTTTCAGAAAAAATTATAAATTCCACTGTAAATTTTACAAAGAGATTATCTATTGATAATTGCTACAAAATACAACCAATTTCAGTCTGGGAGACTATCATATTCATCGGCTAGAGCAAATACAACAGTTTTGGCTCTGGCAGTCGTCACATTATATGGCGTAAGCCTGGATACGCGTTTAATCCTAAAAATACAACAGCAACTATAAAGCACGGTGGAGGTTCAGTTATGGTTTGGGGCTATATGTCTGCACGTGGATTGGGCAATTTGGTTTTTGTTGATGGCATTATGAACTCTAATGTGTATCTTAACATATTAAAAAAAAAAATGTGGCCGTTACTGCCTCCAAAATGGGATTTGAGCGTGGTCAATTAATGTTTCAACAAAATAACTACCCAAAAGACACTGCTTGGCAGTACAAATGTGGATTTTATGCAACACTAAATAGTCAAAATCTCCCCCACAGAGTCCCTACACAAATCCCATCAAGAATCTATAGTCATATCTTAAGCTAAAAGTTAGATAGAACCATATTTCTTCAAAAGTAGTCTTAAAGCGATGCAGCAGGATGAATGGTCCAAAATAGGTCCCGAATATTGCCGTAAATTGGTGGAATCAATGTCAAGACGCTTGGAGGGTATATGAGACAGCAAGGGACACAAAAAAAAAATAATAACTTAAACTGCATTACCTAAATTTTCGTAACATAAGTAAATATACAGTGGCTCACAGCTTATTTCAACCAGCAACTCAAAAAAATTTTAGGCATGTATCGAATCTAAACTAAAAGAGATATCAAAATAATTTAAGAGCTATTTGTTAGTCTGATGCTTTAACTTATAAAATATTACATCATTTATTTTTCAAATATTTTTAAATCATTTTATATTAATTAAAAACTAAAATATCAACCAAAATCAATGCCACAGCTTATTTCAACCACATACTTTGCAGCTGAGCAAAGATCCGTTATTTTACTATGCAACGGTAGTATCTTTTTCTATGCTTTAGTCATTGTTTTCGGAGTATGGTGAAATATATTTCTGCTGAATTTTGACAGTGGATCTTGCAGAAAAGTGTATTTATCGAAATGGGACCACGCACAACTAATGAGCAGCGAGAACTTGTTCTCAGGCATTTTAAAACGGGCTGCTCGCGCAGGAAAATTGGTGAGATGGTTGGACTAAGTGATTCCACAGTCCAGAGCATCATTTACCGATTTGTCCGAGAAAATAGAACCCATGATAAGGGTAGAATTGCTCCGAACAAAATTTTCAATTCTACGGACGAGCGCTATATTGTCCGGAAAATACGAGATAATCCAAGGCTATCGGCTCCAAAACTGGCCAGTGATGTTGAGGCAGAGTTGGGCAAGTCATGCCACCCAGAAACGATTCGCCGTGTGCTTCGGGAGCATGACTTCAAGGCCAGAATAGCGAGCAAGAAGTTTTTTAAAAGCGACAAAAATAAGATGTGTCGCCTAAAGTTTGCCCAGGAGCACTTGCACAAGGATAATGGTTTCTGGAATACAGTGTTATTCTGTGACGAGTCTAAATTTAATATTTTTGGGTCAGATGGAGCCTCATATCTGTGGCATAAGCCAAACACAGAACTGGAAGCAACAAATTTATGGGCTACAGTTAAGCATGGCAGTGGTAACGTTATGGTGTGGGCCTGTATGTCGGCAACCGGTGTCGGAAACTTGAAGTTTATTGAGACGACAATGGACAAAACTAAACATCTTGAAATTTTTAAGTCCAATTTGATTGAAAGTGCTGGGAAACTGAGCTTTAGGGACGTCAACAGATTATACCAGGACAATGCCCCGAAACATACGGCAGACATTGGGAAGACCTGGCTGATCTGCAACTGTCCGCATGTTATGAAACCACCAGCCCAGTCACCAGACATGAATGTTATTGAAAATTTGTGGGCCATTTTGGATACAAATATCCGAAAACGCAATATTTCTAACAAATCTGACCTTAAAGCTGCATTGCTTGACGAAAGGGCCAAGATTACACCACAAGTTACACAAAAGTTGGTCGAATCCATGCCAAAAAGGCTCAAAATGGTGGTTGACCAAATGGGTGGTCATAGCAAGTATTAATTTTTGTTGTTTGATGAAAAACATAGTTTAAACAATATAATTTCTAAAGTGGTTGAAATAAGCTGTGACATTGATTTTGGTTGACTTTTTAGTTTTTAATTAATATGAAATGATTTAAAAATATTTGAAAAATAAATGAAGTCATATTTTATAAGTTAAGGCATCAGACTAACAAACTGCGTTTAAATTATTTTGATATCTCGTTTAGTTTAGATTTTATACATGCCTAAAAATTTTTTGAGGTGCTGGTTGAAATAAGCTGTGAGCCACTGTATATAAGAGCGATCAATACTTTTGTGACATGAAAATATGCGTTTTTTTCCGTTGTGTTGCTCTATTTTGATAACTGTTAAACGTTTTCCAATTTTTTCATTTGCATTGTCTTTCGTAAACATCATTCTACGAATGCAGTGAAAAAAAATATAAAAAAGTAGTTGCTAAGATGGTGAAATACTTGGGCTTATGCGCCATATGCTTAGCAATGAATACTTTAGTGATTCACTGTATGTATGTATTTACTTCAAATGCCAAAACAATATGGGTAACCAAATGCCAGTGCCGTTGTGTGCAATGAAATAGTAGTGCCGTTGCGTCCGACCTACATATTTCACTGTGAAATTTTGGTATTTAAAGTTATCTAAATGCTAATTGGTAAACATTTTCAAGAATATTTGGAGTTTTGGCGGCTACATACTTCTACTGGTTTTCATATTAGAGACCAATTACAAAAACACAAGTGGGAAAGGATTATCTTCGGCGTGCCGAAGATTCTATACTCTTTTCGAACCTTTAGGTATTTTTCACTCTGCCAACTGCACCACTGAATATTCAATAGTAGTAAAAAATCGTTTTATCGCGTGTCATTTATTTTTTTGCTCTAAGAATTGGTATCATACGAATTTAAATTTTTCTTTTAAATTATTGAATTCAAGCTATTTGATATATATTTGAAAAAAATAATTAGAAAAAAATAAAAAGCAATATGTCGCGGCTGGGATTTGAACCGTGTCTCCCCGTTTATCAGCGCAGCACTCTTATACTTACGCCACTAAACAGTTTTGAAATGCGCTGACAAACTCGATTATACTGATCTTTTCTTTGTATGTGTAATGACCAGTCGCCACTGAGTTTCGTACCCGCGAGCTTTCGTTTGTCAGCGCCATTTTACCCCTTACAACACAAGTAGTTTTGATGATCTATGACAAAATCCCTTGAAGAGCAGAATGTCAAAAGCTAACTTGTTTTGTTTTCCTGCAACCTGCAACTCGCGTTTGTCAACGCAGCACTCAACTACTTACACCAAGCAGTTTCAAAAATCGCTGACAACCTCGATTATACTGAGCATTTGTTTTTTCGCGTGACATTGTTTTTGTTTTAAGACATTGGAAGCAAATGAATTTGATTACAATTATTTTATATTTGAAAGGAAGAATAAGAAAAAAATGAAAATAAATGATCAGCCGTCGCTGAGACTCGTACTTGGGACCTTTCGTTTGTCTGCGCCATTTTACCCCTTACGCCACAAGCAGTTTTGATGATCGATGACAAAATCGCTTGAAGAGCAGACTGTCAAAAGCTTTCTTGCGCTTGGGCTTGTTTGCTCATATGCACCTGTTTTTCAAAATATTTAATGACGCATATCTTCGCTATTTATGACTCAATCGTTTTTTGCAATTTTACCCATTGTTGAGTTATAAGGATGCTCAAGTGAGGTGCGTCACGGTACACCCCGCACTTCACCAATCTTGACAGGACATGTCCCAAAATAACGTGCTAATTACGTGCTAATTATGGCCCATCGTAAAAAATTTCGTGCTCGCACGGAAACCCCTTTTTTAAAAGGATCAAGTGGGGGTGTACCGGGTCACGGGGGCTACACCCCGCATGGCTTCCAGTAGACTTACGGATCTGGAATTCGTCTCAGAATTAAGTGCTAATTACGTGCTCCAAGAAACACCAAGGATCAAGGACCTACTCCTTCCAGAAGTAGGTTAAAAACACATTTTTTAAAAAAATCAAAGTGCGGGGTGTACTGGGTCACGGGGGCTACACCCCGCATGGCTTCCAGTAGACTTACGGGTCTGGAATTTGTCTCAGTGCTAATTACGTGCTCCAGTATAAAACAAACATCAATGATCTACTCCTTTTGTAAGTAGATTAAACTAACAATAAACATCCCCATAGAATTTGCACTAAAACGATACATTTTCACCGAACACGCCCCAGGGAGCTAGCACGAAAATCGAGCATTAACTATAATGTTAGCACGTAATTAGCATGTAAATATAAAACTCAAAGATCCTAGAAAAGTTCATTATTTTGGGAGATATAGCCAATAAACCCAGTACACCCCGCACTAAAACGATACTTTTTCACCGAACACGCCCCAGGGAGCTAGCACAAAAATCGAGCATTGACTATAATGTTAGCACGTAATTAGCATGTAAATATAAAACTCAAAGATCCTAGAAAAGTTCATTATTTTGGGAGATATAGCCAATAAACCCAGTACACCCCGCACTAAAACGATACTTTTTCACCGAACACGCCCCAGGGAGCTAGCACAAAAATCGAGCATTGACTATAATGTTAGCACGTAATTAGCATGTAAATATAAAACTCAAAGATCCTAGAAAAGTTCATTATTTTGGGAGATATAGCCAATAAACACAGTACACCCCGCACTAAAACGATACTTTTTCACCGAACACGCCCCAGGGAGCTTGCACAAAAATCGAGCATTGACTATAATGTTAGCACGTAATTAGCATGTAAATATAAAACTCAAAGATCCTAGAAAAGTTCATTATTTTGGGAGATATAGCCAATAAACCCAGTACACCCCGCACTAAAACGATACTTTTTCACCGAACACGCCCCAGGGAGCTAGCACAAAAATCGAGCATTGACTATAATGTTAGCACGTAATTAGCATGTAAATATAAAACTCAAAGATCCTAGAAAAGTTCATTATTTTGGGAGATATAGCCAATAAACCCAGTACACCCCGCACTAAAACGATACTTTTTCACCGAACACGCCCCAGGGAGCTAGCACAAAAATCGAGCATTGACTATAATGTTAGCACGTAATTAGCATGTAAATATAAAACTCAAAGATCCTAGAAAAGTTCATTATTTTGGAAGATATAGCAAATAAACCCAGTACACCCCGCACGCAAATAAATTTTTTGTGATATAATAAACATTTTTTATTTATATTTCTATGTACTGTGTCATCAGAAAAAATTCTCTGCTTATGTAAGTTGAGCAAGTTGAGTAAGTTGGCTTTCCTCTTTTCATTTTAATCAAGCCTCGCAACTACTATCCTGTGAATTGCAATTGTAAGTCAATCAAGAACACAGGCGTATGACTCAATCGCTTAACATATTTGTCAAATTTAATGCAATTGAACGTGCAAGACAACGCTACTTATTTTTAGGCAATTTTTTGTAAACAAATAGCAAATTAGACTATGTATCAATCAAAAATGTAGGAGCAAATCAATTGACAACCTGCGATAATTCAAAAAGAAACACTTAACTCTTTTTAGCATTAACAAGTAAGAGTGCTCTAGTCGGGAGTGCCCGACTAGGAGATACCCTGAACCCATTTCAGACATCCATTCATACTTGCCTAATAGTGTGCATACATACAGACACACACATACTGCAATCAGTGCAAGCGGTTTAAGCAGTTAGCTTGCTTCTTCACTGAGCCCCAAACAATGGAAAGTAAAATCTTAAATAACTTCTGTGTTTATTGTCCGATCTTTCTAAAATTTGTAGTACATGACATTGGCTATAAAATGTGTGACCAAACCAAATTGCAAGGTCATACCTTCAAAAATGAGTTTTTTTAAATTTTGGGGGGATTGGGGGGTGGTATCTAAAAAGTGAAATATTTGTTACATGTGTATGCTATTCGAGATTATACATGCCAAATTTGGGGCCTCTAGCTCTGATAACTTGAAAGTTATAGCCCAAAAACGCTAGTCTTATGTTCCAAATATGAAGTCTCTAGCTCTTGTAGTCTCTGATATCTGTGTGTTCATACAGACGGACAGACAGACGGACAGATCGACTCGGCTGTTGATACTGATCAATAATATATATACTTTATATGGTCGGAGATGCTTCCTTATGCCTGTTACATACTTTTGCACAAAACCAAAATACCCTTTTTACCCATTTTTAATGGGTTCAGGGTATAAAAACAACAACCACAAATTTTGTGTTTTTTTCGTCTCAACATCGCTCGCTAAAAAAATTAAACAGGCGACGCCTTGCAAAAACGACGTCTAGAATTGTCTTTGCAAATTGCAATATAACGAAGCCGACCAAAACAATAACGGTGAAATCTTTTCGTCTCTACCTGTACGTTGTCGCATGTTGCCTGCGTCGGAAAAGGGTCGTTTTTGCCATTTCTATTTCTATTTCTATCTCCTAGTCGGGCACTCCCGACTAGAGCACACTTACTTGTTTT
Source organism: Drosophila flavopinicola (assembly GCA_035042425.1). Taxonomy (NCBI): domain Eukaryota; kingdom Metazoa; phylum Arthropoda; class Insecta; order Diptera; family Drosophilidae; genus Drosophila; species Drosophila flavopinicola. Next base: position 607,217 of record JAWNLL010000296.1, on the reverse strand, counting down.
TATAAAATTTTCGGCAGCAGCCACAAAAGGTAACAGAAAGCCTGTTTAATAAAATATATAAAAAAAAAAAAACTATTTTTTACAGCATATGAAATTCCAGCAGTGCAGTTGGCAGAGTGAAAGCTGCCTAAAATTTCGAAAAGAGCATAAAATCTTCGGCACGCCAAAGATAATCCTTCCGCTTGTTTTTTTTTTTTGGATTTGTGGATTTCTTTGGCCGACCCCGTTTTATAACGGGGAAAACGCCATGGCAATAGTTTTATGTTGATTACAATATCTATTTTTCGTCGCTCGAATTAGCCAGATACACACTGGATCTAGTACTCCGGGAGATACCACGAGAAGGTCACACAAATTGACAATTACGGTGTGGGACACAAAGTGCATACGAGTCGACTTGACCAATGGCTTAGGAATTCATCACCGGTCCGTTTATCTCTCTGTGTGGTACTTAATTTATTATACTCTTTTCGAAGAAAATAGTATATTAAGTGTGTGTTGAAGTTTGTAACACATAGAAGGAAGCGTCTGAGACCCCAAAAAGTTACTACCGGTATGCTTAGAAAAACAAAACAAATTGGTCTAGCCATGTCCATCTGTCTGTATGTATGCAAACTAGTCCCTCAGTTTTTGAGCTATCGCGCTGCAACTTTGCACAGACTCTTATTATTGACCAAATCAAATTGGAAGGTCATAACTTCAAAAATGCGTTTTTTACCTTTTGGGGGTATTGGGGGGTGGTATCCAAAAAGTGAAATATTTGTAATATGTGTATGATATTCGAGATTATACATTCCCAATTTGGGATCTCTAGCTTTTATAACTTTCCAGTTATGGCCAAAAACACTGGTCTGAAGTCGAAAGTTATCGATAACGGGAATATAACTTGTCCGTTGGAGATGCTTCCTTATGCCTGTTACATACTTTTTCACAAAACCATAATACCGTTTTTACCCATTTTTAATGGGTTCAGGGTATAAAAACTAGTGCGGAAGAATTACATCGGCGTACCGAAGATATTATACTCTTTTCGAGGCTGTGGTTCGATTTCACTAGCTTATAATTTACGTTTAAGCTTATGCTATATAATTGTTCGCGACTAATTCGCTGATATCCCTCTTAACATTTTTCTTTCAAAATATCTTAAATTTAACAAGTGGGGAAGAATTATCTTTAGCGTGCCGAAGATTATTTACTCTTTTCGAACCCTTAGGCAATTCTCACTCTGCCAACTGCATGGCATTTTTTGTTTGTTCTGACTATACAAGTAAAAAAAAGAATTAGAAAAAAGAGAAAATATATTATGTCGCACCGCGACCTCACGTTTGTCAGCGCGTCACTTTACCACTTACACCACCAACTCGTTTTGATGTTCTTTGACAAACTCGCTTAAAGAGCAGTCTGTTAAAAACTTACTAGCACTTGGCTTTGTTTACGCGTATACACCTGTTCTTCAAAGTTTTTAATGATGAATATCTTCGCTATTTATGACTCAATCGTTTTGAAATTTTAAACATTGATGAGTTATAAGGACAAGGACCTTGAAGGCGATAGCCTTAAAATCATCGGATATACGGCCACAATCGACTTCCAGTTGTATGACAGCACTAAGATATGAGGTCCGAGCCGGCCTCTGTCCCTTTAAATAATAATTCTCTGTGCAAAGTCCTATCGCGATAGCTCAAAAACTGAAGGACTAGTTTCCATACATACAGACAGACAGATCGACATGGCCAGATCAATTTATTTTGTCATTCTAAGCATAGTGGAGGTAACTTTTCGGGCTCTATATTTTGCATATATTTTATAGGCCTTCTAAGCTGGAGATTCTTAAAGAAAAAAAGTGGGAAAGGATTATCTTCGGCGTGCCGAAGATTCTATACTCTTTTCGAACCTTTAGGAAATTTTCACTCTGCCAACTGCACCACTGAAATTTCAAAAGTAGTAAGAAATCGTTTTATCGCGTGGCATTTATTTTTTAATACCCTGAACCCATTAAAAATGGGTAAAAAGGGTATTATGGTTTTGTGCAAAAGTATGTAACAGGCATAAGGAAGCATCTCCGACCATATAAAGTATATATATTCTTGATCAGTATCAACAGTCGAGTCGATTTGGCCATGTCCGTCTGTCTGTCTGTCCGTCCGTCTGTCTGTATGAACACGCTGATATCAGAGACTACTAGAGCTGGAGACTTCATATTTGGAATATAAGTTCTCGTAGTGCCGGGACAGATCAAGTTTATTTCATTTTATCGATGACTCGACCCATTCAAAAGTTATCGATAAATTTCGATTTCAGACTAGCGTTTTTGGGCTTTAACTTACAAGTTATAAGAGCTAGAGGCCCTAAATTTGGCATGTATAATCTCAAATAGCATACACATGCAAAGAATTGTCACTTTTTGGATACCACCTCCCAATTTCCCCAAAATTTGAAAAAACCCATTTTTGAAGGTACGACCCTGCAAATTTTTTTGGTCACACATTTTATAGCCAATGTTATGTCCTAATTTTAGAAAGATCGGACAGTAAACACAAGTTAGTTAAGATTTTACTTTCCATTGTTTGGGGCTCAGTGAAAAAACAAGCTAACTGCTTAAGCCGCTTGCACTGCGTGCAGTATATGTTTGTTTGTATGTATGCACACTATTAGGCAAGTATGAATGGATGTCAGAACTGGGTTCAGGGTATCTCCTAGTCGGGCACTCCCAACTAGAGCACTCATACTTGTTTGCTCAAAGAATTGGAATCAAATGAATTTAAATATTTCTTTTAACTTATTGAATTCAAGCTATTTAATATATATTTGAAAAAAATAATTAGAAAAAAATAAAAAGCAATAAGTCGTCGCGGCTGGGATTTGAACCATGTTCACCCGTTTTTCAGCGCAGCACTCTAATACCTACGCCACCAAGCAGTTTTGAAATGCGCTGACAATCTCGATTATACTGATCTTTTCTTTTGCGTTGTATGTGTAATGACCAGTCGCCGCTGAGCTTCGTACCCGCGAGCTTTCGTTTGTCAGCGATACTTTACCCCTTACGCCACAAGCAGTTTGATGATCGATGACAAAATCGCTTGAAGAGTAGACTGTCAAAAGCTTTCTTGCGCTTGGGTTTGTTTGCTCATATGCAAATGTTTTTCAAAATATTGAATGACGCATATCTTCGCTATTTATGATTCAATCGTTTTGCAATTTTATCTATTGATGAGTTATAAAGATGTTCAAGTGTACAAGGAAATTTCAAGCAATTGCTTTGAACACATCGGATTTATGGCCAAAACCGACCTAGAGTTGTATGGCAGCTATAAGATATAGTGGTTCGATCCAGCCGGCTCCGACCAATGTGCTGTTTCTTTGAATAATAAGTATCTGTACAAAATTTTATCGCGATTGCTTTGAAAACATGGGACTTATGACCAAAACCGACTTCAAGTTGTATAGCAGCTATAAGATATAGTGGTCCGATCCGGCCGGCTCCGACCAATGTGCTGTTCCCTTGAATATTAAGTGTCTGTGCAAAGTTGCAGCGCGATAGCTCAAAAACTGAGGGACTAGTTTGCATACATACAGACAGACAGACGGACATGGCCAGATCAATTTGTTTTTTTTTTCTAAGCATACTGGCAGTAACTTTTGGGGATCTCAGACGCTTCCTTCTATGCGTTACAAACTTCAGCACAAACTTAATATACATTTTCTTCGAAAAGAGTATAAACATATTCTATAACAAGTAAGAGTGCTCTAGTCGGGACTGCCCGACTAGGAGATACCCTGAACCCAGTTCTGACATCCATTCATACTTGCCTAATAGTGTGTAAAATCTTAAATAACTTCTGTGTTTATTGTCCGATCTTTTTAAAATTTGTAGGACATAACATTGGCTATAAAATGTGTGACCAAACCAAATTGCAAGGTCATACCTTCAAAAATGAGTTTTTTGAATTTTGGGGGGATTGGGGGATGGTATCCAAAAAGTGAAAAATTTGTTACATGTGTATGCTATTCGAGATTATACATGCCAAATTAGGGGCCTCTAGCTCTTATAACTTGTAAGTTATAGCCCAAAAACGCTGGTCTGAAATCGAAATTTATCGATAACTTTTGAACGGGACGAGTTATCAATAAAATGAAATAAACTTGATCTGTCCCGGGATTACGAGAACTTATATTCCAAATATGAAGTCTCTAGCTCTTGTAGTCTCTGATATCCGCGTGTTCATACAGACAGACGGACGGACGGACGGACAGACAGACAGACGGACATGGCTAAATCGACTCGACTGTTGATACTGATCAAGAATATATATACTTTATATGGTCGGAGATGCTTCCTTATGCCTGTTACATACATTTGCACAAAACCATAATACCCTTTTTACCCATTTTTAATGGGTTCAGGGTATAAAAAATAGAAACACAATCAAAACAAACAAGTGAGAACGTTGCAGTCGGGCGGAGCCGACTTCGTAATACTCTGATACCATTTTAAGAACAGCTGAAAGCAAGTGAACAGAAAATTTTTGCTGGTGTTTGGGTGACCCGAAATCGGCATTCCAAGTTTTTGGGAACGGGAGGGGCATAGTCGATCTTAAGAGGGGGTGACAAGAAGTCTATCTTACAAATTTCTTGACTCTAGCTCTAAAACTGTGGAAGATATACATTTTCGCGATTTTTGGGGGCGGGCGGGGCGTGGCCCCAAAATTTGTTGTCCGATCTTTAGAGGACTTGGCCAGAAGTCTACCCTCAAAGCTTGGTGGCCCTAGCTCTTAAGCTGTGCGAGATATAGGCTTCCGTGTTTCGTGGGGGCGGGGTAGCTGAGGGCGTTCTAGTGGGCGTGGCCGGAAAATCCAGGACGCAATCTTTTGGGCTGGTCAGCCCTAGTCTAAATTCCAAATTTGGGGACTCTAGCTTCAAAATTGCGGGAAATATACACGTGTTATCGAATTGTGCATTCATGTATATCGATTTTCGCGATTACGGGGGCGGGAGTGGGCGTGGTCGAAATTTTGTTTCTGTAATCTGTAGAGGACGTCACCAGTAATATATATTCCAAATATGGTGGCTTTAGCTCTAAAACTGCGGGAGATATAAGCATTTTAAATTAATTTTGGAGGGGGGCTGGTGGGCGTAATAATGGGCGTGGCCGATTAACCTAGGATCCAATTTTTTCGGGAGGTCACCAGCAATATACCTACCAAATTTGATTACTCTAGCTTCAAAATTGTGGGAGTTATTCACGTTTAATCGATTTGTGATTTGAGGTGTATCGACATGTTATCGATTTGCCAGCCTCCCAGTGGGCGTGGCATAAATTTGGAATAAACTTGATCTGAAGCAGATAGCTATAATCATAACGCAAAAGATTTCAAGAGTCTATCTAATATCGTTTCGGAAATACGTGCGTTCATCCAGACAGACAGACGGACAGACGGCCAGACGGACAGACGGACGGCCTGACGGACATTCGACAAATCCAATATACTATGAGTACCTTCGGTATCAGAGTATAAAAAGTGAGAACGTTGCAGTCGGGCGGAGCCAACTGCGTAATACTCTGATACCATTTTAAGAACAGCTGAAAGGAAATGAACAGAACATTTTTGTATGGGTGACCAGAAATCGGCCGACCAAGTTTTTTGTAACGGAAGGGGACGTGGTCGATCTTAAAAGGGGGTGACCAAAAGTGTATCTTAAAAATTTGGTGACTCTAGCTCTAAAACTGTGGAAGATAAAGGTTTTCGCGATTTTTGGGGAGGGAGGGGGCGTTTCCCCAAAATCTTTTGCCGATCTTTAGAGGGGGTGACAAGAAGTTCATCTTCCAATTTTGGTGGCTCTAGCTCTTAAACTGTGCAAGATATAGGCTTCCGTGTTTCGTGGGGGCGGGCTGGCTGGGGGGCGTTCTAGTGGGCGTGGCCGAAAAATCCAGGACGCAATCTTTTGGGCTGGTCAGCCCTAGTCTTAGTTAAGAATTTGGGGACTCTAGCTTCACAGTTGCAGGAAATATACACGTGTTATCGAATTGTGCCAACATGTATATCGATTTTCGCGATTACGAGGGCGGAAGTGGGCGTGGTCGGCATTTTTTTCTGTGATCTGTAGAGGACGTCACCAGTAATATATATTCCAAATATGGTGACCTTAGCTCCAAAACTGCGGGAGATATAAGCATTTCAAATTAATTGTGGAGGGGGAGCTGGTGGGCGTAATAATGGGTGTGGCCGATAAACCTAGCATCCAATTTTTTCGGGAGGTTACCAGCAATATACCTACCAAATTTGATTACTCTAGCCTCAAAATTGTGATAGATATTCACGTTTAATCGATTTGTGATGTGAGGTGTATCGACATGTTATCGATTTGCCAGCCTCCCAGTGGGCGTGGCATAAATTTGAAATAAATTTGATCTGAAGCAGATAGCTATAATCATAACACAAAAGATTTCAAGAGTCTATCTAATATCGTTTCGGAAATACGTGCGTTCATCCGGACAGACGGACGGACAGACGGACGGCCTGACGGACATCCGACAAAACCAATATACTATGAGTACCTTCTTTATCAGAGTATAAAAATTTTCATATACCGTCACCTTTGATCTTTACGTGACCTTAATGGACAGGACAACAAGAACTACGGGGTCCAGCCCAAAATATTTTCTAAAATATAGCCATGTTTGCTGTTCGATATTCGAACCAAGACTTGAGCACTTACTGCATGGCGAGTCATTCTCGAGTTTGTGCTACAAATATTTTTAAATTAAAATTTAAAAATGATAGCTAGAAAGCAAAATATTCAAAGAAAGTTGTAAAGGGAAATGCTCCTGAATGTGGATAAGACACAAACAAATTGTAATGGAAATAGTAATGATGACAACACGACGCGTAGAGCATTTTCAAATGTCGAGGTTTTTGCAGATATTTTATAATTTGATCATTTAAAAAAGCATATGAATTATATTAAAGAACACTCAGTGACTCTAAGCCCATACTGACCGGTGCTCCACAAGGCTCTATTTTAAGTACTACACTTTAAAATAATGATGCAGATGATACATACATACATAGCAGGGCCCACTCAATTAATGAAAATACCGAACTGTAACAAGATTACATCAACTCATATAGACATAGGACACGTAAACGGAATATTGAACACTCACCCGAAAATTCGCCACAAGTAAATTTAACAAAAAACTACAAATCCAGCCCTGTCATTACACTAAACGGAACCACTCTAACAAATTCAACTCTCACACAAATACTTAGGGCTCATTCCTGTCAAAATCAGAATTATATTAGGAAACCCTCAACTTGTTCGGAATACAAATAGGCATAAAGACCTTAACATTAAATCGCTCATGCACATGTGTATGCTATTCTAGATTATACAAACCAAATTTTGGTGACTCTAGGTTTTCTTGCTTTTAAATTAAAGATAGCATGTGCTGAGGTGCGACACGGTACAACCCGTCTCAAAATAACGTGCTAATTATTAACCATCGTCAAAAAATTTCGTGCTCGAAAGAAACCCCTTAAAAGGATTAAAGTGCGGTGTGTACCAGGTCACGGGGGCTATACCCCGCATGGCTTCCAGTAGACTTACGGATCTAGAATTTGTCTCAGAATTAAGTGATCCAAGAAAAACCAAGGATCAAGGACCTACTCCGTTCAAAAGTAGGTTAAAAACCCATTTTTCATTTCAAATCAAAGTGCGGGGTGTTCTATGTCATGTTTACATGTTTCCAGAATCTGGATCTGGAATTTTTCTCAGAATTAATTGCTAATTACGTGCTCCAAGATAAAACAAAGATCAAGGAAATACTCCTTCCGTAAGTAGCTTAAACAAACAATAAGCGTCATCATAGCATTTGCACTAGCACTTGCACTGTCATCATAGCTAGCACGAAAATCGAGCATTGACAATAATGTTAGCACGTAATTAGCATGTAAATATAAAACTCAAAGATCCTAGAAAAGTTCATTATTTTGGGAGATATAGCCAATAAACCCAGTACACCCCGCACGCAAATATTTTTTTTGTGATATAATAAACATTTTTTATTTAAATTTCTATATACACTAAAATTTCAGGAAAACAAAACTTATTTGTGAATTTTATTTCAGTTCCATCCGTGTCATTTATTTCAGTAGATGTGTCATTTTGATGACATATTACGGCCGTGTAATGTGATGTGCTGTGATTTAGTTCCTGGACGGAAAGATTTCTGCGGTCTCGACGATCTTTCTTTACCCCTATCTCGAACTTGTGAAAAGTTCGGAGAACCTTAAAAATCCGACCAATTCGTACGATTTTTTTAATGTGTCAATTTTAAATTGGCGGGGGATGGATAGCAAATCAACTTCGCTTCTTCTTTCCCCAAATGAGCACAATTCAATCATTATAAAGCGTTCTAAACTTGTTAGAATAATTATAAAATTATAATAAGTATCTGTGCAAAATTTAATCGCGATAGCTTTAAAAACATGGGATATTTGGCCAAAACCGACTTCGAGTTGTATGGCAAATATAAGATATAGTGGTTCGATCGGGCCGGCTCCGACCAATGTGATGTCTCTTTGAATAATAAGTATCTGTGCAGTTTCATCGTGATAACTGTAAAAACATGATATATATGGCCAGAACCGACTTCGAGTTGTATGGCAGCAATAAGATATTGTGGACCGATCCTGCCGGTGCGGACTAATGTGCTGTCCCGTTGAATAATAAGTGTCTGTGCAAAGTTTTATCGAGATAGCTCAAAAACTGAGGGACTAGTTTGCATACATACAGACGATAGACAGACGGACATGGCTAGATCAATTTGTTTTGTCATTCTAAGCATACTGGCAGTAACTTTTGGGGGTCTCCGACGTTTCCTTCTATGTGTTACAAACTTCAGCACAAACTGAATATACTATTTTCTTCGAAAAAAATATAAAAAGGCCTGATTACTGACATGGGGAGCCAAGTATTATGAATTGATGATTGGCAAAATTATTTTATTTGGTGGAATAGGCTCCAAACACTATATTTACGATACACATGATCCCATCCAAAGTACAGTTAAAGTAATAAAACATTTCGAGGGAGTTGTCAAACGAATCATTGTTGCAATAAACAAGTGGGAAAGGATTATCCTCGGCGTGCGAAGATTCTATACTCATTTCGAACCTTTAGGCAATTTTCACTCTGCCAACTGCACCACTGAAATTGCAAAAGGAGCAAAAAATCGTTTTATCGCGTGGCATTTATTTTTTTTGCTCTATGAATTGGTATCATATGAATTTAAATTTTTCTTTTATATTATTGAGTTCAAGCTATTTGATATATATTTGAAAAAAATAATTATAATAGAAATAAAAAGCAAGAAGTCACGGCTGGGATTTGAACCATGTTCAAGCAGTTTTGAGAAGTGCTGACAAACCCGATTATACTGATCATTTCTTTTGCGTTGTATAGTTTTTGTTCTAAGGCATTGGTAGCAAATGAATTTGATTACAGTTATTTTATATTTTAAAACAAGAATAAGAAAAAAGTGAAAATAAATGATCAGCCGCCGCTGAGACTCGTACCCGCGAGTTGTCGTTTGTCAGCGCCACTTTACCCCTTACGCGACAAGCAGTTTTGATGATCGATGAAAAAATCCTTTGAAGATCAGACTGTCAAAAGCTTTCTTGCGCTTGGGTTTGTTTGCTCATATGCACCTGTTTTTTCAAAATATTTCATGACGCATATCTTCGCTATTTATGAATCAATATTTTTGCAATATTATCCATTGATGAGTTATAAGGATGTTCAAGTAACAACTAGACTTCATATTTGGAATATAAGTTCTCCTAATCCCGGGTCAGATCAAGTTTATTTTATTTTATCAATAACTCGTCCCATCCAAAAGTTATCGATAAATTTCGACTTCAGACCAGTGTTTTTTTGCCATAACTTGAAATTTATAGGAGCTAGAGGCCCTAAATTGGGCATGTATAATCTCGAACATTATACACATATTACAAATGTTTCACTTTTGGATACCGTACCCCCATCTCCCCAAAAGTGAAAACACTCAATTTGGTTTGATAACCCATTTTATAGCCAACGCTATGTCCTGAAAATGTCATAAAAATCGGGCACAGAAGTTATTTAAGATTAACCTCTCCATAGGGTGGGGCGAAGAAGTTAGCCTGCCTCAACTGCTTGCATTGCTTGCAAAATGTGTGTGTTTGTATGGATGTGCATTGATTGGTGAGTATAAATAGATGTAAGGAGTGGGTTCAGGGTATCTCCTAGTCGGGCACTCCCGACTAGAGCACTCTTACTTGTTTTCTCTCATTTTTGATTCAAATATAAAATAGTTTGTTTATATATACATAGACAATATTTCAAAAGAAAAATTAAAATTTATTCGATACCAATGTCTAAGAACAAAAGCAATGCCACGCGAAAAAAACTATCTTTTATAGCGTATGAAATTTCGGTGGTGTTGTTGGTAGAGTGAAAATTGCCTAATGGTTCATAAAAAGCATAAAATTTTCGGCACGCCGAAGATAATTCTTCCCCATTTATAATACTCTTTTCGAAGAAAATAGTATATTAAGTTTGTGCTGAAGTTTGAAGGAAGCGTCGGAAACCCCCAAAACTTACTGCCAGTACGCTTAGAATGACAAAACAAATTGATCTAGACATGTCCGTCTGTCTGTCTGTATGTATGGGATCTAGTCACTTAGTTTTTGAGCTAACGCGAAGCAACTTTTCACAGACGCTTATTATTAAAATGTACAGCACATTGGTCGGAACCAGCTGGATCGGACCATCATATCTTATAGCTGTCATACAACTCGAAGCCGGTTTTTGGCTATATATCCCATGTTTTTAAACTATCACGATACAACTTTGGAAAGATATTTATTATGTAACAAGACATCACATTGGTCGGAACCGGCTGGATCGGACTACAATTTCTTATAGTTGCCATACAACTTGAAGTCGGTTTTGGCCATATATCCAATGTTTTTAAGGCTATCGCTTTCAATTTCCTTGCATACTATAATATCCTTATAGATCATAAATGTTTCAAATTGCAAAACGATTGACTCATAAATAGCGAAAATATGCGTCATTAAATATTTTGAATAACCAGTGTCTACTAAAAAAGTAACACAAAAGTTAAATTTTCATTATTTACCAAAACTTAAATGTAAAATAAAAGAAGTGGAAAACCATGAACAAATAGGCCTGCATTTTCACAATCTGTTCAGTTTGGCAAAGTTATGTCAGCTTAAGCCAAAATTGATATTATACTCATGGCGAAGAAAATAATTTATTTATTTTGTGCTGAGGTGTGTAGCGTAGAAAATTTCTAAAAGTTACTTCAAGTATGCAAAACTAATATAATATAATGTAAATATAAGCTAGTGAAATATATCCATAGACTCGAAAGAGTATATAATCTTCGACACGCCGAAGATAAGCCTTTCCCACTTATACACTTTTCGAAGAATATAGTATATTAAGTTTGTGCTGAAGTTTGTAACGCATAGAAGGAAGCGTCGGAGACCCCCAAAAGTTACTGCCAGTATGCTTTGAATGACAAAACCAATTGATCTAGCCATATCCGTCTGTCTGTCTGTATGTATGCAAACTAATCCCTCAGTTTTGAGCTATCGTTATAAAACTTTGCACAGAGACTTATTATTCAAAGGGACACATTGCTCGGAACCGGCCGGATCAGACGACTATATCTTATAATTGCCATCAATCTGGAAGTTCGTTCTGTCGTACTGTTCACTTCGTGCTCTGTTCAAAAATTTTATTATTTTGTAAACAACCCGATTTTTTTTTTTTTTTCACGTTTTGAAACTTTGAAAAGTTTGTAATCTTTTTGTTTTTCTTTCGTAAACGTGTAAAATACTTGTGTGCGGGGCTCCAGAAAGTTCTGGTGCTCCGTTGGCATTGTAAATTGTTGATAATCAGTTGCTATCTCCATGTGTGACGACAGCGACGGTATGAAATCACATTCCATATTGGATTGGCAAACGGCTTCCCCAGGTAAAAAAGGCAACATCAGACTGCAAGGTGCAACTACAAGCAAGTTGGTTAGGATTCAGAACAGCAGTGATGTTTCCTATAGCTCTAGTGACAATGATGACAATTCTGACATTTCTGAGAAAGGGGAAGTGAAGCGCAAGCCAGCTGTTCCTTTTCGTACAAGAACCATTGCCAGCTCTCGTCCATATCCCAAGATCAATGAAAATCGCTTTGCTTTGTTGGCAGACCCATTAGATGACGATATTAAAGATACGGATGATACTGTTGAACAAGAAACCACAGCAAGCCCTGCAAGCTTCAAACCGCCCCCAATTTTTGTTCCTGATGTCACGGATATAAATAAATTGATCATTGATGTAGTTAACGTCATTGGTAAGGACAAAATTTTTGATTATAAGGCAGGGCGAGACGGCATGGTGAGAATTATGTTAGGAGATAGGGAATCTTTTGACAAATTAAAAGCTCACTTAGATCAACATAACACGCGATATCGTACCTTCCAGCCTAAGGAGGAGAGAGCTTACCGAATTGTCATCAAAGGACTACATTTCTCAACCCATACCAAAGACATTTCTGAAGCCCTACTTGAATACGGACATACAACTAGGGACATCAAGAATGCAGTGAGCAAGTCGTCAAAAACCCCAATGTCAATTTTCTTCGTGAATTTGGAGCCAGCAAAGAACAACAACGAAGCTTTCAAAATCAAGCGCCTTTGTAGGTCAATTGTCAGCGTTGAGCCACCAATAAAATTTGATGACATTATCCAGTGCTACCGCTGCCAGGCCTTTGGTCACACAAAACGTTACTGTCGCCTTCCATACAAGTGCGTTAAGTGCGGTGAAAATCATAACAGCTTAGAATGTACGAAGGCCAGGAAAGACCCCGCAAAATGTGCACTTTGTGACGGAAACCACGCCGCATCTTATAAGGGCTGCAAAGTATACCAAAAGGCCAAGAGTCAGTATGGCCCCAAAGCCAAACCAAGTGTTGAACCTTCTCAACAAGTTTCCTACACAAAAGTTAACGAAAACCTTAGCTATGCAAACGTCTTAGGCGGTCAGCAAACCTTTACTAACGTTAAGCCAGAAGAAACTAAGGAAAGTATACCAATATACATGTTTAAACGCTTAGAAACCATGATCGAGCAAATGATTGCTCAGTTTTCAGTTATTACTAATGTTCTTAGTTCCCTCACCACCCTCATAAACAAAGTATGCAAGTAAGTCTGCGTATAACCCTATGGAATGCTAACGGCCTGACTAAAAGCAGGTCTGAAGTTGAGCAATACATAAAAACTAACCACATTGATGTTCTTCTTGTCTCTGAAACACATTTTGACAAAAACTCCTACTTCAAAATTAATGGCTTTGAGCTTTTCTACGCTAACCATCCAAGTGGAAGAGCTCGAGGAGGTTCAGCTGTGCTTGTGAAAAGTGGCCTTAAGTTCGTAGAAATTCCATCTTTACAGGAGCAATGGGTACAATGCGCAAGCATAAAAATGTTATGTCCTACGGGAGATCTGGTATTGGCAGCTGCTTACATTCCACCTTGTAACAGAGTCACGTCCTCTATGTTTCAACAAATATTTGATAGCCTGGGTCCAAGATACCTCATTGGTGGCGACTTCAATGCCAAACACTCATGGTGGGGATCAAGAGTAGATAATCCTAAGGGGAAAAATTTATATCACTGTGTTCGCTCAAATAACCTTGACTGCCACTCCTCCGGTGAACCCACATACTGGCCTACAGACATAAACAAACTTCCTGATTTGTTGGACTTTGCCATCTCTAAAAACATAGACCCAAGTAAGGTAGAGCCTAAAAGCTGCCTAGATCTTTCTTCTGACCATAGTGCTGTCCTCCTGCTGCTCAACATACCAACGGCCACAAAGTCCATGCGGAGGAGTATATTTCGCAAGAACACCAACATAAGCCTGTACCGTTCTTGGTTACAGCAACATGTTGACCCTAACGTGGAATTAAATTCTGGCCTGGATATAGATGAAGTGGTCGAATGGCTAACTAGAAAAATTCACGAGGCTGCCAGTGTAGCCACTCCCGCACAAAGACCTTCTACTAACACCTCAAAGAGAGATATACATCTGTGGTCGCACGAAGTAGCCCAACAAGTGGCAGAGAAACGACGTCTAAGGAGGGTCTGGCACACAAGCAGGAACCCGAGGGATAAAGCTGCACTGAACAGGGCCGTTAAAAACTTAAAGGAAACTCTCTTGACGCTTCGAAAGCAAGCTCTAGACACCTACTTGGAGGAAGCTGAACCAGGTGATCCTTATCACAACCTTTGGAAAGCGACGAAGTTTATGAAAAGACCATCGAAAAGACTATCCCCTGTTTTAAATCTTTCTGGGACTTGGTGTCGCTCCGACAAGGAAAAAGCGATTGCCTTCGCGGAACATTTATACAGCGCTTTTTCACCTTTTGATAAGTGCAGCACCAGGGAAGTAATTGCAACCAAACAATTTCTGGACATCCCCTGTCAGATGGACCTGCCTATTCCTGAGATAAGCGCACAGGAAGTCTTGAATGAAATTGCCCTCCTGAATAGTAACAAATCCCCTGGCTACGACAGTATATGTGCTCCTGCCGTAAAAGCCCTCCCAGAAAGATGTATCGAGCTTCTAACCAACATTTTTAACCGCTGCTTCCAGCTTGGTCATTTTCCTTCGCAATGGAAATGTGCTGAGGTTATACTGATTCCAAAACCTGGTAAGCCGGAAAATCAGCTAGCTTCCTATCGCCCCATAAGTTTATTGGCAGTCCTCTCCAAAATACTCGAAAGAGTATTTTTGAATACATTACTGCCAGTTATGGAGGACATTCGCTTAATCCCTGATCACCAATTCGGCTTTAGACGCGGTCATGGTACTATTGAGCAGTGCCATAGGCTTGTGGACAAAATCTTAGAAGCTCAAGAAAACAAGCAGTATTGTTCCACAGTCTTTCTTGATGTAAAACAGGCTTTTGACAAAGTATGGCACACTGGTTTACTTTATAAACTAAAAAAGAATCTCCCAGCCCCCCACTACCTGTTTTTAAAATCATACCTCTTCTGCAGAAGATTCTATGTCAGATGTGGAGATGAAGAGTCAGAGTTGACGGAAATAAGGGCAGGCGTCCCCCAAGGCAGCGTGTTGGGACCAATACTTTACACCATATATACTGCTGATATGCCAGTTATTAATGATCACAGACTCACAGTTGCTACATACGCAGATGACACTGCATTCATATCAGTGTCTAAAAGCCCCTCTAAGGCATCAATCATAATTCAAAGGCAGCTTGATTATTTTGCAGTGTGGCTGACCAGGTGGAACATTGTGGTTAACGCAGAGAAATCCTCCCACACTACGTTTACAAAAAGAAGAGGAAACTGCCCGGCAGTCACCCTTTACAACGCAGCTATTCCGTACTGTGAGACAGTAAAGTACCTTGGTTTAACCCTGGATAGGCGACTGACTTGGCGACCCCACATCCTATTAAAAAAACAGCAGCTCAACATAAAGTTACGCCAAATGTACTGGCTTATTGGTCGCCATTCCAAACTTAAAACTATAAATAAGGTACTACTATATAAGGCCATTCTTAAACCTGTATGGACCTACTGCATCCAGCTTTGGGGAACGGCTTCCACTTCCAATATAAAAATTATTCAAAGCTTCCAAAGCAAGACCCTTAGGATAGCGGCTCAAGCTCTCTTTTTAACTACCAACAAAGAGCTACACAGGGAGCTCAAGATTCCTTGGGTGGTGGATGAAATAAAGCGATTCAGCCAAAAATATATAGAAAGGTTGTCAGACCACACGAATAACCAGGCCATAAATCTGCTGGACAACACCCAAACAACAAGACGTCTTAAGCGATTCCACCCTCTAGACCTTCCTTTCAGAGACCCAGGCTAATTTCTATCCATACCATCACATACAGTCTCATAAAATAGTTTAATGTCAAGGAACACCAGAACATTTAATGATTGTCTTTATAGACAGATTTTAAATAAAAATAATAACAAAAAAAAAAAAAAAAAAGTCTGGAAGTCGGTTTTGGCTATAAATCCCATGTTTTCAAAGCTATCGCGATTAAACTTTGCAAATATACTTATTATTCAAACATAAATAACATTGATCGGAGCCGGCCGGATCGGATCACTATATCTTATAGCTGCCGTACAACTAGAAGTCGGTTTTGGCCATAAATCCCATGTTTTCAAAGCTTTCGCGATGAAACTTTGCACAGATTTAAAAAAAAAATGTTTTTTTAACCAACTTCCGAAAGGAGTAGGTTCTGGACCCTTGGTTTTTCTTGGAGCACTTAATTCTGAGACAAATTCCTGATCCGTAAGTCTACTGGAAGCCATGTGGGGTGTAGCCCCCGTGACCTGGTACACCCCGCACTTTAATCCTTTTAAGAAGGGGTTTCTTTCGAGCACGAAATTTTTGACGATGGGTTATAATTTGCACGGTATTTTGAGACGGGGTGTACCGTGTCGCACCTCAGCAATCTTTAATTTAAAAGTAAGAAAAAACCTAAAGGCACCAAAATTTGGTTTGTATAATCTAGAATAGCATACACATGTGCATGAGCGATTTAATGTTAAGGTCTTAATGCCTATTTGTATTCCGAACAAGTTGAGGGTTTCCTAATATAATTCTGATTTTGACAGGAATGAGCCCTAAGTATTTGTGTGAGAGTTGAATTTGTTAGAGTGGTTCCGTTTAGTGTAATGACAGGCCTGGATTTGTATTTTTTTGTGAAATTTTTTTGTGGCGAATTTCGGGTGAGAGTTCAATGTTCCGTTTACGTGTCCTATGTCTATATGAGTTGATGTAATCTTGTTACAGTTCGGTATTTTCATTATGTGAGTGGGCCCTGCTAAGTATGTATGTTTCATCTGCATCATTATTTGAAAGTGTAGTACTTAAAATAGAGCCTTGTGGAGCACCGGTCAGTATGGGCTTAGAGTCACTGAGTGTTCTTTAATATAATTCATATGCTTTTTTAAATGATCAAATTATAAAATATCTGCAAAAACCTCGACATTTGAAAATGCTCTACGCGTCGTGTTGCCATCATTACTATTTCCATTAAAATTTGTTTGTGTCTTATCCACATTCAGGCGCATTTCTTCCAAAAACTTTCTTTGAATATTTTGCTTTCTAGCAATAATTTTCTATAATCCTTTTTCTAGCCCAATTGATAAAATATTTGTAGTACAAACTCGAGAAAACGTATCCAGTCGTGGAGTTGAGTCGCCATACAGTAAGCGCTCAAGTTTTGGAACAACAAACATGGCTAGATTTTAGAAAAAATTTTGGGCTGGACCCCCGTAGTGCTTGTTGTCCTGTCCATTAAGGTCATGTAAAAATCAAAGGTGACGGTATATGAAAATTTTTTGTTATGATTGTGTTTCGATTTTTATACTCTGATACCGAAGGTACTCATAGTATATTGGTTTTGTCGGATGTCCGTCAGGCCGTCCGTCTGTCCGTCTGGCCGTCTGTCTGGATGAACGCACGTATTACCGCAACGATATTAGATAGACTCTTGGAATCTTTTGTGTTATGATTATAGCTATCTGCTTCAGATCAAGTTTGTTTCAAAAATATGCCACGCCCACTGGGAGGCTGGCAGGTCGATAACATGTCGATACACCTCAAATAACAAATCGATTAAACGTGAATATCTCTCACAATTTTGAAGCTAGAGTAATCAAATGGTTTATCGGCCACGCCCATTATTACGCCCACCAGCCCCCCCTCCCAAAATAATTTTAAATGCTTATATCTCCCGCAGCTTTCGAGCTAAGGTCACCATATTTGGAATATATATTACTGGTGACGTCTTTTACAGATCACAGAAAATTTCGACCACGCCCACTCCCGCCCCCGTAATCGCGAAAATCGCTATACATGAATACACAATTCGATAACACGAGTATATTTCCCCCAATTTTGAAGCCCCAAATTTGGAATTTAGACTAGGACTGACCACCCCAAAAGATTCCGTCCTGAATTTTCCGGCCCCGCCCACTAGAACGCCCGCCAGCCACCCCGCCCCCACGAAACACGGAAGCCTATATCTCGCACAGTTTAAGAGCTAGGGCCACCAAGCTTTGAGGGTAGACTTCTGGCCAAGTCCTCTAAAGATCGGCCAACAAATTGTCTGGCCACGCCCCCTCCCGCCCCCAAAAATCGCGAAAACTTATATCTTCCACAGTTTTGGAGCTAGAGTCGCCAAATTTGTAAGATATACTTCTTGTCACCCCCTCTAAAGATCGGCCAAAAATTTTTGGTCACACATATTATTGACAATTGTATGCTCCAATAAGATCGGACAATAAACACAGAATTTATTTAAGATTTAACTTTCCATTGTGTGGGGCTCAGTACAAAGCAAGCTAACTGCTGATCCGCTTGTGAGTGTTAAGATTAGTATGAATGATTATAAGGACTGGGTTCAGGGTATTTCGTAGTCGGGCACTCCCGACTAGAGCATTCTAACTTGTTGAAGTTATGAACTTGCAATTTGGTTTGGTCACACATTTTACTGCCCAGTTTGTGCCCAAAAAATTTCAATAAGATCGGGTAATAAACAAGAAGTTTGTAAGGATTTAACTTTCCTTTCCTCAGTAAAGAAGCAATCTAACGGCTTAGACTGCTTGCACAGCTCGCACGGCTTATAGAATGTGTATGTTTGTATGTACACTGACTGGTTAGTACAAATGATTGTAAGGACTGGGTTCAGGGTATCTCGTAGTCGGGCACTCCCGACTAGAGCACTCTTACTTGTTTTAGAATGTTATGCATTGATTTCAATTGAAAATGATTTTGATTTCACCGAAAAATTATTTTAACGTTTTTTTTTAAATAGAGTTGCAATTTGTGTCATGATGCGTAGTGTTCGATGCTGCTTTTTTCCATTGTGATATTAATGTTGTTTCTGTTGCTGTTTAACGAAATTATTTATAAATAACCTTAGTAAAATTGTTTTTAAATCAACAGAAGTATTAAATGTATTATTTTTACATAATAACAACGAACTCAACAAAAATATGTAGTATGATTAAAATAATAAAGTTATAACATCAAGTAGGCTTGAGAGTATAAATTTGTTAACAAACTGAGTGCGGAGCAGGTGGGAGCAAACCAAAAGCAATAAGATTTCGTAATTTTAATTAAGAAATTTATAAACAAAAATTTGCACTTATGAAAACAAACAAAGCTACACAAGTAAAATCGGACACCTGACGATAGCTAAAATTAGCACTTTCGATCTCATTTTGCCTTGTTAGCCTGAAATCCTCAAAAAAATTTATCTAAGAAAAAAAAGTTTTTCAAAATATTTCGATTTTACATCAATGTGTCAGACGCTCGCAACTTTATATAAGAGCCAAGATCACAAATCTTAGTATTTTTCAGCAAGGTTTTTTGTATATAAATTGTTATTAAAATCTCTGTTTGGTCGCAATATTTAATGATCTTCCTGCAAGTCGTTTTGACGCAATGACAACAAATGTTGTTTTTTCGTCGGTTACACGGTAGATCGAAATATGCGATAAGGCAATGCCAAAACTTACAGTTATTTACCATCGCATAGTTTCTTATGCACTTTTTACACTCTTCGAAGAAAATAGTATATTATGTTTGTGCTTAAATTTGTAACGCATAGAAGGAAGCGTCTGAGACCCCCAAAAGTTACTGCCAGTATGCTTAGAAAAACAAAACAAATTGATTTAGCCATGTCCGTCTGTCTGTCTGTCTGTATGTATGTATGCAAACTAGTCCCTCAGTTTATGAGCTATCGCGATGCAACTTTGCACAGGCACTTATTATTCAAGGGGAGAGCACATTGGTCGGAGCCGGCCGGATCGGACCTCTATATCTAAGTGCTGTCATACAACTGGAAGTCGATATTGGCCGTATATCCGATGTTTTTAAAGCTATTGCCTTCAAGGTCCCTTTCCACCTCCTTATAAATCATCAATGTTTAAAATTTCAAATCGATTGAGTCATAAATAGCGAAGATATTCATTATTAAATACTTTGAAAGAACACGTGTGTACGCGTAAACAAAGCCAAGTGCTAGTGAGTTTTTAACAGACTGCTCTTTAAGCAAGTTTGTCATCGAACATCAAAACGAGTTGGTGGTGTAAGTGGTAAAGTGACGCGCTGACAAACGTGAGGTCGCGGTGCGAATCCTGGTGGCGACATAATTTATTTTCTCTATTTTTCTAATCCTTTTTTGATACTCTGATACCGAAGGTACTCATAGTATATTGGTTTTGTCGGATGTCCGTCAGGCCGTCCGTCTGTCCGTCTGGCCGTCTGTCTGGATGAACGCACGTATTACCGCAACGATATTAGATAGACTCTTGGAATCTTTTGTGTTATGATTATAGCTATCTGCTTCAGATCAAGTTTGTTTCAAAAATATGCCACGCCCACTGGGAGGCTGGCAGGTCGATAACATGTCGATACACCTCAAATAACAAATCGATTAAACGTGAATATCTCTCACAATTTTGAAGCTAGAGTAATCAAATGGTTTATCGGCCACGCCCATTATTACGCCCACCAGCCCCCCCTCCCAAAATAATTTTAAATGCTTATATCTCCCGCAGCTTTCGAGCTAAGGTCACCATATTTGGAATATATATTACTGGTGACGTTCTCTACAGATCACAGAAAAAAATTTCGACACCGCCCACTCCGGCCCCCGTAATCGCGAAAATCGATATACATGAATGCACAATTCGATAATACGTGTATATTTCCCGCAATTTTAAAGGTAGAGTCCCCAAATTTGGAATTTAGACTAGGGCTGACCACCCCAATAGATTCCGTCCTGGATTTTCCGGCGATAGACTTCTTGTCACCCCCTCTAAAGATCGGCCAAAATTTTTGGGGCCACGCTCCCTCCCGCCCCCAAAAATCGCGAAAGCTTATATCTTCTACAGTTTTGGAGCTAGAGTCACCAAATTTGTGAGATAGACTTCTTGTCACCCGCTCTAAAGATCGGCCAACACTTTTGGGGCCACGCCCCCTCCCGCTCCCAAAAATCGCGAAAATGTAAATCTTCCACAGTTTTAGAGCTAGAGTCAAGAAGTTTGGAAGATAGACTTCTTGTCACCCCCTCTAAAGATCGGAAAAAATGTTGGGCCACGACAGTTTCAGAGCTTAAATCACAAAAGTTTGGAAAATAGACCCCCTCTTAAGATCGACCATGCCCCTCCCGTTCCCAAAAACTTAGAATGCCGATTTCGGGTCACCCATACACCAGCAAAAATGTTCTGTTCACTTGCTTTCAGCTGTTCTTAAAATGGTATCAGAGTATTACGCAGTCGGCTCCGCCCGACTGCAACGTTCTCACTTTGTTTACTTGTTTAGTCTGCTTTAATTTAATATATCAAAAGAAATGTCTGAGAACAAACAAAAAATGCCACGCGAAAAAAAAACATGAATTTTCTGTGGTGCAGTTGTCAGAGTGAGAATTGCCTAAGGGTTCGAAAAGAGTCCAAAATCTTCTGCACGCCAAAGATAATTCTTCCCAACTTGTTAAATTTAAGATATTTTGAAAGAAACATTTGAATCATATATCAGCATATATCATATGCTTAAACGTAAATTTTAAGCTAGTTAAATCCAACCACAGCCTCGAAATCGAAAAGTGTATAAAATCTTCGGTACGCCGAAGATAATTCTTCCGCACTAGTTTTTATACCATGAACCTATTAAAAATGGGTAAAAAGGGTATAATGAAGTTGTGCAAAAGTATGTAACAGGCATAAGAAAGCATCTCCGACCAAATAAACTATATATATTCTTGATCAGTATCAACAGCCAAGTCGATTAAGCCATGTCCATCTGTCTGTCCGTCCGTCTGTATGAGCACGCGGATATCAGAGACTACAAGAGCTAGCGATTTCATATTTGCAATATAAATTCTCGTAGTCCCGGAACAGATCAAGTTTGTTTAATTTTTTCGATAACACCACAATCCCCCCAAAAGTGCAAAAAAATCATTTTTGAAGGCATGACTGTATGAAGGTTGTGCCAATTGTATAACCAAAAAATTTGAATAAGATCGGAAAATAAACAGAAGGTTTTTCATGAAAGTTTGAATATCCCATGATGGCAGAATTTGTTTATACTTTTATCATTTTACTGACTGCATCTATTATAATTATATCTCTGTCCTCTGATACAAAATATTTTTATATATATCGCTCTGTTTAATTTTGTCTTCTCATTTAAAACGCTAGTCTCTTGGCTGGGGCTGTGCACAGAAATGGGTCAGAAAAAGCGTTTCAGCGTGACCGATCGAATGCAACGCTCCGGAACAGCTAATGCTGCGGCGGCAACGTCTACATCGACAACGATCACGGTTGAGTCGACGTTAACGTCGAAGAAACGCAACGGCAGCAAACAGCAAAAGTTAAATGACGAGCCGGAGGACAAAAAGTGTGTCAATTCGGAACCAATAACAAAGCGTCACCAAAAACAAGCGACGGCGTCTAGTGCAATAACAACAACTACAATAGCGGCAACAACTGTTGTAGCACCAACAACAATCTATCCTGATAAGCTGAATAAAGCAACTGGCTCTTGTCCGTTAAAGTTGTCTCTGGAGGAGCGACAGGAGGATGGCAAAGCACGCGCAATAAATAAAATGCTTAAGAGTCTGGACATTAAAATTCATGGCTTTGATAATCTGTTACCGAGCGGAGGGGAACGCATGTGCGAGGGTCTCAAATCTTCAATATCTGAAAATGTCAAAACTAAATCGCGTGCGGCAGCGGTGAAGGTCATTGCCAGCATGAATTCTGGTAAGCCGCTCAACGTCAAGCGCCAGCGAGCGGACCACGAGACAAGCAAGACCGACAAAGAGAGGGAAAAGGAGAAGTGTAAGGAGCATGACGCAGCGTTGATCGAGGAAAGACATGTAAACAACGAAAGCAAAGAATCTCCCGGCACTAACCAGACAGCAAAAAAGGCTAAAGTGGATGTGCTTCCAACTCTCGCCTGCAAAGCGGCAAAGTTAGTGGAAAAAAAACATCAGCTTCCGAACCACAACCGACGAAGAAAGACAAAATCAGAGGCGGTAAAAAGACGCAAGCAACAATAATAAAAGAGGCGGAATCTGATAAAAACAAAACGCGCTCTCAGCTTGACTCCAACAACGAGTTGGTGCGCATGGATCTTGAGATTTATAACACATCCACGCTCATAGCGACGACGAGGGCCACGCACACTCCGACGCACACAATAGCGCCAAAGTTGACGCCGAAGGAGTCGACGCAGAAAGAGGCAACGCCGCCGGGTAGCAGGGTTATAGAAACAGCATCATTATCGACGGCGGTGATCTCCAAGCAGCGGTCCAAACACAAATACAGTAAAATATCGGCTGCCAAGACGCGACTGCAGCAGGCCTGTACTAAAACTGCGCTGAGCTGCTTCAAGTATGCGTCGAAAGATATATATGATTTCAAATCCGGCTCGGAGGATGAAGAACCAATTAAAATGGAGCTCCCAACGCTCAAGGAGCTTCGAGACTTTTCCGACGAGGACAACAAGCCGCTCAAGCAGCTAGAGCAACAGATGCATTTAAGGGACGAGAGAGAGCAAGAAGTCAAACAGGATCGGCAACCGGAAATGCCTTCCAAGGCCATCGGCAAGAAGCAAAAATGTAAGATAAACACACCAACGATGGCGGTAACAACAACACCAACAGTAATAGAAACTGATGCTGGCAGCAGCAAAAAAAAACAAACGTCTCCAAAATCAAAACAATTGCCGCCCAGCGAGCATTCGCGTTCGGATAGCAGTGATTCAGAGGACGAGAAGAAGTTAAGCAGCTATGGGGCCAAGCGGCATCGCATGGCCTCGCTGAATGCGCTGGCCAAGGTGCAGTGCCTCTACGAGAATGAATCCCGCACCGCACATGAACTGGGCCTGTCCAAGGCGACACAGCAGCCGCCGCGTATAAGGACGCTTGATGGCAGCGACGAGGACAATCGAAGCCAGCTGCCGCCCGACAAGGAGCGCGACCGAGACAAAGACAAAGATCGCTACAGAGATAAAGACAAAGATAAAGAGAAGGGAAAAGATAAAGCTGAAGCGGAAAAGTGTATCATATCAGCACCACGCGAGCTGCGCTATGTGCCGGGCGGCCGAGGAGTTGGCAAACACTGGGAGCTTGATAGCGACAGCGACGTGGACGAGCTGCAGCTGCAGCGGCTGCAGCAGCAAAAAAAGAAGAAGTTGCAAAAAAACGTCAGCGAAAAAACAAACTGATGAAGTAAAAAAGAGCCACAAAAAGCCCAACGCGAAGACACCGATGAGGCAGACGTTCGGCAGCAATCAGAAGAAGCAGGCAAAGAAAAGCAAAAATATAAGGAGAATTCAAAGACGGTGCCCAAGAAGCGCAAAACCACCTTTACCGATGAGCTAATTGGTGACTATAAAGGCATATTGGCGCGCAAGCGCATGGCCAGCTTAAATGCCAGCGCAATTGTGGCGGCCACCTACGAGGTGGAGCGACATCTGGACAAGAATTTGGAAAGCGATTGCAGCAGCTTCGAGAGCTTCGATGAGCTCGAGACAACAAAGACGCCGCTGTGTAAGGCGGCTGCGAGCAAAACGAAAGATCAAGTAGAATTGCATATCAAAAAGGAGTGCAGGGATCGAGTGTCCAAGGTGGCCAAAGAGATCAAAAATGCAACATTAATCTATAAGCCACAGAGCAACATGATCGAAGAAAGCAACGATTCCAAATATTCTAAGGAGACAAAGGAAACAAATACGGATACAACAATCACAACTACCGGCTACCGTGGTGACTCCAGCAGCGCCAAGGATGCCAAAGATTGCAGTCGCCCAACTTCGTCGAGTGTGGTAATCGTGCAGGACACCGATGTCACTATCACAGGCGTATATGTGAATGCCAGCAATGGTGCCGCCCAGGAGGCATACTGTAAAATGCAGTATCGTGTCCAATCCAGTGTCACCGAGGAGCGCCTGCTGCGACCGGGCTCCGTGGAGCCACCCAAGTCCTACACGCCACTCAGCGCCCTATCAAGCATGCTGCCGCCTTGTGCCAGTTCCGGCCTCAGCGAAGGTAAGTTTGAATTCAAAATTGTATTGCTCTTCTATTATATAAATACAAATGATCTTTACAAGTAATGGCTCAAAATAACGTGCTAATTATGGCCCATCGTCAAAATTTCGTGCTCGAAAGAAAACTTTTTTAAAAGGATCAAAGTGCGGGGTGTACCAGGGGGCTACACCCGCATGGCTTCCAGTAGACTTACGGATCTGGAATTTGTCTCAGAATTAAGTGATCCAAGAAAAACCAAGGGTCAAGGACCTACTCCTTTCGGAAGTTGGTTAAAAAACCATTTTTTTTTAAAACCAAAGTGCGGGGTGTACTAGGTCATGGGGCCTACACCCCGCACATGTTTCCAGAAATCCTATGGATCTGGAATTTGGCTCAGAATTAAGTGCTAATTACGTGCTCCAAGATAAAACAAAGATCAAGGAAATACTCCTTCCGTAAGTAGCTTAAACAAACAATAAGCGTCATCATAGCATTTGCACTAAAACGATACTTTTGCACCGAACACGCCACAGGGAGCTAGCACGAAAATCGAGCATTGACTATAATGTTAGCACGTAATTAGCATGTAAATATAAAACTCATAGATCCTTGAAAATATCATTATTTTGGGAGATATATAGTCAATAAACCCAATACACCCCGCATTAAAACCATAATTTTGCGCTGTGTCTTGTCTTCGGTTTTCATCGCAGCAAATAAAAAGGCGACGCCTTGGAAAAGCGACGGAAAGAATTTTCACCGTTATTATACTCTTTTCGAAAAAAATAGTAAATAAAGCTTGTGCTGAAGTGTGTAACGCATAGAAGGAAGCGTCGGACCCCCCCCAAAAGTTACTGCCAGTATGCTTAGAATGACAAAACAAACTGATCTAGCCATATCCGTCTGTCTATCGTCTGTATGTATGCAAACTAGTCCCTCAGTTTTTGAGCTATCTCGATAAAACTTTGCACAGACACTTATTATTCAAAGGGACAGCACATTGGTTGGAAGCGGTCGGATCAGACCACTATGTCTTATTGCTGCCATACAACTGGAAATCGGTTTTGGCCATAAATTCCATGTTTTAAAAGCTATCGCGATGAAACTATGCACAGATACCTATTATTCCAAAATACATCCATTAATCAGAGCCGGCCAGTTCGGATCACTATATTTTATAGTTGTCATACAACTCGAAGTCGGTTTTGGCCATATATCCCATGTTTTTAAAGCTATCGCGATTAAACTTTGCACAAATACTTGTAATTTAAAAAGACAGCACATTGGTCGGAGCCGGCCGGATCGGACCACTATATCTTATAGCTTATAGCAAAAGAAAAATTTAAATTCATATCATATCAATTCTTAGAAAAACAAGGAAGAGTGCTCTAGTAAACATATGCTGAAGCAGTTAAAGCAGTTATCTTGCTTCTTCACTGAGCCCCACACTATGGAAAGTTAAATCTTAAACAACTTCTTTGTTTATTGTCCGATCTTATTGGGCATCAAATTGTCAACAAAATGGGTGACCAACCCAGATTGCAGGGTCATACCTTCAAAAATGAGTTTTTTCAAATTTTGGGGGAATTGGGGGGTGGGATCCAAAAAGTGAAAAATTTGTTACATGTGTATGCTATTGGAGATTATAAATGCCAAATTTGGCGCCAAGGTCTTATAACTTGAGAGTTATAGCCCAAAAACGCTAGTCTGAACTCAAAATTTATCAATACGTTTTGAACAGGATGAGTTATCGATAAAATAAAATAAACTTGACCTGTCCCGGCACTACGAGAACTTATATTCCAAATATGAAGTATCTAGCTCTAGTAGTCTCTGATATCCGCGTGTTCATACAGACGGATGGACGGACAGACGGACATGGCTAGATCGGCTATTGATACTGATCAAGAATATATATACTTTATATGGTCGGAGATGCTTCCTTATGCCTGTTACATACTTTTGCACAAAACCATAATACCCTTTTTACCCATTTTTAATGGGTTCAGGGTATAAAAAAATAAATGCCACGCAGCTCTGCAGTTGGCAGAGTGAAAATTGTCCAAAGGTTCGAAAATAGTAAAAAATCTTCGGCACGTCGAAGATAATCCTTTCCCACTTGTTTTTTTTGCTCGAAAATTCATCGAATTTTTTAAAGTTGTTGTGCGTAAACCAAAAATTTTTCATTGCAAGCCTCAATACAAACTCGAATACAAGCTCGAATAAAATTTTCTTTGCAATTTTACAAAATTCTATGTATTTTCGAGCCAAAAAAAAATAACGGTGAAATAAGACAAGACAGCGCAAAATTATGGTTTTAGTGCGGGGTGTATTGGATTTATTGACTGTATCTCCCAAAATAATGATATTTTCTAGGATCTATGAGTTTTATATTTATATGCTAATTACGTGCTAACATTATATTAAATGCTCGATTTTCGTGCTAGCTCCCTGGGGCGTGGTCGGTGCAAAAGTCTCGTTTTAGTGCGGGGAGTATTGGGTTTATTAACTATATCTCCCAAAGTAATGAATTTTTCTAGGATCTATGAGTATTTATATTTATATGTTAACTACGTGGTAACATTATGGTCAATGCTCGATTTTCGTGCTGGCTCCCTGTGGCGTGGTCGGTGCATAAGTATCGTTTTAATTAGCACTTAATTTTGAGCCGAATTCCAGATCCATAGGATTGCTGGAAGCATGTGCGGGGTGTAGCCCCCGTGACCTTGGTTTTTCTTGGAGCACGTAAAAAGCACTTCATTCTGAGACAAATTCCAGATCCGTAAGTCTACTGGAAGCCGTGCGGGGTGTAGCCCCCATGCCCTGGTACACCCCGCACTTTAAACCATTTGAAAAAGGGTCTTCTTTCGAGCACAAAACTTTTTTACGATGGGCCATAATAAGCACGTTTTTTGAGACATTACTTGTTAAGATCGGTGGAGTGCGGGTGTATCGTGTCGCACCTATTGAATGCCTTATTCCATTCACATACGCAAATCGTCGTCTTTTTTGGACCAGCCCTGGGTTTGGGTGGATATCAAACTGCTCTGCCATCTCTTAAAGATTTGCGGCAGTTGTTGACCGGTATCGAATACGATTATGTTGTCGTTAAAGACTTGATAATAGCCTGGCTATCTGCCCGAAATGGTTGGTTCAGCCGCACGCTTCGCTTTGGCCAGTTTTTGAGCGGAGGTCCATTTGAAAGGCCATCATACTGATACCCCATAAAGTGGGATTGGTCGAATTACTGCCGAGTAGAGTCAGTAGGTGGTGTATTTTAACCCGATGGATTTCATTCATGTGTAAAGAGCGACTGTGGCTTTCCTCACCCGATCTGTGGTATTGATATTCCGTTCCAATTTACTATCTTGTGTCAGTCCTACGTAATTTTCCGATGTCTTGACGGACAGCTGTGCTTTCATGAGTGAAAGGGGGATCAAATAGAGCATTTTGTACTTCCTGGTGATGAGAACTAGATCCATCTTATCCGGACTTATACCTAGTACATGTTCAGCTGTCCAATTGGATAAGTCGTGGAGTGTCTCAATAAGACTTGCTTGGAGTCTGTAGGCGAGAAGACAATTGCAACGTCCCTAACGATCTTGCATCTCAGCAACTGATCGATAAGGTCTACGGTCCGGGTGTCGAGTCGCAGATTCAGTAGTGCTCCTACTTTGTCGAGAAAAGCTACCAGAGAAAATTTCTGTCAGCTTTCCGTTTCTGTTGATTTACTTTTCTTGTATACGTGTTGGGAATATGAGAAGTGATCCAGAGGAATGGCATTTTTAAGGTAGAGACCCACCCAACGTTCGAGCGTCCTTAAATGTCCTTGGGATGGTATGTGAGGCGTTGCCTGCATTCGGGATAAAGACGACTTTGGATTTAAGCCAAGTCTTTGGAACTGGGCACGTTGAGGACAACAAGGAAAATACGTTTTTATCATTTGATTGCCGTAACTCCCACGTGTTGAATATGAGCCGGGAAGAGATAGTATTGTTTATATGTACCTATTATCAAAGAAGAAGTGCTTATCGAGTACTCTCTATGAGTGCAGTCGTTTATAAAGATAGTTGAAGACAAGGGTCAGGTCAGAACTTCTTTACGATTTTTAATTATGTAACTGGGTTCACTTGCAGAGTTGCACAGCAAAATCTTTGTAGAGAGGATATATTAAAAAATGATAAACATGGACCATATTACATAAACCTTATTGACTTGGGATTAAGTTCCATGCTGCTGTATTGTCACCGTTGCTGAAATTTGGAAGCAATAATATGTGTGTGCCTTTTTGCTAAAATGCAAGTGCGAACCTTACTTTTGTTGTATGCTACTAGGAGCTGGTATTCTTTTGTCCCTAGTCCAGAAATCTTCGTTTCGCATACCCGAAGATTCTGAATGAGGACGGCATCGACTCCTACTTGCTGCTTTGCAGTTGCGAAGGTTAAAATAAAGAAGTATTAGAAACATCTTCAGTGTCAAAGTCCACCACAGTCTAATCGGCATCATGTAAATGGTATTCCAACAGGAAGACATCATCAATGGTGTCGAAATGGTGTAGATCTCTAGTCAGCTGAGACATAAAAGTGTCTCACTCCTTAAGGATATGATCCTCTGCGTCGCCACCTTTCGGTCTGGCGTGGATTGTCCTCGGTAGTCTTACCCCTCGCCGCGTCGGAGCGAAAGACCCGAATGGATGCCATCTTGTATTCATAACAGCTGTCTTGCCGGATTGCCACTGGTTACCACTCCTTCAGTTTCAGCGAATTTAGTTTTCTTGGAGGGCTTTGCTGTTCTTAGACTAAGGTCTATGAGGTACTGGTAAACTTCTTGTTTATATTATGTGAGTCGGTCGCTGTCTTATTTGTGTTTCGATTTAAATTAGTTTTGATTCCAAGAGCAGTCGGGTATGGGATTGTCACCAGCTTCATAGCTCGAGTATCTCGGGAAGTAATTTATTAAACTAGAGGATGGCGACAGGATGGCGCGAGAGCACTTGAGTGGTTCCACTTAAAACCTAAGAGAATTGATAAATAACACTATGCAACAATTTTTAAAAAAAATTTGGTACCCCGAACATACGACGGAAAATCATTATGTGAAATCGTTCGCAAAGTCCGAAACGAAAATGAAAAAAAAAATGCCAGCGACCGATTGCAAACTAAACGAAAAAAGCTGGGTTTGCGATTTTTTAAAATGGTACTCTTAGTAAAATGTCAATATCTACGAATTTAGATTGTAAGAAATTCGTTTAGGCGCTATTTAAGACTAACTGGGAGTTTTGCACCAAAATATACCGTTTAAAAAAAATACAGTTTTCAAACGATATTTTCTCCTAAGCCAAATTTTTTTAAAATTCGTGTCTTGTTTTGAAGCGAATGGTAAACCGTTAAATCAAGTATCTAAATTAATTTAAAAAAAAAAATATTTATAATTATACACCGGATTTTTAAAAATTAAAATTAAATTTACCATAAATGATTTTCGTAAATATAAGTCATAACCGTTAACGCCTTGTAGTAATATTTTGTTTATCGTGATTTATACAATTTGTGTCTTTACTTTCACAGCTCATAGTTCCCCGCCATTGCCAGTGCAACCGTCGGCACCACATGTACTGCAACCGGACGAGCCGCACAGCGCGGTAATGTATATACCCCCAGATTTGGAACTACATACGGAGCACGCACCTCCGAATCACCATGGACCGCCGCCGCCGTCTTATGCAGCCGCTGCAGCTGCGGCAACCGCTGCCGCTTACCATGCGCATCACTTGGCGCCCGCTGGCACCGGCGTGCTGCACTTGCATCATCAAAATCAATATGCGGCTGTTCATGCGGCCCACGCTCATCACTACCAGCATGTGGCTGAGTACCATGGCGGACCGCCACCGCCACCACCACCACATCACTATGAAGAACCGCTACTGCAGGGACATTATGGTCTGCCGCCAGTACCCGTGCAGGGTGGCCCGCTGCCGCCATTACCGCCAGTTCGATGTGATGTTGGCTCGCCGCCACCTTCGTATAGGGCTAGCGCATATCCACCACCGCCACCAGCTGGGCCACCGCCAACGATGGGCGGCGGCTCAAGTGCGTTTTGTGCGCCCAATTCGCATCATTATCATCAACGACAGCAAACGGTAGCACCGCCGCTACACCACGATCCCAGCGGTAAGTTGCCAGTCCCAAAGTGATCAAAGTATTTTACATAATAGACTTTATATCATGGGATGGGCTGCCAAATACTGCAAGTGAACTTTATACCATGAAGAACAAACACAACTTATGTGGTCTTAAACAACTTGTGTTCATAGTCTGACCTTACTGCCATTTTTTGGGCACACAAATTGGTAGTCCCGGGACAGATAAAGTTTATTTCATTTTAACAATAGCTCGTCCCTTTCAAAAGTTATTGATAAATTTCAATTTCAGACCAACGTTTTTGGGCCATAATTTAAAAGTCTTAAGTATAATCTCGAATAGCATACACATGCTAAAAATATTTCCCTTTTTGGATACCACCCCCCAATCACCCCAAAAGTTCAAAAAACTAATTTTTGACGTTGTGACCTTGCAATTTGGTTTGTTCACACATTTTAATGCCTAGTTTGTGCCCAAAAAATTTCAAAAAGATCGGGTAATAAACACAGAAGCAAGCTAACTGCTTGGACTGCTTGCACTGCTCGCACTGCTTGTAGTATGTGTATGTTTATATATGGACGTACACTGATAGGTTAGCATGAATGGTTGTAAGGACAGGGTTCAGGGTAACTCCTAGTCGGGCACTCCCGACTAGAGCACTCTTACTTGTTATTATTAAAGATGTGTAAAATCCACACTTCGCTAGAAAAGCACCTTAGCAACTCAAATGTACAGCTGTGTGCAATGCAATACTAGTGCCGCAGCCCAAAGCATTTAAGCCTCAATTCTGATTTGTTCTGAGAGTGTTAGGCTCTGATAAACCAAAATGAACATGTGCTTTAATTTAATCAGGTAATAAACACAGAAGTTGTTTAATATTCAACTTTCCATTGCGTCGGGCTCAGTGAAGAACCAAGCTAACTACATAAACTGCTTGCAGCATGTGTGTGCTTGCATGTATGTACACTGATAGGTTAGTATGAATAAATGTAAGGATTGGGTTCAGGGTATCTCCTAGTCGGGCACTCGCGACTAGACCACTCTTACTTGTTTTCTCTAATTTTTGTTTCAAATATAAAAAAGCTTGTTTATATACATATATATATATAGTTACATATATATTGCACCCAATACCCATTATATATTCGCACCCACATATGTATTGCACCAAATACCTATTATGTACTCGCACCCAAATTATGTTATCATGTAATAAGATACCACTGGGGAAAATAACAATTCATGCGCTCAATTCTTTCGATGTGGCATAAATCCCGGCTGATGCAACCCACTCTCAATCTATCGTCATAATTTCAAGAGAGAGATCCATCAGATCTCTGTTTACAAAACAGCAGAAAGCTCAGTCTCTTTAAAGTCCAATCTTTCCAAAGCTCATCAGGCAAAGATTTATTAAGCGCCTAACAGCACTTTATTCTTTAGTCGAGATTTACAACCTATACTCCGATGTTCAATTATACGAGGTTATAATAAAAAATAAATATATTTTTTCAAAGTGTTTTCAAAGTGAAAACGTTTAGAAACACAAATTGACATATCCGCTAAAGAACGTTCGTGAATAAGTGACTTAATTGACACCTCCGCTAACGAAAGTGCGTGCATAACTGATAATTAACCGTTAAAGGATAAATTAAATCCTGGGTTAAGTGGAAACCTTATAAAACGACAAAAGAACTTTTTTTGACCATTTAAGAAAATATTCTGGGCCACATATTATAACAAAAAACAAGTGAGAACGTTGCAGTCGGGCGGAGCCGACTGCGTAATACTCTGATACCATTTTAAGAACAGCTGAAAGCAAGTGAACAGAACATTTTTGCTGGTGTATGGGTGACCCGAAATCGGCCTTCAAAGTTTTTGGGGACGGGAGGGGCGTGGTCAATCTTAAGGTGGTCTATCTTCCAAATTTGGTGATTTTAGCTCTAAAACTGTGGAAGATATACATTTTCGCGATTTTTGGGGGCGGGAGGTGGCGTGGCCCCAAAAATTATTCCGATCTTTAGAGGGGTGACATAAAGTCTATCTTCCAATTTTGGTGACTCTAGCTCTAAAACTGTGGAAGATATAAGCTTTCGAGATTTTTGTGGTCGGGAGGGGGCGTGGCCCCAAAAAATTTGGCCGATATTTAGAGGAAGTGACAAGAAGTCTATCTTACAAACTTCTTGACTCTAGCTCTAAAACTGTGGAAGATATACATTTTCGCAATTTTTGGGGGCGGGAGGGTGCGTTGCCCCAAAATTGTATGTACATTTTTAATATACCTTTAAATGTTTTTTAATTTTATATAAATTCTTTTGTGTCGACTGTCAATAGTCGACAATAAATAAATAAACAAAAAACTTCTTCGCAAGGCCCCACACTATGGAAAGGTAACATTTTCAGGACATTGCTTTGGGGGTACGGTATCCAAAAGTGAAATATTTGTAATATGTGTATAATGTTCGAGATTATACATGCCCAATTTAGGGCCTCTAGCTCCTATAAATTTCAAGTTATGGCAAAAAAACACTGGTCTGAAGTCGAAATTTATCGATAACTTTTGAACGGGACGAGTTATCGATAAAATGAAATAAACTTGTACTGTCCCAGGACTACGAGAACTTATATTCCACATATGAGGTCTCTAGCTCTTGTTGTCTCTGATATCCGTGTGTTCATACAGACAGACAGACAGACAGACAGACGGACATGAATAGATCTACTCGGCTGTTGATACTGATCAATAATATATATACTTTATATGGTCGGAGATGCTTCCTTATGCCTGTTACATAGTTTTGCACAACTTCATTTTACCCTTTTTACCCAATTTTAATGGGTACAGGTTATAAAAAACCTTGTTGAAAAATATGAAGATTTGTGATCTTGGCTCTTTTATAAAGTTGGGAGCGTCTGACACCTTAGGTGTAAAATCGAAATATTTAGAAATTTTTTTTTTTCTTAGATAAATTTTTTTGAAGATTACAGGCTAACAAGGCAAAATTAGATCGAAACTGCTCATTTCAGCTATCGTCAGGTGTCCAATACTTGTGTAGCTTGGTTTCTTGTCATAAACGCGAATTTTTGTTTATAAATTTCCTAATTAAAATTACGAAATCTTATTAATGTTTTTTGTTTGCTCCCATCGGCGCCACACGCAGTTTATTAACAAATTTATACTCTCAAGCCTAGTTGATTTTACAAAACAATGTGTTTCAGTAGAATATAACTTTATTATTTTAATCATACTACATATTTTTGTTAAGTTCGTTGTTATTATGTCAAAATTAATACATTAAATACTTCTGTTGATTTAAAAACATTTTTATAAAACTGCTTGGGGAAAGTAGTAGAGTGCTGCACTGACAAACGCAAGTTGCAGGATGCTGGAAAATAAAACCAGGAAGCTTTTGACAGTCTGCTCTTCAAGGGATTTTGTCATCGATCATAAAAACTGCTTGTGGCGTAAGGGGTAAAGTATCGCTGACAAACGAAAGCTGGCGGGTACGAAGCTCAGCGGCAACTGGTCATTACACATACAACGCAAAAGAAAAGATCAGTATAATCGAGTTTATCAGCTCATTTCGAAACTGCTTGGTGGCGTAAGTATTAGAATGCTGCGCTGAAAAACGGGAGAACATGGTTCAATTCCCAGCCGCGACTTATTGCTTTTTGTACTCTGATACCGAAGGTACTCATAGTATATTGGTTTTGTCGGATGTCCGTCAGGCCGTCCGTCTGGCCGTCTGTCTGTCTGGATGAACGCACGTATTTCCGAAACTATATTAGATATACTCTTGAAATCTTTTGTGTTATGGTGACCTCCCGAAAAAATTGGATGCTAGGTTTATCGGCCACGCCCATTATTACGCCCACCAGCCCCCCCTCCAAAATTAATTTGAAATGCTTATACCTCCCGCAGTTTTAGAGCTAAGGTCACCATATTTGAAATATATATTACTGGTTACGTCCTCTACAGATCATTTCGACCACGCCCACTCCCGCTTCCGTAATCGCGAAAATCGATATACATGAATGCACAATTCGACAACACGTGTATATTTCCCGCAATTTTGAAGCTAGAGTCCCCAAATTTGGAATTTGGACTAGGGCTGACTACCCCAAAAGATTCCGTCCGGAATTTTCCGGCCATGCCCACTAGAACGCCCCCCAGCCACCCCGCCCCCACGAAACACGGAAGCCTATATCTCGCACAGTTTAAGAGCTAGGGCCACCAAACTTTGAGGGTAGACTTCTGGCCAAGTCCTTTAGAGATCGGCAAAAAAATGTTGTGGCCACGCCCCCTCCCGCCCACAAAAATCGCGAAAACTTATATCTTCCACAGTTTTAGAGCTAGAGTCACAAAATTTATAAGATAGACTTCTTGCCACCCCCTCTAAAGATCGGCCAAAATTTTTGGGGCCACGCCCCCTCCATACCCCAAAAATCGCGAATATGTATATCTTCCACAGTTTTAGAGCTAGAGTCACCAAAATCGGAACATAGACTTCTTGTCACCCCCTCTAAAGATCGACCAAAATTTTTGGGGCCACGCTTCCTCCCGTCCCTAAAAATCGCGAAAGCTTATATCTTCCACGGTTTTAGAGCTAAAATCACCAAATTTGGAAGATAGACTTCTTGTCACCCCCTCTTAAGATCGACCACGCCCCTCCCGTCCCCAAAAACTTGGAAGGCCGATTTCGGGTCACCAATACAACAGCAAAAATGTTCTGTTCACTTGCTGTCAGCTGTTCTTAAAATGGTATCAGAGTATTACGCAGTCGGCTCCGCC
This sequence comes from Drosophila flavopinicola, assembly GCA_035042425.1. Taxonomy (NCBI): domain Eukaryota; kingdom Metazoa; phylum Arthropoda; class Insecta; order Diptera; family Drosophilidae; genus Drosophila; species Drosophila flavopinicola. Next base: position 571,122 of record JAWNLL010000296.1, on the reverse strand, counting down.
CGACTTCAACGTTCTCACTTGTTATTTTTTCTAATAATGTGTTTTAAATATATATCAAATAGGTTGAATTCAATAATTTAAAAGAAATATTTAAACTCATTTGATACCATTTCTTAGACCAAAAAAGTAAATGCCACGCGATAAAACGATTTTTTACTACTTTTGCAATTTCAGTGGTGCAGTTGGCAGAGTGAAAATTGCTTCAAGGTTCGAAATGAGTATAGAATCTTCGGCACGCCGAAGATAATCCTTTCCCACTTGTTTATTGTAACAATGATTCGTTTGACAACTCCCTAGAAATGTTTTATTACTTTAACTGTACTTTGGTTGGTATCATGTGTCTCGTAAATATATTGTTTGGAACTTATTCCACCACGTAAATTATCTGAAATATTTCGATGAGAACCAATCAGAGTACTGACCACTAGACTGGAATTCCTTTTAGTTATGTTTGGGGGCTTCAAGGAGATGATTTTTCTATATCGCGGATTTTGTCTGCCATCAAAATCGGAATTTTCGTAAGTTTGTACTATTGTGTTTGGAATTAAAAAGCATAAAAAAGGGGTTACAACCTAGTTTTAATTTCCTGGTTTGCGTGACCATGGTTCTTAGCACGTTAACTATAAATTCTCACTCCAAAATTGATAAATGCTCCATATCACAAAAAAAGGAAGAGTACCCAGAAGTTATTAAATTAAAGCACATGATCATTTTGGTTTATCAGAGCCTAACACTCTCAGAACAAATCAGAATTGAGGCTTAAATGCTTTGGGCTGCGGCACTAGTATTGCATTGCACACAGCTGTACATTTGTGTTGCTAAGGTGCTTTTCTAGCGATGTGTGGATTTTACACATCTTTAATAATAACAAGTAAGAGTGCTCTAGTCGGGAGTGCCCGACTAGGAGATACCCTGAACCCAGTCCTTGCCACCATTCATGCTAACCCATCAGTGTACATACATACAAACACACACATACTGCAAGCAGTGCAAGCGGTTTAAGCAGTTAGCTTGCTTTTTCACTGAGCCCCACACAATGGAAAGTAAAATCTTAAATAGCTTCTGTGTTTATTGTCCGATCTTTCTGAAACTTTTAGGACATAACATTGACTGTGACCAAACCAAATTGCAAGGTCATAACTTCAAAAATACGTTTTTTCACCTTTTGGGAGTATTGGGGGGTGGTATCCAAAAAGTGAAATATTTGTAATATGTGTATGATATTCGAGATTATACATGCCCAATTTGGGGCCTCTAGCTCTTATAACTTTGAAGTTATGTCCCAAAAACGCTAGTGTGAAATCCAAATTTATCGATAACTTTTAAACGGTACGAGTTATCGATAAGATGATCGGGAGAACTTATATTCCAAATATGAAGTCTATAGGTATTTTAGTCTCTGATATCAGTGTGTTCATACAGACAGACGGACAGACAGACGGACAGACAGACGGACATTGCAAGATCGACTCGGCTGTTGATACTGATGCAGAATATATATACTTTATATGGTCGGAGATGCTTCCTTATGTCTGTTACATACTTTTGCACAAAGCATAATACCCTTTTTACCCATTTTAAATGGGTTCAGGGTATAAAAAAATCAAAAGCAATAAGTTGCGGCTGGGATTTGAACCATGTTCTCCCGTATGTCAGCGCAGCACTCTAATATTTACGCCACCAAGCACTTTTGAAATGCGCTGGCAAACTCGATTATAGTGATCTTTATACTCTTTTCGAAGAAAATAGTATATTAAGTTTGTGCCGAAGCTTGTAACGCATAGAAGGAAGCGTCGGAGACCCCCAAAAGTTACTGCCAGATATCATATGATATCAATTTTTACAGATGAAAGTGCTGCAGTTAGCAGAGTGAAAATTTTTTTTCGCGTGGCATTGTTTTTGTTCTAAGACATTGGAAGCAAATGAATTTGATTACAGTTATTTTGTATTTGAAAAGAAGAATAAGAAAAAATTAAAATAAATGGCCTGTCGCCGCTATGTTTCGTACCAGCAACCTTTCGTTTGTCAGCCCGTCACTTTACCCCTTACGCCACAAACCGTTTTGATGATCGATGACAAAATCCCTTGAAGAGCAGACTGTCAAAAGCTTACTTGCTCTTGAGTTTGTTTACGCATATGCACCTGTTTTTCAAGATATTTAATGACGCATATCTTCGCTACTTATGACTCAATCGTTTTGCAATTTAACCCATTGATGAGTTAAAAGGATGTTCAATTGTACACGAAAATTGAAAGCAATTGCTTTGAAAACATTGGAACAATGGCCAAAACCGACTTTGAGTTGTATAGCAACTATAAGATATAGTGGTCAGATCCGGCCGGCTCCGACCAATGTGCTGTTTCTTTGAATAATAAACATCTGTGCAAAGTTGCATCGCGATAGCTCAAAAACTGGGGGACTAGTTTGCATACATACAGACAGACAGACATACAGACGGACATGGCTAAATCAATTTGTTTTGTCATTCTAAACATACTGGCAGTAACTTTTGGGGGTCTCCGACGCTTCCCTCTATGCATTACAAACTTCAGTACAAAGTGAATATACTATTTTCTTCGAAAAGAGTATAATTACAGTTGGATAAATGTGAATTTATGAAAAAGGAAACTAAATTCCTTGATCACATTGTAACAACTGAGGGTATAAAACCAAATCCACTGAAATTGAGCGCAATAAAAAATTTCCCAATACCATAAACAACCAAAGAAATCGAGTCATTCTTAGGACCAAGCTTCGCTCACATTGTGAAGCCAATGACACTAAAACTTAAAAGGAATGCAACTATTGACATAAAAAAAGATTATCGCAGCGTTTGAGAAGTTAAAACTACTCATTACATCTGATCCGATATTAATCTATCCCAATTTTGAAAAACCATTTTCACTAACTACTGATTCCAGTAATATTGCTATAGGTGCAGTGTTATCGCAAAATCGTAAGCCAGTATGCTATGCAAGTAGAACATTAAACAATCACGAAATAAATTATTCCGCAATAGAAAAATAACTCTTAGCTATTGTATGGGCCACCAAATACTTCAGGTCCTATCGTTTTGGAAGAAAATTCGAAATCCTTGGTGATCATAAACCCCTTGTTTGGCTAAACAATGTTAAATAACCATACATGAAGTTGCAAAGATGGAGAATCAAATTAAATGAATTTGATTACCACATAAATATATGTACCCGATAAAGAAAATCATGTGGCCGATGCTTTGTCAAGAATTACACTGGATGAAATTTTTTTAGGAGAAACTCCGAATAGTACAGCAGCAATAATACATAGCGCACAGAAGACAATCAAAATTAAATTTCAATTACTGAAAGACCAATCAATTGCTATAGCAGGCAAATCGAATTTATTAAAAATAATATCAACGAAGTAAAAGTAATAAACTATTTTCATAAAACCAAAATACAAATATTGTACGAAGAAATGACAAACACCCATGCTAAAGAACTCATAAAAGAACTCATAGTGCATGAAAAGCTTAATCTATTTTCATAACGATGCAGACTTTTTAGTTTTCCAAACTGGCTTCATAGAAATAATCAGTCCCAGTAACCAAACAAAGGTAATGAAATCTACTAAAATCCTAACAGACATCCAAACATATGCAGAATTGAAAGAATTCGTCATTAAAACTCATAAAGAATTATTACACCCAGGTATAGAAAAACTCACTCCGTTATTTAAAGAAAAGTACTGTTACCCAGACTACGAAAACTTAATTCAAAACATTATTAATGAATGTCAAACTTGCAATAGTGCTAAAACAGAACACAGAGACACAAAGTTGGCCTTGGAATTAACTCCAGAAACTTTCAATCCTAGAGAAAAATATGTTAGACTTTTACATGGTAGATAATAAAGAAGTTTTGTCATGCATAGACATATATTCTAAATTCGCCTCCTTAATTGAAATCAAAGGCAGAGATTGGTTAGAAGCCAAAAGAGCATTACTTAAAATGTTTAAAGAAATGGGAAAACCAAAGGAAATAAAAGCAGATAAAGACTCAGCATTTATGTGTTCTGCATTACAAATATGGTTAAAATCCGAAGGAGTTGATATAAATATCACAACAAGTAAAAATGGCATCTCTGACGTTGAAAGATTCCATAAAACAATTAACGAAAACCTCAGAATAATAAATAGTGATTCAGATACAGAAAATAAATTAACTAGATTCGAAATAATTCTTTATACTTATAACCATAAAACTAAACACAACACAACAGGTAGAACACCAGCAGATATTTTCATATACGCAGGAACCCCAGAATATAACACACAATTTAATAAAACAAACCAAATAAACAAACTAAATGAAAAACGTACAGAACTCGAAATTGCCTATTGTGCAAATTTACACATCGCATCAAATCTAGTGGATTTAGCATATCTGATCTGTGTATGGGCACTGAATTGCTTCTTCGATTAACCCAGCACTCTCGTTTGATGTCTGAGATTCAAGCACTTGAGTCAAACCAGAATCTCAAGCCTTCAAATCCCATCATTTCATTGGCTCTATTTTTGGATGCTAATCGCTTACTTAGTGTTGGCGGAAGACTGCAAAACTCAACGCTGGATTTTGAAGCTCGTCATCCGATAATTCTGCCGAAGCGTCATCCCATCACAGCAGCTCTTATAATGCACTATCACGAGAAAAACTTGCATGCAGGACCCCAGTCGCTCCTGACAATAATTCGTCATACCTGGAATCGACTACAGTGGTCCATTTTCATACAAATCGGAATTTCGAAATCGCCCACCAATCAAGTGCTATATCAGCCTGTTTGTTTGCTTCTCGACTAAGGCTGTGCACTTAGAGCTCGTGAAAGACCTCTCCACACTAGCGTTCCTCGCAGCACTTCGGCGATTCATTTGCACACGTGGTCGTCCAATTCGCATATGGTCGGATAATGCTACTAACTTCGTTGGAGCCCGTAACTAGCTTGCTGATCTCAAACGACTGTTCCTTAGTGATCCCCATTAAAAAGCAGTTTAACAATTCTGTCTTGGCGACTGCATTGATTTTCGTTTTATACCTCCGCGCTCGTCATGGGAGTCGTCCGTAAAAGCTGCCAAATATCATATCCGCCGTACTATGGGCTCTTCTCTGCTCGGATTTTATGAGCTGCGCACGCTTGCGTGCCACATCGGAGCAATTATTACTTCCAGACCACTTTTTCCAATTTCAGAGAACCCAGCAGACCTAGATGTTCTAACTCCTGCCCATTTCTTGTTTGGGGCACCCCTCACATCATATGTTGAGCCTGATCATGTGAAGCTTAACAAAGATCGACTTGATCGCTGGCAACGCGTAACTCAGCTTTATCAAATTTTCTGGACATGCTGGCGCGATGAATACTTGTGTTTTCTTCAAGAGCGGCCCAAATGGCGCTCTCAAAGACCTCATCTACGCGTCAACGATGTTGTCCTCGTCAAAGAGGAAAACAACCCGCCTCTCAAGTGGCCATTGCTTGTTTGTTGTTGTTGTTGAGCTCATCCCTGGATCTGACACATTGTACAACTGAGGGTATAAAACCAAATCCGCTGAAAGTTAGCGCAATAAAATATTTCCCAATACCAAAAACAACCAAAGAAATCAAGTCATTCTTAGGACTTTGCGGTTACTATAGAAAATTCATACCAAGCTTCGCTCACATTGTGAAGCCAATGACACTAAAACTTAAAAAGAATGCAACTATTGACATAAAAAAACAAAGATTGTATCGCAGCATTTTTAGAAGTTAAAACTGCTCATTACATCTGATCCGATATTAATCTATCCCAATTTCGAAAAACCAATATATAACCAAATATTGCTATAGGTGCAGTATTATCACAAAATCAGAAGCCAATATGCTATGCAAGTAGAACATTAAGCAATCACGAAAGAAATTATTCCGCAATAGAAAAAGAACTCTTAGCTATGGTATAGGCCACCAAATGCTTCATGTCCTATCGTTTTGGAAGAAAATTCGAAATCCTTGGTGATCATAAACCCCTTGTTTGGCTAAACAATGTCAAAGAACCAAACATGAAGCTGCAAAGATGGAGAATCAACTTAAATGAATTGATTACCACATTAAATATGTACCCAGTAAAGAAAATCATGTGGCAGATGCTTTGTCAAGTATTAAACTGGATGAACATTTTTTAGGAGAGACTCCAAATAGTACAGCAGCAACAATACATAGCTCACAGGAAGACAATCAAAATTACATTTCAATTACTGAAAGACCAATCAATTACTATAGCAGGCAACTCGAATTTATTAAAAATAATATCAAAGAAGTAAAAGTAATAAACTAATTTCATAAAACCAAAATACAAATATTGTACAAAGAAATGACAAATACCCATGCTCAGGAACTCATAAAAGAATATTCATGCACTAAGAAAAGCGTATTCTATTTTCATAACGATGCAGACTTTTTAGTTTTCCAAACTGCCTTCATTGAAATAATCAGTTCCAGTAACCTAACAAAGGTAATGAAATCTACTAAAATCCTAAAAGACATCCAACCATATGCAGAATTTTAAGAATTCGTCATTAAAACTCATAAAGAATTATTACACCCAGGCATAGAAAAACTCACCTCGTTATTTAAAGAAAAGTACTATTACCCAGATTACCACAACTCAATTCAAAACATTATTAATGAATGTCAAACCTGCAACATTGCTAAAACAGAACACAGAGACACAAAGTTGGCCTTGGAATTAACTCCAGAAACGTTCAATTCTAGAGAAAACAAGTAAGAGTGCTCTAGTCGAGAGTGCCCGACTAGGAGATACCCTGAACCCAGTTCTGACTTCCATTAATACTTGCCTAATACTTGCCAAAAAGTGAAATATTTGTTACATGTGTATGCTATTCGAGATTATGCATGCCAAATTTGGGGTCTCTAGCTCTTATATCTTTGAAGCTATGTTCCAAAAACGCTAGTCTAAAATCGAAATTTATCGATAACTTTTGAATGCGACGAGTTATCGATCAAATGAAATAAACTTGATCTGTCCCGGGATTAAGAGAACTTATATTCCAAATATGAAGTCTCTAGCTTTTGTAGTCTCTGATATCCGCGTGTTCATACAGACGGACGGACAGACGGACAGACAGACAGACGGACATGGCTAAATCGACTCGGCTATTGATACTGATCAAGAATATATACACTTTATCTGGTCGGAGATGCATCCTTATGCCTGTTACATACTTTTGCACAAAACCATAATACCCTTTTTACCCATTTTTAATGGGTTCAGGGTATAAATATGTTATAGACTTTTACATAATAGATAATAGACAATTTTTGTCATGCATTGAAATCATAATTGAAGTCAAAGGCAGAGATTGGTTAGAAGCCAAAAGAGCATTACTTAAAGTTTTTAATGAAATGGGAAAACGAAAAGAAATAAAAGCAGATAAAGACTCAGCATTTATGTGTTCTGCATTACAAATATGGTTAAAATCCGAAGGAGTTGATATAAATATCACAACAAGTAAAAATGGCATCTCTGACGTTGAAAGATTCCATAAAACAATTAACGAAAACCTCAGAATAATAAATAGTGATTCAGATACAGAAAATAAATTAACTAGATTCGAAATAATTCTTTATACTTATAACCATAAAACTAAACACAACACAACAGGTAGAACACCAGCAGATATTTTCATATACGCAGGAACCCCAGAATATAACACACAATTTAATAAAACAAACCAAATAAACAAACTAAATGAAAAACGTACAGAACTCGAAATTGCCTATTGTGCAAATTTACACATCGCATCAAATCTAGTGGATTTAGCATATCTGATCTGTGTATGGGCACTGAATTGCTTCTTCGATTAACCCAGCACTCTCGTTTGATGTCTGAGATTCAAGCACTTGAGTCAAACCAGAATCTCAAGCCTTCAAATCCCATCATTTCATTGGCTCTATTTTTGGATGCTAATCGCTTACTTAGTGTTGGCGGAAGACTGCAAAACTCAACGCTGGATTTTGAAGCTCGCCATCCGATAATTCTGCCGAAGCGTCATCCCATCACAGCAGCTCTTATAATGCACTATCACGAGAAAAACTTGCATGCAGGACCCCAGTCGCTCCTGACAACAATTCGTCATACCTGGAATCGACTACAGTGGTCCATTTTCATACAAATCGGAATTTCGAAATCGCCCACCAATCAAGTGCTATATCAGTCTGTTTGTTTGCTTCTCGACTAAGGCTGTGCACTTAGAGCTCGTGAAAGACCTCTCCACACTAGCGTTCCTCGCAGCACTTCGACGATTCATTTGCACACGTGGTCGTCCAATTCGCATATGGTCGGATAACGCTACTAACTTCGTTGGAGCCCGTAACTAGCTTGCTGATCTCAAACGACTGTTCCTTAGTGATCCCCATTAAAAAGCAGTTCAACAATTCTGTCTTGGCGACTGCATTGATTTTCGTTTTATACCTCCGCGCTCGTCATGGGAGTCGTCCGTAAAAGCTGCCAAATATCATATCCGCCGTACTATGGGCTCTTCTCTGCTCGGATTTTATGAGCTGCGCACGCTTGCGTGCCACATCGGAGCAATTATTTCTTCCAGACCACTTTTTCCAATTTCAGAGAACCCAGCAGACCTAGATGTTCTAACTCCTGCCCATTTCTTGTTTGGGGCTCCCCTCACATCATATGTTGAGCCTGATCATGTGAAGCTTATCAAAGATCGACTTGATCGCTGGCAACGCGTAACTCAGCTTTATCAAATTTTCTGGACATGCTGGCGCGATGAATACTTGTGTTTTCTTCAAGAGCGGCCCAAATGGCGCTCTCAAAGACCTCATCTACGCGTCAACGATGTTGTCCTCGTCAAAGAGGAAAACAACCCGCCTCTCAAGTGGCCATTGCTTGTTTGTTGTTGTTGTTGAGCTCATCCCTGGATCTGACACATTGTACAACTGAGGGTATAAAACCAAATCCGCTGAAAGTTAGCGCAATAAAATATTTCCCAATACCAAAAACAACCAAAGAAATCAAGTCATTCTTAGGACTTTGCGGTTACTATAGAAAATTCATACCAAGCTTCGCTCACATTGTGAAGCCAATGACACTAAAACTTAAAAAGAATGCAACTATTGACATAAAAAAACAAAGATTGTATCGCAGCATTTTTAGAAGTTAAAACTACTCATTAGATCTGATCCGATATTAATCTATCCCAATTTCGAAAAACCAATATATAACCAAATATTGCTATAGGTGCAGTATTATCACAAAATCAGAAGCCAATATGCTATGCAAGTAGAACATTAAGCAATCACGAAAGAAATTATTCCGCAATAGAAAAAGAACTCTTAGCTATGGTATAGGCCACCAAATGCTTCAGGTCCTATCGTTTTGGAAGAAAATTCGAAATCCTTGGTGATCATAAACCCCTTGTTTGGCTAAACAATGTCAAAGAACCAAACATGAAGCTGCAAAGATGGAGAATCAACTTAAATGAATTGATTACCACATTAAATATGTACCCAGTAAAGAAAATCATGTGGCAGATGCTTTGTCAAGTATTAAACTGGATGAACATTTTTTAGGAGAGACTCCAAATAGTACAGCAGCAACAATACATAGCTCACAGGAAGACAATCAAAATTACATTTCAATTACTGAAAGACCAATCAATTACTATAGCAGGCAACTCGAATTTATTAAAAATAATATCAAAGAAGTAAAAGTAATAAACTAATTTCATAAAACCAAAATACAAATATTGTACAAAGAAATGACAAATACCCATGCTCAGGAACTCATAAAAGAATATTCATGCACTAAGAAAAGCGTATTCTATTTTCATAACGATGCAGACTTTTTAGTTTTCCAAACTGCCTTCATTGAAATAATCAGTTCCAGTAACCTAACAAAGGTAATGAAATCTACTAAAATCCTAACAGACATCCAACCATATGCAGAATTTTAAGAATTCGTCATTAAAACTCATAAAGAATTATTACACCCAGGCATAGAAAAACTCACCTCGTTATTTAAAGAAAAGTACTATTACCCAGATTACCACAACTCAATTCAAAACATTATTAATGAATGTCAAACCTGCAACATTGCTAAAACAGAACACAGAGACACAAAGTTGGCCTTGGAATTAACTCCAGAAACTTTCAATCCTAGAGAAAAATATGTTAGACTTTTACATGGTAGATAATAAAGAATTTTTGTCATGCATAGACATATATTCTAAATTCGCCTCCTTAATTGAAATCAAAGGCAGAGATTGGTTAGAAGCCAAAAGAGCATTACTTAAAATGTTTAAAGAAATGGGAAAACCAAAGGAAATAAAAGCAGATAAAGACTCAGCATTTATGTGTTCTGCATTACAAATATGGAAAAAATCTGAAGGAGTTGATATAAATATCACAACAATAACAGAGTGCTCTAGTCGGGAGTGCCTGTCTAGACGATACCCTGAACCAAGTCCTTACAATCATGCATACTAATCTAAACACACTCATGCTGCAGTTCAAGCAGTACAAGCAGTGCAAGCGGTTTAAGCAGTTTGCTTTTCACCGAGCCCCACACAATGGAAAATAAAAACTTAAAAAGCTTCTGTGTTTATTGTCCGATCTTTCTCAAATTTTAGGACATAACATTGTCTATAGAGAGAGATCCCAGCTTGAGTGTAATTGACGTGTTTTATTGTGCTCTGCAACTTTTATTTTTTCTTAACGCTGTTAAAGCATTTAATTATCTAAAATTGTCCCAATATTGTGGTCAAGTGATAACGCTTTGGTTTTTGTGCAAAGTTTTATCAGCTGTGCATAGAATAATAGCAATTATTCAATTTATTAACGCGGCGTCAGTTCTGCACTTGTTGTTTGTGTTCTTTTTATACTCTGATACCGAAGGTACTCATAGTATATTAGTTTTGTCGGATGTCCGTCAGGCCGTCCGTCTGTCCGTCTGGCCGTCTGTCTGTCTGGATGAACGCACGTATTTCCGAAACGATATTAGATAGACTCTTGAAATCTTTTGTGTTATGATTATAGCTATCTGCTTCAGATCAAGTTTATTTCAAATTTATGCCACGCCCACTGGGAGGCTGGCAAATCGATAACATGTCGATACACCTCAAATCACAAATCGATTAAACGTGAATCTCTCCCACAATTTTAGAGCTAGAGTAATCAAATTTGGTAGGCATATTGCTGGTGACCTCCCGAAAAAAATGGATGCTAGGTTTATCGGCCATGCCCATTATTACGCCCACCAGCACCCCCACCCAAAATAATTTTAAATGCTTATATCTTCCACAGTTTTAGAGCTAAAATCACCAAATTAGGAAAATAGACTTCTGGTCACCCCCTCTTAAGATCGACCACGCCCCTCCAGTCCCCAAAAACTTGGAAGGCCGATTTCGGGTCACCCATACAACAGCAAAAATGTTCTGTTCACTTGCTTTCAGCTGTTCTTAAAATTGCATCAGAGTATTACGCACTTATATACCCTTATCACTTGTTATACCCTGAACCCATTGAAAATGGGTAAAAAGGGTATTATGGTTTTGTGCAAAAGTATGTAACAGGCATAAGGAAGCATCTCCGACCATATAAAGTATATATATTCTTGATCAGTATCAATAGCCGAGTCGATTTAGCCATGTCCGTCTGTCTGTCTGTCCGTCCGTCCGTCCGTCCGTATGAACACGCGGATATCAGAGACTACAAGAGCTAGAGACTTCATATTTGTAATATAAGCTCTCGTAATCCCGGGACAGATCAAGTTTATTTCATTTTATCGATAACTCGTCCCGTTTAAATGTTATCGATAAATTTCGATTTCAGACTAGCGTTTTTGGGAGATATCTTAAAAGTTATGAGAGCTAGAGGCCCCGAATTTGGCATGTATAATCTCGAATAGCATACACATGTAACAAATATTTAACTTTTTGGATACCACCCCCCAATCCCCCCAAAAGTTCAAAAAACTCATTTTTTAAGGTATGACCTTGCAATTTGGGTTGGTCAACATTTTATAGCCAATGTTATATCCTACAAATTTTAGAAAGATCGGACAGTAAACACAAGTTATTTAAGATTTTACTTTCCATTGTGTGGGGCTCAGTGAAAAAGCAAGCTAACTGCTTAAACCGCTTGCACAGCTTGCAGTATGTGTGTGTCTGTATGTATGCACACTATTAGGCATGTATGAATGGATGTCAGAACTGGGTTCAGGGTATCTCCTAGTCGGGCACTCCCGACTAGAGCACTCTTACTTGTTTTTATACCCTGAACCCATTAAAAATGGGTAAAAAGGGTATTATGGTTTTGTGCAAAAGTATGTAACAGGCATAAGGAAGCATCTCCGACCATATAAAGTATATATATTCTTGATCAGTATCAATAGCCGAGTCGATTTAGCCATGTCCGTCTGTCTGTCTGTCCGTCCGTCCGTCCGTCCGTATGAACACGCGGATATCAGAGACTACAAGAGCTAGAGACTTCATATTTGTAATATAAGCTCTCGTAATCCCGGGACAGATCAAGTTTATTTCATTTTATCGATAACTCGTACCGTTTAAAAGTTATCGATCAATTTCGATTTAAGACTTGCGTTTTTGGGACATAACTTCAAAGTTATAAAAGCTAGAGGCCCCAAATTTGGCATGTATAATCTCGAATAGCATACACATGTAACAAATATTTCACTTTTTGGATACCACCCCCCAAACACCCCAAAAGTTAAAAAAACGCATTTTTGAAGGTACCTTGCAATTTGGTTTGGTCACACATATTATTGACAATTGTTTGCCCCAAAAATTTCAATAAGATCGGACAATAAACATAGAAGTTATTTAAGATTTAACTTTCCATTGTGTGGGGCTCAACGAAACGCAAGCTAACTGCTTAAACCGCTTGCACTGCTTGCAGTATATGTGTGTTTGTATGTATGCACACTATTAGGCAAGTATGAATGGATGTCAGAACTGGGTTCAGGGTATCTGCTAGTGGGGCACTCCCGACTAGAGCACTCTTACTTGTTTCTTCTGCTTATGTTGTTTCGGTGCTTTCGTTTGCAATCATCTGTTTGTGCGTGTGTTTGCTTGTGCATATTCTCTTTGTGCATCGCGCTCACCTAACTTTTTGTTGTTGTTTTGTTCTTCACACGCATTATTTGTGTATTTACTCTAGTTTAGAGTGCTTTTTTTTTGGTTCGCTTCAATTTCTACGCCTCTTTGCTTTGCGCTCTCGCAAATTTTTGTGTCATATTTGTGTTATTTGTTAGACCCCAGTAGTCAATATGTCGTGCTGCAAACTAAATTGCACTTTTAAGCAGGCTGATGATGCAGCACAGCCACAATTTATTTTCTGTTGGTTGTGTGATAATATTATGCATGCTAAATGTGCAGGACTTACTGGTCGCGAAAGTGACAAAGTCACCGCAATTGCTAAAAAAGGCAGCGGTGGCTTGAAATGGTCGTGCCCAGTATGCATAGACATACAAACTGACTTCTCACGCATGTATAATTCCGTGAGAAATCAGTTTACTAAATTGCAATCTGTGGCTAAGCTTCTTGCGAATGATTTCGAATCAAGCGCTGAACTGCTTAGCCAATATAAATTTGAGTCCCCCCCTGCTCGCCAGTTAGAGTCGCACTTCCTAAGTGTGCCTGTATCTGTGCCGCCTACTGCTGTCCAGTGTACTCCGACTCTTTTGGCAACTCCAAAAAATGTGGACGTTTCGCCAATACTTTCTTTGTCTCCTTCTCCATCCCTCCAAATTACTCCACTACCGACCATAGTGGATCCTATCATACCCCCTTCTGTAGATCTTTCAACATCGGTGCGAGTTGTTTCTCGGCGGAAACGCAGAACTTCTCATAGCCCGATTACAACTGGAATTAGCAACAATAATATTGCAATTTCAGCGCAACCACCAGTTTTAAATGGGGTTGCCCCTAGGAAGCAAGTTTTTATATCTAGGCTTGCTTCTGATACTACTTCAGACTCTATAGTCTCATACATTGCTAGCAAAACTACCGCTAGCGTATTAGTTACCAAATTTACCTTTTCGTCACCTCGTGAAACATCTTCTTTCAAAATAAGTGTTCCGAATGACACTTTCCACATAATTTGTGACCCGAAATTTTGGCCACCACACATGTTAGTTCATGAATTTAAGCCAAAAAACCGAAACGCCCCTCCACCTGTCTCACTTCCAGCTGGTAGTTCGGCATCCAGCAATCCCTCAAAAACCTGAATTTTGATTTAACTACCATTCAATATCAGAATGTTAGAGGCCTTATGTCAACTCAAAACTCAAAAGTCTATTCTCTAATAGCACATCTTTTGAGTCAGATATTATCGCTTTCTCTGAAACACTACTGTTTCTGATTGCGAAATTTTTTCAAATAATTTTAATATCTATAGACGTGACCGGCCGACTAGAGGTGGTGGTGTTCTAATTGCCATTAAAGCCACGCTCCAATCGGAAGTTTTTAATTTTACTATGCCCGCTGATGTAGAAATTTTTGCTGTGAAAGTAATATTCCCATCAAAGGCTCTTTTTATACCCTGAACCCATTAAAAATGGGTAAAAAGGGTATTATGGTTTTGTGCAAAAGTATGTAACAGGCATAAGGAAGCATCTCCGACCATATAAAGTATATATATTATTGATCAGTATCAACAGCCGAGTCGATCTAGCCATGTCCGTCTGTCTGTCTATCCGTCCGTCCGTCCGTCCGTCCGTCTGTATGAACACACAGATATCAGAGACTACAAGAGCTAGAGACTTCATATTTGGAATACAAGTTCTCCTAATCCGGGACAGGTCTAATCGGGACAGATCAAGTTTATTTCATTTGATCGATAACTCGTCGCATTCAAAAGTTATCGATAAATTTCGATTTTAGACTAGCGTTTTTGGGACATAACTTCAAAGTTATAAAAGCTAGAGACCCCAAATTTGGCAAATTTGGATACCACCCCCAATCCCCCCAAAAGTTGAAAAAACTCATTTTTTGAAGGTACGACCCTGCAATTTGTTTTGGTCACACATATTATTGACAATTGTATGTCATTAAAATTTCAGTGAGATCGGACAATAAACACAGAAGTTATTTGAGATTCAACTTTCCATTGTATGGGGCTCAGCGCAAAATGCAATCTAACTGCTTAAACCGCTTGCACTGCTTGTACTGCTTGTACTGCAGCATGTGTGTGTTTAGATAAGTACGAATGATTGTAAGGACTTGGTTCAGGGTATTTCGTAGTCGGGCACACCCGACTAGAGCACTCTTACTTGTTATTACTTGCTCTTATATCCTCCTTCTTCTGATATTCAATTCATATGTTCGATATTCAAGTTTATATGAAACACATATCTTATATCAGAGAAGTTTCTACCCATGTGCGTGATAATGACCTTTTTGTGGTTTTAAGCGAGTTTAATCTGCCAAATATCATATGGCCATTTTTCAGTAGCACAAATTATCTTATTCCGTCAGCTCAGCATGATTTTCTTGATGGCATGCTTGATCTTTCGTTGTTTCAGATCAATTCAATTCATAACCAATTGAATAGAATACTTGATCTCGTTTTTATCAACGACTGTCCCAGTGCTTCTGTGTCTAGGTCACTTCCAACAACAGTCCCTGAAGATTCTTACCATCCCACTATTGAAATGTCTCTTTTCTTTTCAAAGGCCTCTGCCTTACCTTCACCAACCTCAAATATGCCAATATTTTGTTTTCGTAAGGGGAATTACACCCTACTTAATCAGCTTATTTATTCAACTGATTGGTCTTTTGTTGACATAGACTTAGCTATTAAAAGATTTTACGAAAACATATATGCGGTCTTTGGCGTTTGTATACCTAAATACGTTCGAACATCTGGTTTAAAGAAACCACCATGGCTCAAGACCAAGACTTTCTTACTTAAAAAACCAAAAATCAAAATGTTTTAAAAAATTTAAGAAGTCTGGCTCTAATTTCGATTTGTCAAAATACTCTATAGCCAAGTCAAACTTTTTTCTTCTAAACTCTCAATGCTACGAGAATTATCTTGCTCGCTGCAAACGTCAGTTTATTCCGGATCCTAAACAAATTTACGATTTTGTGAATTCTAAGCGCAAATCTTCTGGTTTGCTTTCTTCGTTTTTTCTTGGGATGGAAAAAGCTAGTAATGATTTTGCTGCTTCTGACCTATTTGCTAAATTTTTTCACTCAACCTATTCCTCTGTCACCCCTACCAATGTGTCTTATCCTTTTCAAATGTCATCTTCTAACCACCTATTTACTCCAACCATCTGTAACACTTCACTTCTATCTTCTATTAAATCTCTAAAATATTCTTTCTCTCCAGGGCCTGACAACATCCCTAGTTGTGTGCTTATGGAGTGCTGTACTTCACTTACTCAACCATTGCTTAATCTTTTTAATCTATCCCTTGATTCTGCAGTCTTCCCATATATATGGAAGGAATCGTTTGTTATTCTTTTACATAAAAAAGGTGGGAAGGCAGATATTTCGAACTACAGAGGCATTGCAAAGTTATCAGCCATCCCAAAATTATTTGAAAAAATCCTTACTTCGACTTTGCAACATCTCTGTAAGTCGATTATTTCCCCTGCCCAACATGGTTTTTTTAAGAGTCGGTCCACTACGACCAACTTGCTTGAGTTTACCTCCCTGGTAAATGATGCATTTCTATCGAAAATGCAAACTGACGTTATATATACTGACTTCAGTAAAGCATTTGACTCTGTTAACCATGATATATTGCTATATAAGCTTGATTATTTAGGATTCCCTCCCTCATTTCTTTTATGGATTGCCACCTATTTGAAAGGTCGCACTCAAAGAGTATTGCTTAGGTCATCTACCTCGAAAATGGTTCACGTCACTTCTGGTGTACCCCAAGGTAGTCATCTTGGACCTTTATTGTTTACTCTCTTCATTAATGACCTGCCTTCTATCATATCACACTCTCGTATTCTTATGTACGCAGATGATTTGAAACTCATTTTTTCGAACACCGATTCCTTGTATCATAGTCATTTGCAAAATAATTTGAACTCTATGCAGCGTTGGTGTTCGGCCAATCAACTGCATCTGAATTGTTCAAAATGTATGTTCATGACTTTTAGTCGGACTAGACCCTACTTAACCACTTATACGATTGACAATGTTCCATTGCAACGTATCTTTACAGTTAAAGATCTTGGAGTCATTTTTGACAACAATCTTAACTTTAATATGCATATGTCGACTATCACTAATGAGGCCAGAGGTGTACTTGGCTTTATTAAGCGTTGGTCGAAAGAATTTAACGATCCTTTCACCACAAAACTGCTATATGTTTCTTTAGTTCGGCCTATCCTTAAATACTGCTCATGTATTTGGTGTCCGCAGTACCAAAACTTCCAAGAGCGAATAGAATCCGTGCAGAAGCAATTTCTGCTCTTTGCCTTACGTGGACTTAACTGGGATCCCAATCTCCGTTTGCCATCGTATGCGAGTACGCTTTTACTTATTAATCTTCCGTCGTTACTTAACCGTAGAACAACGCTTGGTGTTGTCTTCCTACACAAGTTAATTAACGGCGACATAGACTCTTCCTTTCTGTTAGCTCGCCTAAACTTTGTTGTTCCCAGTAGGCCAACTAGAAACTACGTACCCTTGATTTTACCTTCTTGCACGACTGATTACGCTTTGCACAATCTTCTTCGTGTTCTTTGCAAGGACTACAACAAGACTACGCGACTCCTCTGCCCGTGTTTAGTTAAATCTATTTTCCTTTTTATACCCTGAACCCATTAAAAATGGGTAAAAAGGGTATAATGGTTTTGTGCAAATGTATGTAACAGGCATAAGGAAGCATCTCCGACCATATAAAGTATATATATTATTGATCAGTATCAACAGCCGAGTCGATCTAGCCATGTCCGTCTGTCTGTCCGTCTGTCCGTCTGTATGAACACCCAGATATCAGAGACTACAAGAGCTAGAGACTTCATATTTGGAACATAAGCTCTCCTAATCCCGGGACAGATCAAGTTTATTAAAATTTATCGATAGCTCGTCCCGTTCAAAAGTTATCGATAAATTTCGATTTCAGACCAGCGTTTTTTGGATATAACTAACCAGTTATAAGAGCTAGAGGCCCCTAATTTGACATGTATAATCTCGAATAGCATACACATGTAACAAATATTTCACTTTTTGGATACCACCCCCAAACCCCCCAAAAGTTAAAAAAACCCATTTTTGAAGGTACGACCTTGCAATTTGGTTTGGTAACACATATTATCGACAATTGTTTGCCCCAAAATTTCAATATGATCGGACAATAAACACAGAAGTTATTTAAGATTTAACTTTCCATAGTGTGGGGCTCAGCGAAAGAGCAAGCTAACTGCTTAAACCGCTGGCACTGCTTGTACTGCTTGTACTGCAGCATGTGTGAGTTTAGAGTAGTACGAATGATTGTAAGGACTGGGTTCAGGGTATCTCGTAGTCGGGCACTCCCGACTAGAGCACTCTTACTTGTTCTTTCTTTATTTCGCTCCTTTATTTCTCTTTATTCTATCTCTATCTTCTATTTTTCACTTTATAAAATACTTTCTAATAGTACATATACTAACTCATTATAAATCACTACAAAATCATTACAAATCAAAGTTGAAAAAGAAAATTAATAAAAGCAAATATGATAGTTCGAGATTATCACCAACTGACAGCCCAAATCAGGAATTACTAATCCCATTCCTACTAACGTATTCCATTCCACAAGCCAATGGCCAAAGCCTAGAAATAAACCCGATCCAATCGAAAAAATGGTTACCTTATATTTAAAACAGGAACTATAGATCGACCACAAACAAAATTTTGATAATTTCCCATATTCCTCGCGAAATCATAAGCACGCCAATTTTTGAAATTATCAGAAACCCCACAATCAGATATTATACCCAATATTCCAAAATCAAACCCAAACGAAAATATTTTAATCGACCCAACACTATATCCTAAGATAATCGCCTGAGGACAGGCTAAGTTTTTATACTCTGATACCGAAGGTACTCATAGTATATTGGTTTTGTCGAATGTCCGTCAGGCCGTCCGTCTGTCCGTCTGTCCGTCTGTCCGTCCGTCCGTCTGTCTGTCTGGATGAACGCGCGTATTTCCGAAACGATATTAGATAGACTCTTGAAATCTTTTGCGTTATGATTATAGCTATCTGCTTCAGATCAAGTTTATTCCAAATTTATGCCACGCCCACTGGGAGGCTGGCAAATCGATAACATGTCGATACACCTCAAATCACAAATCGATTAAACGTGAATAACTCCCACAATTTTGAAGCTAGAGTAATCAAATTTGGTAGGTATATTGCTGGTGACCTCCCGAAAAAATTGGATCCTAGGTTAATCGGCCACGCCCATTATTACGCCCACCAGCCCCCCTCCAAAATTAATTTGAAATGCTTATATCTCCCGCAGTTTTAGAGCTAAAGTCACCATATTTGGAATATATATTACTGGTGACGTCCTCTACAGATTACAGAAACAAAATTTCGACCACGCCCACTCCCGCCCCCGTAATCGCGAAAATCGATATACATGAATGCACAATTCGATAACACGTGTATATTTCCCGCAATTTTGAAGCTAGAGTCCCAAAATTTGGAATTTAGACTAGGGCTGACCAGCCCAAAAGATTGCGTCCTGGATTTTCCGGCCACGCCCACTAGAACGCCCCCCAGCCACCCCGCCCCCACGAAACATGGAAGCCTATATCTCGCACAGTTTAAGAGCTAGGGCCACCAAACTTTGAGGGTAGACTTCTGGCCAAGTCCTCTAAAGATCGGACAAAAAATTTTGGGGCCACGCCCCCGCCCGCCCCCAAAAATCGCGAAAATGTATATCTTCCACAGTTTTAGAGCTAGAGTCACCAAAATTGGAGGATAGACTTATTGTCAGCCCCCCTAAAGATCGGCAAAAAATGTTGGGGCCCCGCCCCCTCCCGCCCCCAAAAATCGCGAAAATTTATATCTTCCACAGTTTCAGAGCTAGAGTCACCAAAATTGGAGGATAGACTTATTGTCAGCCCCCCTAAGGATCGGCAAAAAATTTTGGGGCCCCGCCCCTCCCGCCCCCAAAAATCGCGAAAATTTATATCTTCCGCAGTTTCAGAGCTAGAGTCATTAAACTTGGAAGATAGAATTCTGGTCAGCCCCTCTAAATATCGGTAAAAAAAAATTTGGGGCCACGCCCCTCCCGCCCCCAAAAATCGCGAAAATGTATATCTTCCACAGTTTTAGAGCTAGAGTCAAGAAATTTGTAAGATAGACTTCTTGTCACTCCCTCTAAAGATCGGCCAAATTTTTTGTGGAAACCCCCCTCCCGCCCCCAAAAATCGCGAAAGCTTATATCTTCCACAGTTTTAGAGCTAGAGTCACCAAAATTGGTAGATAGA
This sequence comes from Drosophila flavopinicola, assembly GCA_035042425.1. NCBI lineage: Eukaryota > Metazoa > Arthropoda > Insecta > Diptera > Drosophilidae > Drosophila > Drosophila flavopinicola. The sequence goes on along the minus strand of JAWNLL010000296.1, from coordinate 550,608 downwards.
CTTCTGGTCACCCCTCTTAAGATCGACCATGCCCCTCCCGTTCCCAAAAACTTGGAATGCCGATTTCGGGTCACCCAAACACCAGCAAAAATTTTCTGTTCACTTGCTTTCAGCTGTTCTTAAAATGGTATCAGAGTATTACGCAGTCGGCTCCGCCCGACTGCAACGTTCTCACTTGTTATAGTTAAGGAAGTAACATATGTATGTATTGCACCCAATACCCACTATATATTCGCACCCACATATGTACTTCACCAAATAACTATTATGTACTCACACCCAAATTATGTTATCATGTAACAAGATACCACTGGGGAAATAACACGCTTTAAAGTCCAATCTTTCAAAAGCTCATCAGCCAAAGAGCCCAACAGCACTTTATTCTTTAGTCGAGATTTACAACCTATACTCCGATGTTCAATTATACGAGGTTATAATAAAATATATTTTTTTATAACAATCTTGTTTTTGAATACGTAATTATATATATATAATATTTCAAAAGAAAAATTAAGATTTATTCGAAACCAATGTCTAAGAACAAAAGCAATGCCATGCAAAAAAAATCTATCTTTTATAGCGTATGAAATTTCAGTGTTTTTGTTGGAAGAGTGAAAATTGCCTAATGGTTCATAAAGAGTATAAAATCTTCGACACTTCGAAGATAAGCCTTTCTCACTTGTTTATACTCTTTTCGAAGAAAATAGTATATTAAGTTTGTGCTGAAGTTTGTAACGCATAGAAAGAAGCGTCGGAGACCTCCAAAAGTTACTTCCAGTATGCTTCGAATGACAAAACCAATTGATCTAGCCATATTCGTCTGTCTGTCCGAATGTATGCAAACTAATCCCTCAGTTTTTGAACTATCGTTATAAAACTTTGCACAGAGACTTATTATTCAAGGGGACAGCACATTGGTTGGAGCCGGCCGGATCGGACCACTATATCTTATAGCTGCCATACAACTGGAAGTCGGGTTTGGCCATAAATTTTCAAAGCTATCGCTATGCGTCTTTGCACAGATACTTATATTTCAAACATACATCACAATAATCGGAGGTGGCCGGATCGGATCATTATATCGTAACTGCCATCCATCTGGAAATAAATTTAATATTTCAATTCAAATTGATTTCATATGATATACATTTTTGCAGCTAATGAAAGTGCTGCAGTTTTCAGAGTGAAAATTGTCTTAAGGTTCGAATAGAGTATAGAATCTTCGACACGCCAAAGATAATCCTTTCCCTCTTTCTATACCCTGAACCCATTAAAAATTGGTTAAAAGTTTATTATGGTTTTGTGCAAAAGTATGTAACAGGCATAAGGAAGCATCTCCGACCATAAAAAGTATATATATTCTTGATCAGTGTCAACAGCCGAGTCGATCTAGCCATGTCCGTCTGTCTGTCCGTTCGTCTGTCCGTCTGTCTGTCTGTATGAACACGCGGATATCAGAGACTACAAGAGCTAGAGACTTCATATTTGGAAGTGCCGGGTCAGATCAAGTTTATTTCATTTTATCGATAACTCAACCCGTTCAAGAGTTATCCATCAATTTCGATTTCAGACTAGCGTTTTTAGGCTATAACTTACAAGTTATAAGATCTAGAGACCCCAAATGGCATGTATCATCTCGAATAGCATACACATGTAACAAATTTTTCAGTTTTTGGATACCACCCACCAATAGCCCCCAAAATTTGAAAAAACGCATTTTTGAAGGTACGACCTTGCAATTTGGTTTGGTCACACATTTTATTACCAATTCTATGCCCAAAAGATGTCAATTAGATCGGACAATAAACACAGAAGCTATTTAAGGTTTTACTTTCCATTGTGTGGGGCTCAGCTAACTGCTTAAACCGCTTACACTGCTTGTACTGCTTGTACTGCTTGAACTGCAGCATGTGTGTGTTAAGATTAGTATGAATGATTGTAAGGACTTGTTTCAGGGTATCTTCTAGACGGGCACTCCCGACTAGAGCACTCTTACTTGTTTTTAATGAAATTCTGTCATTAATCCGAATATGAAGTGAAAAAATAAGTTAGTCTGACGATTTTTGAGATATTAAAAAAAAATCTTTTTTACCCAGAACCCATTTTTAATGGGTAAAAAGAGTATATGAAGTTGTGCAAAAGTATGTAACAGGCACAACGAAGCATCTCCAACAATAGAAAGTATTTATATTCTTGATCAGTATCAATAGCCGTGTCTATCTAGCCATGTTCGTCTGTCTGTCGGACGGACACTTCTGTTTGTCTGTCTGTATGTATGAACACGCGGATATCAGAGACTATACGAGCTAGAGACTTCATACTTGGAATATATGTTCTCGTAGTCCCAGGACAAATTAAGTTTGCTTCAATTTATCGATAACTCGTCCCGTTCAGTTATCAATTCAGTTATCGATACATTTAGATTTCAGTCCAGCGTTTTTGGGCCTTAACTTATAAGTTATGAGAGCTAGAAGCCCCTCATTTGGTATGTATAATCTCAAATAGCATACACATGCAACAAATACAACCCCCAATCCCCCCAAAGTGCAAAAACGCATTTTTGACTGTGTGACCTTGCAACTCGGTTTGGTCAAACAAATTATTTCCAATTGTATGCCCAAACTATTTCAATAAGATTGGAAAATAAACACAGTTTATTTATTTAAAACTTTTATCTATAACTTTAAATATATGTTTTATATCTTACTTAAAAAGGTAAAATATTCGATTATCAATCAATGTAAGAGTCACCATTGGTAGTGGGCGTTTTCAAGTCTGAAAAAGACCTAAATCCTTTCCCGACTAGTTCATTATGCATACTCCTAGTACGTCTATCTAATTTTTTTAGGCTCGATTTAAAATCTCCTAATATAATATAATCACCCCTTAAAAATGCATATCTCTGAAATTGATGCTCAAATTCGGTCTTTAACATAGATAGCATATAGTGCAGACTTTTATAAGTAACTAAAAAACTTATAGACTTATACCGAAATATTGCATACTCGAAAACGACTGATCCAGATAGTTTTTCTACCGCTGAAGCAATGCGAAACATTGTTGAAAAGTTCATTCCTAATACAAATTGTGATTCCCCTCTTAGATCGGACTACGTCAGGCATTATCTCACAATCTAGACGTACAGCAATATTAAGCCTGGGAATGTCACTATTTTCATTTGCGTATGAAGAGGCTTCAAACTAAACATAAACAAGTGGAGAAGGATTATCTTCGGCGTGCCGAAGATTAAATACTCTTTTCGAACCTTAAAGCAATTGTTACTATTTTTCCGTGACTGCTTATTTAATCGCAGATATTAATGTCGCATACATATACCCCTACATATAAAATAAAATATATAAAGGTATTCATGTAAAAAGGACGTTTCACTATCCGCAGCTCGTGGACGCGTCCCTTAGCATTCATAAGTGCTACCGAATTGAACAATAAACAAGTTTCAGTTTTTCCAAAAAGTCAAAACTACATTACATATGTATATACATACCAAATTTTGTGCCTGTTGCTCTTATACCTTTCAAGGCCGCTGTCGGAAATTCAATTGTCATAAAACTTAATCAGAACATATGAGAGCTTATATTCAGAATTTGAGATCCATATTTTTTTTCGCGTGGCATTGGTTTTGCCAATGTATTTAAATTTTTCTTTTGAATTATTCTATTAAAGCTACTTTATGTATGAAAAAAAAAATTAGAAACAATTTAGGAAATTTAAAATAAATGAATTTGATTACAGCTATTATATATTTGAAAAGAAGAATAAGAAAAAATGAAAATAAATGACCAGTCACCGCTGGTCTTGAACCCAGGACCTCTCGCTCACCAGTTCGCAACTTTACCCCTTACGCCACAAGCCGTTTTGATGATCGCTGACAAAATCCCTTGAAGAGCAGACTGTCAAAAGCTTTCTTGTTTTGCTTTTTACTGCTTACACCAAGCAGTTTTAAAAATCGCTGACAAACTCTATTTATACTGAGCTTTTGTTTTTTCGCGTGGCATTGTTTTTGTTCTAAGCCATTTGAAAGCAAATGAATTTGATTACACTTATTATATATTTGAAAAGAAGAATAAGAAAAAATGAAAATAAATGACCAGTCGCCGCTGGTCTTGAACCCAGGACCTCTCGCTCACCAGTTCGCAACTTTACCCCTTACGCCACAAGCCGTTTTGATGATCGCTGACAAAATTGCTTGAAGAGCCGACTGTTACAAATTTCCTTGTTTTGTTTTCCTGCAACCTGCAGCAACTCGCGTTTGACAGCATTTGTTTTTTCGCGTGGCATTGTTTTTGTTCTAAGCCATTGGAAGCAAATTAATTTGATTACAGTTATATATTTGAAAGGAAGAAAAAGAAAAAAGTATTAAATTAACAATCAGTCGCCGCCGAGGCTCGAACTTGAACTTGCGAAACATGCGTTCGTTAGCGCGGCTCTTTACGCCTTACGCCACAAACCGTTTTGAAGATCGATGACAAAATACCTTGAAGAGCAGACTATCAAAAGCTTTCTTGCGCTTGACTTTGTTTGCTCATATGCACCTGTTTTTTCAAAATATTTAATGACGCATATCTTCGCTGTTTATGACTCAATCGATTTGCGATTTTACCCATTGAAGAGTTATAAGGATGTTCAAGTGTACAAGGAAATTTAAGGCAATTGCTTTGAAAACATCGGATTTATGGCCAAAACCGACTTTGAGGTGTATGGCAGCTATAAGATATAGTGGTCCGATCCGGCCGGCTCCGACCAATGTGCTGTCCCCTTGAATAATAAGTGTCTGTGCAAAGTTGCATCGCGATAGCTCAAAAACTGAGGGACTAGTTTGCATACATACAGACAGACAGACAGACAGACAGACAGACAGACAGACAGACAGACGGACATGGCTAGATCAATTTGTTTTGTTTTTATAAGCACATTGGCAGTAACTTTTGGGGGTCTCAGACGCTTCCTTCTATGCGTTACAAACTTCAGGACAAACTTAATATACTATTTTCTTCGAAAAGAGTATAAACAGAAGACTGCGGCATTATCTTATATGCACGAATGTCTTCAATGTGACAGTGAATGCTTTGTCTGTTGTGAAAGAAAACGTGTAGGGCAGAAGTGATCATAATGTGTTCGAAGTAGCTTCTCAGTCCGCAATTTCTGCATTTCGCTCTGAACCTTATCATAATTTTTGGGAGGTCTAGGAGGGAGAAAACCTCCAATGATAAACAAACCTAAAGCAGTTGTTGCACGACTATAAGCCACGTATATTGCAGCACACTGCATACGAGGGCAAGTGTGAACCAAGTGTGTAGCGCCCTGGAAACAACAGGAAATTGCCTACGATCAATGGTAATTTGCTCATTTCTTCGATATTGAAAGCTTTTTACTAATTATACTCTGATACCGAAGGTACTCATAGTATATTGGTTTTGTCGAATGTCCGTCAGGCCGTCCGTCTGTCCGTCTGTCCGTCTGTCCGTCTGTCCGTCTGTCCGTCCGTCCGTCTGTCTGTCTGGATGAACGCGCGTATTTCCGAAACGATATTAGATAGACTCTTGAAATCTTTTGCGTTATGATTATAGCTATCTGCTTCAGATCAAGTTTATTCCAAATTTATGCCACGCCCACTGGGAGGCTGGCAAATCGATAACATGTCGATACACCTCAAATCACAAATCGATTAAACGTGAATAACTCCCACAATTTTGAAGCTAGAGTAATCAAATTTGGTAGGTATATTGCTGGTGACCTCCCGAAAAAATTGGATCCTAGGTTAATCGGCCACGCCCATTATTACGCCCACCAGCCCCCCTCCAAAATTAATTTGAAATGCTTATATCTCCCGCAGTTTTAGAGCTAAAGTCACCATATTTGGAATATATATTACTGGTGACGTCCTCTACAGATTACAGAAACAAAATTTCGACCACGCCCACTCCCGCCCCCGTAATCGCGAAAATCGATATACATGAATGCACAATTCGATAACACGTGTATATTTCCCGCAATTTTGAAGCTAGAGTCCCCAAATTTGGAATTTAGACTAGGGCTGACCAGCCCAAAAGATTGCGTCCTGGATTTTCCGGCCACGCCCACTGGAACGCCCCCCAGCCACCCCGCCCCCACGAAACACGGAAGCCTATATCTCGCACAGTTTAAGAGCTAGGGCCACCAAAATTGGAAGATAGACTTATTGTCAGCCCCCCTAAAGATCGGCAAAAAATTTTGGGGCCCCGCCCCCTCCCGCCCCCAAAAATCGCGAAAATGTATATCTTCCACAGTTTTAGAGCTAGAGTCACCAAAATTGGAGGATAGACTTATTGTCAGCCCCCCTAAAGATCAGCAAAAAATGTAGGGGCCCCGCCCCCTCCCGCCCCCAAAAATCGCGAAAATTTATATCTTCCACAGTTTCAGAGCTAGAGTCATTAAACTTGGAAGATAGAATTCTGGTCAGCACCTCTAAATATCGGTAAAAAAAATTTGGGGCCACGCCCCCTCCCGCCCCCAAAAATCGCGAAAATGTATATCTTCCACAGTTTTAGAGCTAGAGTCAAGAAATTTGTAAAATAGACTTCTTGTCACTCCCTCTAAAGATCGGCCAAATTTTTTGGGGCCACGCCCCTTCCCGCCCCCAAAAATCGCGAAAGCTTATATCTTCCACAGTTTTAGAGCTAGAGTCACCAAAATTGGTAGATAGACTTCTGGTCACCCCCTCTTAAGATCGACCAAAAATTTTCTGTTCACTTGCTTTCAGCTGTTCTTAAAATGGTATCAGAGTATTACGCAGTCGGCTCCGCCCGACTGCAACGTTCTCACTTGTTTTTGAATTGGGGTCCACGAAGTTTCTGCACGATGTGTGCACTTTGAGCGAGCAAGTACCCCTCCGCATTCCTCTGAAAATTTCATCCATAAGGTTCTTGAAGTGCTGGAAGCATCGAAATCTATTTGCATTAGTATGAAGAATAAAAAATTGCACTATAGGGATCATTTGAGTTGGATTAAAATATGCAACGATCGCCTACTGGTGATAATTGTCGTAGATCGCCGAACACTATGATAGAAATACCCCAAAATGGAGAAGTATTTTTGAAGATTTGCTTCAGACGGCGGGAGTTCAAGTGGGAAAACATTTGGGAACCTATTATTGATATTTCATTAGTAATAATGATTTTAATGTCAATCAACCTTGAATGCAAAGTGTTAGCTAAATCATGGCTTAAGGCCCTCAAATCTGCGCTGGATTGGTTTATTGAAAGTGAAAACATGGAATGCAGTGTCGAACCACTGAATCCAAAAGCATCTTTACCGGTGGGTGCTCACAATAAAATTTTAACAAAATTTCGATATAAGTCGGCTCTTGCCGACACCAGCGCCACCTCCAACAAATTCGTCGCTGACGGGTATATTGTTGGCATTGTGCAAAACATGGGTGAGATACATCTTCTGCCTTAAATGAAGCGATCTCACAATATTTGCTAAGCTTTCAGCTGAAATGATAGCCGGCAGCTTAGTTATATGAAAATCACTACGTTTTCATCTTCACTTGCATCGACATTTAAGATATTTAACCGAGGATTTATTTCTGGAAAACCTAATACTCTCAATCCCAGCTACTACTTCCTGACTTCCTGATCAACATTTTCTTCATTTTCATTCTGAGCTGCACTACTGAGTGCATTCTGAAGCTCGCTATCATTCAAACTATTATTTTTCCCACTATTTGTCTCAATTATTTCTTGATTTTGGCTACAAAATAATTCGCAATTCTGAATTGCTTATTCCATGATCATGGGACAAAAAGTAATTAAAATCGCTAAGAAGTTCTATGGTTTCATAAAAAAACGGATACTCTAATAAATTTTGAATTTTTTCTAAATTTCTTCGATGCTCATCTACATTTTGAGCATCTCCAAGAGAAGAATCTCTGTTTGGGGCGTGGGAGGGTATGGATCACCGAATCTACATATTTGTTTTCCTCTAATTTCACGCCTACATAAATACCCGTGATTGTGTACTCCAAGAATTGAGCTGCATCCGGGTTGCGGGTAGTAGTTGTGATAAACTGATGGTTAAAAGACTTAACAGAGGGAATACTTGACTCATCGTTTAAGTCAAGCTTGGGGCATCTTTCAGTCAAATCATGCAGTGAATGTGTAGTGAGCCTCTTTGCTGATACTCTACTCGCCAATAAAATTTGATGACTCTATGACCACCGAAAACACTGCCTTCCTTTTTCATTAGTTTTAGAAGTTACTTAAATCGAAAATTAATATACCTAGCACAAGTCACTGGATCAGCTCTGATAAGACGGGCTTTATCACTAAATTTTAAATTTGATGCTAGATCCGCCAAAATGTCTATTTTAGTATCTACGTTCTTATATAGTAAAACTATGAGCTTCGTCCATTTCGTCTCAGCTGCCGAGAGTGTTATGAAATAGTTCGGAAGACCAAACTGCCTAATCGTAGCCATCACTCTCTTCTTTTCCGCTTCCCAGTGAGCAGGAGATATGCGAATTAAATTGTTGCTATGGTCTTCATTTAATGCGTTCGCCGCGAAAATACCATGAGTGGCGCTGAGCTTACGTAAGCAAATGGAAGTATATTCCTAATATTAATAATTTCTAAGCTCGGTTCTAACCATAGTTTTAGAACTTTCTGAGCATTTTATTTTCAGCTCCACGGAATCGCAGTCTGCAATCAAATCTAAAGGACGCTGACACTTTCCAGTTGCCATAATTATTCTTTCCTGGCCTCCTGAATTTATATTTTCTTCATATTCTCTATATTAATTTGGTCGCTTGTGAAAGTTTGAGCAGATCTTTCTATTAGCTCTGTAACTAAGTCCCTATCGTCAGCTGATGCAACAAAGGGAACTGTGTCAGATGAAAAGGAGGACAGTCAGTTTTCATGAACTACAATCTACTATTTCCTACAGATTTCTGTGTTTACCAGAAATCTTCCTACAGATTTCTGTGTTTACCAGAACTTACTAGAAAGACTTAAAATATCAGCACTAATTTCTGAACTACATTTGCTTTCACAACTTCCCGTGAAATTTTGTCCACTTAATGTGGAAACCACAGACCTTTGCAACAAATGCAAACCTAATCTGGGCCCTGCTTGACCATTCTATTAAAGGCGACATTCATATTACCTAAAGTGCGTATAACCTAACTATCTCTATCTTTGCTACGCATTACGTATACTTTATGCTATTCTTCTATCGGGATGGCTCCTATACTGGCTGACTCTCTGTGATAAGCTTCTATTGACGTCGAAAGCCTTCAGGCGTGCTTGTATTGGAGCACCTCGCCTTGCACTTGTATTTTGTGCCTGCTCTAGTATCCTTCGAGTCGGTTTGTTTCTAACTTGCGTTCTTTGGCTCCTATCTCTAACTCTTTCTAGAAGTATGCATTCTATATTCTGTCTATTGCCCGCCTGTCGTGGATTATCTGGAGTTCGTTCATTGGCTCTGTAAAAAGCTTCTGTCTGTCGAGTTGCACGGCGTGCTGTATTTTGTCCCTGTTCGTTTCATGGGTCTACGAGAACTTATATTCCAAATATGAAGTCTCTAGCTTTTATAGTCTCTGATATCCGTTCATACAGACAGACAGATAGAAGGACGGACAGACAGACAGACGAACATGGCTAGATAGGCTCGGCTATAGATACTAATCAAGAATATAAATACTTTCTATGGTTGGAGATGCTTTGTTGTGCCTGTTAAATACTCTGCTACGCTTGTGCTGCGCGCCTTTGCTTACGCCGCCGCTACGTTTACGCTACCTTCGCCTGCGCTGCTTACGCGTGCCGTTGCCGTTACGCGTGCCGTTGCCGTCATCTGCGGCTGCGCCTGCCGCTGTGACTGTGTCTATCGGGTAAGCTACCCGGTGGCCCAAATGAAAACTTTTGGGGCTGTTTAGCAGCCCAAGGTCTGTGCGGTACACCATAAGGCAGGGGAACCATGTTAAACAAAGCAATGAATAATTTTTATGTACTTCAACTATATTTCGTTCGCTCTCTCTCTCATTCTCTTTAACAAATCAGTAACACCGGTCTTGCCATTTGGGCCCCGTGGGGGAGGCGTGAGGGATAGTATAGCGAGTTATCCGAGCATTTCTCTAGACTCTGCGACTACCATTTCTTGGGTCACTCCCACGTGTAACGGCTGCGGAGTGGTGCCACAGATGTTGTGGCCCTAAAAAGGCTGATGAACGGGGCTTCACCCTGTGCGCTACGGTCCCTATTTATCCGACTTATTGCGGCCGACTAGCACTTAGAGGTTAAAGTGGGGGATATATGAGGGCTGGTATAGCGAGGTTTTCGGCAACGCCATAGACTCTGCGAGGCCCAGCTCTTATATCCTTCCCATGTATTGCTTATATGGGGCACCACTCGTACTTGCTGTGGTGAGTGGACCTGAGGGGACTGACCATAGCCAGGTCTCGTGAGGTTCCCCCACGTGTCTTGCAAATAACTAACCCTGTTCCCCCCTCCATGTCTATTTAGTTTTTTTGCTGAATTTAAAATTACACGGCGACCCGACCAACATACAGTCGCCGTTGCTCCCCCAGGTCCTCCCAAAAAAATAATAAATGTTTCTGTTATTTGGCCCTGGCCGGACTGAGACGCCGACACCGGCCATAGATTTATGTCGTTACAGATGACGCCCGAGCAGGGACCCTGGGGATATTGATAATACCTCCCAAAATTTTCACAAATTTTTTTTAGTATGAGCATTTTAACAACCTTAGGCCTAAACAAGTAAGAGTGCCCTAGTCGGGACTGCCCGACTAGGAGATACCCTGAACCCAGTTCTGACAAACACACCACACATTACTGCAAGCTGTGAAAACGGTTTAAGCAGTTATCATGCTTTTTCACTGAGCCCCACACAATGGAAAGTAATATCTTAAATAACTTCTGTGTTTATGGTCCGATCTTTTTAAAATTTGTAGGACATAACATTGGCTATAAAATGTGTGACCAAACCAAATTGCAAGGTCATACCTTCAAAAATGAGTTTTTTGAATTTTTGGGGGGACTGGGGGGTGGTATCCAAAAAGTGAATTTGTTACATGTGTATGCTATTCGAGATTATGCATGCCAAATTAGGGGCCTCTAGCTCTTATAACTTGTAAGTTATAGCCCAAAAACGCTGGTCTGAAATCGAAATTTATCGATAACTTTTGAATGCGACGAGTTATCGATCAAATGAAATAAACTTGATCTGTCCCGGGATTACGAGAACTTATATTCCAAATATGAAGTCTCTAGCTCTTGTAGTCTCTGATATCTGCGTGTTCATACAGACGGACGGACGGACGGACAGACAGACAGACGGACATGGCTAAATCGACTTGGCTGTTGATACTGATCAAGAATATATATACTTTATATGGTCGGAGATGCTTCCTTATGCCTGTTACATACTTTTGCACAAAACCATAATACCCTTTTTACCCATTTTTAATGGGTTCAGGGTATAAAAAACCACAAATTCAAAAATAACCGGCAAAACCTAAATTGTTCTTTATAAATATAATATTTCAAAATCTTCCACATAAATATCCCCAGCCAAAATTTACCGTGTCACAGTACGAATTTTATCCTTATAACGTGACCTCATCTGTTTTGTTTTCCATGAACCCAGAAATAACCAGCAAAATCGAAATTTTTGTGTATATATGTATATAATTTTCACATGTCGCAAATAAATGACCACCGCAAAACTTTGCCAACTGCACCACTGATATTTCATATGCTGTAAAAAATCTCGAGGCATTTATTTTTGTATACTCTTTTCGAAGAAAATAGTATATTATGTTTGTGCTGAAGTTTGTAACGCATAGAAGGAAGCGTCTGAGACCCCCAAAAGTTACTGCCAGTATGCTTAGAAAAAAAAAACAAATTGATCTGGCCATGTCCGTCTGTCTGTCTGTATGTATGCAAACTAGTCCCTCAGTTTTTGAGCTATCGCGCTGCAACTTTGCACAGACTTTTATTATTCAAGGGGACAGCACATTGGTCGGAGCCGGCCGGATCGGACCACTATATCTTATAGCTACCATACAACTGGAAGTCGGTTTTGGCTATAAATCCTTTGTTTTCAAAGCTATCGCGATGAAACTTTACACAGATACTTTTTATTCAAACATACATCGCATTCAGCGGAGCTGTCCGGATCGGATGACTATATCTTATTGCAGCCATACAACTCGAAGTCGTTTTTGGCCATAGTATATCCCATGTTCTTAAAGCTATCGCGATGAAACCTTGAACAGATACTTATTATTCAAAATTACAGCACATTGATCGGAGCCGGCCGGATTGGATCGCATTTATCTTATAGCTGCTATACAACTGGAAATAAACTAAATATTTCAAAAAAAAATTTTTAATTCATTTGCCAGTCTTCCAGTGGGCGTGGCATAAATTTGGAAAAACTTGATCTGAAGCAGATAGCTACAATCATAACACAACAAATTTCAAGTCTATATCTTATATCGTTTCGGAAATACGTGCGTTCATCCAGACGGAAAGACGGACATCCGACAAAACCAATATACTATGAGTACCTTCGGTAAATGAAAATAAATGACTGGTACTCGAACCCAGGACCTTTCATTTGTCTGGGCGTCACTTTACCATTTACGCCACAAACCGTTTTGATGATCGCCGACAAAATCGCTTGAAGAGCAGACTGTCAAACGCTTACTTGTTTTGTTTTCCTGCAACCTGCAACTCGCGTTTGCCAACGCAGCACTCTACTACTTACACCAAGCAGTTTTAAAAATCGCTGACAAACTCGATTATACTGAGCGTTTTTTCTTCGCATGGCATTGTTTTTGTTCTAAGACATTGGAAGCAAATGAATTTGCTTGCAGTTATTTTATATTTGAAAAGAAGAATAAGAAACAAATGAGAACGTTGCAGTCGGGCGGAGCCGACCACCATTCCATTTTAAGAACAGCTGAAAGCAAGTGAACAGAACATTTTTGCTGGTGTATGGGTGACCCGAAATCGGCCTTCCAAGTTTTTGGGGACTGTAGGGGCGATCTTTAGAGGGGTGACAGGAAGTCTACCCTCAAAGTTTGGTGTTCCGTGTTTGGTGGGGCGGGGTGGCTGGGGGGCGTTCTAGTGAGCGTTGCCGGAAAATTCAGGACGGTATCTTTTGGAGTGGTCAGCCTTAGTCTAAATTCCAAACTTGGGGACTCTAGCTTCAGAATTGCGGGAAATATACACGTGTTATCGAATTGTGCATTCATGTATATCGATTTTCGCGATTACGGGGGCGGGAGTGGCCGTGGTCGAAATTTTTATACTCTTTTCGAAGAAAATAGTATATTAAGTTTGTCCTGAAGTTTGTAACGCATAGAAGGAAGCGTCTGAGACCCCAAAAGTTACTGCCAGTATGCTTAGAAAAACAAAACAAATTGATCTAGCCATGTCCGTCTGTCTGTCTGTCTGTCTGTCTGCCTGACTGTCTGTCTGTATGTATGCAAACTAGTCCCTCAGTTTTTGAGCTATCGCGATGCAACTTTGCACAGACACTTATTATTCAAGGGGACAGCACATTGGTCGGAGCCGGCCGGATCGGACCACTATATCTTATAGCTGCCATACATCTCAAAGTCGGTTTTGGCCATAAATCCGATGTTTTCGAAGCAATTGCCTTAAATTTCCTTGTGCACTTGAACATCCTTATAACTCATCAATGGGTAAAATCGCAAATCGATTAAGTCATAAACAGCGAAGATATGCGTCATTAAATATTTTGAATCAACAGGTGCATATGATCAAACAAAGTCAAGCGCAAGTAAGCTTTTGACAGTCTGCTCTTCAAGGGATTTTGTCATCGATCATCAAAACGGTTTGTGGCGTAAGGCGTAAAGAGCCGCGCTAACGAACGCAAGTGTTTTGCAAGATCGAGATTTGGCGGCGACTGATTGTTTTTTACTTTTTCTACTTTTTCTTTTTCTTCCTTTCAAATATATAACTGTAATCAAATTAATTTGCTTCCAATGGCTTAGAACAAAAACAATGCCACGCGAAAAAGCAAAAGCTGACAAACGCGAGTTGCAGGTTGCAGGGAAACAAAACAAGGAAATTTGTAACAGTCGGCTCTTCAAGCAATTTTGTCAGCGATCATGAAAACGGCTTGTGGCGTAAGGGGTAAAGTAGCGAACTGGTGAGCGAGAGGTCCTGGGTTCAAGTGCCAGCGGCGACTTTGGTCATTTATTTTAATTTTTTCTTATTCTTCTTTTCAAATATATAATAACTGTAATCAAATTCATTTGCTTTCAATGGCTTAGAACAAAAACAATGCCACGCGAAAAAACAAAAGCTCAGTATAAATCGAGTTTGTCAGCGATTTTTAAAACTGCTTGGTGTAAGCAGTAAAAAGCAAAACAAGAAAGCTTTTGACAGTCTGCTCTTCAAGGGATTTTGTCAGCGATCATCAAAACGGCTTGTGGCGTAAGGGGTAAAGTTGCGAACTGGCGAACGAAAGGTCCTGGGCTCAAGTGCCAGCGGCAACTGGTCATTTATTTTAAGTTTTTCTTATTCTTCTTTTCAAATATATAATAGCTGTAATCAAATTCATTTATTTTCAATTTCATAAATTGTTTCTAATTTTTTTTTCATACATAAAGTAGCTTTAATAAAATAATTCAAAAGAAAAATTTAAATTCATTGGCAAAACCAATGCCACGCGCAAAAAAATATGGATCTCAAATTCTGAATATAAGCTCTCGTATGTTCAGATTAAGTTTTATAACAATTCAATTTCCGACAGCGGCCTTGAAAGGTATAAGAGCAACAGGCACAAAATTTGGTATGTATATTGTAGTATACATATGTAATGTAGTTTTGACTTTTGGAAAAACTGAAACTTGTTTATTGTTCAATTCGGTAGCACTTATGAATGCTAAGGGACGCGTCCACGAGCTGCGGATAGTGAAACGTCATTGTTTACATGAATACCTTTATATATTTTATTTTATATGTAGGGGTATATGTATGCGACATTAATATCTGCGAATTAAATAAGCAGTCACGGAAAAATAGTGAAAATTGCTTAAAGGATCGAAAAGAGTATCTAATCTTCGGCACGCCGAAGATAATCCTTCTCCACTTGTTTTTTTCTGTGATCTGTAGAGGACGTCACCAGTAATATGGTGACCTTAGCTCTAAAACTGCGGGAGGTATAAGCATTTCAAATTAGTTTTGGAGGGGGGCTGGTGGGCGTAATAATGGGCGTGGCCGATAAACCTAGCATCCCATTTTTTCGGGAGGTCACCAGCAATATGCCTACCGAATTTGATTACTCTAGCTTAAAAATTGTGGGAGATATTCACGTTTAATCTATTTGTGATTTGAGGTGTATCGACGTGTTATCGATTTGCCAGCCTCCCAGTGGGCGTGGCATAAATTTGAAATAAACTTGATCTGAAGCATAACACAAAAGATTTCAAGAGTCTATCTAATATCGTTTCGGAAATACGTGCGTTCATCCAGACAGACAGACGGACAGACGGCCTGACGGACAGACGGACGGCCTGACGGACATCCGACAAAACCAATATACTATGAGTACCTTCGGTATCAGAGTATAAAAAATTAAATTAAATGATCAGTCACTGCTGGGAATCGAACCTGCGATCTTGTGTCTGTCGGCGCGTCACTTAACCCCTTACGCCACAAACCGTTTTAATGTTCGATGACAAAATCGCTTGAAGAGCATTCTGTTAAAAACTTACTTGCGCTTGCCTTTTTGTGCTCATATGCACTTGTTCCTTCAAAATATTTAATGACGCATATCTTCGCTGATATGACGCAATCGTTTTGACATTTTAAACATTGATGAGTTATTTGGATGTTCAAGTGTACAAGGAAATTGAAGGTAATAGCTTTGAAAACATTGGATTTATGGACAAAACCGACTTCAAGTTGTGTGGCAGCTATAAGATATAGTGGTCCGATCCGGCCGGCTCAAACCAATGTGCTGTTCCTTTTGAATAATAAGTGTCTGTGCCAAAGTGCATCGCGATAGGTCAAAAACTGAGGGACTAGTTTGCATACATACAGACAGACAGACGGACATGGGTAAATCAAGTTGTTTTGTCATTCTAAGCATACTTTTGGGGGTCTCCGACGCTTCCTTCTCTGCATTACGCACTTCAGCACAAACTTAATATACTATTTTGTTCGAAAAGAGTATAAAACAAGTGGGGAAGGATTATCTTCGGCGTGCCGAAGATTTTGTACTCTTTTCGAACCTATTGGCAATTTTCACTCTGCCAACTGCACCACTGAAATTTCATAAGCTGTACAAAATCGTTTTGTCGCCTAACATTTTTTTTTTGTTCTAAGAATATTTAATCCGTTGCCAGTTGTATGGCAGCTATAAGATATAGTGATCCGATCCGGCCGGCTCCGACCAATGTGCTGTCCCCTGGAATAATAAGTGTCTGTGCAAAGTTTTATCGCGATAGCTCAAAAACTGAGGGACTAGTTTGCATACATACAGACAGACAGACAGACAGACGGACATGGCTAGATCAATTTGTATTGTCATTCTAAGCATACTGGCAGTAACTTTTGGGGGTCTCCGACGCTTCCTTCTATGCGTTACAAACTTCAGCACAAACTTAATATACTATTTTCTTCGAAAAGAGTATAATAAGTTTGGAAGGACTATCTTCGGCGTGCCGAAGATTTTATACTCTTTTCAAACTTTTAGGCAATTTTCACTCTGCCAACTGCATATGCTGTAAAAAATCGTTTTGTCACGTAAATTTATTTACTTTTTCTAAGAATATTAATTTCATTGCCAGTTGTTGTGCAGCTATAAGATATAGTGATCCGATCGGGCCTGCTCATACCAATGTGATGCTCTTTGAATTATAAGTATCAGTGCAAAGTTTCATCGCGATGGATTTAAAAACATGGGATATATGGCCAAAACCGACTTCGAGTTGTATGGCAGCTATAAGATATAGTGGTCCGATCGAGCCGGCTCATACCAATGTGATGTCTCTTTGAATTATAAGTATTAGCGCAAAGTTTTATCGCGATAGATTCAAAAACATGGGATATATTGCCAAAACCGACGTTGAGTTGTATGGCAGCTATAAGATATAGTGGTCCGATCCGGCCGGTTCCGACCAATGTGCTGTCCCCTGGAATAATAAGTGTCTGTGCAAAGTTTTATCGCGATAGCTCAAAAACTGAGGGACTAGTTTGCATACATACAGACAGACAGACAGACAGACGGACATGGCTAGATCAATTTGTATTGTCATTCTAAGCATACTGGCAGTAACTTTTGGGGGTCTCCGACGCTTCCTTCTATGCGTTACAAACTTCAGCACAAACTTAATATACTATTTTCTTCGAAAAGAGTATAATAAGTTTGGAAGGAGTATCTTCGGCGTGCCGAAGATTTTATACTCTTTTCAAACTTTTAGGCAATTTTCACTCTGCCAACTGCATATGCTGTAAAAAATCGTTTTGTCACGTAAATTTATTTACTTTTTCTAAGAATATTAATTTCATTGCCAGTTGTTGTGCAGCTATAAGATATAGTGATCCGATCGGGCCTGCTCATACCAATGTGATGCTCTTTGAATTATAAGTATCAGTGCAAAGTTTCATCGCGATGGATTTAAAAACATGGGATATATGGCCAAAACCGACTTCGAGTTGTATGGCAGCTATAAGATATAGTGGTCCGATCGAGCCGGCTCATACCAATGTGATGTCTCTTTGAATTATAAGTATTAGCGCAAAGTTTTATCGCGATAGATTCAAAAACATGGGATATATTGCCAAAACCGACGTTGAGTTGTATGGCAGCTATAAGATATAGTGGTCCGATCCGGCCGGTTCCGACCAATGTGCTGTCTCGTTGAATAATAAGTGTCTGTGCAAAGTTTTATCGCGATAGCTCAAAAACTGAGGGACTAGTTTGCATACATGCAGACAGACGGACATGGCTAGATCAACTAGTTTTGTCATTCTAAGCCTACTGGCAGTAACTTTTTGGGGTCTCCGACGCTTCCTTCATTGCGTTACAAACTTCAGCACAAACTTAATATACTATTTTCTTCGAATAGAGTATAAAAATATTCTCGTGATTTACACTCGTGAGATCTACCAGCCTCGCAAATATCTACCAGCAACGAAAGTATCCTGGTGACTAATTAATCTCAAGCAACAAAACTATCGTCGCAAATGTCCACCCGCAACGAAAATATCCTCATGACAAATTACAAGCAACGAAATTATCCTCGCAACTATCTACCAGCAACGAAAGTATCCTCGTGACTATTTACAAGCAACCAATTACGTTTTGAAAATATTAACTAAAAACAAGTGGAGAAGGATTATCTTCGGCGTGCCAAAGATTTTATACTCTTTTCGAACCTATAGGCAATTTCCACTCTGCCAACTGCACCACTGAAATTTCATAAGCTGTAATTCATTGCAAGTTGTATAGCAGATATAAGATATAGTGATCCGATCCGGCCGGCTCCAACCAATGTGATGTCTCTTGGAATAATAAGTATATGTGCAAAGTTGTATCGCGATAGCTTTAAAAACATGGGATATATGGCCAAAACCGACTTCGATTTGTATGGCAGCCATAATATATAGTGGTCCGATCCGGCCGGCTCCGACCAATGTGCTGTCCCCTGGAATAATAAGTGTCTGTGCAAAGTTTTATAGCGATAGCTCAAAAAGTGAGGGACTAGTTTGCATACATACAGACAGACAGACAGACAGACGAACGGAGTATAAGACAAGTGGGAAAGGATTATCTTCGGCGTGCCGAACTAGTCCCTCAGTTTTTGAGCTATCGCGATGCAACTTTCCACAGACACTTATTATTCAAGGGGACAGCACATTGGTTGGAGCCGGCCGATCGGACCACTATATCTTATAGCTGCCATACAACTTGAAGCCGGTGTGGTCATAACTCCCATGTTTTCAAAGCTATCGCGATGCAACTTTGCACAGATACTTATTATTCAAATATACATCCCATTAATCGGAGCTGACCGGATCGGACCACTATATCTTATAGCTGAATTGGTATTGGTATCATGAATTGGTATCATGAATTAACATTTTTTTCTTTAGAAATATTAAATTTATTACCAATTGTATAGCAACTATAAAATATAGTGGTCAAATCCAGCCTGCTCCGACCAATTTGATGTCTCTTTGAATAATAAGTCTCTGTGCATACTGTGTATTCTCTTATGGCAAACCAGCAGTAAATGACTACCTCTAAAGCCTAAATGTTGGCCGAAGGCAACAACATAATTAAGAATTCTTTGTCGTATTTTGAATCTTTGCTTGAATGTCAAAACCCATTAGCATTTAGTACCACTTACCATTCTATATGCGATCGTAAATATCCTCAACCTTTCCTCACCAGAATGCGATATTAACCACTGATATTAACCTCTTACTGGGACCCTTTACCCAGTACAAACCCAAAAAGCAATTGACAGTTGACAGCTTGCTTCTGGGGCCTAGTGTACTACAACGTATTGGCACCAGATACAGAATGGGTCATCTTCTTGACCGAAGCAATTCAAAGTTGACTGTTCGATGTGTCATTTAAAGCCACATCCCCTGGTCCGGTATAAGTCGGTACGTCCATCGGCCTTTTTAGACGTTTAACCACCTTTGTTACGATTCAACGCAGCGCTCTCTGACTTGCGTTCGGGTCCAATTGCTTGTTCGCCTTTCCTCCTGGTTACGTTGTATTGGCTGGTAAAGCTCAGCCGCCATAGCTTCCGGGATTCCGATCGATGTCTCGTCGGAGAATCCGCTGCCAACCCACTGTGGGTGTATTCAAGACACCGCTTGTAGCTTCTTATCTCCATCGCCTTTTACCAGATAGATGCACTGCAAGCATGGTGGAATGGTGCTTACTTACAGCAGATGTACAGCCAGGTACCCTTGAGTACTCTAAAGACTTTCATGCATACCTGAAAGAGATTGGGTTTTCAAGTGGCTTCCAATGTACTCAGCAGCATCGCACAGCTCGAGAAACCATTGATTTTTATACCCTGAACCCATTAAAAATGGGTAAAAAGGGTATACTGGTTTTGTGAAAAAGTATTTTACAGGCATAAGGAAGCATCTCCGACCATATAAAGTATATATATTCTTGATCAGTATCAACAGTCGAGTCAATTTAGCCATGTCCGTCTGTCTGTCTGTCTGTCCGTCCGTCCGTCTGTCTGTATGAACACGCGGATATCAGAGACTACAAGAGCTAGAGACTTCATATTTGGAATATAAGTTCTCGTAATCCCGGAAGATCAAGTTTATTTCATTTTATCGATAACTCGTCCCGTTTAAATGTTATCGATAAATTTCGATTTCATATTAGCGTTTTTGGGCCTTAACTTAAATGTTATAAGAGCTACAGGCCCCAAATTTGGCATGTATAATCTCGAATGGCACACACATGTAACAAATATTTCACTTTTTAGATACCACCACCCAATCCCCCCAAAAGTTCAAAAAACTCATTTTTGAAGGTATGACCTTGCAATTTGGATTGGTCAGACATTTTATAGCCAATGTTATGTCCTACAAATTTTAGAAAGATCGGACAATAAACACAGAAGGTACTATTTAAGATTTTACTTTCCATTGTGTGGGGCTCAGTGAAAAGCAAGCTAACTGCTTAAACCGCTTGCACAGCTTGCAGTATGTGTGTGTCTGTATGTATGCACGCTATTAGGCAAGTATGAATGGATGTCTGAACTGGGTTCAGGGTATCTCCTAGTCGGGCACTCCCGACTAGAGCACTCTTGTTGTACGTAGTATATTGGTTTTGTTGGATGTCCGTCAGGCCGTCCGTCTGTCCGTCTGGATGATCGCACGTATTTCCGAAGCGATATAAGATAGAGACTTAAAATATTTTGTGTTATGATTGTAGCTATCTGCTTCAGATCAATTTATTCAAAATTTATGACACGCCCACTGGGAGGCTGTCAAATCGATAACATGTCGATACACCTCAAATCACAAATCGATGATTTTGAAGCTAGTCATAAAATTTGGTAGGTATGTTGCCGGTGACCTCCCCAAAATATTGGATCATAGGTTTTGTGGCCACGCCTACGCCTACGCCTACCACGCCCACCAGCTCCTCTCCAAAATTATTTGGAAATGTTTATATCTCCCGCAAGTTTAGAGCTAAAGTCTAGTGACTATTTGGAATATATATTACTTGTGAGCTCCCCCACATAATTTACCACGCCCACTCCCGCCCCCGTATTATAATCGCGAATAATAATCGATATACATGAAAGCACAATTCAATAACACGTGTATATTTGCCGCAATTTTGAAGCTAGAGTCATCATTTGGAATTTAGACTAGGGCTGACCAGCCGAAAAGATTGCGTGTTCTGGATTTTCCGGTCATGCGCACTAGGGGGCACGCCCCCTCCCGCCACTAAAAATCGCGAAAATTTGTATCTTCCACAGTCTTAGAGCTAGTCACCAAAATTGGAAGATAGACTTCTGGTCACCGCCTCTAAAGATCGGTAAAAAATTGTGGGGCCCCGCCCCCAAAAATCGCGAAAAATTTATATTTGCCCCAGTTTTAAACCTAAAGTCACAAAATTTGGAAGATACGCTCCTTCTCCAGCCCCCCTCTCTTGGATCGAAATCAAAATTTCTGAGCCACTACCCCTCCCGCAACCAAAAGACGGCCAATCCATATCTCCCACTGTTTTCGAGCTTCTGGTTACGTTTTTTCAACAGAATGCGGCGCATCATTTCCGCACGGCGCACAGATAGTTGCACGACCGGCTGTCGGCCATGCGGTTCGCTCGTTCATTCTCCTTGTGTTTTAGTTTTTGAACAAGCCAACCAACCAACTTTCACTTTAACGCGGAAAAAAGCGACATTTTCTAATTGAATTTTTTCTTGGCTTTGATTTTAATTGCAGGCTACTATCAGCCGGCGGGTCCGCTGATCTCGCCGCATGTGATTGTGCCACCGCCAACGGCCGTACCTTCAGCAGCAGCCACCTCCGCGGCACCAGCGACACAACAGCAATATCATGTTCAGAAGCTAAATGAGGGCGGATATACAACAAACGTTGCACAGCAGCAGTTGACAGGCAGCGTTGAGTTTGAACAGCCAGTAAGCTCTCAGCAACAACGACAGCCCCAGCCATTTCCGGGAGTTGGTACCGTGGCCGGTGCTGCAGTAGCCGCTACCGCACATCAAGGTTTGCCGTATCAGCGTTCAATGCATGCAGCTCAGATGCATTATTCGACGGCATATCCGCCTAACTATTATGCACCATATCCGCCCGAAGTTATGTGCTATTCCCCGCCAGCCTATCAGCCATATTTTTCCAGCAAGGTCTATCAGAACAGTCCGCCACCGCCGCAAGCACATCCCGCTGCACATCCGCCGCCGCCGGGCGCCTATCGACGCTATTCGTATTATCAGCACTTGGGCACGCATCCGCAACCACCTCCGCCAGAGCATTACGACCAGCAGCCATTGCCACCACAACCACAAGTTGTGCCACCGCAACAGCAGCAGCAGCCGGTCTTGATTGCAGCGGCCGCCGCTGCTGCAGAAACCGCGGCAGTACCTAGCACACCTGCCGGCACTCAGATGGTGTCCGCACACCAGCATCCACACCTAGAACACTATCCGGGGCCACCCACCTACTACGCTGGCTACAGTCCCGGAGGCGGCAGCGCCGCCAGCCAGTTCTATAGACATGGCCTCCAGGGTCCGTACATGGGTAAGGAAACGTATGGTTCTTACAGAGGATCCACAGATATAAATGCCTTTCCATATACCATGTTTATGTCTTATATACAAACTTTAGATTTCAAATAAGAATATTACTTAAAATGTAGTAATTCGTCATGTTATCGGCAACAAAGGCCACTTGGTTTATTATACCTCAAAACGAAATGGGTAAAAAGCATCTCCGACCCCATATCAAATTTAAATTCTTGATGGTCGTCCGTCTGTCAGTCTTTATAAACATGCGCATCTCAGAAACTACAGTCGGCGGTATATACATATATTTAATACAAAGAAACTACCATGCGTTTTCGTTAACTTTCTAAATGAGCATTGCCAAATTTTTAAATAAATATGGTGTAAAGATATGTTTATTTATTTTCAAAATATATGAAAAACACGTGGGAAAGGAATATCTTCGGCGTGCCGAAGATTTTATACTCTTTTCGAACCCTTAGACCATGACCTTAGACATGGCTAGATCAATTTGTTTTGTCATTCTATTTTTTTGCATTCGTAATCGATAGAACTATTCATATTCATATTCATACTATATGCTTATTATAGCTCAATCAATTCGAAATTTTAAACATTGATGGGCTATAAGGATGGCTAAGTGTACAAGGAAATTTAAGGCGATTGATTTGAAAAGATCAGATATATGGCCAAAACCGACCTTCAGTTGTATGGCAGCTATGGGATATAGTGGTCCGATCCGGCTGGTTCTGTCCACGTTGATGTACATTTAAATAATAACTGTCTGTGCAAAGGTGATAGCTTTATAAACATGGGATATATGGCCAAAATCGACTTCTAATTGTATGACAGTTATAAGATATAGTGGTCCGATCCGTCCGGCTCCGACCAATGTGCTGTCTCTTTGAATAATAAGTATATGTGCAAAGTTTTATTGCGATAGTTTTAAAAACATGGGATATAAGCCAAAACCGACTTCGAGTTGTATGGCAGCTATAAGATATACTGGTCCGATCCGGCCGGCTCCGATCAATGTGTTGTGTGTTTGAATAATAAGTATATGTGCAAAGTTTTATCGCGATAGTTTTGTGAACATGGGATTATTGCCAAAACCGACTTCGAGTTGTATAGCAGTATATAGAGGTCCGATCCGGCCGTTTCCGACCAATGTGCTGTCCATTTGAATATTAAGTCTCTGTGCAAAGTTTTTTCACGATAGCTGAAAAACTGAGGAACTAGTTTGCATACATACAGACAGACAGACGGACATGGCTAAATCAATTTGTTTTGTTATTCTAAGCATACTGGCAGTAAGTTTTGGGAGTCTCCGACGCTTCCTTTTATATTTTACACACTTCAGCACAAACTTAATATACTATTTTCTTCGAAAAGTGTATAAACAAGTAAAAGTGCTCTAATCGGGTGTGCCCGACTGACACTAAATTGTGTGACCAAATTACTTTGATATTAAAGAATCTAAGTTCAAATAATTCAGAATAAGAATGCTGGTGACCTCCCTCAAAGATTGCGACATAGATTTGCCTGCCAAAGCCAGTTAACCCACCCCGCGAAAATCGATATCTTCCACAGCTTTAGAGCTAGAGTCATCGAAATAGTCGGGTTGATCAGGAAGATTGATGCTGTTTTATATTTGAATGTAATTCACAAAATATTTAATATATATATTTAATGACACAATATTTATAATAATATTTAATGACTCAATCGTTTTGCAATTTTAAAGGATGTTCAAGTGCGCGAGAAAATTTAAGGCGATAGCTTTAGTTAAGTGAGTGACCATTTAGTTAACGGTAAGGGACCAAGTGCTTGAGTTTAGATGTTTCTATCAAGGTACGCATTTAATGCATTGAGAACTTTGAACTACAAATAAACTCATCGCCGCACCTATATTAACGACAAATTGCACCTATAATTTGATCTATGCATATCTAAATATCATTTAGGTACATAGTTCTTGAAAATGCATGAACAGAAACATTTTATGTTTGTTTGTAAGTGGATATTTTAAGGAAAGTTTCCATTGCACCGGAAAAAGTGTGTTTGCGAAAAGTCCGATTTAAAAGAAATATATTTGCTTTTAACGCGTATTAGTTTTCTTAAAAATATATTTCTTTAAAATCATGTTATTTAAAGTTGGTCGCCCACCAAGTGGGGCGTGTTGTACCAAAATCGAAAATTCTAATTTTTCTTTGAAAATCCCGTGTTTTCTAATTGTTTCAAAAACTCATTTTGTGTTTGACAGAGTATACAATCTTCGGCATGACGATGACAACCTCTCCCCACTTGTTTTTTTTTATTGTTCTAAGAATTGGTACCAGATAAATTTTAATTTTTCTTTTGAAATATTAAATTCAAACTATTTTATATTTGAAAAAAATAATTTGAAATAGTATGTCCATCAAGCCGTCCGTCTGTATGAACGCACGTATTTCCGAAACTATTGAAGATAGGGAAAATTGAAACTGTTTTGAAAATTGGACTGTTTTCATTGTAGCTATCTGCTTCAGATCAAGTTTGTTCCAATTTTGCTACGATTACTGGGAGGCTGGCAAATCGATGGCATGTCGATACACCTCGAATCATAAATCGATAAAACGTGAATATTTCCCACAATTTTGAAGCTAGAGTCATCAAATTTGGTAGGTATGTTGCCGGTGATTTTGGCCACGCCCATTGTACGCCCACCAGGCCCCCTCTAAAATTAATTGGAAATGATTGTCTCTCGCAGTTTTAGAGCTAAAATCACAATTTTTGGAATATATATTACTGGTGACGTCCTCTACAGATCACAGAAAATTTCGACCATGCCCCCATAATCGCGAAAATCAATATGCATGAAATCACAATTCGATAGCACGTGTATATATGCCGTAATTTTGAAGCTAGAGTCACAAAATTTGGAATTTTTATTAGGGCTGACCAGCCCAAAAGATTGCGTTCTGGAACTAGAACTAGAACGCCCACCAAAAATAGCGAAAATTTGTATCTTCCACAGTTTTAGAGCTAGAGTCACCAAATTTGGAAGATAGACTTCTGGTCAACCACCCCCCTCTCTCTCTTGGATCGAAAATAAAATTTGTGAGCCACTACCCCTCCCGCAACCATATCTTCCACTGTTTTCGAGCTAGAATCACCAAACTTGATAGGCAAATTTCTGGTCACACACACGCAGTCCCACACACAAGTTCCTTTTTCGGTCTGGCTCGTTGACCAGTACGAATTATCTTGTGCCTGCCTGGCTCCCGCCTTGTGGTTTTGTATACACACTCCTTATGCGACACATGTGGCTCATGTTCGTTGCCACTGGCTTTCTGTTCTTGTTCATCACTTGCGCTTACAATTTCCTCCTCTTCACCGGAGTTACCTGTTTCGTTACGTACCTCAGCCATCATTATTGGCTCAATTGGCTGTATCTCTGAATTCTCTTTGTTAGACTCAAGGTGAATAATGTTTGTAGCAAAGCCATTTTTATACCCTGATCCCATTAAAAATGGGTAAAAAGGGTATTATGGTTTTGTGCAAATGTATGTAACAGGCATAAGGAAGCATCTCCGACCATATAAAGTATATATATTCTTGATCAGTATCAACAGTCGAGTCGATTTAGAAATGTCCGTCTGTCTGTCTGTCCGTCCGTCCGTCCGTCCGTCCGTCCGTCCGTCCGTCTGTCTGTATGAACACGCGGATATCAGAGACTACAAGAGCTAGAGACTTCATATTTGGAATATAAGTTCTCGTAATCCCGGGACAGATCAAGTTTATTAAAATTTATCGATAACTCGTCCCGTTCAAAAGTTATCGATAAATTTCGATTTCAGACCAGCGATTTTGGGCTATAACTTACAAGTTATAAGAGCTAGAGGCCCCTAATTTGGCATGTATAATCTCGAATAGCATACACATGTAAAAAATTCTTGGATACCACCCCCCAATGCCCCCAAAAATTCAAAAAACTCATTTTTGAAGGTATGACCTTGCAATTTGGTTTGGTCACACATTTTATAGCCAATGTTTTGTCTTACAAATTTTAAAAAGATCGGACAATAAACACAGAAGTTATTTAAGATTTAACTTTCCATTGTGTGGGGCTCAGCGAAAAAGCAAGCTAACTGCTTAAACCGCTTGCACCGCTTGCAATGCTTGTACTGCAGCATGTGTGTGTTTAGAGTAGTATGAATGATTGTAAGGACTGGGTTCAGGGTATCTCGTAGTCGGGCACTCCCGACTAGAGCACTCTTACTTGTTTGATCAGAATTCTTGCATTTCTCCGATGTTTTGCTCTCAAACTCAGCCTCTACTAATTTAACATTACGCCGTTCTATAATCTGTCTTTCTCCCGGTCATACAAGCAATATGCTTTTGGTGTTGTAGATTAACCAACAAATATGTATTCCTTCCCATTTCCTTGGAACTTGCTTCTTCTGGTCTTGTCTAGTACAAATACATGACGTCCAAATACTCGCAAATGCTGCCTTTGTTTCCATATTTCAAACGGTGTGACGCCCCTAGCGCTTTTGTTGAACATCTGTTGCGCGGCTTCTGCCCACAAAAACCTCTTATTTTGTATGAATTAATATGCATTTGGCTATTATTACTATTAGAGCGCTCTGCGACGCCGTTTTGTTGAGGTGTGTATGGAACCGTTGATTGCCTTTTTATGCCTGTTTTGTCCAAATATTCACTAAACTCACGTTTCATATATTCTGTTCCATTGTCGCTTCTTAATGCTTTGATTTTCTTGCCTGTTTGCGACTCAACATATCCTTTGAACAATTTAAATTTTGTAAATACCTCACTTTTGGCAGCCATGAAGTACACGAACATTTTTCGCGAATAATCGTCTTTGAACGTAAGAATGTATTTATTTTCTCAAAGTGACTGCATGCTCATTTGACCACATTCATCTGTGTGAGTAAATGGCAGTGCGCATGTTTTTGCCTGATTACACGTGTCGCAAATTATTTCCGCCGGTATGTTGCTTATTTTCATTCTATGAACAAGTGCCAAGGGATTATCTTCGGCGTGCCGAAGATTCTATACTCTTTTTGAACCTTTAGGCAAGTTTCACTCTGCCAACTGCACCACTGAAATTTCTAAGAATTGGTATCATATGAATTTAAATTTTTCTTTTAAATTATTGAATTCAAGCTATTTGATATATATTTGAAACAAATAATTTGAAAAAAACGTAAAAATCAATAAGTCGCGTTCTAATGGGCGTGGCCGGAAAATCCAGGACGTAATCTTTTGAGCTGGTCAGCCCTAGTCTAAATTCCAAATTTGGGGACTCTACCTTCAAAATTGCGGGAAATATACACGTGTTATCGAATTGTCCATTCATGTATATCGATTTTCGCGATTACGGGGGCGGGAGTGGGCGTGGTCTAAATTTTTTTTCTGTGATCTGTAGAGGACGTCACCAATAATATATATTCCGAATATGGTGGCCTTAGCTCCAAAATTGCGGGAGAAACAAGCATTTAAAATTAATTTTGGAGGGGGGGGGGCTCTAGTTACTCTAGTTTCAAAATTGTGGGAGATATTCACGTTTAATCGATTTGTGGTTTGAGGTGTATCGACATGTAATCGTAATACATTTTGAACAAACTTGATCTGAAGCAGATAGCTATAGTCATAAAACAAAAGATTTCAAGAGTCTATCTAATATCGTTTCGGAAATACGCGCGTTCATCCAGACAGACAGACGGACGGCCTGAGGGACATCCGACAAAACCAATGAGTACCATCGGTATAAGAGTATAAAAATGAAAATAAATGACAAGTCGCCACTGGTACTCGAACCCAGGACCTTTCGTTTGTCTGGGCGTCACTTAACCCTTTACGCCACAAACCGTTTTGATGAACGTTCACAAAATCGCTTGAAGAGCAGGCTGTCAAACGCTTACTTGTTTTGATTTCCTGCAACCTGCTACTCGCGTTTGTCAGCGCAGCACTCTACTACTTACACCAAGCAGTTTTAAGAATCGTTGACAAACTCAATTATACTGATTGTTTCTTTTTCGCGTGGCACTGTTTTTGTTCTAAGAAATTGGAAGCAAATGTATTTGATTACAGTTGTTTCATATTTGAACAAGTAAGAGTGCTCTAGTCGGAAGTGCCCGACTACGAGATACCCTGAACCCAGTCCTTACAATCATTCATACTACTCTAAACACACACATGCTGCAGTACAAGCATTGCAAGCGGTGCAAGCGGTTTAAGCAGTTAGCTTGCTTTTTCGCTGAGCCCCACACAATGGAAAGTTAAATCTTAAATAACTTCTATGTTTATTGTCCGATCTTATTAAAACTTTTGGGGCAAACAATTGTCAATAATATGTGTGACCAAACCAAATTTCAAGGTCGTACCTTCAAAAATGCGTTTTTTGAACTTTTGGGGGTTTGGGGGGTGGTATCCAAAAAGTGAAATTTTTGTTACATGTGTATGCTATTCGAGATTATACATGCCAAATTTGGGGCCTCTAGCTTTTATAACTTTGAAGTTATGTCCCAAAAACGCAAGTCTGAAATCAAAATTTATCGATAACTTTTAAACGGTACGAGTTATCGATAAAATTTAATAAACTTGATCTGTCCCGGGATTAGGAGAACTTATGTTCCAAATATGAAGTCTCTAGCTCTTGTAGTCTCTGATATCTGTGTGTTCATACAGACAGACAGACGGACAGACGGACAGACGGACAGACGGACAGACGGTCAGACGGACAGACGGACAGACGGACAGACGGACAGACGGACAGACAGACGGACATGGCTAGATCGACTCGACTGTTGATACTGATCAATAATATATATACTTTATATGGTCGGAGATGCTTCCTTATGCCTATTCACATACTTTTGCACAACTTCATTATACCCTTTTTACCCATTTTTAATGGGTTCAGGGTATAAAAAGAGAGTCAGAAAAAAAATGAAAACAAATGACCAGTCGCTGAGATTGGTACCCGCGACCTTTCGATTGCCAGGGCGTCACTTTTCCCCTTACGCCACAAACCTTTTTGATGATCGATGACAAAATCCCTTGAAGAGCAGACTGTCAAAAGCTTACTTGCCCTTGACTTTGCTCATACGGATGTTCATGTGTACAAGGAAATTGAAAGTAAATGCTTTGAAATCATCGAATTTCTGGCCAAAACCGAGTTATACGACAGTTATAAAATATAGTGGTCCGAGCTGTCCCTTTGAATAGTAAGTGTCTGTGCAAAGTTGCATCGCGATAGCTCAAAAACTGAGTGACTAGTTTGGATACATACAGACAGACAGACAGACGGACATGGCTAGATCAACTTGTTTTGTCATTCTAAGCATACTGGCAGTAACTTTTGGGGGTCTCCGACGTTTCCTTCTATGCGTTACAAACTTCAGCACAAACTTAATATACTATTTTTTCGAAAAGAGTACAACAAGCTCTTGTATACTCTTTTCGAAGAAAATAGTGTATTGTATACTCTTTTCGAAGAAAATAGTATATTATGTTTGTGCTGAAGTGTGTAATGCAGAGAAGGAAGCTTCGGATACCCCCAAAAGTTACTGCCAGTTTTTGAGCTATAGCGATGCAACTTATAATTCAAAAGGACAGCACATTGGTCGGTGCCGACCGGAACAGACCAGTATATCTTATAGCTGCCATACAACTTGAAGTCGGTTTTAGCTATATATCCCATGTTTTTACAGCTATCGCGATGAAACTTTGCACAGATACTTGTTATACAAAGAGACATAACATTGATCGGAGCAGGCCGGATCGGACCACTATATCTTGTAGCTGCCATACAACTGTAAGTCGGTTTTGGCCATAAATCCGATGTTTTCAAAACTATCGCGATGAAACGTTGCACAGATACTAATTATTCAAACATACATCACATTGATCGGAACCGGCCGGATCGGACCACTGCCATACAACTGGAAGTCGGTTTTGGCCATAAATCCTGTTTTAAAAGTTATCGCGATGAAACATTGCACAGATACTTATTATTCAAACATACATCACATTGTTCAGAGACGGCCGGATCGGACCACTATATCTTATAGCTGCAATACAACTGGAAATAGACTAAATATTCTTTAATCAAAAAAAAAAAAAAATCCCACGCGTTACAAATAATTTTTACAGCATATGAATGTGCTGCAGTTGGCAGAGTGAAAACTGTCTAAAGGTTCGAAAAGAGTATAAAATCTTCGCCGAAGATAATCCTTTCCCACTTGTTCTTATACTTTTCAAGTATAGAATAGCTGTAATCAAATTCATTTGCTACCAATGTTTTAGAACAAAAACAGTACCACGCGAAAAACAAACGCTCAGTATAATTCAGTTTGTCGCCATTTTGAAATCGGTTTGGTGGTGTAAGTGGTAAGGTGCTGCGCTGATACACTGGAGGACAGGGATCAAATCCTCGTCGCGACGCCCATATATTTTCACTTTTCTTCTAATTATTATACTCTTTTCGAAGAAAATAGTATATTAAGTTTGTCCTGAAGTTTGTAACGCATAGAAGGAAGCGTCTGAGACCCCCAAAAGTTACTGCCAATATGCTTATAAAAACAAAACAAATTGATCTAGCCATGTCCGTCTGTCTGTCTGTCTGTCTGTCTGTCTGTCTGTCTGTCTGTCTGTCTGTCTGTATGTATGCAAACTAGTCCCTCAGTTTTTGAGCTATCGCGATGCAACTTTGCACAGACACTTATTATTCAAGGGGACAGCACATTGGTCGGAGCCGGCCGGATCGGACCACTATATCTTATAGCTGCCATACACCTCAAAGTCGGTTTTGGCCATAAATCCGATGTTTTCAAAGCAATTGCCTTAAATTTCCTTGTACACTTGAACATCCTTATAACTCATCAATGGGTAAAATCGCAAATCGATTGAGTCATAAACAGCGAAGATATGCGTCATTAAATATTTTGAAAAAACAGGTGCATATGAGCAAACAAAGTCAAGCACAAGAAAGCTTTTGATAGTCTGCTCTTCAAGCAATTTTGTCAGCGATCATCAAAACGGCTTGTGGCGTAGTGGGTAAAGTTGCGAACTGGTGAGCGAGAGGTCCCGGGTTCGAAACCAGCGGCGACTGGTCATTTATTTTCATTTTTTCTTATTCTTCTTTTCAAATATATAATAACTGTAATCAAATTCATTTGCTTTCAATGGCTTAGAACAAAAACAATGCCACGCGAAAAAACAAAAGCTCAGTATAAATCGAGTTTGTTAGCGATTCTTAAAACTGCTTGGTGTAAGCAGTACAAAGCAAAACAAGAAAGCTTTTGACAGTCTGCTCTTCAAGGGATTTTGTCAGCGATCATCAAAACGGCTTGTGGCGTAGTGGGTAAAGTTGCGAACTGGTGAGCGAGAGGTCCCGGGTTCGAAACCAGCGGCGACTGGTCATTTATTTTCATTTTTTCTTATTCTTCTTTTCAAATATATAATAGCTGTAGTCAAATTCATTTATTTTCAATTTCCTAAATTGTTTCTAATTTTTTTTTCATACATAAAGTAGCTTTAATAGAATAATTCAAAAGAAAAATTTAAATTCATTGGCAAAACCAATGCCACGCGAAAAAAAATATGGATCTCAAATTCTGAATATAAGCTCTCGTATGTTCAGATTAAGTTTTATGACAATTCAATTTCCGACAGCAGCCTTGAAAGGTATAAGAGCAACAGGCACAAAATTTGGTATGTATATTATGTAATGTAGTTTTCACTTTTTGGAAAAACTGAAACTTGTATATTGTTCAATTCGGTAGCACTTATGAATGCTAAGGGACGCGTCCACGAGCTACGGATAGTGAAACGTCCCTGTTTACATGAATACCTTTATATATTTTATTTTATATGTAGGGGTATATGTATGCGACATTAATATCTGCGAATTAAATAAGCAGTCACGGAAAAATAGTAAAAATTGCTTTAAGGTTCGAAAAGAGTATTTAATCTTCGGCACGCCGAAGATAATCCTTCTCCACTTGTTTTTATACTCTTTTCGAAGAAAATAGTATATTAAGTTTGTTCTGAAGTTTGTAACGCATAAAAGGAAGCGTCGGAGACCCCCAAAAGTTCACTGCCAGTATGCTTAGAATGACAATACAAATTGATCTAGCCATGTCCGTCTGTCTGTCTTTTGTTTTGAGATATCGCGATAAAACTTTGCACAGACACTTATTATTCCAGGGGACAGCATATTGGTCGGAGCCGTCCGGATCGGATCACTATATCTTATAGCTGCCATACAACTCGAAGTCGGTTTTGGCCATATATCCCATGCTTTAGAATCTATCGCAATGAAACTTTGCACTGATACTTATTACTCAAAAAGACATCACATTTGTTGGAGCCGGCTGGATCGGATCACTTTATCTTATAGCTGCCATACAACTCGAAGTCGGTTTTGGCCAGATATCCCATGTTTTTAAAGCTATCGCGATACAACTTTGCACAGATTCCTATTATTCAAAGAGACATTACATTGGTTGGAGCCGGCCGGATCGGATCACTATATCTTATAGCTGCTATACAACTGGCAATGAATTAAATATTCTTAGAACAAACAAAAACAAAATGTTACGTGACAAAACGATATTGTACAGCTTATGAAATTTCAGTGGTGCAGTTGGCAGAGTGAAAATTGCCTATAGGTTCGAAAAGAGTATAAAATCTTCGGCACGCCGAAGCTAATCCTTCCCCACTTGTTTCAATTGTTAAAATAGCTTGAATTTAATATTTAAAAAAAAAACATTTTTATTCATATGATACCTTTTTTTTTTTTTTTTTTTTTATTTGGCAAGCTACATAGGGTGTTTACCCTATTTCCAGGCCGGTATAACTTTGAACTTTAAAAACCCATCTCAGTGGGGAGATGACGCTGTTGTTAGCACGGGTATGCTATAATATATATTGCTATAATTTGCTAAAATAGCCGGCCGTTCCGCGACCGGCCAAGGATCCAGAGGTCCGACGGGTGATTGCGCTTTAGACGCCTATGTCTCGCCGGTGTTGCGAGTTGTCTAGCCAGGCGGTTAGTGTGGTCTAACAAACGTGCGCGATACCGGTTGGAGCTTTTACTTATGGCCTCACACACCGTTGGTATTTGAAGGTCGTTAAGGATAGTCTCATTTTTTACGTAATGTTGCCACCGAATATTGGTCATGCGGCGCAAAGACTTTGTTATTGTAGCTTGAACTCTTCTTAGGGTAGTGTCACATGCAGTCATATGATACCAATTATTTAAACTAAACAAGTAAGAGTGCTCTAGTCGGGAGTGCCCGACTAGGAGATACCCTGAACCCAGTTCCGATATTAATTTTACTTACCGATCACATAAATACGAACATTTATATACTGAAAGCAGTTAACTTGCTTCTTTAATCAAGCAGTGAGCAGGCATTTTTACTGAGACGAACACTATGGAAAGCTAAATCGTAAACCACTTCTGTATTTATTGTCCGATCTTATTGAAATGTGTTGGGCATACAATTTGCAATCAAATGTGTGATCAAACCTTCAAAAATTGTTTTTTTAACTTTTGGGGTATTGGGGGTGGTATCTAAAAAGTTAAATATTTATTACATGTGTATCAGAGATCG
This sequence comes from Drosophila flavopinicola, assembly GCA_035042425.1. Classification (NCBI taxonomy): domain Eukaryota; kingdom Metazoa; phylum Arthropoda; class Insecta; order Diptera; family Drosophilidae; genus Drosophila; species Drosophila flavopinicola. The sequence continues at coordinate 516,186 of JAWNLL010000296.1, read as the reverse complement.
GCAACGGTGCACCGCAACAGCCAGTACACCGCAAAACTACACTGTGTTTTATATACACAAGTATTGCAAACACCGCAACCAAATTTGAGGTGTTTTACTGATTTCTTTTTGTGTCTGTTTAAGAACAGAGTACAGCTGCGTAAAGAAAAAAGCTAAATGCAATTAGTGGTGTTTGTACTACCGCAACCTCATTTTTTATGAGTATACTAGAAGTACTGAAAATTAGCACCGCTGCTGTTCTCTGATCTGTGTGCTATTCGAGATTATACATGCGCTTATCTTGTAGGTTATGGCCCAAAATACTGGTCTGAAATTTATCGATAACTTTTGAACGGAACAAGTTATCGATAAATTTAATAAACTTGATCTGTTCCGGGACTACGAGAACTTATATTTCAAATATAAAGTCTCGAGCTCTGGTAGTCTCTGATATGCGTGTTCATAGAGATGTACGCACGGAAGGACAGATGGACGGACAGACATGGCTAGATTGACTCGGCTTGATACTGATCAATAATATATATACTTTATATTGTTGGAGATCCTTCCTTATGCCTGTTACATACTTTAGCACAGTTTCATTATAGCCTTTTTACCTATTTTTAATGGGTTCAGGGTACAAAATTGATATGGCGACCAGGATTCGAACCCGTGACCTCGCTCTAGTCAACGCATCACTTTACCACTGACGCTACCAAGCCGTTTAGATGATCGATAACAAACTCGCTTAAAAGACAGTCTGTTAAAACTCACATGCACTTGGCTTTGCTTGCTCAGATACACCTGTTCTTTCAAAATATTTGATGACTCATATCTTCGTAGTTTATCACTCAATCTTTTTGCAATTTTATACATTGACAAGTTATAAGTATGTTTAGGTATACAAGGAAAATGAAGGCAATAGCTTTGAAAACATGGATATATTGCCAAAACCGACTTCCAGTTGTATGGCAGCTATAAGATATGAAAGTCCGATCCGGCCGGTTCTAACGAATGTGCTGTCCCTTTCAATAATAAGTATCTGTGCAAAATTTCATCACGATAGTTTAAAAACTAAGACACTAGTTTCCATAGATACACACAGACAGACGGACATGGCTAGATCAATTTTTTTTGTCATTCTAAGAATACTGCAGGTAGCTTTTGGAGGTCTATGACGCTTCCTTCTATGCATTACACACTTCAGCACAAAGTGAATATACTATTTTCTTCGAAAAGAGTGTAAAGACGGTTTCCCAGTGCAAACACCCTTTAACATAAAGTCGATATACGGAACAGAAGCTGTCACCTACAAGTGTAACATGTAAATTTTCGGGCTTGATAGTAATTTTTTTTTATTACCAGCCCTTTCAGCGTTTGATGGTATTTTCGAGCTAGACTTTCAACCATCGACAACACAAACAAATAAAACAATAGACTTTATTTTACTAAGTTCGCGGAGATAGTGGTTCTTTCGGCCAAAAAGGCAAGTTTGCTGGAATGATGAAGGCGCGTCCAAAAGCGTTTGCAGATAAAAACGAACAGTTGACGTATAATACATCAATCGTTGGCGCAACGGAAGATAACGAGCCGATGTACACTAAGTTGTACCCGTTTTCCATGCGCGCGGCGGATTTTGTTAGCAAGGAGATCAAAGAACTATTTTATTTTACAGAGGACTATTGATGACGTACACCGCAAGCACATCGGCCAAACTTGTTATTTCTAAGTCGATGACGTTATCATTTTCTGAAAGATCGAGGCTGACCATGTTAGGGCCATTGGTCAATTCTTTAATTGCCACCAAGATGCCAACATGGGGTTTCTAAGGAGAAGTCAAAATTTTCCAGGAGAGGTGTCGAATATTTAGTTTTTGTTGTGTCCTGCAGTGGCACAAGAACTAGCGAGGAGAAGGTTAAAGTCATTCATAATTTCGCTCAGCCAGCCAATCTTTTTTCTGTCAGGTTATTTCTGGGACTCGCAAGTTATTGTAGATGTTTCATTAAGGACCTTGCCGCAATCGCAAAGCCTCTGTCCGATATTTTTAAAGGGGAAAGCGGAAGAGTTAGTAATCAGTTATCCAAATAAAACAAATGCTTCATCCTCAGGTATTGGCGCTGTCCTGCCCCAATGGGGGAGGTTGATTATAGTAATCTCTAGGACCTTAAAGGATATAGAGATGCACTACGCAACAAAAAAAAGAAAGCTGTTTGCAATAGTATGGGCCCTGAACAGTTTACGCCACTACCTGCATGGTGTAAATAATTTGAGCATTTACGCAGACATTAGCCGTTAAAATTTGTCGTTTCTGACAGAAACCCACATGCAAAAATTAAACGTTTGAAGGTGTTTATTGACGAACATGACACGAAAATTGTATATAAGCTAGGAAAAGAGAATCATGTGGCTGACGCCTTGTAAAGGCAAAATATAAATGTATTGGAAAAGTTGCCACGATTAGACGCGGCAACAGTGAACAGCGAGTTATCTCTGTCATACACGATCGAGGCCACTAAGAAATTATTTGACTCTCGAGGAGACGGTGGTACATAAAAACCATCTAAGGTAGCTGCGCAGCGCTTGAGACTGCAACTTAAGAACTTTACAAACACCGTGTGAACGTTCAAAACTAATTTGCACTTGGCTTCATTTGTCAACACACCTGTTCTTTCATAATATTAAGTGACGCATAGCTTCGCTTTATTTGAATGAATTGTTTTGAAATTGTAAACATTGATGAGTTATAAGGATGTTTAAGTGTACAAGAAAATTGAAGGTTATAGCTTTGAAAATATCGGATATATGGCCAAAACCGACTTACAGTTGTATGGCAGCTATAAGATATGGCAGTCTAATAGCGCCGGCTCCGACCAATGTCCCTTTAAATAATAAGTCACTGTACAAAGTTTCACAGCGATTGCTTTGAAAACATCGATCCGGCCGGCTCGGACCAATGTGCTGTACATTTGAATGTGTCTGTGCAAAGTTGCATTTCGATAACTCAAAAACTGAGGGACTAGATCCCACACAAATAGACAGACAGTCGGACATGGCTAGATCAATTTGTTTTGTCATTCTGAGCATACTAGAGGTAACTTTTGGGGATTAGTAATTTTGATATAGCTCCTGCTACTCTTCGCTTAACGATTGAGAGCAGGGGGACACCGCTAAAAAATTAGCGCCGTCGGTGTCATAACCGTTTTTATTATAGTTTTCAAGCTCTGAGGTGGCAGCAGCCGCTACTCGCTGATAGTGACTATTCATTTTACATAAGTCCTTTGGGGCTGATTTACTGTTTGTCGCCTTTGATCCTATTAGGTCTATTTTGGTTACCTCGATCATTGTTCTGTGTGTGACGTGAGGACCGCGCCACCTGATTCTGTTGGTTTGGGCGTTGAAAATTTGGCTGACGGAATTTAGAAGACGAGGGATCCTCGTCCTCTTTTGCTACGGAATCCAGCCCACGGGGTTGCCCCGTTTGTAACTTAAAAGTTGTAATAGCTAGAGGCCCCAAGTGTATACTCTCGAATAGCATACACATGTTACAAATTTTTCACCTTTTGGATACCACCCCCCAACCCCCCAAAAAATAAAAATTTCGTTTTTTAATGTATGGCCTTGCAATTTCATTTGGTCACACATTTTATTGCCAACTGTATGCCCAAAAAATTTCAATAAGATCAGACAACAAACACAGAAGTTATTTAAGATTTAACTTTTCATTGTGTGGGGCTCAGTGAAAAGGCAGTCTAACTGCTTAAACCACTTGCACTCCTTGTGTTGCTTGTCTGCAGCATGTGTGTGTTTGTATGTATGCACACTGATAGATTAGTATGAATGAATGTAAAGACTGTGTTCAGGGTATCTCCTAGTCGGCCACTCCCGACTAGAGCACTCATACTTGTTTTAAATAATATATTATATTAACTTAAGCGTCAGAGACCCTCAAAAGCTTAGAATGAACAACAAATTGATCTAGCCATGTCCGTCTGTCTCTCTGTCTTTATGTATTTACGGTATCTAGTCCCTCAGTTTTTGAGCTTGAAATTGAGCGATGAAACTTTGCACACACTTATTATTCAAATGTACAGTACATTGGTCGGAGCTGGCCAGATCGGACCACAATATCTTATAGCTGCCATACAACTCGAAGTCTGCTTTGGCCATATATCCCATATTCTTAAAGCAATCGCGATAAAACTTTGCACACAGACTTATTATTGAAAGGGACAACACATTAATCGCAACCAGCCGGATCGGACCACTATATCTTATAGCTGCAATACAATTCGAAGTCGGTTTTGGCCATATATACGATATTTTGAAAGCCATCTGACTTGCAATACAAAAAATTAAACAAGTAAGAGTGTCTAGTCGGGAGTGCTCGACTACGAGATACCCTGAACCCAGTCCTTACAATCATTCATATTAATCTAAGCACACACATGCTGCAGTACAGCAGTACAGTGCAAGGGTCTAGCGTTAGCTTGCTTTTCGCTGAGCCCCACATAATGGAAAGTTAAATCTTAAATAACTTCTGTGTTTATCGTCCGATCTTATTGAAATTTTGGGGCAAACAATTGTCAATAATATGTGTGACCAAACCAAATTGCAAGGTCGTACCTTCAAAAATGCGTTTTTTAACTTTGGGGGTTGGGGTGGTATTCAAAAAGTGAAAATTTGTTCATGTGTATGCTTATTCGAGACTATACATGTCACATTGCTCTAGCTCTTATAACTTGTAAGTTAGTATCCAAAAAACGCTGGTCTAAAAATCGAAATTTATCGATAACTTTGAATGGGACAGTATCGATAAATTTTAATAAACTTGATCTGTCCCGGGATTAGAGAACTTATGCTCCAAATATGAAGTCTCTAGTTTGTAGTCTCTGATATCTGTGTGTTCATACAGACAGACAAGACGGACAGACGGACAGACAGACGACATAGATCGACTCGGCTATTGATACCGATCAATAATATATACTTTATATGGTCGGAGATGCTTCCTTATGCCTGTCACATACATTTGCACAAACCCATAATAATTTTTACCCATTTTTAATGGGTTCAGGGTATAAAAACAAATCGGAAAAAATAGGAAAAATAATTTTGAGAAAAATCTTTTTGTTTTATTATACCCTGAACCCATTAAAAATGGGTAAAAAGGGTATTATGGGTTTGTGCAAATGTATGTAACAGGCATAAGGAAGCATCTCCGACCATATAAAGTATATATATTATTGATCAGTATCAATAGCCGAGTCGATCTGGCCATGTCCGTCTGTCTGTCCGTCTGTCCGTCTGTCCGTCTGTCTGTCTGTATGAACACACAGATATCAGAGACTACAGAGCTAGAGACTTCATATTTGGAACATAAGTTCTCCTAATCCCGGGACAGATCAAGTTTATTAAAATTTATCGATAGCTCGTCCCGTTCAAAAGTTATCGATAAATTTCGATTTTAGACCAGCGTTTTTTGGATATAACTTACAAGTTATAAGAGCTAGAGGCCCCTAATTTGACATGTATAATCTCGAATAGCATACACATGAACAAATTTTTCACTTTTTGGATACCACCCCCCAAACCCCCCAAAAGTTAAAAAAACGCATTTTTGAAGGTACGACCTTGCAATTTGGTTTGGTCACACATATTATTGACAATTGTTTGCCCCAAAAATTTCAATAAGATCGGACGATAAACACAGAAGTTATTTAAGATTTAACTTTCCATTATGTGGGGCTCAGCGAAAAGCAAGCTAACTGCTTAGACCGCTTGCACTGCTTGTACTGCTTGTACTGCAGCATGTGTGTGTTTAGATTAATATGAATGATTGTAAGGACTGGGTTCAGGGTATCTCGTAGTCGGGCACTCCCGACTAGAGCACTCTTACTTGTTTTGTTTCTTTTTTTATACCCTGAACCCATTAAAAATGGGTAAAAAGGGTATTATGGTTTTGTGCAAATGTATGTAACAGGCATAAGGAAGCATCTCCGACCATATAAAGTATATATATTATTGATCAGTATCAATAGCCGAGTCGATCTGGCCATGTCCGTCTGTCTGTCCGTCTGTCCGTCTGTCCGTCTGTCTGTCTGTATGAACACACAGATATCAGAGACTACAAGAGCTAGAGACTTCATATATGGAACATAAGTTCTCCTAATCCCGGGACAGATCAAGTTTATTAAAATTTATCGATAGCTCGTCCCGTTCAAAAGTTATCGATAAATTTCGATTTTAGACCAGCGTTTTTTGGATATAACTTACAAGTTATAAGAGCTAGAGGCCCCTAATTTGACATGTATAATCTCGAATAGCATACACATGAACAAATTTTTCACTTTTTGGATACCACCCCCCAAACCCCCCAAAAGTTAAAAAAACGCATTTTTGAAGGTACGACCTTGCAATTTGGTTTGGTCACACATATTATTGACAATTGTTTGCCCCAAAAATTTCAATAAGATCGGACGATAAACACAGAAGTTATTTAAGATTTAACTTTCCATTATGTGGGGCTCAGCGAAAAGCAAGCTAACTGCTTAGACCGCTTGCACTGCTTGTACTGCTTGTACTGCAGCATGTGTGTGTTTAGATTAATATGAATGATTGTAAGGACTGGGTTCAGGGTATCTCGTAGTCGGGCACTCCCGACTAGAGCACTCTTACTTGTTGTGTTTCGTCGTGTCGGCAATCGACAAACTATAAGCATTGATGTGGAGCAATGTAGACCGTGTTACGGTTGTGCACACCATTTTCGCCTCAGCTTCGCCTTGATATCATGTCTGTGTTTCCTTGCAAATCCCAGGCAACAATAGGAAGGGATCCTGTTTAGCTTCTTCCAGCTAAAGGACAACCGTAACTTTAGCGTTGTCGCCTGGAAAAATATGAAAGAGATAAGTGCCAGGATACCATTGATGAACAGTACTAGTGCTTTAACTGTGTCTCCAATCGCAGTGCGGCTTTAAGACGCCGTCTTGCCTACTTGAAGGCGGTTGATAATCGCAATATTGGTAACTGTATGTGACGTTTACAGCAAAGGAAGTATTTTTTCCCTCCTACCCCAGCTCAGAATGCTTGGCTGTCAGCTCAGCCCATCATATCGTACATGGCTTTAATGTTTACTGTGACGATAACGGTGGTGACCGTCTCCGTACCGGTGCTGCTGGAAGTGCTCAGTGACACGATTTTTAAGCCTCGCATATAAACGATTGCTATATCGTTGGTTCCCGGAATTGACACTATACTGCCCTCCGGGAAATCGTCAATGCTGGACTACTGGCGAGCACCTCCGACCATGGTGCCTCCGACTATTTGGCTCCATTAACAACCATTTGTTATTGGAGAGGATTGGAATGCGCACCATAAGTTCTGTTCTTGCAGGCGGTCGTGTATCAGGAAAATATTCACAGCCACTGCTCGCCCCATACACTTTCCGAGAAATCCCTGCCATCTTCCCACGGCCATTGACTTCGCGGTCTACAAAGCCATTCCCTTCAAATACCTCAACTTTGCAGAGTCTTCTGATTACTACTGATCACCGCTACTGGTTTATTTTTGTGTGTCCGTCTATGTGATTACCGGCAAAACTAGGAATCTGTCCCTTGTGGCTCAAATAATTAAGAGTTTAGTGCTAGGCTTTCCACTCGATCTGTTCTTGGCACTCCTCACAACATTTACGCTTTTGTCAGGATTTGGGTCCTGCTTCTTCCGGCCACTTTAACCCCACGTGCCCTTACGGCATCATGGGCATCTTCTAAACAAGTGATTACTGCTGCGATAAGTCGGAAGGCATTATCTGCATCGAAAATGGATGAGGACGCGACATCCACTTGAACTGCCTAGGTAGAAAGTCAGAGTTCCTCGTAAATAAGTTTTCCGTTGTTGAAGTGCATCATCAAAAGACAACGTCTTCGGCATAATGATGATTCTTGGTCGACACTGGTGAAGATTTTGCAAATTAACTAGAAGCCCAGTTCACTCCATTTGCTAGCAACAAAATCAAGAGATTTAGAATATTCCTTGACCGAGGACGAGGTATGCGGCAGATTAAGGGATTGATCTCGCCACTGTGCTCTGGACGGTCAGCAGGCATTTGACTGGGCTTGGTATGGGGCTCTGGTTTCGTATGGTGCGAGTTTCATTCCTAAAAATCAGAGAATTTAGCGTGAAATCAGGGAAGCTCACTACAGAATGCATACCATCCGGGCTGGTGTCACTTACAGCAATGACCTTGGGCCAGTTTGGGATCCCATTATGAGGATTAAGTTTTTGTATAAGTCTATAAGTGACCGCTTCTGCAGAAGGTACAGTCCACAGTCTAAATCGGGGTAATCATCAGTTTGATATTAGGTTTACCCTTTACAAGAAAAAGGAGACTGGGCCTCCATGAAGCTGACGAGCGAGACACAGTCAGCCTGTCGCAGGGTCGAGGGAACCCCTTATACATAACTATGGTTCACATAAGATTATGGGTCAGATTAAGTGCCCCATACGCAATATAAATTTTTAAATCGACTAATAGATTTAAATAATACTCTTCCATGCGAATGTCAAAAATTTGTGAACGGTAATAAAGTGGCTCAAAACAGCAGATTATTCGTGGCTGGTGGCAACAATTTGTGTGCAGCAGCTGTTATTTGTAAATAAGGGATTTTTGGTTCAAAATGGAAAACGAAATGGAAACAACAACCAAAAACTGTAGCGCAGAAGAAAAAGCTGGCCTCATAGCGCTCGTTAAATCCATCCAGATGGTCCTGGAAAGTAAAAGGTCTGATGCAGATGCAAAAGGACACATGGGGAAAATTAGCATGGAAAAAGTTAGCATACAACAGCAGAAACGGGCATGCAACGTACGGCTCAGGCACTGTAAGCCAAATACCAAGAGCTGTTAAGAAGGGTAAGTTAGGATGCAGAAGAGAAAAGGATTGCATTCTGGACAGGTGGCGGTCCACACGTGTATTTCTAATATATCGAAACAGATTATATAATTATCATTGAAGTGGTCGTGCCCAGTATGCATTGACATACAAATTGATTTTTCACGAATGTATAATTCCGTGAGAAATCAGTTTACTAAATTGCAGACTGTGGCTAAGCTTCTGGCGAATGATATTGATTCAAGCGCTGAACTGCTTAGCCAATATAAATTTGAGTCCCCACCTGCTCGCCAGTTAGAGTCGCACTTCTTAAGTGTGCCTGTATCTGTGCCTTCTACCGCTGTCCAGGCTACTCCCATACTTTTGGGAACTCCCAATAATGTGGACGTTTCGCCTATACTTTCTTTTCCTCCTTCTCCATCCCTCCAAATTAGTCCACTACCGACCCCAGTGAATCATATTATACCAAATTCTGTAGATCTTTCTACATCGGTTCGAGTTGTTTCTCGGGGGAAACGCAGAACTTCTCATAGCCCAATTACTACTGAAATTAGCAACAATAATATTGCAATTTCAGCGCAACCATTAGTTTTAAATGTGGTTGCCCCTAGGAAGCAAGTTTTCATATCTAGGCTTGCTTCTGATACTACTTCAGACTCTATAGTCTCATATATTGCTAGCAAAACTGCCGCTAGCGTATTAGTTACCAAATTTAATTTTTCTTCACCTCGTGAAATAGCGTCTTTCAAAATAAGTGTTCCGAATGACATTTTCCACATAATTTGTGACCCGAAATTTTGGCCACCACACATGATAGATCATGAATTTAAGCCAAAAAACCGAAACGCCCCTCCACCTGTCTCACTTCCAGCTGGTAGTTCGTCATCCAGCAATCCTTCAAAAAACTAAATTCCGATTTAACTACCATTCAATATCAGAATGTTAGAGGCCTTATGTCTAAACTCAAAAGTCTATTCTCTAATAGCACATCTTTCTCTGAAACTTGGTTAAACAGCACTGTTTCTGATTGCGAAATTTTTTCAAATAATTTTAATATCTGTAGACGTGATCGGCCGACAAGAGGTGGTGGTGTCCTAATTGCCATTAAATCATCGCTCCAATCTGAAATTTTTAATTTCACACTGCCCGCTGATGTTGAAATTGTTGCTGTTAAAGTAATATTTCCATCAAAGGCTCTTTTCATTATTTGTTCTTATATCCCTCCTTCTTCTGATATTCAAGTTTATATGCGACACATATCTTATATCAGAGAAGTTTCTACCCATGTGCGTGATAATGACATTTTTGTAGTTTTAGGCGATTTTAATCTGCCAAATATCACATGGTCATTTTTCAGCAGCACAAATTATCTTATTCCATCAGCTCACCATGATTTTCTTGATGGAATGCTTGATCTTTCGTTGTTTCAGATCAATTCAATTCATAACCAATTGAATAGAATACTTGATCTCGTTTTTATTAACGACTGTCCCAGTGCTTCTGTGTCTAGGTCACCTCCAGTAACTGTCCCTGAAGATTCTTACCATCCCACTATAGAAATTTCTCTTTTCTTTTCAAAGGCTTCCGCCTTACCTTCACCAGCCTCAAGTAAGCCAATATTTTGTTTTCGTAAGGGGAATTACACCCTACTTAATCAGCTTATTTATTTAACTGATTAGTCTTTTTTAAAACAATGTTGATATAGATGTAGCTATTAAAAGATTCTACGAAAACATATATGCGCTCTTTGGCGTTTGTATACCAAAATACGTTCGAACATCTGGTTTAAAGAAACCACCATGGTTCACGCCAAGACTTTCTTATTTAAAAAACCAAAAATCAAAGTGTTTTAAAAAATTTAAGAAGTCTGGCTCCAATTTCGATTTGTCTAAATATTCTATAGCCAAGTCAAACTTTTTTCTTCTAAACTCTCAATGCTACGAGATCTATCTTGCTCGCTGCAAACGTCAGTTTAGTCAGGATCCTAAACAATTTTACAATTTTGTGAATTCTAAGCGCAAATCTTCTGGTTTGCCTTCTTCGTTTTTTCTTGGGATGGAAAAAGCTAGTAATGATTCTGCTGCTTCTGACCTATGTGCTAAATTTTTTCACTCAACCTATTCCTCTGTCACCCCTACTAATGTGTCTTATCATTTTCAAATTTCGCCTTCTAACCACCTATTTACCCCAACCATCTCTAACAATTCACTTCTATCTTCTATTAAATCTCTAAAATATTCTTTCTCTCCAGGGCCTGACAACATCCCTAGTTGTGTGCTCAAGGAGTGCTGTAATTCGCTTATTCAACCATTGCTAAAGCTTTTTCATCTATCCCTTGATTCTGCAGTCTTCCCATCTATATGGAAGGAATCGTTTGTGATTCCTTTACATAAAAAAGGTGGGAAGTCAGATACTTCGAATTATAGAGGTATTGCAAAGTTATCAGCCATCCCAAAATTATTTCAAAAAATCCTTACTTCGACTTTGCAACATCTCTGTAAGTCGATAATTTCCCCTGCCCAACATGGTTTTTTTAAGAGTCGGTTCACCACGACCAACTTGCTTGAGTTTACCTCCCTGGTAAATGATGCATTTCTATCGAAAATGCAAACTGATGTTATATATACTGACTTCAGCAAAGCATTTGACTCTGTTAACCATGATATCTTGCTATATAAGCTTGATTGTTTAGGATTCCCTTCCACATTTCTTTTATGGATCGCCACCTATTTGAAAGGTCGCACACAAAGAGTATTGCTTAGGTCATCTACCTCGAAAATGGTTCACGTCACTTCTGGTGTACGTCAAGGTAGTCATCTTGGACCTTTATTGTTTACTCTCTTCATTAATGACCTGCCTTCGATTGTATCACACTCTCGTATTCTTATGTACGCAGATGATGTGAAACTTATTTTTTCGTACACCGATCCCTTGTGTCATACTCATCTGCAAGATGATTTGAACTCTATGCAGCGCTGGTGTTCGGCCAATCAACTGCAGCTAAATTATTCTAAATATATGTTCATGACTTTTAGTCGGACTAGACCCCACTTAACCACTTATACGATTGACAATGTTCGATTGCAACGTATTTTTACAGTTAAAGATCTTGGAGTCATTTTTGATAACAAGCTTTCTTTTAATCTGCATATGTCGACTATCACTAATGAGGCCAAAGGTGTACTTGGCTTCATTAAGCGATGGTCGAAAGAATTTAATGATCCTTTCACTACAAAACTGCTCTATGTTTCTCAAGTTCGTCCTATCCTTGAATACTGCTCATGTATTTGGTGTCCGCAGTACCAAAACTTCCAAGAGCGAATATAATCCTTTCAGAAGCAATTTCTGCTCTTTGCCTTACGTGGACTTAACTGGGATCCCAATCTCCGTTTGCCATCGTATTCCAGTAGGCTTTTACTTATTAATCTTCCGTCGTTACTTAACCGTAGAACAACGCTTGGTATTGTCTTTCTACACAAGTTAATTAACGGCGACATAGATTCTTCCTTTCTGTTAGCTCGCCTAAACTTTTTGTTCCTAGTAGGCCAACTAGAAACTACGTCCCCTTGATTTTACCTTCATGCACGACTGATTACGCTTTGCACAATCCTCTTCGTGTTCTTTGCAAGGACTACAATAACGTTTTTAATGTAATCTCGTTTGAGCTCTCTCTCCCATTAATAAAATCTTATATTCTTTTGTATTTACGGGACTCCTCTGCCCGTGTTTAGTTAAATCTATTTTCCTTTTTCTTTTCTTACTATATATTTATTTCGCTCCTATACTTTTCTTTTTTCTCTCTCTCTATCATCTCTTTCTCTTTTTTTCTCTTTAACTCATAACAAATATTTTTTTCTTTTAAATATTAATAAACTACTAAAAAAATTTTTTTTTTATTGATGTTTGGTTTGATTGGGTTTTTCTGGGGTTTCCCCAATCCTTGCAACAAATGTTGGACCAATGTTTTAATTTTGTTATTGATATCCCAAGAACTTAACGTAATTTTAACTTTTTATCTTTAACTTAATTTTTTAAATTTTATGTAAATTTTTAATATACCTTTTAATGTTTTATAATTTTATATAAATTCTTTTGTGTCGACTGTCAATAGTCGACAGTAAATAAATAAATAAATAAATATTTATGTATTCAAATGTTTCTTTGACTCGCATCAGAGTTTGCGTCATTTTACAAATATGATTGCAAAGATTCGATAGTCAATTCCAATTCGATTGGTAGAGGTAGATCATGTTGTTATATTGCTATGCTATGGAACATAGCACAGGCAACGACTAAAGCTTTCGGAGCTTTGTATCATCCCGCATACCCAAGGACAACATTGGAAATGAATCTGAGGTTTATCTTAAAGTTTTTATGTCTCTGTTATTTAAGTGAGGAGCGCGGCTATCGTATATTTCGAAAGCTTACTACTACTGTCGCCTAAGAGATATAGACTTCCGTGTTTCGTGGGGGCGGGGTGGCTGGGGGACGTTCTCGTGGGCGTGGCCGGAAAATCCAGGACGCAATCTTTTGGGCTGGTCAGCTATAGTCTAAATTCAAAATTTTGTGACTCTAGCTTCAAAATTACGGGAAATATACACGTGTTATCGAATTGTGCATTCATGTATATCGATTTTCGCGGTTACGGGGGCGGGAGTGGGCGAAGTCGGTTTTGGCCATATATCCCATGTTTTTAAAGCTATCGCGATACAAATTTGCACAGATACTTATTATTCAAAGAGACGTCACATTGGTCGGAGACGGCCTTATCGGATCACTATATCTTATAGCTGCCATACAACTGGCAATTAATTAAATATTCTTAAAACAAAAAAAAAAGTATTTCGCGACAAAACGATTTTGTACAGCATATGAAATTTCAGTGGTGCAGTTGGCAGAGTGAAAAATGCCTAAAGGTTCGAAAAGAGTATAAAATATTCGGCACGCCGAAGATAATCCTTCCACACTTGTTGTATTTGCATGCAACAACGGCTATTGCAAACTTTCAAAGCTGGCTGCGAATAGCAAAAATGCTATCCGCTGTTTTTACTTATCTGTCTTATAGCAACGTCATTGTGGCAATGAAATTTTCTTATCATTGGGCTTATCTGACACATATAAGACCTTTTTATATCCTTAACCCATTAAAAATGGGTAAAAAGGGTATTATGGTTTTGTGCAAAAGTATGTAACAGGCATAAGGAAGCATCTCCGACCACATTAAGTATATATATTCTTGATCAGTATCAACAGCCGAGTCGATCTAGCCATGTCCGTCTGGACAGACAGACAGTCCGTCCGTCCGTCCGTCTGTATGAACACGCAGATATCAGAGACTATAAGAGCTAGAGACTTCAGATTTGGAATATAAGTTCTCGTAGTCCCGGGACAGTACAAGATTATTTCATTTCAGATTTCAGACCAGTGTTTTTTGGCCATAACTTGAAAGTTATAAGAGCTAGAGGCACCAAATTGGGCATGTATAATCTCGAATATCATACACATATTACAAATATTTCACTTTTTGGATACCACCCCCCAATCCCCACAAAAATTTAAAAACGCATTTTTGAAGTTATGAATTGCAATTTGGTTTGGTCACACATTTTATAGGCAATGTTATGTCCTAGAAAGATCGGACAATAAACACAGAAGTTATTTAAAATTTTACTTTCCATTACATATAGATTAGAATGAATGTAAGGACTGGGTTCAGGGTATCTCCTAGTCGGGCACTCCCGACTAGAGCACTTTACTTGTTAATGCTGGAATGCTCTATTCAAAATCGCAGTTCAATTGTGAGCTCTTGAAAAAATCAAATCAGCCAAAACAAATTTCCTTTAAATTCATGTTTGTATTTTATTTATGTTTCGCCAAACGCAGAGTATCCGTCGCAGTGTCCATGTCCAATGCAACAATCGTGTCCAAAAAACGTCCACACTGGGCCTCATATTGGTAGCAACAGCAGCAGTTGCAACAACAACAGCAGCTACAACAATAACAGCAGCAACAGTTCCAGGCCCAAAACGAGCAATAACAACGAGATTTTATTGCTGAGTCCTACGAGCAATATCAGCAGCATCAATATGTCTGTGCTTGGAAGTAGCAATTACTTATCTGCCAGCAACACTAAAACAGCAGCAGCAGCAACATCAATACCAAATCCAGGAGCAACAACCACATCAGCGCTTACTATCAGTAGAGGTCCAGTTAAAAATGGCAACAACAGCAAAGACACGACAACAATGACAGTGGTAACGACAACGGCAACGGCAGCAACCAATACATCAGCAACAGTGGTATCCGTCGCTTCCGTGGCAACACTAACAACAACAACCACCAACAACATGGGCACTCAGTGCCAAATGTTGCTAAAAGCTGAGCTCAAAACCGATGCAGAGAGCCACGGGACGAAAATGCAATACGAGGCACATGTTATGCCGCCGCCAACGCCGCCTGAAAGCTACTTTGCCACCGATTATAAACTACTAGAGGAACAGGAGCCCAAGCAGCAGCAAAAAAAAGAGCATGAACAGCTACAGCAACAGCAGCTAAAAGACTTTGAGTCTTTTGATTTAACGGGCAGTACGCTGCCCCCATCACAAGTCACACGGAAGGCGCGTATTGGTAAAAGCATGGCCAGGGAAATGGTCTACGCGGCGCAACAGCAACACCAGTTGGTGATGCAACAACAGCATCTGCTTGTTAGCACGCAAATAGAAGCAGAACCACAATTGCCTTTTGTACTTAAAGCAGAAATCAAAGATGAGACGAAAATAAAAATTGAGCGAGTTAAATTGGAAACAGGAGCAGTAGTCCCTGCAGCAGCAACCGCTGCAGCAGCAACCGCTGCAACAACAGAATCAATATGCAGCACACATAGCAAACTGTCGGATCTGAAGCCAACAATAAAAACGGAACCAGAGCTCGAAGTGGAGATACAGCAGGATCAACAACTGCACGCCTGCAGCAACTGCAGCGATGTTGCCGTCAGCAACACCACCGGCAGCATGCGCATCAATTTGCTTGCAGCATCAATACAGGCAAAAAACTCGAATTCCCTCAGCTACAAGAGTCTCATCAAGCAGGCGGAGCCAAAGAATTATCTTTGTCCCGGTCACAAGTTTGTGCGTCGCTATGGACGTGTGTCAGCAAAATATTTGAAGCGGCGGCAACTGTTGCTCACGCAACGCCAGCAGCAACAGCGCCGGGAGCAGCTGCAGCAGCGCAAACAGCAGCAACAGGCAGCCCTAGAAGCACAGCAAACAGCAACAGAGACAACTGATGAGGTAGCAGCAATATTGGCTCTCACCAACAGCTGCTCGCCCAGCACGTCGCCAACGCGTGCAGGTCCGCGCAAGCAGGCTGCACTGCATCTGCTAGACAGCTTGGACATAAATCATACGCACGGTTATTTCAGCGATCCGGAGCTGAACAGCATCTGTAGTAACATTTATCGCGGCATAGCCACCGTTGATTTGTATGGGCCGCCAATACTCTCACCGCTGCTGGCGCCGCTGACATCGCTGGCCAGCGAAAAGCGCTCCAAGTCAGAAACAAAGAAGCCAATAGCTACCGCCGATTGTGCAGGCAGTGTTGTATTCTCGTCACTGGCAATTCAGACTACATCATCACGCAATAGGTCGCCAATGAAGAACTCTCGCCAACTAACGACCCTTAAGGTCAAGTGCCGCACAACCAAAGCAACAACAACAGTTGCTGCTGTGACTGCGATTGTTACAGCAGCTACAGCTGCGGACGAGACCAATAATAATGAGTATCAAACGCCATATTTGCAGTCGCAAAAATGCAGTGGCACACGTATAGTGCCAGTTGCAGCGCCAGCAGAGACAGCAACAACAGCAGCAGCAGCAATACAGCTGCCGCAACATAGCGATGAGCCGCACAATTTTCTGGAGCCAAATGAGAAACTCACAATGCCCACAGCAGCAACAGTACCACCACCTGGAGCAACAGGTACGTCACCAGTGCATCATGCTCCTATAACAACAGCGCACACAAAACGAATTCGTTCACGTTGCAAATTTGGGAATCGGAAGAAGCAGCGTCAGCGTCCCACCGGTGTCAGCTTTGAGCTGGACGAGACACAACCGGCGGTGACACGTGCCAATGTCGTTCCGAAATGGAACAATGGCTGGATGTGGGCGGGCAAGGCGTTTCAGGGTCCAGTGTTTCTAAATGTGAGTCACATTTAAAATTTCAAAACCTAAAACTCAATAACTCATCCTCTCTCGCTGTCGCTCTCTTTTTCTATAGGGTGATGATCCGTTGGTGTTGCGCACCTGTTATCCGGCCATGCAGCATAGTGAGGGCGACATAATACGCACACGAGACTGTGTCCTGCTTAAGGCCAACGAGGACAGTGAGCTGCCCTATGTAGCTAAGGTGGCGCATCTATGGCAGAATCCCGGGGATGGTAAGCAATCGAGCAGACCAAGTAGTTTCTACTATCAGTTCATATTTTATAAGCCTAGATTCTGTTTTAGTATTTAATAAGAAAAAAAGTTTCAGTCGGACCTGACCGACTGCGTAATACTCTTCCACCAAGAACAGCTGAAAAACGAGGAAGACATGACAGAGTCCTTGATCCTGCTTCCATGTAACCATGCCCGATGATATATCTGGTATTTTGTGTTCCAGTCCATTCATTGATGAATCGAAGTCCAAGAGAGCAGAAAATTCGATTAAACTCAGCGGCCGTCAGCAGATCAGATATAAACGCGGGGCGAAGGTAAGCTTCAGCAATAACAAAACCACCTCTGGTGCACCACCTGGCCATAGTTGGGGCGGCAGAAATTTACTGGATGATAAGAAATATTGCTTCTGATAGTATTAGCAGCTCCGGCAAAACTACATCGACTGCTCAGATATGACTCGGAAATAAGCTTCCCATTTTTCCGGCTCCAGCTTTTGGCGTTCGAGCCCGTCTTCATTCCAGACCCCTCTTTTAAGGCAAGTCATTCTGACATGAACAGAGAGCAGCGACCGAAGCGGCAATTGATTTTCGCCAGCTTTGCAGATGAATCAATTGTGAAGCAGTATGAGACTTCTTATTAATAGCTTTGCACATAGGTTAAACTTTTACAGTTCGGCTGCTAATATCTAAACCTTTTTTAACTCCGACAGAGTGGCACTTAGTCACATCTGCATAAGATAAGGTAGAAACTACCGACACGGGGGAAGCAATAGGTCCAAGGTCGCTCGGCTTGGCGCGACGATTCTTAAATAGCACTGGGTCTTCTTCGTTATTACCGTCTTTGCCACAAAACCAATGGGATATCCCGCAAACTGGAGGGCCGACCAAAAAGAAAGTCACAAAAAGTAAACAAATCAAGTGTGCTCTAGTAGGGAGAACCCGACTAGGAGGTACCCTGAACCCATTCCATACAACCATTCACACTTACCTTTCAATGCACATTCATACAAACACACACATACTGAAACCAGTGCAAGCAGTTTAAGCAGGCTAATTTCTTCTATGGAAAGATAAATCTTAAATAACTTCTGTGTTTAGTGTCCGATCTTTGTGAAATTTTCAGGACATAAAATTGGCTATAAAATGGCCGATCAAACCAAATTACAAGGACATACCTTAAAAAATGAGTGTTGAGGAGGTGTTGTTTCTAGGATCCAATTTTGTAAATAACCTATAATCTCCGACAGGCTAAACTCGGCTGGCCCAAGTGTTAAAGACTGTAAATAAATTTGTTTATAAATCCTGGTCAGATGTTAGACCTGAACCCGTCGTTGGTCATCTGGTGTATTGGGTAGACGAAGTTTTCGTTGACCTCACCAGTCAGCTGAGAACGCTTGTACCAGGCCACTCCTGCTAATCGGAAGTATGCGTCAATGACAACTACTGTTTCGCAAGGATAACTCCAGCAACTCCTGCCTACAAAGATATGCTAGTAACTCCAGCTCGCTTGGGCTATGCTAGTAACTCCTGTAACTACGAGGATACGCTTGGTACTCCTGCTACACAAGGATACACCAATGACTCGCTCAGATGTCACCAAAAAAATCCGAGGATTATTTATTAACGGGACCCATTGACGATGATTGAAGATGGATGGGATCCATAAGGGATCCTTGAATATGGATGGAATTCAGAAGAGATCCTAGAAGTGTTTTTTTCTCGTGACAATGCTTGGCAAATGTTGCTTTGGTTGAAGAGCACAGTTCAATTGTCTCCTGCAGGCCGTAAACTACCATGCTATCTTGCTGTGTCGCTTGGATCACGCTAGCAGCTCTTGTTACTGCGTGGATATGATGGGGACTCCTGCAAAACAAAAATACGCCAGGCAACTCCTGCAATCGCAAGGATACGCTTATGACAAGGATACAAAAATACGCAGCAGTACGCTTAGGCGTAGCAAGGACTGACGTCTTACTGTGTTATTATTGTTATTGTCTCGTTGACTCTTTTTGGCTTCTATGATGACTTCTCCGCTGACTTCAGACCCCTGTCTGGCGCCCTTTTATAGATGTCTCGCACGGCTGTAAAGAATCTGTGATGTGATGTCCAACGCCAAAAACCGGATGTCGATCCCTTTACAGCGGTATCTGAGCTCTCTGCTATCAGCAGATGTTGTGTTGGTAGAATCGCTGTGCTCACAGCTGCTGCCTTGCACTGCAGTAACGGGATTAAGGCGTGATGACCAACACCAAGTAACGGCGTTTGATGCAGTTACAGCGGTATCGGCGCTCTTGGTTGCCAGCCGTGTATTTAGTCGGAAGGTTCGCAGTGCCTGTTGTGAGCAGTTAATTTGACTTCTTACAGCCTCTTACTTTTTAATTATGGGAAATATGCACGTTTTATCGACTTCAGATTTGAAGTGTATCGACATGTTATCGAATTGTCAGCCTCCCCTGGCTTTTAAAATTGGATCCAACGTCTTTCGGCCACACCCAATAGGAAGCCATCCACCATCCCTCCAAAAATAATTTGTAAGGTTTATATCTCCCAGTCTTAGAGATAGTCACTTATTCACCGACCACGTCCACTCCCACACTGTAATCGCGAAATTCGATATACCCTAAACCGCAAATCAATAACCCTTGTGTATATCCCACAATTTGGAAGCTAGCGTCACCAAATCTAGAATCTAGATTTTTGGTGATCTTTCCTAAAGATTGCGACATGGATTTCCCAGCAACGCCCGAAGATCGATAAAAAAAGTTTTTGGGGACACCCCTTCGCGAAAATCCCACTGCTTTAGAGCTACAGTCACCAAATTTGAAAGGTCGATTTCTAAGCACCTCCTCTAAAGTCCCGCGCACAAAAATATCGAAAATCCATCCCCCACACCATATAACCAAATTTGGAAGGTACTGATTACTGCTAAGTTTTCACATACACCCCCAAAAAAGTTCTGTTCCTCATGTTTTAGCTGTTCTTAATATCAGAGTATTACGTAGTCGGTTTCGTTCGACTGCAAAGTTCTTACTTGTTTCTGATGGCCAAAAAATGCCGGGCTCATTATATTGGACTTAGGGTAAACATTTTACATGAAACGAACGACCTTGTTTCGCAGATAATTTGGACATTTAACTTTTTCTCCCGGCTAGAGCATTTTTTCTAGGTTTACTCTAATAATTTACACACAATTTCAGGTGAGATGATGGTGTCACTGCTGTGGTACTATCGACCGGAGCACACGGATCAAGGCCTCCAGCAGAATGATTGCCTGGACGAGGTTTACGCGTCGCGTCATCGTGATCACAATTCGGTGGCCTGTATAGAGGACAAGTGCTACGTGCTGACCTTCAGCGAATATTGCAGGTGAGAGTCTCGTTAGTTTCAACAGATAAAAATAACGGAATTTGAATGCGAGTAATTTCATTTGAATAGATATCGACGACGCCTACGCGCCGCCGAGGAGGATATGGAGGATGTGAGTATTGTGCCCCGACGCAACAGAACGTCCAATTGGTTAACGGTGCGCTCCGTACCGGAGCATACAAATCCGGAGCTTGTAATGTATTGCAGGCGCGCCTACGAGTTTCGCACAAGGCGTCTGCTCAAGCTGCCCCACAAGAATGCAATGGTGTGCAGCTAGCGCCAGACTACCTAGGATGCTTCCTCTAATAAAATCAAAGCAAAAGGAAAGGTATTCTTCAATAGATTTTAAGAGAGACGCGAGAGGCAAAGGCCCCATACGATGAAGTAAATATTCAGGACAATGATTGCCTCTGCAATCAAATTAGTTTGCTTAAAATATATAGAAGCTCATACACACATACACACACTGAGCGGCTATGTCTATACGCCATGAGGTCTCGCTTCACTCTTTAATTAGTCCTTACGGGACTGTGTATTCCCGGAGAGGTGGAAGACCCATAAACATAAACTTGTCCTTATTCCAAATCCGCGCAGGTCGACTGGGATGCCATTGTCGTACAGAATAATATGCCTTATCGACTCGACGGGTAAACTCCTGGAAAAGCTAGTGAGGACGCGACTGAAACGACCTATTAGGGCAACTGGTAACCTCTCGTCGCACCAGTATGGTTTTCGAACGACCAGATCCACCATCGATTCCATTGATAAGGTGGTAGGAATTACAATAGAGGCGATTGCTGACACCAGATGGAATGGCGGATAAAAGGAGTAATGCCTGATTGTCACGCTGGACATAAATACGGAATACACGCTGGACATAAATAGGAATAAGCCTTCCATTCAAAGTCCACGTTGTGGGATATGCGGATGATGTGGCAGTCCTGTTGGTCACAAAGGATCTTCGAGAAGGAGAGTACAGATGCAATGCAGTCATTAATAGCATCCAGCGGTGGCCATCGATGGGTCTGGAAATGACGCCCCACCATCTTGGCCAACATCACAGTCGGGAACGCTACGGTGGCATCGAAGAGGCTGATCACATACTAAGGTGCTATGTTGGATACCAGGTTGTGGTTTTGCGAACACCTGGCGTACATCAATTCCAGGGCAGCGACTAGCAACATGGTACTCTCGAGGATCACGGTGAATGGTCAGTGCCCGAGGCATTGGAGACGAATCCTGCTGACTAGCGTAGGTAGGAAAGGTGTCGGATGAGACAGCGTACGCTCTGTCAGTTATGAGCTGCACAACAGGAGAAAAGAGTGGTTCGCTAGGCCGCCCAGCAGCAGTACCTTCTGAAATGGCAGCAGCGGTGGGCTGAGTCCACCAAAGGCCGCTGGACTCGCAGGCTCATCTCGAGCTTGGAGGTGTGGATTCGGCGTAAACACGGTCCAGTCAACTTTTATCTGACAAAGCTGTTAAGCGGCTATTTTCATCATTTCTGCAGGGTGCAGGAAGACGCAGAGCACTCAACCTTCGCTTGCAGCAAATTTGCGTCATAGAGGCAGCGCTCGGAGTCGTTGCTCGATTGCGGAATCTCGGTGAACAACTTAGTCCCACACATGCTCCAATCCAGCGAAAGTTGGGAAGCGGTTAGCGAATTCGCATCGGCTATCATGACCGAACTGCGTTCCGCTGATCGCAAGAGGAGGGGAGGAGTAGTCTAGGCGAAGCAGTAGTTTTGTGATGCAATGCTTTACAACCCCCACAATATTATTATTTTAACTAATATCCCTTACATACAGTCGGCGGCAAAGAAAACACCATGCGTTTTCGTTAATAACTTTTTAGGTGAGCATTGAACAATTTTCAAATAAATATGGTGTAAAGATATGTTTATATATTTTACAAAATTTTAATAATTAATTTTAATAGCTCTTATAACTTTTAAGTTATGGCCCCAAAACGCTAGTCTGAAATCTAAATTTATCGATAACTTTTGAACGGGACGAGTTATCGGTAAAATGAAATAAACTTGATCTGTCCCGGGACTACGAGAACTTATATTCCAAATACGAAGTCTCTAGCTCTTATAGTCTCTGATATCCGCGTGTTCATACAGACGGACGGACGGACAGACAGACGGACATGGCTAAATCGACTCGGCTGTTGATACTGATCAAGAATATATATACTTTATATGGTCGGAGATGCTTCCTTATGCCTGTTACATACTTTTGCACAACTTCATTATACCCTTTGTACCCATTTTTAATGGGTTCAGGGTATAAAAAAAGTATTTGTAAGAATGACGACAGCAACACACCAAAACAAGTAAGAGTGCTCTAGTCGGGAGTGCCCGACTACGAGATACCCTGAGCCCAGTCCTTACAATCATTCATACTAATCTAAACACACACATGCTGCACTACAAGCAGTACAAGCAGTGCAAGCGGTTAGCTTGCTTTTCGCTGAGCCCCACACAATGGAAAGTTAAATCTTAAATAACTTCTGTGTTTATTGTCCGATCATATTGAAATTTTTGGGGCAAGCAATTGTCGATAATATGTGTTACCAAACCAAATTGCAAGGTCGTACCTTTAAAAATTCGTTTTTTTAACTTTTGGGGGGTTTGGGGGGTGTTATCCAAAAAGTGAAATATTTGTTACATGTGTATGCTATTCGAGATTATACATGTCAAATTAGGGGCCTCTAGCTCTTATGACTTGTAAGTTATATCCAAAAAACGCTGGTCTGAAATCGAAATTTATCGATAACTTTTGAACGGGACGAGCTATTGATAAATTTTAATAAACTTGATCTGTCCCGGGATTAGGAGAACTTATGTTCCAAATATGAAGTCTCTAGCTCTTGTAGTCTCTGATATCTGTGTGTTCATACAGACGGACGGACAGACAGACAGACGGACATGGCTAGATCGACTCGGCTGTTGATACTGATCAATAATATATATACTTTATATGGTCGGAGATGCTTCCTTATGCCTGTTACATACATTTGCACAAAACCATAATACCCTTTTTACCCATTTTTAATGGGTTCAGGGTATAAAAAGGTACCGGTTCGTAAAAGAGTAAGCCATGGGGGTGGATCGGTTATGTTTTGGGGATGTGTAGCAATACAATACCTTACTTGGTACCTGTCAATGGAACAATGGATAGAAATAAATATTTAGGGGTAAGCGCTTTGGATTGGCCACCACAAAGCCCCAAATATGAGTATTATTGAAAATATATGGGCTTATATAAAACAAAAACGATGTATTAATCCAACAAGGACGCGTGATGAAAAAATATCCGAAGTAGAAACATTCGGGAAGGATATTCCTTTGGATTATATCAAAACTTTGGTTAATTCTGTTCCCCGGCGTCTGCAAAAAGTTATAAATGCCAAGGGAGGCTATACTTTTTATTATTAACAAGTAAAATTATCCAAATACATTTGATTTTGTTAAAATTTTCAATCTTAAATAATATGTAAAAATTCGTATGCCACCATACATTTTTGAAAAATTATTTTTGGTATTCTTATTAAAATACTTTTGTAAAATGCTTGCGTATATTTTGAAAATAAATAAACATATCTTTACACCATATTTATTTTAAATTTGTTCAATGCTCATTTAAAAAGTTATTAACGAAAACGCATGGTTGTTTCTTTGTCAAAATATATATGCTGCCGACTGTAAGGTGTAATTTATTATAGTTAAGCAATAAACTGAATTTAAAATATATATATACACACAAATACGCCACCAAAATCAGGTGGAACAAAAATATTGAAAACAAGTAAGAGTGCTCTAGTCGGGAGTGCCCGACTAGGAGATACCCTGAGGCCAGTTCCGACATCCATTCCTACTTGCCAAATAGTGTGCATACATACAAACAATCACATACTGCAAGCATTTAACTTGCTTTTCACTGAGCCCCACACAATGGAAAGTAAAATCTTAAATGACTTCTGTGTTTAATGTCCGATCTTTCTGAAGTTTGTAGGACATAATATTGGCAATAAAATGTGTGACCAAACTAAATTGCAAGGTCATATATGCAAAAATGCTTTTTTAACTTTTGGGTGGATTGAGTGGTGGTATCCAAAAAGTGAAATATTTTTAAAATGTGTATGATATTCGAGATTATACATGCCAAATTTGGGTCCTCTAGCTATTGTAACTTTTAAGTTATGGCCAAAAAACGCAAGTCTGAAAACGAAATTCATCGATAACTTTGAACGGGATGAGTTATCGATAAAATGAAATAAACTTGATCTGTCACGGCACTACGAGAACTTATATTCCAAATGATATATTCAATATGAAATCTCTAGATCTCATAGTCTCTGATATCCGCGTGTTCAAACAGACGGACAGACGGACATGGCTAGGTCAGCTGTTGATCCTAATTAAGATTATATATACTTTATATGGTCGGAGATGCTTCCTTATGCCTGTTACATACTGTTGCACAACTTCATTATACCCTTTTTACCCATTTTTAATGGGTTCAGGTTATAGCAAGTGGGGAAGGATTATCATCGGCGTGCCGAAGATTTTATTCTCTTTTCGAACCTTTGGGCAATTTTCACTCTGACAACTGAAACACAGAAAGTGCATATGCTGTAAAAAGCGTTTTTTCGCGTAAAATTTTTTTTTGTTCTAAGAATATTTAATGTATTGTATGGCAGCTATAAGTTATAGTGATCCGATCAGGCCGGCTTCACCAGCGTGATGTCTCTTTCAATAATAAGTATCTGTGCAAAGTTTCATCGGGATAGCTTTAAAAACATGGGATATATGCCCAAAACCGACTTCGAGTTGTATGGCAGCTATAAGATACAGTGGTTCGATCCGGCATCCGACCAATGTGCTGTATCTTTGAATAATAACAGTCTGTGCAAAGTTACGTCGCGATAGCTCAAAAACTGAGGGACTAGATCTCATACATACAGACAGACAGACAGACGGACATGGCTAGATTAATTTGTATTGTCATTCTAAGCATACTGGCAGTAACTTTTGGGGGTCTCCGACGCTTCTCTCTATGAGTTACAAACTTTTCTTCGAAAAGAGTATAAAAATGTCTGTTGAAAAACACGCTGGATCTTAAATATACTGGATCTTATATATATATGCGCTTAATTATTGATTTCATTCAACAGTCTGTGAGAGTTTCTTCTCTGCTCTAATGCTTTAGCCCAAGTTTTTTGTAAACATTTTTATACTCCTACCGTTAATGCTAGGGCAAACACTTTGCGCACACTGCTCTTTGCGGCGAATTCTTCGTGAAACGATATCAAAAAAATAAAAAAGTAATTGTAAAAGTAAAATTGGTGTTTTGTTGCTAGTTTTTGTAAGAAAATAATAAAAAAATCATAAGAATAAATCATACATAAAGCACATTTAATTTTTATACTCTTTTCGAAGAAAAATGCATATTAAGATTGTGCTGAAGTTTGTAACGCTAAGAAGGAAGCGTATGAGGCCCCCAAAAGTTACTGCCAGTATGCTTAGAAAAACAAAGCAAATTGATTTAGCCATGTCCGTCTGTCTGTCTGTCTGTATGTATGCAAACTAGTCCCTCAGTCTTATCCCTCAGAGCTATCGTTATAAAACTTTGCACAGACACTTATTATTCAAGGGGACAGCACATTAGTCGTAGCCAGCCGGATCGGACCACTATATCTTATAGCTGCCTTACAACTTGAAGTCGGTTTTGGTCATAAGTCCCATGTTTTCAAAGCAATTGCTCTTAATTTCCTTGTACACTTGAACATCCTTATAACTCATCAATAGGAAATGCAAAACGATTGGGTCATAAATAGGGAAGATTTGCGTCATTAAATATTTTGAAAAAAACAGGTGCATATGAGCAAACAAACCCAAGCGCAAGAAAGCTTTTGACAGTCTGCTCTTCAAGCGATTTTGTCATCGATCATCAAAACTGCTTGTGGCATAAGGGGTAAAATGGCGCTGACAAACGAAAGGTCCTGGGTACGAGTCTCAGCGGCGGCTGATCATTTATTATCATTTTTTTCTTCTTCTTTTCAAATATAAAATAACTAATCAAATTAATGTGCTTCCAATGTCTTAGAACAAAAACAATGCCACGCGAAAAAACAAATGCTCAGTATAATCGGGTTTGTCAGCAATTTTTAAAACTGCTTGGTGTAAGCTGACAAACGCGATTTGCAGGTTGTAGGAAAACAAAACAAGTAGCTTTTGACAGTCTGCTCTTCAAGGGATTTTGTCATCGATCATCAAACCTGCTTGTGGCGTAAGGGGTATAGTGGCGCTGACAAACGAAAGGTCCTGGGTACGAAACTCAGCGGCGACTGGTCATAACAAAAACTATACAACGCAAAAGAAAATATCAGTGTAATCGAGTTTGTCAGCGCATTTCAAAACTGCTTGGTGGCGTAAGTAGTAGAGTGCTGCGCTGAAAAACGGGAGGACATGGTTCGAATCCCAGCCGCGACTTATTGCTTTTAATTTTTTATACCCTGAACCCATTAAAAATGGGTAAAAAGGGTATTATGGTTTTGTGCAAAAGTATGTAACAGGCATAAGGAAGCATCTCCGACCATATAAAGTATATATATTATTGATTAGTATCAACAGTCGAGTAGATTTAGCCATGTCCGTCTGTCTGTCTGTCCATCCGGCCGTCCGTTTGTCTGTATGAACACGCGGATATCAGAGACTACAAGAGCTAGAGACTTCATATTTGGAATATAATATAATGTATATATTCTCATAGTCCCGGGACAGATCAAGGTTATTTTATTTTATCGATAACTCGTCCCGTTTAAATGTTATCGATAAATTTCGATTTCAGAATAGCATTTTTGGGCCTTAACTTACAAGTTATAAGAGCTAGGGCCCCAAATTTGTCATGTATAATCTCAAATAGCATAAAAACCCCCAATCCCCCCAAAAGTTAAAAAAAAACTCATTTTTGAAGGTATGATCTTGCAATTTGGTTTGGTCACACTTTTTATAGCCAATGTTATGTGCTACAAATTTTAGAAAGATCGGACAATAAACACAGAATTTATCTAAGATTTTACTTACCATTGTTTTTGGCTCAGTGAAAAAGCAAGCTAACTGCTTAAACCGCTTGTACTGCTTGCAGTATATGTGTGTTTGTATGTATGCACACTATTAGGCAAGTATGAATGGATGTCAGAACTGGGTTCAGGGAATCTGCTAGTGCGGCACTCCCGACTAGAGCACTCTTGTTTTCTAATTATTTTTTTCAAATATATATCAAATAGTTTGAATTCAATAATTTAAAATAAAAATTTTAATTCATATGATACCAATTCTTAAAGCAAAAAAAATAAATGCCACGCGATAAAATGATTTTTTACTACTTTTGAAATTTCAGTGGTGCAGTTGGCAGAGTGAAAATTGCCTAAAGCTTCGAAAAGAGTATAGAATATTCGGCACGCCGAAGATAATCTTTTCCCACATGTTTTATACTCTTTTCGAAGAAAATAGTACATTATTTATACTCTTTTCGAAGAAAACAGTATATTAAGTTTGTGGTGAAGTGTGTAACGCAAAGAAGGAAGCATCGGAGACCCCCAAAAGTTACTGTTAGTATGCTTAGAATGACTAAACAAATTTATCTGGCCATGTCCGTCGGTCCGTCTGTCTGTCTGTCTGTCTGTATGTATGCAAACTAGTCCCTCAGTTTTTGAGCTATCTTAATAAAACTTTGCACAGAGACTTATTATTCAAAGAGACAGTACATTGGTCGGAACCGGCCAGATCACACCACTATATCTTATAGCTGCCATACAACTGGAAGTCGGTTTTAGCCATAAATCCCATGTTATTAAAGCTATCGCAATGAAACTTTGCACAGGTACTTATTATTCAAACAAACATAACATTGATCGGATCCGGCTGGATCGTATGACTAAATCTTATAGCTACCATATAACTCGTAGTCGGTTTTGGCCATATATCCCCATATAAAGCCGAGTTTCCTGATGAAACTTTGCACATATACTTATTATTCAATATGTCAGCACATTGATCTGAGCCGGCCGGATCGGATTACTTTATCTTGTAGCTGCCATACAACTGGAAAAAAATTTAATATTCTTAGAACAAAAACAAGTAAGAGTGCTCTAGTCGGGAGTGCCCGACTACGAGATACCCTGAACCCAGTCCTTACAATCATTCATACTAATCTGAACACACACATGCTGCACTTAGAGCAGTACCAGCAGTGCAAGCGGTTAGCTTGCTTTTTCGCTGAGCCCCACACAATGGAAAGTTAAATCTTAAATAACTTCTGTGTTTATTGTCCGATCTTATTGAAATTTTTGGGGCAAGCAATTGTCGATAACCGAATTGCAAGATCGTACCTTCAAAAATGCTTTTTTTTTAATTTTGGGGGGTTTGGGGGGTGGTATCCAAAAAGTGAAATATTTGTTACATGTGTATGCTATTCGAGATTATACTTGCCAAATTTGGGGCCTCTAGCTCTTATAACTTTGAAGTTATGTCCCAAAAGCTCTAGTCTGAAATCGAAATTCATCGATAACTTTTAAACGGTACGAGTTATCGATTAAATGAAATAAACTTGATCTGTCCCGGGATTAGGAGAACTTATGTTCTAAATAAGAAGTCTCTAGCTCTTGTAGTCTCTGATATCTGTGTGTTCATACAGACGGACAGACGGACATGGCTAGATCGACTCGGCTGTTGATACTGATCAAGATTATATATACTTTATATGGTCGGAGATGCTTCCTTATGCCTGTTACATACTTTTGCACAAAACCATAATACCCTTTTTACTCATTTTTAATGGGTTCAGGGTATAACAAGTAAGAGGGCTCTAGTCGGGAGTGTCCGACTAGGAGATACCCTGAACCAAGTCCTTACAATCATGCATACTAATCTAAGCACACACATGCTGCAGTTCAAGCAGTGCAAGCGGTTTAAGCAGTTAGCTTGCTTTTCACCGAGCCCCACACAATGGAAAGTAAAATCTTAAAAAACTTCTGTGTTTATTGTCCGATCTTTCTGAAATTTTTAGGACAACATTGGCTATAAAATTTGTGACCGAACCAAATTGCAAGGTTGTACCTTCAAAAATGGGTTTATTAAAATTTGGGGGAATTTGGGGAGTGGTATCCAAAAAGTGAAAAATTTGTTGCATGTGTATGCTATTCGAGATTATACATGCCAAATAAGGGGCCCATAGCTCTTATAACTTGTAAGTTATATCCCAAAAACGCTGGTCTGAAATCTAAATTTATCGATTACTTTTGAACGGGACGAGTTATCGATAAATTTTAATAAACTTGATCTGTCCCGGAACTACGAGAACTTATATTCAAAATATGAAGTCTCTAGCTCTTATAGTCTCTGATATCTGCGTGTTCATACAGACAGACGGACAGACTGTCAGACGGACAGACGGATGGACAGACAGACGGACATGGCTAGATCGACTCGTCTGTTGATACTGATCAAGAATATATATACTTTATATGGTCGGAGATGCTTCTTTATGCCTTTTACATACTTTTGCACAACTCCATAATACCCTTTTTACCCATTTTTAATAGGTACAGGGTATAAAAATAAATGCCACGCGATAAAATGAATTATTAAAGCATATGAAAGTGCTGCAGTTGGTAGAATGAAAATTGTCTGAAGGTTCGAAAAGAGTATAAAATCTTCGGCACGCCGAAGAAAATCCTTTCCCATTTTTTTTAAGGTACGACCTTGCAATTTGGTTTGGTCACACATATTATAGCCAATGTTATGTCCTACAAATTTCAGAAAGATCGGACAATAAACACAGACGTTTTTTAAGATTTTACTTTCCATTGTGTGGGGGATTAGAAATCATTTGTTTAGAAAATATAAACGATTCAATTTGTGTTCGGGGGAGTTTACTGTCATGTTCTACGTCGCTTCTAAATTTGTGAAAATCAAATAAACTCTTAATTCATCAAACAAGAAGAGCCGCTAATCTGCTACCGGGATCGGTTGTGTCGCGCATAGACAAGTAAGTGGGTATCTATTGTGCTCTCTACGTGTGCTAAAAATTGCACTAACGGTACATTTTGGACGCTGTCTCGTGCAGTGTCGGTAGCCTGACAACAACAAAACACAAGTGTAGTGCGACAAGTCTGCACTCGTTGCCCGTTTGGGCAAAACAATACCCCTCGCCCTGCGCTCTGCGTACAAGAGGGGCAATAAACATAAAATGGATAGTAATAAGCAGATTGTTTATGAAAAAATGCGCCAAGTAGTAGCTGGGAAATCACCACTGGATATCAGGACAGAGCTTCGTAATGTGCAACGTCTTTATTGCACTGATACTCAGAATATCAGCACAACAACTACAACACTAACATCTACTAGTGCCACTAGTAATTCCATATACACCACGGCAACAGCGGCAACTGGCGCAATCAGCTGTGTGAGCCCTAGTGGAAGCATGAATAACCATGGAGCTTGCATCACCCAATGCTTCTCAAACATTGACCCTCCAACTCTCAGTGGAGCTGCAAAAATTAACTCTGTAGCACTCAGTGGAGCTACTTCAAAATTGGTTGCAGCCCAACAAAATTTGAAAAATAAGAGGAAGAAACCTTTATCTTCCAATAGTAGCTTTAAGAGGCCGAGCAAAGAATTTAAACTGGACTAAACATCAGCTAACATGGCTAACTCTAGCAACAGGTTTGCATTGCTAGACATGGACACGGATGTAAACAGTGAAAGCCATGTTGACGAAATTTCTAGAGAGTCAAATGAAGGCCCTACTAGCTCCTCTGATGCTCATCCGAATATCACTAATGATGCAATAGACGCAGCAGACAACCCAGAACATAACGTATCTAATACTAAAAATCAGCTTAACGGTACCCCAAAGCCACCGCAAATAGTTGTGAGTATTACTGACCTTAATGATCTCTTTGAACTCATTATGGAGGTCACTAGTCCAGATAACGTGTCAGTCAAAGTCACCCAAGGAGAAACAGCCAGAATATTTCCCAAAGACAGTGACACTTATAGAGCTATTGTTAATCATTTTGACGGTATTGGTATTGAGTTCCATACATACCAATTGAAAGAAGAGAAACCGCACAGAATAGTAGTTAAGGGACTCCACCATAGCACTTTAAACAACGAAATTATTGCCAATTTTAAAAAATATGGTTTTGATGCTCTGCAGATACATAACCCAAGATCAAGGACTAACAAAGATGAAAAACTAAATATACTCTTCATTAATATAAGACCATGCCCAACAAGTAAGAGTGCTCTAGTCGGAAGTGCCCGACTACGAGATACCCTGAACCCAGTCCTTACAATCATTCGTACTACTCTAAACTCACACATGCTGCAGTACAAGCAGTACAAGCAGTGCCAGCGGTTTAAGCAGTTAGCTTGCTCTTTCGCTGAGCCCCACACAATGGAAAGTTAAATCTTAAATAACTTCTGTGTTTATTGTCCGATCATATTGAAATTTTTGGGGCAAACAATTGTCGATAATATGTGTTACCAAACCAAATTGCAAGGTCGTACCTTCAAAAATGGGTTTTTTAAACTTTTGGGGGTTTGGGGGGTGGTATCCAAAAAGTGAAATATTTGTTACATGTGTATGCTATTCGAGATTATACATGTCAAATTAGGGGCCTCTAGCTCTTATAACTTGTAAGTTATATCCAAAAAATGCTGGTCTAAAATCGAAATTTATCGATAACTTTTGAACGGGACGAGCTATCGATAAATTTTTATAAACTTGATCTGTCCCGGGATTAGGAGAACTTATGTTCCAAATATGAAGTCTCTAGCTCTTGTAGTCTCTGATATCTGTGTGTTCATACAGACGGACAGACGGACAGACAGACGGACATGGCTAGATCGACTCGGCTGTTGATACTGATCAATAATATATATACTTTATATGGTCGGAGATGCTTCCTTATGCCTGTTACATACATTTGCACAAAACCATTATACCCTTTTTACCCATTTTTAATGGGTTCAGGGTACAAAAATTAATGAAATATATGATATCAAAACACTTTGCCGACAAAAAGTGAGGATAGAAAGGATGCGCAAGTCATCTGAAATTGCCCAATGCATTCGATGCCAGGAATACGGTCACACGGCAAATACTGTCGTCGTCATCCTCATTGTGCACGATGTGGCGAAGATCATCTCACCAAGCTATGTGCACGTTCCCAAGATGAGCAGCCTACCTGTATGCACTGTGGAGGAAATCATATGGCAAGCTACAAAGGATGCCAGTGGTACCAAGAGTATCTTCGGCGTTCAACGGGCTCTTCAATGAAACAACAGTCTTACAAGCTGCCGTCTAGACGGATCAGAAGGGATACAAATCAACCAAAGCAGCAACATCCACAACAAAGACAGCAGCAGCGACAACCCGCTTGGCAGCAACAAACACAGCAAATAACGAACTCTCCTAGAGTCAATACCGGAGACAATTCCTATATCTCAATAGTAAGAAACGACAACGCACCTGCCCAGCGCCGTCTTCATAATCTTCAAGAGCATTTACAGTTACCGAAACCAAACCAAAATATTACGCAGCAACAGCAACCAGTTGACATTCAGTCACTACTGGAACAACAGCAACAGCAATTTTTGAAATGGCAACAACAGCTGCAACTACAGCGGCAGCAGCAATTCCTCTTGTGGCTTCAGGAGCAGCAACGAGAACAACAACAACAAAACAAGCAAAACAGTCAACGTCTAGAACGGCTCGAAAATATGGTTCATGAAATGGCCAATTTAATAAAGCAATGGACTGGGGATACATCGGCTCACCAGCTCCACAATAACGCCTCAGCCTCACAATGAACTCACTCAACAGTCAAAATATACGGGTATACCTTCTATCCAGCTTACAAGCCATCACGTCACAATCACGGCGGCGGAGGAGCGGCGGTATTCGTGAGGAGCTCTCTCCGCCATTTTCCACAAAGATTCATTAAAACGAAAACCATACAAATGTCTTCAATAAAAGTTGCCACTGGTTTGGGAGACATGGAATTTAGTGCCATATACTGCCCTCCAAGGAATAGAATCAAAGAAAGACACTTCAGTGACATACTTGCTTCCTGCGGCCAAAGGTATCTGGTTGGTGGAGACTGGAATGCACGACATTGGCTGTGGGGTGACACATACAATTCACCCAGGGGCCGTGAACTAGCCGAAGCCATTACAGCCAGAGGAGCTAATATTCTTGCAACAGGATCTCCCACTAGATACCCATGTGTCTCCACTCACACACCTAGTTGCATTGATTTCGCTTTACACCATGGGATACCGGATTCTCAAGCAACTATCTGCCAAAGCTGGGACCTAGACTCTGACCACATAGCCCTTGTTGTTAACTTGCAGACAGATGGTTCTTATATCAGGCCAAGCCCTCGGTTAATCACCAACCGTACTGACATCATGGCTTTCAGACAACATCTTGAATGCTCCATTCAATTAAACTGTACTCTGGACTCTAGAGAAGACATTGAGAACGCAGTTGATTTTCTAACTGAAAATATCTATACAGCTGCTACTACCTCAACGCCGCCTAATCCTGAGTCACGTCCCATTAATTATGGCATTGCTCTCACGAGGGAGGCTAAAGAGCTTATCAGAACAAAGAGGTGCCTTCGACGTAGAGCAATTCGATCTCAAGATCCTTGGGACCGAGTTTTGTGGAACCGAGCAGCAAAACAACTGCGTAACCTCTTAAGAGAACTCAGAAGTGATTTCTTCGAACAAAAACTGGCTTCCATGGACTACACCGTCGATGCAAACTACTCGCTATGGAAATGCACCCTTTAGCAACCCGCAATATGATGATTTTAGATGGAGACGGACCTATTGACGTCCAATCGTTTTGGCAAAACCTTGCCGTTTAAGACGCCTTAACGGTCGGGCAGGGAGTAGACTCTAGTAGTGCTCTAGTCGGGAGTGCCCGACTAGGAGATACCCTGAACCAAGCCCTTACAATCATGCATACTAATCTAAGCACACACATGCTGCAGTTCAAGCAGTACAAGCAGTGCATGCGGTATAAGCAGTTAGCTTGCTTTTCACCGAGCCCCTCACAGTGGAAAGTTAAATCTTAAATAACTTCTGTGTTTATTGTCCGATCTTTCTGAAATAGGACATAATATTGGCTAAAAAATGTGTGACCAAACCAAATTGCAAGGTCGTACCTTCAAAAATTCGTTTTTTCAAATTTGGGGGAAATTGGGGGGTGGTATCCAAAAAGTGAAATTTTTTTTACATGTGTATGCTACGAGGTATGCTAGGCACTACGAGAACTTATATTCCAAATATGAAGTCTCTAGCTCTTATAGTCTCTGATATCCGCGTGTTCATACAGACGGACGGACAGACGGACCTACAGACAGACGGACATGGCTAAATCGACTCGACTGTTGATACTGATCAAGAATATATGTACTTTATATGGTCGGAGATGCTTCCTTATGCCTGTTACATACTTTTGCACAAATCCATAATATTGAGTTTGTGCTGAAGTGTGTAACGCATAGAAGGAAGCGTCGGAGACCCCCAAAAATTACTGCCAGTATGCTTAGAATGACAGAACATATAGATCTAGCCATGTCCGTCTGTTTGTCTGTATGTATGCAACCTAGTTCCTCAGCTGTTGAGCTATCGTGATCAAACTTTGCACAGATACCTATTATTATTTAAAGGGACAGCACATTGGTCGGAACCGGCCGGATCGGTCCACTATATCTTATAGCTGCCATACAACTGGAAGTCGGTTTTGGCCATAAAGCAAATGATTTCAAAGCTATCGCGATGAAACTTTGCACAGATACTTATTATTCAAACATACATCACTTTGATCGGAGCCAGTCGGATCGGATGACTATATCTTATAGCTGCCATACAACTCGAAGTCGGTTTTTAATGCTGTCGCGATGAAACTTTGCACACTTACTTATTATTGAAAATGACAGCACACTGATCGGAGCCGGCCGGAGCTTTCGAAAGAAAAATTTAAATTCATGTGATATCAGTTCTTAGAACAACAAAAATAAATGCAATGCGATAACACGAATTTTTACAGCATATGAAAGTGCTGCAGTTGGCATGGTGAAAATTGTCTAAAGGGTCGAAAAGAGTATGAAATCTTCGGCAAGCCGAAGATAATCCTATCCCACTTGTTTGAGGAGTTCTTTTGGCTCCCCACAATCGGACCACTACATCTTATAGCTGCCATGCCACTGGAAGTCGGTTTTGGCCACCAATCGGAAGGTTTCACAGCTATTGCCTTCAATTTCCTTGTACTTAACATCCTTATAACTCATCAATGTTTAAAATTGCAATACGATTGTGTCGTAAATAGCGAAGATATGCGTCATTAAATATTTTGAAAAAACAGGAGCATACGAGCAAAAGAAACATTTAAAATCATATGATATGTATGTGGCGTAAGGGGTAAAGTGGTACGCGGACAAACGAAAGGTCCTGGGTACGAAACTCAGCGGCGACTGGTTATTTATTTTCACTTTTTATACCCTGAACCCATTAAAAATGGGTAAAAAGGGTATTATGGTTTTGTGCAAATGTATGTAACAGGCATAAGGAAGCATCTCCGACCATATAAAGTATATATATTATTGATCAGTATCAACAGCCGAGTCGATCTAGCCATGTCCGTCTGTCTGTCCGTCTGTATGAACACACAGATATCAGAGACTACAAGAGCTAGAGACTTCATATTTGGAACATTAGTTCTCCTAATCCCGGGACAGATCAAGTTTATTTCATTTGATCGATAACTCGTCGCATTCAAAAGTTATCGATAAATTTTGATTTTAGACTAGCGTTTTTGGGACATAACTTCAAAGTTATAAGAGCTAGAGACCCCAAATTTGGCATGTATAATCTCGAATAGCATACACATGTAACAAATATTTCACTTTTCGGGTACCACCCCCCAAAAGCCCCAAAAAAAAAAAAACGCATTTTTGAAGGTACGACCTTGCAATTTGGTTTGGTAACACATATTATCGACAATTGCTTGCCCCAAAAATTTCAATAAGATCGGACAATAAACACAAGTTATTTAAGATTTATCTTTCCATTGTGTGGGGCTCAGCGAAAAAGCAAGCTAACTGCTTAAACCGCTTGCACTGCTTGTACTGCTTGTACTGCAGCATGTGTGTGTTTAGAGTAGTACGAATGATTGTAAGGACTGGGTTCAGGGTATCTCGTAGTCGGGCACTCCCGACTAGAGCACTCTTACTTGTTTCTTATTCTTGCTTGTCAGCGTATTTCAAAACTGCTTGGTGGCGTAAGTATTAGAGTGCTACGCTGACAAATCCCAGCCGCGACTTAGTGATTTTAATTTTTTTTTTCCAATTTGTTTCAAATATATATCAAATAGCTTGAATTCAATATTTTAAAAGAAAAATTTAAATTCATATGATACCAATTCTTAAAGCAAAAAATAAATATAAATAAAAATAAATATTGAAATTTCAGTGGTGCAGTTGGCAGAGTGAAAATTGCCTAAAGGTTCGAAAAGAGTATAAAATCTTCGGCACTCCGAAGATAATCCTTCCCCACTTGTTTAATGTTTTATTTTTTATATTGGGGATGTTTGGTATGAAAATGTCTATCTTTTATTTTAGATTCTTTTTTGTTTTTTTTTTTTTTTAATTCATCACCGATCTCGTCGATTTAATCTGTAAGCATTACGTAATCGATTAGCTTCTCTTGATTGAGAAATGAGAAGACCTCGTTATGACACATTATTTTGGGTGGTGCTTGCGGGTTGAGCTGTGCTTCGTACGTTGGAAAATATCGTGCGACGCGGACTCCTCAATATTTCAAGTCACTCACATTTCGCTGGCATGTGATTATCGAGCTGCGCATTTTGCTACTATTTCGATTGCGGTTATATTGCAGTGGCCGGGAATGTAATGAATTAAAATTTTTAAAACAGAGTTGGACAAAGGAATTATTTCCTTAATGTCTTGGGCTTGGCAATTCCCAAATCAGCGTTTTTTAAGCAGTTGAATCCCACTGTTGCTATCCGTCAGTATGGCGATTTTCGGAAATCTGTTCTCTATGGCATGAGAAATTGCCCTATCCATTGCAATGAGCTCTGCGGACATGGAGGACAGGATTTTGTTAGTGAAAAACTGCCTACTCATCCTGACCGCTCATGCAAAAAGGCTGCGCGTGAATGCCTGTCAGTTACCGACCCATCATTATATCAGTGAAGTTTATTTCGAAATTTTTGTTTTTTAAAAAGGCCAACTTCTCCCTCAGGTATGGTATGATGGGCAGCATAGTTAGGATAGTAGTGCATTTTAGTAGACCTAAATTTTTTCTCAAGTGATGATTAAAGAGGTTCTGGATTTTTTTAAGGCCGTTTTAGAAAGGTTGCAGTAGGAAGAGCAAGGATGCACAATCCTACTGCGAACGAAATCTTTATATAGAACCAGGCCTTGTTTCGGGAGCACTCCGAATTGGCACCCACTGAGCAGTTTGAGAAAATCACATGTCCTGTTAACGTTTGACAGAGTCCTTTCAATGTACAGGTGTGCCGAATTATTGGCTGCCACTCTTCTGCCCAGGTACTGTATTGCCTCCGTATCCCTAATA
Organism: Drosophila flavopinicola; assembly: GCA_035042425.1. Taxonomy (NCBI): domain Eukaryota; kingdom Metazoa; phylum Arthropoda; class Insecta; order Diptera; family Drosophilidae; genus Drosophila; species Drosophila flavopinicola. Next base: position 477,833 of record JAWNLL010000296.1, on the reverse strand, counting down.
CGTTTCTCTCAAAGCATAACCTCTAGAGGCCTCCTTCTGCTGTTAAAATTAACTACTTTTAATTTGTCTGGGTAGAATGAAAGGTTCAACAAATTGCAATGGTGCTCAAAATTGCAAATCTTTCCTGATAATATGGCTCTAGTTTCGTCAAAGTTTCTGTGCGAGCAAACTAGAAAGAAATCGTCAGTGTATTGGAATAGCTGACAAGAGTCGTCGTTAAATTCGTGCAGCTTTGCCGTGTATAAATTGAAAAGCGTCGGACTCAGGCAGCTGCCCTGACCTCTGAGCCTCTGCTCACTTCCACGCCGCTTTTACCCTTTAACAGATGCCAGCGCCTCAGAAAGCTCGTGATCCATGCTATATGATGATTATTAAAGTTCATCCCTACCAACATATCCTCGAGGGTTCCTACATCCACACAGTCAATGTATTTGCTGAGTTCAAGGCAGGCTGCCACCACATGTCTACCCTGCGATTTTAAGTCCTGGAAAAAGTTAATGAGGTCATTGATGCGTTGCGCGGTGGACCTGTGTTTTCTAAAAGCGCAAGATCTAGGAGGTAGAAGGTTTTCTTTTAAAATGTGTGAGTCAAACTCGGCCTTGATGAGACCCTCAACGATCTTGAACAGGCAGCTTATAAGGCAAATGGGTATGAAGTTGCTAATGGAGGCCGTATCACAGTTCTTTTTAGGGATGGGAACGATGACCGCCTCCAGACGTGTCTAAGGATTCCTGGGTGAGTTCGACACCTGGGCCTTGCGATGGAATATAGAGCCCAATATTAAAAAACCCAACACGCCACCTTTGCACTCCGGCCTAGTCGCTCACGTTGGCTTAATCTATATGGTAGGAGGATCGCACACACTGATAACATTACTTATTTGGGAGTGACCCTGGACAGGCACATGGAGCAGCCATATCAAAAAAGTATGTGGAACAGTGAAGAAAAAACTGGGGAAATTGGACTGGCTCCTCAGACCAGGGAATGGTCTTTTCCTAAGAGCCAAGGTGCGGCTATTTAAGGCCATTATACTGCCAACGCTAAATTGGGGTATTACTTTCTGGGGGACTGCATGTGACACTACCCTAAGAAGAGTGGCAACATTACGTCAAAAATAAGAGTATCCTCAACGACCTTTAAATACCAACGGTGTGTGAGGTCATAAATAGAAGCTCCAACCGGTATCGCGCACGTTTGTTAGACCATACTAACCGCCTGGCTAGACAACTCTCAAGACCGGCGGGACATAGGAGACTAAAGCGCAAACACCCGTCCGTCCTTTGGATCCTTGGTCGGTCGCGGAATGGTCGGCAACTTTAGCAAATTATAGTAGTATCCATACCCGTGCTAACAACAGCGTCATCTCCCCACTGAGATGGGTTTTTAAAGTTTGAAATCATACCGACCTGGAAATAGGGAAAGTAAAAAAAAAACAAGTGAGAACGTTGCAGTCGGGCGGAGCCGACTGCGTAATACTCTTCTTCTTGTTACTCCCTCTAAAGATCGGCCAAAACTTTTGGGGCCACGCCCCCTCCCGCCCCCAAAAGTCGCGAAAGTTTATATCTTCCACAGTTTTAGAGCTAGAGTCACCAAAATTGGAAGATAGACTTCTTGTCACCCCCTCTACCGATCGGAAAATTTTTTGGGGCCACGCCCCCTCCCGCCCCCAAAAATCGCGAAAATGTGTATCTTCCACAGTTTTAGAGCTAAAATCACCAAATTTGGAAAATAGACTTCTGGTCACCCCCTCTTAAGATCGACCACGCCCCTCCCGTCCATAAAAACTTGGAAGGCCGATTTTGGGTCACCCTTACACCAGCAAAAATGTTCTGTTCACTTGCTTTCAGCTGTTCTTAAAATGGTATCAGAGTATTACGCAGTCGGCTCCGCCCGACTGCAACGTTCTCACTTGTTTTGCTTATCTTGTTCCGGTGCTTTTATTTGCAAGCATCTGCTTGTGCGTGTGTTCACTTGTGCATATTCTCTTTGTGCATCGCGCTCACCTAACTTTTTATACCCTGAACCCATTAAAAATGGGTAAAAAGGGTATTATTTGTAAAAAAGTGTGTAACAGGCATAAGGAAGCATCTCCGTCCATATAAAGTATATATATTCTTGATCAGTATTAACAGTCGATCTAGCCATGTCCGTCCGTCTGTTTGTCTGTCTGTCTGTATGTCTGTCCGTCTATAAGAGCTAGAGACTTCATATTTGAAATATAAGTTCTCGTAGTGCCGGGATAGTACAAGTTTATTTCATTTTATCCATAACTCGTCCCGTTCAAAAGTTATCGATTAATTTAGTTTTCAGACTAGCGTTTTTGTGCCATAACTTAAAACTTATAAGAGCTAGAGGTCCCAAACTTGGCATGTATAATCTCGAATAGCATTCACATGTAACAAATATTTCATTTTTTGGATACCACCCCCCAATCCCCCAAAAATTTGAGGTTATGACCTTGCAATTTGGTTTGGTCACACATTTTGTAGCCAATGTTATGTCCTAAAAATATCAGAAAGATCGGACAATAAACACAGAAGTTATTTAAGATTTTACTTTCCATTACATGTACATATGATAGATTAGTATGAATGTGTGAATGAATTTGTGTATTTACTCTAGTTTTGAGTTAAACTTAATTGCTTTATTTTTAATTCGCTTCAATTTTCTACGCCTCTCTTTGCTTTGCGCTCTCGCAAATTTTTCTATCATAATTGTGTAATTTGTTAGACCCCAGTATTCAATATGTCGTGCTGCAAACTATATTGCACTTTTAAGCAGGCTAATGATGCTGCACAGCCAGAATTTATTTTCTGTTGGTTGCGTGATAATGTTATGCATGTTAAATGTGCAGGTCTTACTGGTCGCGAATGTGACAAAGTCACCGCAATTGCTAAAAAATCGATAACATGTCGATACACCTCAAATCACAAATCGATTAAACGTGAATAACTCCCACAATTTTGAAGCTAGAGTAATAAAATTTGGTAGGTAAATTGCTGGTGACCTGGTGAAAAAATTGGATTCTAGGTTAATCGGCCACGCCCATTATTACGCCCACCAGCCCCCCTCCAAAATTAATTTGAAATGCTTATATCTCCCGCAGTTTTAGAGCTAAAGTCACCATATTTAGAATATATATTACTGGTGACGTCCTCTACAGATTACAGAAACAAAATTTAGACCACGCCCACTCCCACCCTCGTAATCGCGAAAATCGATATACATGAATGCACAATTCGATAACACGTGTATATTTCCCGCAATTTTGAAGCTAGAGTCCCCAAATTTGGAATTTAGACTAGGGCTGACCAGCCCAAAAGATTGCGTCCTGGATTTTCCGGCCACGCCCACTAGAACGCCCTCCAGCCACCCCACCCCCACGAAACACGGAAGCCTATATCTCGCACAGTTTAAGAGCTAGGGCCACCAAACTTTGAGGGTAGACTTCTGGCCAAGTCCTCTAAAGATCGGACAAAAAATTTTGGGGCCACGCCCCCGCCCGCCCCAAAAATCGCGAAAATGTATATCTTCCACAGTTTTAGAGCTAGAGTCACCAAAATTGGAGGATAGACTTATTGTCAACCCCCTCAAGATCGTCAAAAAATTTTGGGGCCCCGCCCTCTCCCGCCCCCAAAAATCGCGAAAACTTTTATCTTCCACAGTTTTAGAGCTAGAATCACCAAATTTGTGAGATAGACTTATTGTCAACCGCTCTAAAGATCGGCCAACATTTTTGGGGCCACGCCCCTCCCGCCTCCAAAAATCGCGAAAGCGTATATCTTCCACAGTTTTAGAGCTAGAGTCACCAAAATTGGAAGATAGACTTCTTGTAACCCCCTCTAAAGATCGGACAAAATTTTTGGTGCCACGCCCCCTCCCGCCCTCAAAAATCGAGAAAATGTATATCTTCCACAGTTTTAAAGCTAGAGTCACCAAAATTGCAGGATAGACTTATTGTCAGCCCCCCCCCAAAGATCGGCAAAAAAATTTGAGGCCACGACCCCTCCCGCCCCCAAAAATCGCGAAAATGTATATCTTCCACAGTTTTAGAGCTAAAATCACCAAATTTGGAAAATAGACTTATGGTCACCCCTTCTTAAGATCGACCACGCCCCTCCCGTCCCCAAAAACTTGTAAGGCCGATTTCGGGTCACCCATACACCAGCAAAAATGTTCTGTTCACTTCCTTTCAGCTGTTCTTAAAATGGTATCAGAGTATTACGCAGTCGGCTCCGCCCGACTGCAACGTTCTCACTTGTTTAGACAATGCTGTTGACATAGATTTAGCTATTAAAAAATTTTACGAAAACATATATGCGCTCTTTGGCGTTTGTATACCTAAATACGTTCGAACATCTGGTTTAAAGAAACCACCATGGCTCAAGACCAAGACTTTCTTACTTAAAAAACCAAAAATCAAAATGTTTTAAAAAATTTAAGAAGTCTGGCTCTAATTTCGATTTGTCAAAATACTCTATAGCCAAGTCAAACTTTTTTCTTCTAAGCTCTCAATGCTACGAGAATTATCTTGCTCGCTGCAAACGTCAGTTTAGTCCGGATCCTAAACAATTTTACGATTTTGTGAATTCTAAGCGCAAATCTTCTGGTTTGCTTTCTTCGTTTTTTCTTGGGATGGAAAAAGCTAGTAATGATTTTGCTGCTTCTGACCTATTTGCTAAATTTTTTCAGTCAACCTATTCCTCTGTCACCCCTACTAATGTGTCTTATCATTTTCAAATTTCGCCTTCTAACCACCTATTTACCCCAACCATCTCTAACACTTCACTTCTATCTTCTATTAAATCTCTAAAATCTTCTTTCTCTCCAGGGCCTGACAACATCCCTAGTTGTGTGCTCAAGGAGTGCTGTAATTCGCTTATTCAACCATTGCTAAAGCTTTTTCATCTATCCCTTGATTCTGCAGTCTTCCCATCTATATGGAAGGAATCGTTTGTGATTCATTTACATAAAAAAGGTGGGAAGTCAGATATTTCGAATTATAGAGGTATTGCAAAGTTATCAGCCATCCCAAAATTATTTTAAAAAATCCTTACTTCGACTTTGCAACATCTCTGTAAGTCGATTATTTCCCCTGCCCAACATGGTTTTTTTAAGAGTCGGTCCACCACGACCAACTTGCTTGAGTTTACCTCCCTGGTAAATGATGCATTTCTATCGAAAATGCAAGCTGATGTAATATATACTGACTTCAGTAAAGCATTTGACTCTGTTAACAATGATATCTTGCTATATAATCTTGATTGGTTAGAATTCCCTCCCTCATTTCTTTTATGGATTGTCACCTATTTGAAAGGTCGCACACAACGAATATTGCTTAGGTCATCTTCCTCGAGAATGGTTCACGTTACTTCTGGTGTACCTCATCTAGTCATCTTGGACATTTACTGCTTACTCATTTCATTAATGACCTGCCATCGTATCACACTCGTATTCTTATGTACGCAGATGATGTGAAACGATCCCTTCTATCATACTCATCTGCAAGATGAGTGGAGCTCTATGCAGCGTTGGGGTTCGGCCAATCAACTGCCTCAGAATTGTTCTAAATGTATGTTCATGACAATTGCAATGCATTTTTTTAACAGTTAAAGATTTTGGAATCATTTTTGATAGCAAGTTTACCTTTAATCTGCATATTTCGACTATCACTAATGAGGCCAAAAGTGTACTTGGCTTCATTAAGCGTTGGTCGAAAGAATTTAACGATCCTTTTACCACAAAACTGCTTTATTTATCACTAGTTCGGCCTATACTTGAATACTGCTCATGTATTTGGTGTCCGGGCAGAAGCAATTTCTGCACTTTGCCTTACGTAGACTTAACTGGGATCCCAATCTCCGTTTGCCATCATATTTTACTTATTAATCTTCCGTCGTTTCTTAACCGTACAACAACGCTTGGAGTTGTCTTCCTACACAAGTTAATTAACGGCGACATAGATTATTCCTTTCTGTTAGCTCGCCTAAACTTTTTTGTTCCTAGTAGGCCAATTAGAAACTACGTCCCTTTGATTTTACCTTCATGCATGATTGATTACACTTTTCAAGGCCTACAACAACGTGGTCCATGTAATCTCGGTTGAGCTCTATCCCATTAATAAAATCTTATATTCTTTTGTATTTACGGGATTCCTCTGCACGTGTTTAGTTAAATCTTTTTTCCCTTTTTTTCAGACTATATCTTAATTTTGGTACTTTATTTTTCTTTATTCTCTCTCTATCTTCTATTTCTCTTTTTATATCTTATAATTAATAATAATATACTTCCTAAAATTATATACTAACTCAAAATAAATATATTTTTTTCTCTTCTTATTAACAAACTTCTAAACATTTTTTTTATTTATTTTTAGCTGGAATGGGTTTTTCCCAATGTTTGTAACAAATGTTGGACCAATGCTTCATCGACTTTGAAGGTAGATTACTGTTAACACCGGACATTTCACCTGTTTTCGGCCGTTCTTGCAATAGTGTCAGAGTATTACGCAGTCGGTTACGTCCGAGTGCAACTTTCTTACTTATTATATAATAGTATGTCGTTGTTCAAAAAGACAAATTTCTTGTATAAATCGACAAATTTTAAGAAAACTCTGGATTTTATTGGATATAGCGCCTGAACTAATAATCCGATTATACAGTGATACATTGGTAGTTGGTAGCATTTCTTATTAATTTTCATAAAAAGTTAGCTGCTTTACAACCATAAAAGCTAAATCGGAGGTATTGACATTTTTCTAAATATGTTTTCGAAGTAATTGTAAAACAAGTGGGGAAGGATTATCTTCGGAGTGCCGAAGATTTTATACTCTTTTCGAACCTTTAGGCAATTTTCACTCTGCCAACTGCACCACTGAAATTTCAATAGTAGTAAAAAATCGTTTTATCTTGTGTTATTTATTTTTTTGCTTTAAGAATTTGTATCATATGAATTTAAATTTTTCTTTTAAAATATTGAATTCAACCTTTTTGATATATATTTGAAACAAATAATTAGAAAAAAAATGAAAATCAATAAGTCGAGCTGTCACCAGACGGAATGGAATGCCACTGGCATCATTGGCAAGACCTTGGAGGTCGAACATCTTATTCAGGAAAAGGATATTTATATCCTCCTTGTTTCAGAAACACACTTCAACAGCCGCTCCTCCTTCCGCATCCATGGTAATGATGTTCACTGTGCCAATCACCCGGGTGACCGTCTCCTTGGTGGTGCTGCAGTCATCGTTGGACTTTCACCTCAGTGGTACTATTGCTGAGCCTCATCTACACACTATTTCTATTTCCTTGGTCACCGGTATTTATGTGTATTGCCCCCTGGACATGTTCAATGCTGGACTTCGGGAGAGTATCATCGCCTATTTGGCTCTATGGGCAACCATTTCTTTATTGGCGGCGATTGTGATGCGCATCATCAAATTTGGGGTTGCAGGCGCTCGTGTATAAGAGGAGATACTCTGATGTCACTGGTATCAGGCTCCAATCTTCAGGTCTTAGCCACCGGCATGCACACACATTTTCTGGGAAATATCCGTTATCTCCCCACGGCCATCGACTTCGCGGTCTACAAGGGCATCCTCTGCAACCACCGCACAATTTCAGAGTGTATGGGTTTATCCTTTGATCACATCCCGTTGCTGGTTTACTTTTGTGTGTCCGCCTATGTGGTTACCGCCAAACCTATGATTCACCCCCGTGGCTCGAATATAGAGGACTTTGGTACTAGGCTCTTGACACTAGCTATTGCTAACCCTCTCCCTCTTGACACTCCTTCTGACATTGAGGCTTTTGCTCAAGATCTAGTTGACAAGATTCACCTTGCTGCTCCTGCTACTGGAACCCCATCCGCACCTCCGTCATCTTGGGCATCCCCTCTAACCCTGAGATTTCGACTTTGGCTAGACGAGGGAATTCTCTGCGTCGCGAGTGGATGTGGACGCGTCATCTGCTGGATCTGGCCAGGTTGAAAGCCGCTGTCTCAAATCTTAGGCGTGTGCTTAAGTCTGCTAAGTCGGAGTTCTTTGTAAACAAGCTCAACGCCATCGACCCTGACGAGGAACATGGTTTTGCGTTGTGGAAGTGCACCCGTAGCATCAAGCGACAGCCTCTTTGCAGGCTCCCTCTTAAGCGTAGTGATGGTACATGGGCTCGAATTGATAACGATATAGCTGAAGTTTTTGCGAATTTGGCGACCAGACAAGAGGTAAGAACCACCGACTCGAGGATTGGCTTATCCTTCGGCCCCTCCCATTTTGTCCAGCCGGATAACGAAGATGAGGTTCATTCTCAAATAAAGAGGTTGATTCTCTCTAAGGCACCTGGAATGGATTCTATTGATGGCAAAGTGGCCAAGGCACTACCCAGCGTAATTGTCTCACAGCTTTGTCGGCTGTTCAATGCCGTACTTGACTTGGGTCATTTCCCGGCCCCATGGAAGCGCGCTCTTATTGTTATGGTGCCAAAGAAAGGCAAGGATCCCCACAATCCGGACTCTTTCAGGCCGATAAGTCTCCTGCCTACTTTTTCGAAGGTCTTTGAGAGAATCTTTTTAACCCGTCTTCTGGCCGTTGACGCTTTTGAAAATGCGCTACCAGACCATCAATTTGGCTTCCGAGGACGCCATAATGCGATTGAACAAATCCATCGTGTTGTAAGCCACATCCTCAGCGCCTTCGAAAAGAAAAAATACTGTGCCGCAGTTTTCCTGGACATTCGGCAGGCCTTTGATAGGGTCTGGCACGAGGGCCTCTGCTACAAGCTAATGCCGCTGCTCCCCGAAGGTCTCTGGAAGGTGCTTGTCTCTTTCCTGGAAGGCAGAGCATTTGCTGTCGAATACAGAGATGCCCGGTCCGGAATGCGTCCTATTCGGGCTGGTGTACCTCAGGGTAGTATTCTTGGACCAATACTATACACTGTATTTACGGCGGATCTTCCCATCCTCAATACACGCGGATCATTGACGGCAACATATGCTGACGACACAGCTTTCCTAGCTTCTAGCAGTTACTCAACGACTGCCTCCAGACGTGTCCAAGGATTCCTAGATGAGTTCGAGTGCTGGGCCTCGCGATGGAATATAGAGCCGAATATTGAAAAAACCCAACACGCCACGTTTGCACTTCGGCCTGGTCGCTCACGTCGGCTTTATCTAGATGGTAAGAGGATCGCGCACAATGATAACATCACTACCCAGGACCTTTCGTTTGTCAGCGCAACTTTTTGCCCCTTACGCCACATATCATATGATTTTAAATGTTTCTTTTGCTCGTATGCTCCTGTTCTTTCAAAATATTTAATGACGCATATCTTCGCTAATTATTACACAATCGTTTACAATTTTAAACATTGATGAGTTATAAGGATGTTAAGTACAAGGAAATTGAATGCGAAAGCTTTAAAAACATGGGATATATGGCCAAAACCGACTTCGAGTTGTATGGCAGCTATAAGATATACTGGTCCCATCTGGCTGGTTTCGTATAATGTGCTGTCCCTTTGAATAATAGGTATCTCTGCAAAGTTTCATCGCGATAGCTTTCAAAACATTTGCTTTATGGCATAAACCGACTTCCAGTTGTCTGGCAGCTATAAGATATAGTGGTCCGACGTCTCTGTGCAAAGTCTTATCACGATAGTCAACAACTGAGGGACTAGTTTGCATATTAACAGACGGACATGGCTAGATCAATATATGTTGTCATTTTAAGCATACTGGCAGTAACTTTTGGGGGTCTCCGACACTTCCTTCTATGCGTTACACACTTCAGACAAAACGCCGTCACTTTGTTTTAGGTTTGCAACGTTGAAGCTAGAGTCCACAAATTTGGAATTTAGACTAGGGCTGACCAGCCCAAAAGATTGCGTCCTGGATTTTTCGGCCACGCCCACTAGAAGATACAAAATTGTGTGGGCCCTCCCGCAACCAAAAGTCGCGAAAATCCACTGTTTTCGAGCTAGAATAACCAAACTTGGAAGGTTGATTTCTAGCAAACACACCTAAAGATCGGTCAAAAATGCTTTGGGGCGCCGCAGCCTCCCGCGAAAAACTATATCCCCCACTGTTTTCGAGCTATAGTCACCAAACTAGAAAGGTAGATTCACCAGCAAATATATTTTGTTCCACCTGCTTTCAGCTGTTCTTACAATGGTATCACAGTATTACGCAGTCGTCTACGCCCGACTGCAACGTTCTTACTTGTTCAAACTTAATTTGTCTATCAAAATAATTTAAAGGTATATCAGTTAATTGTGTGCAAGCTTGATTATCTAGTTGTGCACTAATGTAGTTTAGTTGTGTAATTGTCTTTTTGATATGTAATATTTGCAATCATTATTTCTTCTGAATCGAACTGTAGACGTGAAAGAGCGAGCATCCGTGAAATGATTATCTTTGGCTTATATGTATTTAAAATTAAAGTCATATTCGCTTAATTTTATCTTCCAATTTTGGTGTTTCATATAATGCTTTTTTATGTTGCTTAACCAAATTGAAGATCGCTTAGTACTTAAAATATAATTTTTTCCCGAAAATATATGGCCTAAAGTATGAAGGTGCCCATAAAATACCTAACAATTATTTTTATATTGTACTTCGGCTACAATGATTCATTGGGCTTAGTGCTCATTCTATTGTACATTTTGCTTGAACTGTTTATATATTTGTGAATTATTATTATAATTTTAAAAACATTTATGATCAAAGTGATTCTTATAAATTTGTGGCGGATAATGTTGATTATTATGATAATTGTTATATTTTGGAGACCTGTTTTGATCAAAATGATTTTATCTTTGATTCTTAAGCATTTGTTGCTTATAGTGATTATTAGTTGGAAAGTTTTGATAAAAATGGTAAGAGTTTTGATTCGAGTTTGAGTTTCTTTTGTTATTATTATTATTTTCAAATTTGCGATTCGATTCATTTTTATATTCTGACCCATTAAAAATGGGTAAAAAGGGTATTCTGGTTTTATACAGAAGTATGTAACAGGCATAAGGAAGCATCTCCGACCATATAAAGTATATATATTCTTGATCAGTATCAACAGCTGAGTCGATCTAGCCATGTCCGTCCGTCTGTCCGTCTGTATAAACACGCAGATATCAGAGACTATACGAGCTAGATAATTTTGGAATATAAGTTCTCGTAGTTCCGGGACATTACAAGTTCATTTCATTTTATCGGTAACTCGTCCCGTTAAAAAGTTATCGATAAATTTCGACTTCAGACCAGTGTTTTTTGGCTACAAATTGAAAGTTATAAGAGCTATATGCCCCAAATTTGGCATGTATTATTTCGAATATCACACACATATTACAAATATTTCCCTTTTTGGATACCGACCCCCAAAAAGTAAAAAAGAACGCATTTTTGAAGTTATGACCTTGCAATTTGGTTTGGTCACACATTTCATAGCCAATGTTATGTCCTATTTCAGAAAGATCGGACAATAAACACAGATTCTATTTAAGATTTTACTTTCCATTACATGTATGTATACACACTGATAGATTAGTATGAATGTAACGACTGTGTTCAGGCTCTCCTAGTCTGGCTTTCCCGCCTAGAGCACTGCTGTTTTATAATATACTATAATATAATATGCTACTGTAGATATATAATATCTCCCAATAATCATAATAAATCGGTCTGGGTATTTCTTTTGTATGCAATCTTTAGTTGTTTTATGCATATCTTCAGTATACACTATTTTGTTATTATTGTCATTTTCTAAATCTTACTTATTATCAAAAAAAAGGATGATTTTTAGTCGATCTCTTCGCAGAACTTATACAAATTTGCAGTGTAGTTGGTATTGAAAGGATGTCTTAGCATCTCTTCAATCTGCGTATGTGGCTTGTATTCGTTGATTACCATTTCCTTCAGGAATGCCCAATTTTTTGGTGACACCAGTTCAATTGAGGTGCTCAAAATAATCCCGAAGCTGGAAATACTCCTGGAAACTGGTAACATACGAGGCCCACGACAACCAATGCCTAATGTTGGCTACGTACCATTTCAGAGCCATCCCTTGTAGAAGTTCCGGAATGGCTCTGGGAACGAGGTCCAGACTTAGCCCGTATGACCACTTTACCTGCTCCGCTGATCCCGGGACAGATCAAGTTTATTTCATTTTATCGATAACTCGTCCCGTTCAGAAGTTATCGATGGGCCATAACTAAAAAGTTATAATAGCTAGAGGCCCCAAATTTGGCATGTATAATCTCGAATTTCATACACATGTTACAAATATTTCACTTTTTGGATACGACCCTCCGATCGCCCCAAAAGTTAAAAAAAAAACATTTTTGATGGGATGACCTTGCAATTTTGTTTGGTCACTCATTTTATAGCTAATGTTATGTCCTAAAATTTTCAGAAAGATCGGAAAATAAACAGAAGTTATTTAAGATTTTACTTTCCATAGATTCGATAGATTAGTATGAATGAATGGATGGACTGGGTTCAGGGTATCTTCTAGTCGGGAACTCCCGGCTAGAGCACTCTTACTTGTTTAATATTGTGTCTTTCATTTCTACGTATGTTCAAATATCTGTTAAGAAAATAAGAGACTTAATGATTCTCGCCCCTAACTTAACGTATTCTCTCGGGATTCATTTGCTTATATTCGATTGTTATTCGGGTTTTGGTAAAGAAGCGAGTCTCGGTTTGATGATCTGAGTTAATTTGTATACTCTGATTCTGAAGGTATTCATAGTATATTGGGTTTGTCGAATGCCTGTCAGGCTATCCGTCCGTCCGTCTGTTCGTCTGGATGAACGAACGTATTTCCGAAACTTTATAAGATAGAGACTTGAAATTTTTTGTGTTATAATTTTAGTTATCTGCTTCAGATCAAGTTTGATCCAAATTTGTGCCACGCCCACTGGGAGACTGGCAAATCGATAACATGTCGATACACCTCAAAGCACAAATCGATAAAACGTGAATATTTCCCACAATTTTTAAGCTAGAGTCATCAAATTTGGTAGATATGTTGCCGATGAATTGGATCTTAGGTTTTTCGGCCACGCCCACTAGTAGGCCCACCAGCCCCCCCCCCCCACAATATTAATTTAAATGCTTATATCTCCCGCAGTTTTAGAGCTAAAGTCACCATATTTGGAATATATATTACTGGTGACGCCCTCTACAGATCACATATCTTCCGACCACACCCACTCCCGCCCCGGTAATCGCAAAAATCGATATACACGAAAGCACAAATCGATATCATGTGTATATTTTCCCCAGCTCGTGTCAACAGATTTTGAATTTAGACAGAGTCTGACCAGCCCAGAAGATTGTATCCTGGATTTCTCGGCCACGCCCCCACGAATCACGGAAGCCTAAGTCTCGCACAGCTTAAGAGCTATAGCCACCAAACTTTAAGGGTAGACTTCTCTGAAGCTCGGCTCCCCCCGCCCAAAAAAATCGCGAAATTTTGTGTCTTGGACAGTTTTAGAGCTAAGGTCACCAAATTTAAAAGATAGACTTTTGGTAACCCCTTTTAAAGATGTCCGCACCCCCCAAACCAAAATCGTAAGCTGGTACCATTCAAAATGGGTAAAAAGGGTATAATGAAGTTGTGCAAAAGTATGTAACAGGCATAAGGAAGCATCTCCGACCATAGTAAAAGTATGTATATTATTGATCAGTATCAACAGCCGAGTAGATCTAGCCATGTCCGTCTGTCTGTACGAACACACGGATATCAGAGACTACAAGAGCTAGAGACTTCATATTTGGAATATAAGGTCTCCTAATCCCGGAACAGATCAAGTTTATTTAATTTTATTGATAACTCGTAGCGTTTAAAAGTTATCGATAAATTTCGATTTCAGACTAGCGTTGTTGGGACATCTCGAATAGCATACACATGTAACAAATATGTAACTTTTTGGATACCAACCCCCAAAAACGCATTTTTGAAGGTACGACCTTGCAATTTTGCTTGGTCACACATATTATCGACAATTGTTTGCTCCAAAAATTTCAATAAGATCGGACAATAAACACAGAAGTTATTTAAGATTTATCTTTCCATTGTGTGGGGCTCAACGAAAAAGCAAGCTAACTGCTTAAGCCGCTTGTACTGCAGCATGTGTGTGTTTAGATTAGTATGAATGATTGTAAGGACTGGCTTCAGGGTATCTCGTAGTCGGGCACTCCCGACTAGAGCACTATTATTTTAAGATTTTACTTTCCATTACATCTATGTATATACACTGATAGATTAGTATGAATGTAAGGACTGGGTTCACGGTATCTCTTAGTCGGGCACTCCCGAATAGAGCACTCTTACTTGATATACTCTTTTCGAAGAAAATAGTATATTAAGTTTGTGCTGAAGCTTGTAACGCATAGAAGGAAGCGTCTGAGACCCCTTAAAGTTACTGGCAGTATGCTTAGAAAAACAAAACAAATTGATCTAGCCATGTCCGTCTGTCTGTCTGTCTGTATGTATGCAAACTAGTCCCTCAGTTTTTGAGCTATCACGATGAAACTTTGCACAGACACTTATTATTCAAGGGGACAGCACATTGGTCAGAGCCGGCTGGATCGGTCCACTATATCTTATAGCTGCCATACAACTTGAAGCTGGTTTTGGTCGTAAATCCCATGTTTTCGAAGCTATCGCGATAAAACTTTGCACAGACACTTGTTATTCAAGGGGACAGCACATTGGTCGGAGCCGGCTGGATCGGACCACTATATCTTATAGCTGCCATACAACTCTAAGTCGGTTTGGGCCATAAATCCGATGTTTTCAAAACAATTGACTTAAATTTCCTTGTACACTTGAACATCCTTATAACTCATCAATGGGTAAAATCGCAAATCGATTGTGTCATAATTAGCGAAGATATGCGTCATTGAATATTTTGAAAGAACATGTGCATAAGAGCAAACTAAGTCAAGCGCAAGTAAGCTTTTGATAGTCTGCTCTTCAAGCGATTTTGTCATCGATCATTAAAAATAATTGTAGCGTAAGCGATAAATAGGCGCCCTGGCAAGCGAAGGTTCTGGTTCGATTCCTAGCGGCGACCAATAATTATTTTCATTTTTTCTTATTCTGCTTTTCAAATATAAAATAACTGTAATCAAATTCATTTGCTACCAATGTCTTAGAACAAAAACAATGCCACGCGAAATAACAAATGCTCAGTATAATCGAGTTTGTCAGCGATTTTTAAAACTGCTTGGTGTAAGTAGGTGAGTGCTGAAATCAAAACAAGTTAGCTTTTGACAGTCTGCTCTTCAAGGGATTTTGTCATCGATCATCAAAACTGCTTGTGCTTGTTCTGACAAACGAAAGCTCGCGGGTACGAAACTCAGCGGCGACTGGGTATTACACATACAACGCAAAACAAATGATCAGTATAATCGAGTTTGCTGGGCTGACAAACGGGAGAACATGGTTCAAATCCCAGCCGCGACTTATTGCTTTTTATTTTTTTTCTAATTGTTTGTGTTAGATATATATCAAATAGCTTGAATTCAATAATTTAAAAGAAAAATTTAAATTCATATGATACCAAGTCTTGAAGCAAAAAAAATACATGCCACGCGATAAAGCGATTTTTTACTACTTTTGAAATTTCAGTGGTGCAGTTGGCAGAGTGAAAATTACCTTATGGTTCGAAAAGAGTATAGAATCTTCGGCACGCTGAAGATAATCCCTTCCCACTTGTTTTATTAAAGTTTGGTTTGTAATTGTTGACCGTTGAAATTAAGGTCCTAGAATGTTGAAAGCCAATTATTCATAATAAATGTTTCTGTATTTTTCGACACCATTAACGGTTTCTTCTTATCACATTGGTTATTTTGCGTGTTTATACTCTGATACCGAAGGTACTCATAGTATATTGGTTTTGTCGAATGTCCGTCAGGCCGTCCGTCTGTCCGTCTGGCCGTCTGTCCGTCTGTCTGTCTGGATGAACGCACGTATTTCCGAAACGATATTAGATAGACTCTTGAAATCTTTTGCGTTATGATTATAGCTATCTGCTTCAGATCAAGTTTATTCCAAATTTATGCCACGCCCACTGGGAGGCTGGCAAATCGATAACATGTCGATACACCTCAAATCACAAATTGATTAAACGTGAATAACTCCCACAATTTTGAAGCTAGAGTAATCAAATTTGGTAGGTATATTGCTGGTGACCTCCCGAAAAAATTGGATCCTAGGTTAATCGGCCACGCCCATTATTACGCCCACCAGCCCCCCTCCAAAATTAATTTGATTAATGCTTATATCTCCCGCAGTTTTAAAGCTAAAGCCACCATATTTGGAATATATATTACTGGTGACGTCCTCTACAGATTACAGAAACAAAATTTCGACCACGCCCACTCCCGCCCCCGTAATCGCGAAAATCGATATACATGAATGCACAATTCGATAACACGTGTATATTTCCCGCAATTTTGAAGCTAGAGTCCCCAAATTTGGAATTTAGACTAGGGCTGACCAGCCCAAAAGATTGCGTCCTGGATTTTCCGGCCACGCCCACTAGAACGCCCCCCAGCCACCCCGCCCCCACGAAACATGGAAGCCTATATCTCGCACAGTTTAAAAGCTAGGGCCACCAAACGTTGAGGGTAGACTTCTGGCCAAGTCCTCTAAAGATCGAACAAAAAATTTTGGGGCCCTGCCTCCTCCCGCCCCAAAAATCGCGAAAGCTTATATCTTCCACAGTTTTAGAGCTAGAGTCACCAAAATTGGTAGATAGACTTCTGGTCACCCCCTCTTAAGATCGACCATGCCCCTCCCGTTCCCAAAAACTTGGAATGCCGATTTCGGGTCACCCAAACACCAGCAAAAATTTTCTGTTCACTTGCTTTCAGCTGTTCTTAAAATGGTATCAGAGTATTACGCAGTCGGCTCCGCCCGACTGCAACGTTCTCACTTGTTTTTAATTATGTTAGTCGTGCTAGAAATAAAAAGTCGACACATTAACTGTAGTCGTTTAATTTATTTTTAAGAATCATTGTATTTAAAACACGAGTCGGTAAATTGTTGATTCTTATTTTAAATAGTAAAATGGTTTTGTATCGTACAGGCAGAAGGAAGCATCTCCTACCATATAAAGTATATATATTCTTGATTAGTATCAACAGCCGAGTTGATCCAGCCATGTCCGAGTGTCTATATGAACGCGCGGTTAT
Source organism: Drosophila flavopinicola (assembly GCA_035042425.1). NCBI lineage: Eukaryota > Metazoa > Arthropoda > Insecta > Diptera > Drosophilidae > Drosophila > Drosophila flavopinicola. The sequence continues at coordinate 460,637 of JAWNLL010000296.1, read as the reverse complement.
CAGAGGCTATAAGAGGTACAGATATTTGGAAAATAAGTTCTCAAGTTTATTGCATTTTTTCAATAACTCGCCCCGTTCAAAAGCTACCGTTAAATTTCGATATCAGACTAGATTTGGGACATAACTTAAAAGTTTTAAGAGCTATAGTCTTCAATTTTGGTATATATAATCTCAAATAGCATAAACATTTAACATATAGTTCTTTTTTTAGATACCATCCCCAATCCCCCCAACAGTAAAAAAACGCATTTTTGTGCTTGCAATTTGGAATCACACATATTAATGCAAATTGTATGCCCAAAAAACGTCAATAAGATCGGACATTAAACACAGGCACTCTCGACTAGAGCAGTCTTACTTGTTATACTCTTTTCGAAGAAAATAAAATTAAAACTTTTACTTATTATTATTAGAACTTATATTCCAAATATGAAGTGCCTAGCTCTTGTAGTCTCTGATATCCGCGTGTTCATACAGACAGACAGACGGAAATGGCTAAATCGACTCGACTGTTGATACTGATCAAGAATACATATGCTTTATACGGTCGGAGATGTTTCCTTATGCCTGTTACATACTTTTGCACAACTTCATTATACACTTTTTACCCATTTTTAATGGCTTCAGGGTATAAAAATAAATGCCACGCTATAAAACGATTTTTCACAGCATATGAAATTTCAGTGGTGCTGTTGGCAGAGTGAAAATTGCCCAAAAGGTAAGGAAAAGAGTATAAAATCTTCGGCACGACAAAGATAATCCTTCCCCGCTTGTTTTTAAACTCTTTTCGAAGTAAATAGTATATTAAGTTTGGGCTGAAGCGTGTAATGTATAGAAGGAATCGTCGGATACCCCCAAAAGTTACCTCCACTATGCTTAAAATGACAAAACAAATTGATCTAGACATGTCCGTCTGCCTACCATACATACGGTATCTAGTCCCTCAATTTTTTAGCTATTGCCATGAAACTGTGCACAAAGACTTATTATTCAAAGAAACTGCACATTGGAGCCGGCCGGATCGGACCACTATATCTTAAAGCTGCCATTCAACTGGAAGTCGGTTTTGGCCATATCCGATATTTTCCAAACTATCGCCTTAAATTTTCTCTTACATATTTAGAACTCATCGATGTTTAAAATTTCAAATTGATTGAGTCATAAATAGCGAAGAATATTTTGCAAGAACAGGTGCATACGAGCAAACAAAGCCATGTGCGTGTTTTTAGCAGAGTGCTCTTTAAGCGATTTTGCCATTGAACATCAAAACGGTATAAATATCAGAGCTATGATCTACGCAATTCGAACCCACACAAAGAGGCGGACATATAGAGATCAATTTGTTTTGTTATCCCAAGTTTTTATGCAAGTATTTGGTACTCGTGAGTTGTGTGCATATATCTTTGACTGCTTATAAGTATTTTGATCAATTTTGCCAATATGAGCCAAGAGGCTAACAATTATGCTCTAATTTGTATTTTTAGCAAACAACGTACAGGTATTAATGTATTTCTTATTAATGCTCAAAGTTGAACCAATAAGACATGTTTATGAGCTTTGTCATTCTTTTGTCAACTAATTTGTGTGTCTGAAACGTGGTTTGTGTCAAATACGTGTGACTTTCTGATTAACTGTGATGGATATGTCTTTCGTTCTGATCGTGAGGGGAATACTCGCGGGTATGGGTTTGGTATAAAGACAATATTTGTTACATGTGTTTACTACTCGAGATAATACATAGTATTGAAAAAATTAAATTTTTTGATTTTTTCTTAAAACGTCAAACAAATTTGGTTTTTTATTTCGTTTTATGACTCTCAAAGAACGAAATTCTCATTTTATGGTCAAGAGCTAGTAACTTCGTTATTAATTCACCGATTTTAATAAAAGGACATACAGCTTCAAAACAAACTTAAAAAATTTCGTCTTATGGCTTGAGGCTTTATTAAAGTCGGCTAGACTATATCCATTCGGATCTGTCGCTGTTACGCGAAAGATGTTCTAGAAGGATGTGACTCTGACATGTCGGAGCTAGTCAGGGATCTAGACCACCTCGACACCATCGATGAGGACTTCCTATTGGAAGGCTAATTCGAGGATGTAGATCAAAAAGTAGTGGTGGTTAATGATAAAAATGTTTCTGAGATTTCTTTAGATTAACCTTCAAAACGACAAAGCAACAGCCGCTGCTCTCCTTCTCCGCCTAGGAGACTCCAAGGCGGAGTCGATGCCGTACTCATTCAGGAACCCTGGCTAAGCGTGGACTGTAAAACTGTAAAACGCATATTTAAATCCTGCTTCCAAGCACTCCCCCAGAGGGACCCATACTCCAGATTTCAATAAAACACTCTTCAGAAATTTCACTCACTCATGTGAGAGTGCCCTTCCGCAAGTAGAGGGGAAAGAAAAGCCACTATGGTGCTCCGTACAATTTGGAGAGCTCCACAACAAATCCAGGAATCTCTTCAACGCGGCCAAATCTGTCAGCGATGCCCAGGCATGGAATCGTTACATATCCAGCCTTTCGATCTGTAAAGAGGCTCTACGTCATGCAAAAAGAACTTAATGTCAAAATTGCTGCTTCGACATCCAAAACACCAACTACCCTGGGCTATATACGTAAGCCCGATGACTGGTGGACTTCCTCAAGCTAAGAGTCACTGGAGCTACTTGTAAACACATATTTTCCAGGCTGCACGGACATGCCTACAACCCCCGTAGAGAACACAGAGTCTCGGGTTTCTCGTATCTGCTCTCTGACAGCAATATCTCCTGGTCAATTAACAGCTTTAAGTCCTACAAATCACCTGGCACAGACATTATCATTGTGACCAAAATACAACACGCTGAAGTTACGGTCATGAAATGTCTAAAAGGTCTTTTCCTCCGTGTACTCTTAACGGCCTCAATCCCAAAGACTTGGCTTCAGTCCAAAGTCGGATTTACACCGGAGATCAGCAAAGCCTCACACGCCATCCCAAGTGACAACAGACCCATCAATCTATCGTATTTGCGATTGAACGTCTGCTGGGACCACTTCTCAAATTCTGGACATGTCTATAGGAAAGGAAAATCAATTGAAGCGGCTCTCCATGCTGTTACTGGAATTATTGAGAAATCTCTTAAATTAAAAGAATTATCTCTAGTATCTTTTTTTGATACAGAAGGGGCTTTCAACAACATTACCTCAAACACAATCGCCGACGCATTAACGAATCTGGGAGTCGATACCCAGACCGTGGACCTTAAAGATCAGTTGCTTCGTAGCAGGATCGTCAGGGCTTTACTGGGATTGTCGTCAATCTCTAGGCTCGTCAGTTGAGCACCCTATGGAACGTAGCACTTAATGAACTACTGCGCTCGATGTAGGAGGCAGGCTGTTGCGTGATTTCAGATGCGGAAGACGTTCCTATTGCCTTTGTCTCACAGAGACACTCAACGCCTCGTCGAACTGGACATCTGAAAAAGGACTAGGAGTAAATCCGGGCAAGATGGATCAAGTCATCTTCACCAGGAAGTACAAAATTCCCTCTCTGATCCCCCATTCACTAAATGAAATACAACTCTCCTTCAAGACTTCGGCAAAATACCTAGGGCTGATACTAGATAGTAACCTCAATATCGCAGGTCCGGTGAGGAAAATCCATTGTGTTCAATTGTGGGACACTCTCTCATTCCGAGATTCACCGATTACTGCAGGCCGCAGGCCCACCTGAGAGGATTGGAGTATAGGCCCACCATGACCACTCGAATGCATCAGGATTTACACAGACGGTTGATGCTTGACAACGAAGGTGGTGGCGTTTTCAGCAACGAACCACCCATTAGGAAATATTTTTGACTCAAGCGGATCCAGATAAGGAAAATACTGGTATTTCCATGTCCAGCTGTAATCTAAACGTTCGCACCCACTTGGAGCTCGAGGCAGACAAAATATGACAGAGCACGACCAACATGCAAGACCGCTCAAAAAACCTGGCCAAGACGCTGTAAACAGCGGTTGATGGAGCTCTGTCAATTTAATAGAATTAACTGTCCCACTGTAGTGCGCGCACTCAGAGGCCACTAGATAGTATAAACACATGCTGCTAGACTAGTAGTCCACTGCAACGAGTTTTGTAGAAGCTGTCGTGATGTGGAATAGAAGAAAACTGTTTCTCACCTCTTCTGCAACTGCCCGTCGCTTTGCAAAACAAGAAACCGACATATTGTTGCCTACCTTTTGGTATATCTGTTCAAACTTTCGACTAATTTGGGAATATGGATAGTCCTAGACATTCCTCAAATGTATTCAGCCGTCAGTAGACGAAATGGGACCAGCCCATTGCTGCATCACAATGAGCCAGTAATGGCCTATGTAAGGCACCCACGACTGCCGATTATCCTACTTAAGGCCACCCATGACACTATTCAATGGCGATATGGCTAGTTATGAATCCGAATTGATGATTAGGAAGCGCTTGCTCGAAAGCATCAACGCTCATCAAATTTCACAGAAGCATTCTCACAAACATTTTTGAAAATGTTGGAAGAAAACTGATGAGGCGGAATGCTTCTTGAAAAGCTTTTTCTATTGGGAAGTGTGAAAGCTGGTGAAAGCATTGGTAAAGCATTGCTTTAAAATTACTCGCAAATACTGCAACAGCTTCATCGGTTATGGCTCTAATGGTTTAACCATCCATGCCATCGAGTCCAGGAGCTTTGCTGGAATTGAGTCGTTTAATCTGCTCGGTAACTTCCGACATGTCGATTGGGGGAATAAGAGCATACAGGCTGCGGAGGAGTCCAGCAAAGGTGGTTGTGGCTAGCCCTTCCTCGTCAGTTGCCAGATCAACTGGAGTAAACTTCTCACAGAGATCATTGGTAAGCAATCTCGGCAATGTTCAAATCCGACGTGACTCAGGTTCCGTCCCTGCGAAGTGAAAACCTTTTAATGGGTTGCCTCTTGAGCCCCCGGGTGCGTTCTCAAAGGACGTAACCTCTGTTGTGATCCGGATATATAGCTAGGACTTAGAATCAAAGAATTAACCAGTAGTTCATCTCTGGGCGTGTGCGGGTGGGCAGTAGATTGATCACAACATTACCAAGATCCAACGTAACCCAGGCGGCAACTGACTGGAAATGCTCATGTTCGATAACCTAATGCTAATAGTAACTTAAGTTAGAAATATATTAAATCGCAGCGCCTCCACGCAGTCGGTCAGCAGGATGGTTAGCGAGCAGGAGATCATACTTAAAAATTCGTAAGTGTGACAGACAATTTAAGTGTGTCTCACTGATAAGCATAATGTCAATACTGTTAGTTTGGATCGCGCGAAGAAAGAGGAAAAGCAGATGGGTCTGCAGGTTATAGCAGCTTCTCCATGTAAGAGAACTGGGGATGCGCATCTGCTTGTGGAGCAGCTTGCAGGTAAAAAATCAGACGTATCAGTTAATCCTGAGAAAGTTGGTAAGGCTCTGGAGCTGCACTGAGTCAATTCCGACCAGGTTGCTGTAGGAGTTACACTGATTTCAAAACTAGTCCATTCAGAGGGATCATGGTCAACCGAGAGGCCAGCGTGATCAGGCTGAAGCTGTTCACATCTTGAACTGGTTTGGAAAGATTCCAGACATAATCATAGGCACGGCATCCTCGTAGGTAACAGCGTGATTGGAACTGCAGTTAATGCAAGGCATTTATCCTCCTTCTTAGCAGAATATTCTGACTTATATTGTTTGGCTCAAAAGAAACAATTTGGCGAATAATAATCTTGACATCTTGATCGATTTGTTGTTCGCAGCAGGTTTAACCTTAATAAATAATACAATAAGTTTTTTCCTGAAGTCCTAGACGTGGCATTGTGAATTTTGCGGAGCCTATGATCCAGGGCAGTGAGACCGTCATTGATGTCCTAGTTGTCGCTATCAGCGGGCTATCCACGGGCCACCGCTATAGAAGTGCGTTTTCCATTGGCTCCCAAGAGCTATTAGGAATATTGTTAGACTGAAGGAGCTTCTAGATTTGATGGTAAGAATCACCATCTTCAACAGTAAATATTGGAGCTACCAATATTCCTAAACCTTAAGTTGTCAGAAAGTGATTTAACCAAGATCGTTAAATCGCGAAGACCTGTAAGCTCCGCGATGATAAAAGGAAGATGTTGGGAGTAAGCCTGTATGGGGCAACCCACGTTCGAGGGATCGCTTGTGTGCACGCAGCTGCCTAAATGCGAGAAACCGCTTGGTGGGTAGAGGCATCGCAGCTTTTTTCAGAAATATCATCAGAGCGACCAGGCGACTTAATATCCATATCATCATTGTAGTCAGATGACAACAGAGCAACGATGATACCATGCCCAACATAAGACTGTGAGTTTCTGAGACTTGGGAATACCAGCCGGATTACAATGATTACCAGCGCCCGTGGGCTGTCAATTTTAGAGATGGGAAAATTTATTGGTGGGCACCCTAGAGTACGGAGTATCCACCGTTTTTTTTAATATTTTTTAATGGCTTGAGCTTGTCAACGCGCTGTTATATCAGTAAACAAGTAAGAGTGCTCTAGTCGGGAGTGTCCGACTAGGATATAGCCTGAACCCAGTCCTTAAATTCAAACTAATCTATCAGTGTGTATACATACATGTAATGGAAAGTAAAATCTTATATAACTTCTGTGTTTATTGTAACATTGGCTATAAAATGTGTGACCAAACCAAATTGCAAGGTCATAACTTCAAAAAAGCGTTTTTTCAACTTTTTGGGGGATTGGGGCGTGGTAATATGGTGAAATATTTGTAATATGTGTATGATATTCGATATCTCTTATAACTTTCAAGCCATGGCCAAAAAACACTGGTCTGAAGTCGAAATTTATCGACAACTTTTGAGCGGGACGAGTTATCGATAAAATGTAATAACTTCTACTATCCCGGGACTACGGGAACTTATATTCCAAATATGACAAAATAGTAATAGTTAGACATATTACGGCAAGTTTTTTCAACGTTATTGAAGATAGATGCTTGCAACTTGAAATATTATTCTTGTAGTTGCCTGCTTTAGACAAAGATTTGGGATTTTTGTGCCACGCTCACAGAGAGGAATGCAAATTGAGAACATGTCGATATACCTAAGAAACCCATATATCGCACAGTTTTGGAGCTAGAGTGACCATTTTTGGAGTAAATATTAATTGTAGGTTTCCCCCAAAATTTAAAATAAATTTTCTCTGCCACGCCGCCGCCCCTGAAGATCATGAATGCCCTTATCTCCTTTAATCATAGAGCCGAAGCTGCCAAAGTTTGAAAAAATATTGATAAGCACCTTCCTCCTTTAAATATCGCTAATAACAAATTTGAGGTCATGCTCCCTCCCGCTCCCGAAAAACGCGAGAATTGATATCTCATACAGTCTTAAAGCTGGGGTTACTAAACTTACAAGGTGGTCTACTCCCACCCCCGCACATCGTGAAAAGCTATATATTTAAACAGCTTAAGTGCTAGTGTCACCAAATTTGGTTGGAAGATTACTGTTAAGCGTCCTTAAAGGTTACGCAACGCCCACTAACACTCGAAAAAAGGTTAGTTGGCACCAACTTTCTACTGTTCTTGTAATGGCATAGAGTGTTACGCAGTCGGTTACGTCCGGCTGCAACGTTCTGAAATGGTTTTATTTTAATATAACAAATATTTCCAGTAATTATGTTGCCGCTTTATATGTTTTATTTGTTTGGCTTTAAATTTAATTTAGCTTCTTTTCAAATAGCAACACCGACACCTCATCTACCCGGTTTCAAGTACAAGGCAAAAAAAAGAGCAAAACACTTCAAGTGTGTGTTTGTTTAAATACTCAATATGGTATTCTATAATGGTATTTTTGTAAGTTTGAATAGGGATATTCCAACACGTCTCCTCAAAAATAACATTCATAGTTATTAAACTAACAAACTTAAAAAACCGATCAGATCACTTTCAAGCATGTTAACATAACATATGATAATTATAATTCAGCATCGACGAACAACTGGATTAATCATCTTGGAGTAATCGTTACTTGTCTCGTAGATCCACGAATCATCCAGCAGGCAACGGCTTAGTAAATATGTCAGCAAGTTGTTTATCTGTAGAAATATACTCAATGCAAATCACATTATTTTCAACTTGGTGGTCTTCACAAATTCTGATGGGCCTTTCAAGTTTGATATTAACACTCTTCAGAAGAGATTTTTCTTACGGCTTTAAATAATGCCATATACTCAGCTTCAGTTGATGCAGCTTCATCTGAGTTCTGTCTTTTCATGTTCCAACAAATTAGATTTTAACCGAAAATTGTAAATAAAAAGCTCGATTATTTGTTATATACATCTCATTACCACCCCCAATCAAAATTTACATAGCCAACTATTATATATTCAAACGCCGCATTCTTCTTGAAAATCAATTTCATATCAATGCTTCCCTTCAATTATCTAAGAACTCTTTTAAAACATTGTCATAGCTCAGAACTATTTTTGCACTATATCTACTTAAGATATATACTGCAGTAGCTAAATCTGGATGTTTACATAGCATTATGTACATTAAACAACTAACAAGGTTACGGCATGGCGAACTACAGCTTTCATCTAAGTTTAGTGACTCATAACTTAGTTTGTTTGGTTGAGGCGTACTGACTGCATTGCACTCATCCATGTTAAATTTATTCAAAATCCTTTTAACATAAGCAGACTGGCTCTTACATATGTTATCACCATTGCCTGGTACACCTTGAGGAAGTCACATATATATTTCTTCATTCAACGTGCCATTTAAGAAAGCTGATGGACTTTCAAATTATATTGAACTGATAATGATAATCTGAAACTTGAAATTCTAGCAACAGGGGCAAATTTTTCATCATAATCAACTTGGTATTTTTGAGTAAACCATCTTGCAACTAGTCTAGCTTTGTATTTTATTGTGTTTTCTAATTCATTATATTTTACAGAAAATGCCTATCTACTATCAACAATATTTTTGTTTTCAGGCCGTTTTGTAATGGTTCAGGTACTATTTATTTCATGAGCACTCAACTCAGTCTTTATGGCTTCCTCCCAAACAGATTTATCGTTTCTATACTTTATTTCATCAAAAGTATTTGGGACATCATTAAAAATAGTATGAGCAGTTAATACAAATTAATTCAAACTATTATCGTATTCATTACAGGATATCTGGGACTTGATCTTTAATCTGTCACTTCATCTATTTTTCACATTGATATCCTTATTGTTGTTGTCGTAAATTATCATGAAATTCTTATCAGGTTTCCCACATTCCCTTCTCTTATTTGGGATGTATAATTCCTTCCTTTTCCTACTTTCATTCGGAAACTTTACACGATCAGATTCCTTGATTTATGTCAGGAGGACTGTATTATCACATCCATCTTTCAGGAAGACTCTATTATCACTTCCATCTTTCAGGAAGACTGTATTATCACTTCTATATTTCAAGAAGACTGTTTCACTTTCCTTACTATCGTTCAGAGTTTGTATTGCCACTTTCGTTACTATCATTCAGGAATTATATAATATAACTTTCCTTACTATCTTTTAGGAAGTCTCTATTACCACTTCCATCTTTAAGGAAGTCTGTATAATTACTTCCATCATTCAGGAAGTCTTTATTGCCACTTCCATCTTTCAGGAAGACTGTATTATCACTTCTATATTTCAGGTAGGGTGTTTTCTATATTTCAAGACGACTGTTTCACTTTCCTACTATCATTCAGAGTCTGTTTTACCACTTTCCTTACAAATATTCAAGAATTCTTTCAGGAAGTCGCTATTACCACTTCCATTTTTCAGGAAGACTGTGTCACCACTTCCATCTTTCAGGAAGTCTCTTTAACCACTTCCATCTTTCAGGAAGACTATTTCGCCGCTTGCATCTTCCAGATAGTCTCTATTACCTCTTCCATCTTTCAGGAAAACTCTTTCACCTTATTTAAATTAACCATATTGATTTCATCGAGAACAACGTCCCTTGCAACAATAAATTTTTGATTATTAGCATCCCACAATTTAAAATCATTTGGTTCATATCCCTCAAGGATACTTTTGTATGATTTATCATAAAACTTCCTTTTTTTATTTTTATTGCACACATACACAGTTGAACCAAACACTCTCAAATGTTTTGAATTGGACACATCTCGTATGGCGTCAATGCATTATCACCTAGTGCGCTGCTTGGAATTCTGCATTGTTGTTCACTTTTGGGTACGGTGTCCCAAAAGTGAAATATTTGTTATATGTGTATGATATTTGAGACTATACATAATAAATTTTGTGCCTCTACCACTTATAGCTTTCAAGTTATGAAAAAAAAACACTGGTCTGAAATCGAAATTGATCGGCAACTTATAAACGGGTCGAGTTATCGATAAAATGATACAAATTTGTTCTGTCCCGGAACAACGAGAACTTTTATTTCAAATATGATGTCTCTAGCTCTTGCAGTCTCTGATTTCTTCGTGTTCTTGATACTGATCAAGAATATATTTACTTTATATGGTCAGAGATGCTCCCTTATGCCTGTTACGTACTTTTGCAATACACCATTATACCCATTTTTATTTAGTCTAGGGTATAATAAGTGGGGAAGAACTATTTTCGACGTGCCGAAGATATACTCTTTCCGAACCCTTAGACACTTTTCACTCTACCAACTGCACCACTGAAATTTTATATTCTGTAAAATATTGCAGTTTGAATCTAGTTCTCGTACTGAACAGACTACTTTTTTGTTCCCAAAAAAAATGTTCTCCAAATTTTCCAAAAACAAATCGGAAAAAATAGGAAAAATAATTTTGAGACAAATCTTTTTGTTTTATTTTGTTTCTTTTTATTTTTATTTCTCTTGACTGTGCTAATATATTTCCTTTTCGGCCCCCCAACTTGGGGGACCCCTCCATAGATACATGGCGTCCCCTAAGAATAAGTTTAATCAAAAAATTCTAAAAAACAAGCACCTCAAGTCCAAGGCTGCCAACCAAGTGACTGAAGAGGCTCGCGCTGCCACCAGACGGGCCCTTTGCTTGCGTCCCTCGACCCGTCAGCAAGCCCTGGACGTAAGGCGTAATATATCTAGTAACGATTCGGATGCATCTATCTCTAGTCAAATCATCCCGCATGATAAGCCTATTTCAAATTCTGCTCCATCCCGCCAGATCCCGTCGTCGGTTGCGGACTCAAGCGATAAATAGTTGTTTGATGACTCTCATGAGAATAATGATACATTCCTATCTGGCATCCGCAAATCTGGTGCCAGCACGCCGGCTCTAGACACCATTATAAGCTCTGAGTGGTTCAGTCAGGCTGCATCTGACCGTGATCGGCTTACTATCATGAACCGTAACAATTTGAAAATGCCCTGCTCTCATGTTTCTGGACATTTTATTTATTTTATTTATTGTCGACTATTGACAGTCGACACAAAAGAATTCATATAAAATTATAAAACATTATAATGTATATACAAAATTTTCAAGAAATTTAAAATAGTAAATATATTAAATTAAAGATATAAAGTTAAAATTACGTTAGGTTCTGGGGATATCAATAGCAAAATTAAATCATTGGTCCAACATTTGTTGCAAGGATTGGGAAAAACCCAAAAAAACCCAATCAAACCAAAAATCAATAAAAATTTGTTTAGTGGTTTGTTAATAATTAAAAGGAAGCAAGTATTTATAATGAGTTAGTATATACTATTAGAAAGTATTTTATAAAGTGAAAAATATAAGATAGAGAGAGAATAAAGAAAAATAAAGGAGCGAAATAAAGAAAGAAAAGGGAAAATAGATTTAACTAAACACGGGCAGAGGAGTCCCGTAAATACAAAAGAATATACGATTTTATTAGTGGGAGAGAGAGCTCAACCGAGATAACATGGAACACTTTGTTGTAGTCCTTGCAAAGACCACGAAGAGGATTGTGCAAAGCGTAATCAGTCGTGCATGAAGGTAAAATCAAAGGGACGTAGTTTCTAGTTGGCCTACAAGGAACAAAAAAGTTTAGGCGAGCTAACAGAAAGGAAGAGTCTATGTCGCCGTTAATTAACTTGTGTAGGAAGACAACACCAAGCGTTGTTCTACGGTTAAGTAACGACGGAAGATTAATAAGTAAAAGCCTACTGGAATACGATGGCAAACGGAGATTGGGATCCCAGTTAAGTCCACGTAAGGCAAAGAGCAGAAATTGCCTCTGCACGGATTCTATTCGCTCTTGGAAGTTTTGGTACTGCGGACACCAAATACATGAGCAGTATACAAGGATAGGACGAACTAAAGAAACATATAGCAGTTTTGTGGTGAAAGGATCGTTAAATTCTTTCGACCAACGCTTAATAAAGCCAAATACACCTTTGGCCTCATTAGTGATAGTCGACATATGCATATTTAAGTTAAGCTTGTTGTCAAAAATGACTCCAAGATCTTTAACTGTAAAGATACGTTGCAATGGAACATTGTCAATCGTATAAGTGGTTAAGTAGGGTCTAGTCCGACTAAAAGTCATGAACACACATTTTGAACAATTTAGCTGCAGTTGATTGGCCGAACACCAACGCTGCATAGAGTTCAAATCATCTGGCAGATGACTATGATACAAGGGATCGGTGTACGAAAAAATGAGTTTCACATCATCTGCGTACATAAGAATACGAGAGTGTGATATGATAGAAGGCAGGTCATTAATGAAGAGAGTAAACAATAAAGGTCCAAGATGACTCCCTTGGGGTACACCAGAAGTAACGTGAACCATTTTCGAGGTAGTCGACCTAAGCAATACTCTTTGAGTGCGACCTTTCAAATAGGTGGCAATCCATAAAAGAAATGAGGGAGGGAATCCTAAATAATCAAGCTTATATAGCAATATATCATGGTTAACAGAGTCAAATGCTTTACTGAAGTCAGTATATATAACGTCAGTTTGCATTTTCGATAGAAATGCATCATTTACCAGGGAGGTAAACTCAAGCAAGTTGGTCATAGTGGACCGACTCTTAATAAAACCATGTTGGGCAGGGGAAATAATCGACTTACAAAGATGTTGCAAAGTCGAAGTAAGGATTTTTTCAAACAATTTTGGGATGGCTGATAACTTTGCAATGCCTCTGTAGCTCGAAATATCTGCCTTCCCACCTTTTTTATGTAAAGGAATAACAAACGATTCCTTCCATATAGATGGGAAGACTGCAGAATCAAGGGATAGATTAAAAAGCTTAAGCAATGGTTGAGTAAGTGAAGTACAGCACTCCTTAAGCACACAACTAGGGATGTTGTCAGGCCCTGGAGAGAAAGAAGATTTTAGAGATTTAATAGAAGATAGAAGTGAAGTGTTACAGATGGTTGGAGTAAATAGTTGGTTAGAAGATGAAATTTGAAAAGGATAAGACACATTAGTAGGGGTGACAGAGGAATAGGTTGACTGAAAAAATTTAGCAAATAGGTCAGAAGCAGCAGAATCATTACCAGCTTTTTCCATCCCAAGAAAAAACGAAGAAGGCAAACCAGAAGATTTGCGCTTAGAATTCACAAAATTGTAAAATTGTTTAGGATCCTGACTAAACTGACGTTTGCAGCGAGCAAGATAATTCTTGTAGCATTGAGTGTTTAGAAGAACAAAGTTTGACTTGGCTATAGAGTATTTAGACAAGTCGAAATTAGAGCCAGACTTCTTAAATTTTTTAAAAAATTTTGATTTTTGGTTTTTTAAGTAAGAAAGTCTTGGCGTGAGCCATGGTAGTTTCTTTAAACCAGATGTTCGCACGTATTTAGGTATACAGACGCCAAAGAGCGCATATATGTTTTCGTAAAATCTTATAATAGCTAAATCTATGTCAACAGCATTGTCTAAAAAATACCAATCAGTTGAATAAATAAGCTGATTAAGTAGGGTGTAATTCCCCTTACGAAAACAAAATATTGGCATATTTGAGGTTGGTGAAGGTAAGGCGGAGGCCTCTGAAAAGAAAAGAGACATTTCTAAAGTGGGATGGTAAGAATCTTCAGGGACTGTTATTGGAAGTGACCTAGACACAGAAGCACTGGGACAGTCGTTGATAAAAACGAGATCAAGTATTCTATTCAATTGGTTATGAATTGAATTGATCTGAAACAACGAAAGATCAAGCATGCCATCAAGAAAATCATGCTGAGCTTACGGAATAAGATAATTTGTGCTGCTGAAAAATGACCATATGATATTTGGCAGATTAAAATCGCCTAAAACCACAAAAAGGTCATTATCATGCACATGGGTAGAAACTTCTCTGATATAAGATATGTGTCTCATATAAACTTGAATATCAGAAGAAGGAGGGATATAAGAGCAAGTAATAAAAAGAGCCATTGATGGGAATATTACTTTAACAGCAACAATTTCTACATCAGCGGGCATAGTAAAATTAAAAATTTCCGATTGGAGCGTGGCTTTAATGGCAATTAGAACACCACCACCTCTAGTCGGCCGGTCACGTCTATAGATATTAAAATTATTTGAAAAAATTTCGCAATCAGAAACAGTAGTGTTTAACCAAGTTTCAGAGAAAGCAATAATATCTGACTCAAAAGATGTGCTTAAATTCACGAACAATCATGTGTGGTGGCCAAAATTTCGGGTCACAAATTATGTGGAAAGTGTCATTTGGAACACTTATTTTGAAAGAAGATATTTCACGAGGTGACGAAAAGGTAAATTTGGTAACTAATACGCTAGCGGTAGTTTGGCTAGAGTCTGAAGTAGTATCAGAAGCAAGCCTAGATATAAAAACTTGCTTCCTAGGGGCAATCACATTTAAAACTGGTGGTTGCGCTGAAATTGCAATATTAGTATTGTTGCTAATTCCAGTTGTAATCGGGCTATGAGATGTTTTGCGTTTCCGCCGAGAAACAACTCGCACCGATGTTGACAGATCTACAGAAGGGGGTATGATAGGATCCACTGTGGTCGGTAGTGGAGTAATTTGGAGGGATGGAGAAGGAGACAAAGAAAGTATTGGCGAAACGTCCACATTTTTTGGAATTGCCAAAAGAGTCGGAGTACACTGGACAGCAAAAGGCGGCACAGATACAGGCACACTTAAGAAGTGCGACTCTAACTGGCGAGCAGGGGGGGACTGAAATTTATATTGGCTAAGCAGTTCAGCGCTTGATTCGAAATCATTCGCAAGAAGCTTAGCCACAGTTTGCAATTTAGTAAACTGATTTCTCACGGAATTATACATGCGTGAGAAGTCAGGTTGAATGTCTATGCATACTGGGCACGACCATTTCAAGCCACCGCTGCCTTTTTTAGCAATTGCGGTGACTTTGTCACATTCGCGACCAGTAAGTCCTGCACATTTAGCATGCATAATATTCTCACACAACCAACAGAAAATAAATTGTGGCTGTGCAGCATCATCAGCCTGCTTAAAAGTGCAATTTAGTTTGCATCACGACATATTGCTTACTGGGGTCTAACAAATTACACAAATATGATAAAAAAATTTGCGAGAGCGCAAAGCAAAGGGAGGCGTAGAAATTGAAGCGACCAAAAAAAAAAACCACTCAATTTTAACTCAAAACTAGAGTCAATACACAAATAATAATGCGTGTGAAGAACAAAAAAACAACAAAAAGTTAGGTGAGCGCGATGCACAAAGAGAATATGCACAGGCGAAAACACGCACAAACAGATGCTTGCAAACAAAAGCACCGAAACAAGATAAGCAGAAGAAAAAAAAAGAACACAAACAACAAGTGCAGAACTGACGCCGCGTCAATAAATTGAATAATTGCTATTATGCTATGCACAGCTGATAAAACTTTGCACAAAAACCAAAGCGTTATCACTTGACCACAATATTGGGTAAATTTTTGATAATTAAATGCTTTAACAGCGTTAAGAAAAAATAAAAGTTGCAGAGCACAATAAAACACGTCAATTACACTCAAGCTGAGATCTCTCTATTGAGAGATTGTTGGTGTAGATAACACCTCAGTGAATTCCTCGCTACTGCCTGGCGGCAAAGCCGGTTACTCATAAGAAGCCCTCATTGTCTACTCGCCCTATTGATGCAGACTCTCCTGGGTCTGCAGACTCAACCTACTCCGGTCGCGGTAACAGCTATGCCATATTGGCTGACGATGACGATGACGCCATGGATCTGCACCACCCTGATGTCGCATCTTTAGAGCTGAACCCTATACCTGCCCTTTCCTTAGGTGCCCCTGGATCGGATACTGGATGCCATCCTATCACTGCGATTTCTTCTAATGGCAAGACTGCCAATGTAGTTGCGGGTCCGGTCCATAAAGTGTCCTCTCAACCATCCCCTAGACGGTCTGTGTCTCCGCGCTTGACAAATCCAAAGAGTTCTGGCCCGCGTCCCCCTCCCTTTCTTCTAAGGGATATACCAAACATCAAACGGCTCATTGCCCCTATCAGTACTGCGACCATTGACTGAAGATCACCGGCCAGTCTTCTTGCAGGGTAACCTGTTCAGAAGGTGTATCCTATGGAAGTATTCAAAAGATTTTTACCGAAAATAGAATCCCATTTAGCTCCTTCCAGCTGAAGGAGAACCGTGCTTTTAGGGTTGTTGCCAGGGGTTTGCATGCGTCAACCGACATTGAGGATATAAAGGCTGAGCTAAAGGCTCAAGGACACAATCCTCGAAATATTTACAACCCACCAGGTGAGAATGCTGTACAAAATCGAAACACGTTCTACATAGAGTTTGAACCGGCTGCAAATAATACGAAGATTTACGACATAAAAGCTTTGGCATATCAGGTCGTGAAAATCGAGGCCCCCCGTCCGCGATCTGGGGCTCTGAGATGTTTCAGATGTCAAGAGTTTGTTTATTCCAAGAATTTCCTTTCCTTCCCCGCTAAATTTGCCAGGTGTTCGGGTGATCATGAAACACGTGATAAAGACAAGTGTATGGCTACCACTGAAGAACAATACAAGTGCATCAACTGTGGGTCCAATCACAGCGCGGCTTTCAGACGCTGTCCCGCCTATCTGGAGGCGGTTGCAAAGCGCAATGGTAACAACACTGGACGAAGTCTACAGCAAAGGAAGTCTGTCACTCCTGTCTCAGTTCGGAATGCTTGGTCGACAACCCAGTTGCCCCCAAAGACCTCGAATCTGCCTGTCCCACCCCCGATGGTGTTAAATTCAAGCAACTGGCCTACACCGGGCTATAGTATAAAGCCTAATGTCCCTGGTTCTAGCATCCCTGGACATTTGCCCTCGGTTTCCACAACTCCGCCTTCTCAGGACAGACTACATAGCTTCATTGACGAACTTCGTAGACAGCAGGAAGCTAGTGCTTCAACACAAGCGGCTGCGATTGACACGCTGCTATCGCGTTTTGACCAGATGATGTCGATAATGACATCTACTTTAGAGATGATGCGATCCTAACTGACGAATGGTGCACATATTTCAACGTCTTTGAACATCATTATTTGGAACGCCAATGGCATCATTGGCAAGACCCTGGAGGTCGAACATCTTCTCCAGGAAAAGGATATTGATATCCTCCTTGTTTCAGAAACACACTTCAACAGCCGCTCCTCCTTCCGCATCCATGGTTATGATTTTCACTGTGCCAATCACCCGGGTGACCGTCTGGTGGTGCTGCAGTCATCGTGCGGTCATCGTTTGACTTTCACCTCAGTGGTACTATTGCTGAGCCTTATCTACAAGCTATTTCTATATCCTTGGTCACTGGTATTGGAAGAGTTTCTTTTGCTGCTGTGTATTGCCCACCTGGACATCGTCAATGCTGGACTTCTGGAGAGTATCATCGCCTATTTGGCTCTATGGGCAACCACTTTTTTATTGGCGGCGATTGGAATGCGCACCATCAATTTTGGGGATGCAGGCGGTCGTGTATTAGAGGAGATACTCTGATGTCACTGGTATCAGGCTCCAATCTTCAGGTCTTGGCCACCGGCGCACCCACACATTTTCCGGGAAATACCCGGTATCTCCCCATGGCCATTGACTTTGCGGTCTACAAAGGCATCCCTTGCAACCACCTCGCCATATCAGAGTGTACAGGTCTATCCTCTGATCACATCCCGTTGCTGGCTTACTTTTGTGTGTCCGCCTATGTGGTTACCGCCAAACCTAGGCTGCTCCCCCGTGGCTCGAATATAGAGGACTTTGGTACTCGGCTCTCGACACCAGCTATTGCTAACCCTCTCCCTCTTGACACTCCTGCTAACATTGACGCTTTTGCTCAGGATCTGGTTGACAAGATTCACCTTGCTGCTATTCGTACAATTCGTCCGGTTTCGACCAATGTGGTGTCCCTTTGAAAAAAGGTCTATGCAAAGATTAATCGCGGTAGCTTAAAAAACATGGGAAATATAGCCAAAATCGACTTCGAGTTGTATGGCACCTATATATAGTGGTCCGATCCGGCTGGTTCCGACGAATGTGCTGTTCCTTCAAATTATAAGGATCAGTGCAAAGTTTAATCGCGAAAGCTTAAAAACTGAGGGACTAGATACTCTACATACAGAGAGACAGACATGGCTAGATCAATTTCTATTGTCATTCTAAGCATAATTGAGGCAACTTTTGGGGGTCTCCGATGCTTCCTTAGATGACTTGGAATGCTCTAACTGTGCCTAGAGCTTCACTAGGGAGATATTATATGAGATGCTTGCACTTCACTTAGAATCAATTTATCATTATGAATAAGTGTTTCGAACAGACTTGTGAACTTTTTGTGCTCAGAATATTTTCTGCTAAACTTTGGAAGTCCTTAGATTCTATCGAAATTAAATTAGTGGACTGCAGCTGAACCTGGATTGCTATGTACGTGTGTATGTGCGAAGGCATTTGAATTCATAGCATATAGCAGCTGCTGCTCTCTGGCCCTCAACCAAGACAGCATGCTACTTCTATCACTTAACAGAGAGAAAATAAACGTATGATAGTAATACCCAAACCGAACTGTGCGGTCCTTTTGCTCGTGTCCTAATTTAACGTTAGAATTTTTTGCTTATTGCCCACTGGAAAATATTTAGTGTTTGCTCAGTGCTCAAACATTTTGGCGCCCCCGTGTGGACAACGTATGGAATTATTGTTATATCCATCCCACATATAACCTTATACAATTTGGCAACGCCAAATTTCGCATCAGCTCAAGTTCATTGCTCTAAGCTAGTTATCAATTGAAGTCTTTATTCCTCTTTCTTTTTGCCGTTACTGCGCTGGTCAACAGTTTTTACATGATCTGTTCCACATGCACACACGCATTCAAGCATACACATACACAGCCAGCTTGCGCATTGCTTGACGCTTGATGTCGGTTATTGCATTCAATGTACCCCTGCTAGCGCTCGCTTCGCTGCAGCCTTCACTACTCGGACTTATCGTTGCTGCGTTGTTGAGTGATTTTGTCTGCAATGTAATGGTCGCGTTGGCGCACCATTTAAATTTAGAAAAATGAACCAATCAAAACTGACAGCTTTTTGTCAGGCTTGCTATCGACAGCGTACAAATTGGATGCTGCGATATTACGCTTGCGCCACGTTGGCAGTGCAGCTAACTTCGCCCTTGTCGGGGACCCGAAAAAGCTTTGTTGGCCTATATAAGCCGCAAGGGCCCTGTACTAACCCTCTTTGCTGAAACTACTGTGTTGAACTAACGTCTGGGTATAGCTGCCCAGTTCCATATAGAAAACAAAAGACAAGAATTTAATTATTAATCAAAGTGGTGAAAACGATACAAAATAAAGAAAGAATTAAACTTGTTGTTATCCAAAGGCCGGGATCAGCATAATCTGAAGGCATCCGCTTGGTTCAGCAACAGCAGCAAAAATTGTTAAGCAACTTTTTCTTTGCATTTGCAAAAGGTATCTGACGCACGCAATATTTTTGAAAAAACAATAAAAGCTAAAAGTGATATTTTTGCCTCCCAGATTCGTAAGTCCTGCCACCGCCGTCTCTTGCAGTTTGAAAAACACTTTTTCACTGCAAAGTGGCCAGTGTGCCTATTGGCAGAGACGGCGCTGTAGAAAGATTGTCGGCCGCAGTGATCAGCTGAGAAACTAGACCACGGCGTGAGCAGAGACGACATCACATGCGCAGCCGCAGAGGAGTCGTCGTGAAAGCGTGAGCAGAGTTATTGTTGAGTTGAAGGTCGCTGCTGAGTCGGGAGACTGCTGCTGACCATGTGTGACTAATCAAAAAGTTTCTTGTTTTAAGTTTTCAATCGGCTTCCAAAGAAGAAAACAAAATATGAATTAGTTATAAGTTCCCAAAACTAAATCCAAAAACAAAATTGACCAAGAAGTTCAATTCAAATAAGCACAAAATACAAACAAGTGAAGTGTGGAATATGTATATACCATAATACATACATACATACAGAACAGATAAAGAATAATGTGTGCAGATAATCAGTAACTTGGGCTGAAGCACTAAGCAAGAAGTGCAGTGATTGTGGTTGTTGTTGTGCTAAGCCAAGACTCCGTTATTTTTGATGTGATCTACATTTTGTTGTTGTTGTTTTGTGTTACAATCAGTATCGGCTGAAAAAAAAAGAAGAATTAAAACACAACCAATAGTTTAAAGTTAAAACCGTAAGCTCTGATAACAACAAACATCAAATAGTGAGAAAACAATAATGTAACAAACCAAAAACGTTAAAAATAATTTAAGAACCACAGAAAAATAAACCCAAACTAGCTTCTGCAAATTCATTCCGCTGGAAGGCTATTCAACGAGGAGCGACATGTACATGAAAGTTTTCTTAATGTTTTTGTTTTGATTATTCTTTCTCACACATACCGTTGCCTCGGTAAATTGACACGTGCACTCGATTACCTTTTGTGATCTTGCTGTAAACCGAGTCTTATCTCGAATTCTGTTTGGTGCTGTTTGCTGTCCACTTGCCGAAGGCTTATCTCTTAAAAATGTTGGTTGACTAAATATGAAACAAAACAAAATCTGCCACAACTCAGTCCAATGTAAAGTAAAGACTAATCAGCTGAGCAGCTGTGCTGATATTTGATTCGATGTAACACATAATCTTTCTTATCAGAAATAAAATTAAATAAATTAAAAATGATTTAAGAAAACGCACTACACTAAGCAAAAACCACAAAATTTGTAGATCCTACTTATATAAACCTTTTTTTTTAATATGAACTTAAAATAATTGTGTAATTAAACTATAAAATATTACACCTGGTCAAGTTTTGGAATTTTAGTGATTATCGTATAGAAAAACAATTGGGGAAGGATTATCTTCGGCGTGCCGAAGTTTTATACTCTTTTCGAACCTTTAGGCATTTTTCACTCTGCCAACTGCACCACTGAATATTCAGTAGTAGAAAAAATCGTTTTATCGCATGTCATTTATTTTTTTGCTCTAAGAATTGGTATCATATGAATTTAAATTTTTCTTTTATATTATTGAGTTTAAGCTATTTGATCTATATTTGAAAAAAATAATTAGAAAAAAAATAAAAAGCAATATGTCGCGGCTGGGATTTGAACCGTGTCTCCCCGCTTGTCAGTGCAGCACTCTAATACCTACGCCACCAAGCAGTTTTGAAGTGCGCTGACAAACTCAATTATCTGATCTTTTTTTTTCGCGTGGCATTGAATGGCAGAATAAGAACAAGTAGGAGTGCTCTAGTCGGGAGTGCCCCACTAGGAGATACCCTGAACCCAGTCCTTGCAATCATTCATACTAATCTAAACACACACATGCTGCAGTACAAGCAGTGCAAGCGGTTTAAGCAGTTAGCTTGCTTTTTCACTGAGCCCCACACATTGGAAAGTTAGATCTTAAATAACTTCTCTGTTTATTGTCCGATCTTTCTGAAATTTTTAAGACATAGCACTAACTATAAAGTGTGTGCCCAAACCAAATTGCACGGTCGTACCTTCAAAAATACGTTTTTTGAACTTTTGGGGGGATTGGGGGGTGATATCCAAAAAGTGAAATATTTTTACATGAATATGCTATTCGAGATTATACATGCCAAATTAAGGGCCTCTAGCTAGTCTGAAATCAAAATTTATCGATAACTTTTGAACGGGATGAGTTATCGATAAAATTAAATAAACTTGTACTGTCCCGGGATTACGAGAACTTATATTCCAAATATGAAGTCTCTAGCTCTTGTAGTCTCTGACATCCGCGTGTTCATACAGACGGACGGACGGACGGACAGACAGACAGACGGACATGACAAAATCGACTCGACTGTTGATACTGATCAAGAATATATATACTTTATATGGTCGGAGCTGCTTCCTTATGCCTGTTACATACTTTTGCACAAAACCATAATACCCTTTTTACCCATTTTTAATGGGTTCAGGGTATAAAAAATGAAAATAATTATTGGTCGCTGTTGGGAATCGAACCTGTACCTTTCGTTTGAAAGGGCGCCACTTTATCCTTTACGCCACAAGCAGTTTTGATGATCGATGACAAAATCGCTTGAGGAGCAGACTATCAAAAGCTTACTTGCTTTGTTTTCCTGCACCCTGCAACTCGCGTCTGTCAGCATTTGCTTGTATATATTTGCAAGGAAAAAAAAGAAAAAAATATTAAATTAATAATCAGTCGCCGCCGAGACTCGAACTTGCGAAACTTGCGTTCGTTAGCGCGGCTCTTTAAGCCTTACGCCACAAACCATTTTGATGATCGATGACAAAATCCCTTGAAGAGCAGACTGTCAAAAGCTTACTTGCGCTTGGGTTTGTTTGCTCATTTGCACCTGTTTTTTCAAAATATTTAATCACGCATATCTTCGCTGTTTATGACTCAATCGATTTGCGATTTTACCTATTGATGAGTTATAAGGATGTTCAAGTGTACAAGGAAATTTAAGTCAATTGTTTTGAAAACATCGGATTTATGGCCAAAACCGACTTAGAGTTGTATGGCAGCTATAAGATATAGTGGTCCGATCCGGCCGGCTCCGACCAATGTGCTGTCCCCTTGAATAATAAGTGTCTGTGCAAAGTTGCATCGCGATAGCTCAAAAACTGAGGGACTAGTTTGCATGCATACATACAGACAGACAGACAGACAGACGGACATGGCTAGATCAATTTGTTTTGTTTTTCTAAGCATACTGACAGTAACTTTTGGGGGTCTCAGACGCTTCCTTCTATGCGTTACAAACTTCAGCAGAAACTTAATATACTATTTTCTTCAAAAAGTGTATAATAATTACTTTTTAGTTAGGTATGTATATAAAACTTGTGTTGAAATGAATTTAAATGAAGAAAGTTAAAGATTTAAATACTATTGCTGGCCATAATGCCGAATAAAATTTATAACAAAACATTTATAGCAATGAATTGCTAAAGTCTTGATGTTCCTAGTGACATGGTAGCATAATAAAGTAGAAGACCGTTTGTTTTGGGATCTTCGTTAAAATTTTGCGTTGAAGATCATGGTTGGGTGGGTAAAGAACGCGAGTGTCAGACCTCGCCCCAATGAGTGTAGCCATGAAAAATTAAATATATACTATTCGATACAATTCCAGAATATTGAGTATTTGTAAAAGATACCAGTACTGATTGTCACTGGGATAGATAATTTTTTCTTATTAGGTGAATTGTGTTTTAGTGAGACCGACAATCATAAAGTTTGGATTGAATTGTTGGTATTTATGATACTTTTAGATTTAGTTAGAACAATGCTGACTTAATTAAGTAGCTTAATTTTTCAAACAACTGTCTGTTTTAGTTTCAATAGACAGTACAAAAATTACCTACTTTAATTATAAAGGTTACATCTTATTAAAGAAAACAAAAAAAAAACCACTTTTTCCTAATATTGTTACCAAATATTGTCACATATCAGGAAATTATTTATAAACCATGTTGCCTTTACGTAGCCCCCAAAATTCACAACCAACCATTGACTTCGCTGATAGCCATTGTACTATTTGCAGTCTGGTTATTAACAACACTCAATCATGTTATGGTACCCCTTGCGAGCATATTTTCCACAAACAGTGTTTGGAAAGTTGGTTAGAACATCATGCCAAATGCCCTTATTGTAGTATCATACTGGAACCATCGTCAATTAATTTAGTTGTTGGCAATTGCTCGCCGAAAGGAAAACAATATGTGTCACACACAGCCCAACGCCAAGGGAGATCTGTTACTCGTCAACTTGCAAAATGTATGAACCAAGTGCAGACTCAGAGTGCCGAGAATCCTACATACCGGTCATTAGAGACCAATGATTTGCTATATTCAGTATTAGATGCAAGCCAAAGCATCAACCCAGCCGAAGTCGCTTCTGCACGAACAGATGCTGAAAGAAGAAAAGGAAGACCCGTTGGGTCAAATCATCAACATGTTCGCCAAATTCAGGAGATGATCGAGATGATCATTACAAGTGCAAGCTCAAGGTAGTACCAGGAATCGAAGAATTTCTCCAATACGAACGCCAGTTCTTGTATCGCCAGGTGGCTCATCATTCCGAAATGGAAGGATTGCTGACACCATGCAAAAGTGGAGCCTACATTTTGATGGCTCAGTAGAAGAATTAGGGGTGGAGGAATTTATATATAGAGTTAAAGTCCTGACGGATGAAACTCTAGACAGCGATTTTATGGGACTCTGCAAGCATTTGCATGTACTGTTTGCGGGGAAAGTACGTGACTGGTACTGGCGATACCATAAGCAAGTGGATCGCATTGTCTGGTCCGAATTTTGTGCTTAACTCCGTCAACAATATAAAGACTATCGCTCGGACTTCATGAGCAAGGAATTGATTAGAACTAGAAAGCAAAATCCTGGGGAATCGTTCGGTTCTTTTCATGACTCCGTCGCTTTGCTAATTGATAAGTTTGCTGTGAAGATAGAAGAAGAGGAGCTAGTAGAAATTTTGAAAAACAATCTGCTGCCGGAAACTTGACATAAGCTATTATACCAACCGATTAGTTCTGTTGGACATATACGTAGATTATTTCAGATGAATGAGAATTTAGTTCAGGAACCCAGTTGTCGCAATGAAACTTTGCCTAAGTCTCGTCCAATAGTTCCTCATCGTCCAGTGTATGGCTTAGAAGAGGCTAGCCCGATAAATGACATTGAAGACACCGGTGATAATGAGGTTGATATTGCAGCCATTCGCAGTACGCATGCCAAACTCAAAAATTTGGCAAAATTGTCTTGCTGAACGGCGAATATTTTGCTATGGATGTGGAACTGCCAATGTTTATAAGCCTCAATGTCAAATATGTATCCGTAGAGCTTCGGAAAACCTCCAGAAGGGCGCATACAACACCGGTCGGATGCCCCCAACAGCCTAATAACCTTAAATTCTGATGAAGACGCTGTGGACGATAGCAATGTTAACGTCCCTACTCAGAATATACAACAGCCCTCAGAAGAGAAAGATAAATATAGAAATTAGTTACGATTCTTACCGTATCAAGAACGCTTAGATGGTTATTTAAAAATTAAAAATAAAATCTGGAACCAACAAGAGCAACAGATTTGTAATCCCAAAGATATGCGCAGCTATGCCGAAGTGTCATTTTTAACGTATACAGAGCTTGGTTTGCTAGACGCAGGTGCAAATATCAGCTGCATAGGTTCCTCACTTGCACAAATAGATTTTTCGGCGTTGCCTGAGTTTAAGCCCATAAAATCACATGTCAGAACCGCCGATGGAAATAGTCAGAACGTAATTAGAGTACTAGAAGTCGCTATGAAGTACAAATCGAATACCCAAACTATGAAATGTATGTAATTCCGTCTATAAAGCAAAGCTTAATTTTAGGTCTAGATTTTTGGAGAGCTTTTGCCCTCGCACCAAATATAATAAGTTCGTTAGATTCGGAAGCGAAAGAAAAGACAAAGCACGAAAAGGAAGCAGTTAACTATCCTTTAAATAGCAAGCAAATTCAACAGTTGAATGCCGTAAAGCAGCTGTTTCCAAATGCTGCGGATAGATTAGGTCGCACCTCTCTAATTCAACATCATATTGATATAGGAGATGCCAGACCAGTGAAGCAACGATTTTACCCTGTAAGCCCAGCAGTCGAAAAATTGTTATATGCAGAAATTGATCGCATGCTACAACTTGAAGTTATTGAACCGTGTGTAAGTGCCTGGAGCTCGCCTATGCGACTCGTTCTAAGACCCAACAAAGTGAGACTTTGTTTGGATGCTAGAAGGCTAAATGACGCCACAATAAAGGATGCTTATCCATTGCCTAGTATCGATGGGATATTCTCGCAACTGCCTAAGGCAAACATAATTTCAAAGTTAGATTTAAAAGATGCATATTGGCAAATTGAACTTTCACAACAATCGAAGTCCCTTACTGCCTTTACTGTCCCCGGAAGACCACTAGATCAATTTAAAGTTATGCCATTTGGTCTTTGCAATGCACCTTCGACTATGTGTCGGTTGATGGACGATATAATTCCACCTGACCTGCGATTCTGTGTCTTCGGTTACTTGGACGACCTCTGTCTAGTCTCCAAAGATTTCTCTTCGCATCTAGCTGTATTAGTGCGTATCGCTGAGCAATTTAAGAAAGCGAATCTAACTTTAAACGTTGAAAAAAGTATATTTTGTGTAACAAGCATCAATTATCTTGGTTATGTTACAGGAAGTGGAGGTGGTACAGTGGTACCGATCCGGAAAAAATTAACTGTATATTAAATTGGCCGCCGCCTAGAAATCTTAACCAGGTTAGAGGCGTCTTAGGTGTATGTGGCTGTTATCGTCGATTTATAAGTAATTTTGCTGATCGCAATTGCCCCATAACATATGTGATATCGACAAAGAAAAAGTTTGTTTGGACCCCAGAAGCGCAGAGTGCGATGGACCAATAGAAAACTATATTAACGTCCTCGCCTGTATTACAGAATGCTGATTTTGAGAAAAAATACTTCTTACATTGCGATGCCAGTGATGTTGGCATAGGTGCGGTGTTAGTACAAATGTCAGAAGATAATGAAGAAAAGCCGATTGCGTTTATGTCAAAAAAATGTAGTCGCTCGCAGCGTAACTATAGTGTTCGCGATTATATTAGGCACTGTGACACTTGTAAGGAGACCAAAGCCCCAAATTATACTCTTCGGCCCCCTATGGGTACTCACAGCCCAACTTGTAGACCGTTGACCTGCTTGAGCCATATCCTAGAAGCAAAAACGGTCATGTATGTTTATTGATAGTACTAGATCACTTTAGTAAATATCATTGGTTGCAGCCTTTGAGGAAATTTACGTCGGCTGCAGTACAAAAATTTCTGCTTGAACAAGTCTTTCATTGCTACGGGGTGCCCGAAACTATCATAAGTGACAATGGAACACAGTTTAAAGCGAAAGAGTTTAATGCGTTTTTAACAGAACTAGGTATTAAACATCTATACACTGCATTATACTCACAGCAGAGCAATGCTGCTGAACGTGTTAATCGTTCGCTGCTAGCTGCCATTCGAACGTATGTAAAACAGGATCAGACCCGATGGGATCAATATCTTACCGGTATTTCCTGTGCGCTAAGGTCGGCCCTGCACCAATCTTTAGGGTGTTCTCCATATCGAGCTCTTTTTGGGTTGCACGGATTGTCCTTGCTGAAAGAGCCTATAATTGCCATTTTGCGATCTGACCAATTGTCATTGTTAAGGAAAGATATTCAGACAAACATTAAAAAAGCGTATGAACGTAATGAGAGGCAATACAATCTCAGGAGCAAGCCCGTTTCGTATCGCGAAAACCAGGAAGTGTTTCGTCGCAACTTTGCTCTCAGCAAATTCCTTCAAATGCCAAACTATCTCCACAGTTTATTAAATGTCGTGTCAGAAAGAAATTAGGTAATTGTTTCTATATTCTTGAGGACATGCAAGGAAAGGAAATTGGTACATTCCATGCCAAAGATATCAGAGTCTAATTCCCGCTAATATTCTGTCTAACGTTGTATATTATCGGGTGGTGTAATGGTCGCGATGGCGCACCATTTAAATTTAGAAAAATGAACCATTCAAAACTGACAGCTTTTTGTCAGGCTTGCTATCGACAGCGTACAAATTGGATGCTGCGATATTACGCTTGCGCCACGTTGGCAGTGCAGCTAACTTCGCCCTTGTCGGGGACCCGAAAAAGCTTTGTTGGCCTATATAAGCCGCAAGGGCCCTGTACTAACCCTCTTTGCTGAAACTACTGTGTTGAACTAACGTCTGGGTATAGCTGCCCAGTTCCATATAGAAAAGAAAAGACAAGAATTTAATTATTAATCAAAGTGGTGAAAACGATACAAAATAAAGAAAGAATTAAACTTGTTATTATCCAAACGTGCCGTAGTACAAAGAAAACGAAAGATCCAACAAATAACATTTTCGTAACCGAAGCCTGGCTTAAAAGAGCCCCACGTGCTACTTTGCAAAGGCCGGGATCAGCCTAATCTGAAGGCATCCGCCTGGTTCAGCAACAGCAGCAACAATTGTTTAGCAACTTTTTCTTTGCATTTGCAAAAGGTATGTGACGCACGCAATATTTTTGAAAAAACAATAAAAGCTAAAAGTGATATTTGTGCCTCCCAGATGCGTAAGTCCTGCCACCGCCGTCTCTTGCAGTTTGAAAAACACTTTTTCACTGCAAAGTGGCCAGTGTGCCTATTGGCAGAGACGGCGCTGTAGAAAGATTGTCGGCCGCAGTGATCAGCTGAGAAACTAAACCACGGCGTGAGCAGAGACGACATCACATGCGCAGCCGTAGAGGAGTCGTCGTGAAAGCGTGAGCAGAGTTATTGTTGAGTTGAAGGGCGCTGATGAGTCGGGAGACGGCTGCTGACCATGTGCGACTAATCAAAAAGTTTCTTGTTTTAAGTTTTCAATCGGCTTCCAAAGAAGAAAACAAAATATGAATTAGTTATAAGTTCCCAAAACTAAATCCAAAAACAAAACTTGACCAAGAAGTTCAATTCAAATAAGCACAAAATACAAACAAGTGAAGTGTGGAATATGTATATACCATAATACATACAGTGAATCACTAAAGTATTCATTGCTAAGCATATGGCGCATAAACCCAAGTATTTCACCATCTTAGCATCTACTTTTTGATATTTTTTTTTACAGCATTCGTAGAATGATGTTTACGAAAGACAATGCAAAAGAAAAAAGTGCAAAACGTTTAACAGTTATCAAAATAGAACAACAAAACGGAAAAAAACGTGTATTTTCATGTCACAAAAGTATTCATTGCGCTTATATATATTTACTTATATTACGAAAACTAGGGTAATTTAGCTTAAATTAATATTTTGTGTTGTGTCCCTTGCTGTCACAAATAGCCTCCAAGCGTCTTGGCATCGATTCCACCAATTTTCGGCAATAATCGGGACTGATTTTGGACCATTCATCCTGCAGCACCTGCTTTAAGACTAATTTAGAAGAAATATGGTGTTCTCTAATTTTTAATTCTAGATATGACCACAGATTCTCGATGGTATTTGTGTCGGGACTCTGTGGGGGAGTTTTTAGTTGCTTAGTGTTATATAATATCCACATTTTTACTGTCCAAGCAGTGTGTTTTGGGTCGTTGTCTTGTTGAAACATGAATTTATCACGCTCAAATCCCATTTTGGAGGCACTAACGGCCAGATTTTCTTTTAATATGTTAAGGTACACATTAGCATTCATGATTCCATCAACAAAAACCAAATTGCCCACACCACGTGCAGACATACAGCCCCAAACCATCACTGAACCTCCGCCGTGCTTTATAGTTGCTGTTGTATTTTTAGGATTAAACGCGTCCCCAGGCTTACGCCATACCATGTGACGACCGTCAGAGCCAAAAATGTTGTATTTGCTCTCGTCGCTGAATATGACAGTCTCCCAGAATGAAAATTGTTGCGTTTTGTAGCAATTCGCAAAGGATAATCTCTTTGTAATATTCGCAGAGGAAATCATCGGTTTTTTTCTGGAAACTCGACCATGTATATCTTTTGATCGGAGCACTCTGCGGACAGTTTCATTACATACGGTTGTGCTAAGGGTTGTTTGGAGGATATTGTTTATTTTTGGAGCAGAAAGATGTGGGTTATTCCTGTTTTCCTGCAGAACTTTCCTCTCCTCTCTGGCAGATAAAGACTTAGGCCGTCCAGAACGCTGAATATTTTCCAAACTACCGCGTTCTTTCAAACGCTGTATAGCACTCCGGATAGTGGCAGGACTTCTGTCAAACATTTGGCAAATATAATCCGTAGATCGCCCTTCATTGTGAAGATATAATATTATTTTCTTCTCAACAACACTTAATTCCTTTCCCTTGACCATTTTGACGCACTAACACTTTAATGACTAACTTTGGTGGTCAAATTGAACACATTGAGCGAAAATCTTATCTACACAATCTAACTGTGCAAAAAAAAACATAAAAAAACATGTACAAGCATGCACAAGCTAAAATAACGGAAGAAGCAACAACCGCAATGAATACATGACATGAAAATATGCGTTTTTTTCCGTTTTGTTGCTCTATTTTGATAACTGTTAAACGTTTTGCACTTTTTTCTTTTGCATTGTCTTTCGTAAACATCATTCTACGAATGCTGTAAAAAAAAATATCAAAAAGTAGATGCTAAGATGGTGAAATACTTGGGTTTATGCTCAATATGCTTAGCAATGAATATTTTAGTGATTCACTGTACTTTTTTATATTTTTTTTCACTGCATTCGTAGAATGATGTTTACGAAAGACAATGCAAAAGAAAAAATTGGAAAACGTTTAACAGTTATCAAAATAGAGCAACACAACGGAAAAAAACGCATATTTTCATGTCACAAAAGTATTCATTGCGGTTGTTGCCTCTTCCGTTATTTTAGCTTGTGCATGTTTGTACATGTTTTTTTATGTTTTTTTTTGCACATTTATATTGTGTAGATTAGATTTTCGCTCAATGTGTTCAATTTGACCATCAAAGTTTTTGTTAGTACGTCAAAATGGTCAAGGGAAAGGAATTAAGTGTGGTTGAGAAGAAAATAATATTATATCTTCACAATGAAGGGCGATCTACCAATTATTATTGCCAAATGTTCGACAGAAGTCCTACCACTATCCGAAGTGCTATACAGCGTTTGAAATATCGTGGTAGATTGGAAAATATCCTGCGTTCTGGACGTCCGAAGTCTTTATCTGCCAGAGAGGAGAGGAAAGTTCTACAGGAAAACAGGAATGACCCACATATTTCTGCTCCAAAAATTAACTATATTCTCCAAACAACCCTCAACACAAGCGTATGTGATGAAACTGTCCGCAGGGTGCTCCGATCAAAAGATATACATGGTCGAGTTTTCAGAAAAAATTATAAATTCCACTGTAAATTTTACAAAGAGATTATCTATTGATAATTGCTACAAAATACAACCAATTTCACTCTGGGAGACTATCATATTCATCGGCTAGAGCAAATACAACTGTTTTGGCTCTGGCAGTCGTCACATTATATGGCGTAAGCCTGGATACGCGTTTAATCCTAAAAATACAACAGCAACTATAAAGCACGGTGGAGGTTCAGTTATGGTTTGGGGCTATATGTCTGCACGTGGATTGGGCAATTTGGTTTTTGTTGATGGCATTATGAACTCTAATGTGTATCTTAACATATTAAAGAAAAAAATGTGGCCGTTACTGCCTCCAAAATGGGATTTGAGCGTGGTCAATTTCTGTTTCAACAAAATAACTACCCAAAACACACTGCTTGGCAGTACAAATGTGGATTTTATGCAACACTAAATAGTCAAAATCTCCCCCACAGAGTCCCTACACAAATCCCATCAAGAATCTATAGTCATATCTTAAGCTAAAAGTTAGAAAGAACCATATTTCTTCAAAAGTAGTCTTAAAGCAGGTGCAGCAGGATGAATGGTCCAAAATAGGTCCGGAATATTGCCGTAAATTGGTGGAATCGATGTCAAGACGCTTGGAGGGTATATGAGACAGCAAGGGACACAAAAAAATAATAACTTAAACTGCATTACCTAAATTTTCGTAACATAAGTAAATATATATAAGAGCGATGAATACTTTTGTGACATGAAAATATGCGTTTTTTTCCGTTGTGTTGCTCTATTTTGATAACTGTTAAACGTTTTCCAATTTTTATACCCTGAACCCATTAAAAATGGGTAAAAAGGGTATAATGGTTTTGTGCAAATGTATGTAACAGGCATAAGGAAGCATCTCCGACCATATAAAGTATATATATTATTGATCAGTATCAACAGCCGAGTCGATCTAGCCATGTCCGTCTGTCTGTCCGTCTGTCCGTCTGTCTGTCTGTATGAACACACGGATATCAGAGACTACAAGAGCTAGAGACTTCATATTTGGAATATAAGTTCTCCCAATCCCGGGACAGATCAAGTTAATTTCATTTTATCGATAACTCGAACCGTTTTAAAGTTATCGATAAATGTCGATTTCAGACTAGCGTTTTTGGGACATCACTTCAAAGTTATAAGAGCTAGAGGCCAAAAGTTCAAAAAACGCATTTTTGGAGGTACGACCTTGCAATTTGGCTTGGTCACACATATTATTGACAATTGCTTGCCCCAAAAATTTCAATAAGAAGATATTTAAGATTTAACTTTCCATTGTGTGGGGCTCGGTGAAAAGCAAACTAACCGCTTAAGCCGCTTGCACTGCTTGTGCTGCTTGAACTGCAGCATGTGTGTGCTTAGATTAGTATGAATGATTGTAAGGTCTTGGTTCAGGGTATCTCGTAGTCGGGCACTCCCGACTAGAGCACTCTTGCTTGTTTTATGTTCTATTAAACTCAAGCTGTATTATTATTAAAAAAAAATAATAAAAATAAATGAATCCACTGGGAATCGATCCGGCGAGATCGCGTTTGTCAACGCGTCACTTTATCACTTACGCCAACAAGCAATTTTGAAATGCGCTGACAAGCTCTATTATACTAATCGTTTTTTTCGCGTTGCATTGTTTTTGTTCTAAGACATTGGTAGCAAATAAATTTGCTTACAGTTATTTTATATTTGAAAAGAATAAGAAAAAAATGAAATTAAATATTCAGTCACTGTGGTGAATCGAACCTGGGAACTTGTGTCTGTCAGCACGTCACTTTACCCCTTACGCCACAAACCGTTTTGATGATCGATGACAAAATCGCTTGAAGAGCAGACTGTTAAAAACTAACTTGCGCTTGGCTTTGTTTGCTCATATGCACCTATTTTTTAAAATATTTAATGACGCGGTTTATGACTCACTCGTTTTGCAATATTAAACATTGATCAGTTATATGGATGTTCAAATGTATGAGGAAATTGAAAGCAATAGCTTTGAAAACATAGGATTTATGGTCAAAACCGACTTCAAGTTGTATGGCAGCTATAAGATATAGTAGTCCGATCTGGCCGGCTCCGACCAATGTGCTGTCCCTTTGAATAATAAGACTCTGTGCAAAGTTTCATCGCGATAGCTCAAAAACGGAGGAACTAGTTTGCATACATACAGACAGACAGACGGACAGGGCCGGATCAATTTATTTTGTCATTCTAATCATACTGGCAGTAACTTTTGTTGGTCTCCGACGCTTCCTTCTCTGCATTACACACTTCAGCACAAACTTAAAATACTGTTTTCTTCGAAAAGAGTATAAAAAGGAAGGGGAAGGATATACGTTTGCTGGGTATTGGAAAACGCATGTCCGCAGTGCGTCATGTTGTTCAGACATCAATAGCCTCTCGAGTCGATGACTTCGAATTGATGACTGAGTTTGCTGTTTTGGGAAGGTTTTCGTCCTATCAGCCCGAAAATCTTATTGTTGTTGTAGTGCCTCAGCATATTGAATTGGCTGATCCACAATCCTTCCTCAACGCATTGATCTGCTGCTTGGTCATCTCAGCCTCTCTCTGCGTTTCAAATCGAGCCCACGTTGCGTTGGTGCATCGAACGAAACTGCTAAGAGACGCTTTCTGGCATTAGAAAGAAGAATTTGCAAGCAGCCAAATATTCATGCCATATATATATATACTTCATGAAGGAGTACCTCTCTCTAGGTCACATGAACTCAATTGACAACACGATCCCCAACGAGCTGCAATTTTTCATTCCATATCAATGCGTGCTCATACCGCAAAGCACATCCACTAAATTGACAGTTGTTTTTGACTGCAAAACGTCGTCACAAATATATCCAATTGACATTCTCATGGTTGGCCCCACTATACAGCCATGTCTATACTCAACTTTGTTGCGGTTTCGGCTTCGCCCATTTGCATTGTCAGCTGACATTGCTAAACTGTATCAGCAAGTCAAAATCAATGGAATACAACGCCAATTTCAATACTGTAACATATGGTACAGCTTCTGCCCATTAGCTTATGAGGCAGTAGCCAATGACTTTTATGTGACCAGATACCCAATCACTTGCTCAAAAAATTGCAAGGTATTACCAAGTCCTTTGAAGAGTTAGACTCAATTCGCATACCTCGTTACGTTGGCATCGCAAGGGGCAGGAATTGTCAAATTCATAGATTTGCTGACGCCTCGACTAGATATACAGGTGATAATTATATTCTATTCTGGAGTTAATCGAAAGGTCATCATCGTATTTAAGGGTTGTCCGCATCATTTCGTACATGTTTCGTTTTATAAATGGAAGGGTCTCAGCGTTCGCACAAGAAATCGAGAAGCTCGACAAATCGGCAATTCTGCAGTCTTCTTACCAAGAGTTTTCTCCATATTAGAGTGAAAAGCTAGCTTTGAGATTGCTGCGTGTTGGAGGCCGTTTATTGAAAGCGCTGCTGCCCCATAAAGCAAAGTTTCCATTGATTATGCCAAAGGAATGTCGGTTTGACAATTTATATCTGCAGTTTTTGCATCGAAACAATTGCCACGCTGGCTCACGTGCGCTAATGAGCATGCTTCGGCATCAAATTTGGCTCATATGTGCTCGCCAGGTGCAGCGCCATAGTACGGCGTTCGGTACATTGTTTTAGATACAGCCCGATATTGGCAAGCTAAATAATGGGAAACTTGCCCGCTGATCGGCTAAATGGGAATAGGCCTTTCAGTCTTATAACAAAAACAAGGCAATGCCACGCGAAAAAAAGCTCACTATAATCGAGCTTATACGCGATTTTGAAAATGGTTTGGTGGTGTAAGTGGTAAGGTGCTGCGCTGACAAACGGGAGGACAGGGATCAGATTCCAATCGCGACGCCCATATTTTTTCACTTTATTTCTAATTATTTTTATACTCTTTTCGAAGAAAATAGTATATTAAGTTTGTCCTGAAGTTTGTAACGCAAAGAAGGAAGCGTCGGAGACCCCCAAAAGTTACTGCCAGTATGCTTAGAATGACAATACAAATTGATCTAGCCATGTCCGTCTGTCTGTCTGTCTGTCTGTCTGTCTGTCTGTATGTATGCAAACTAGTCCCTCAGTTTTTGAGCTATCGCGATAAAACTTTGCACAGACACTTATTATTCCAGGGGACAGAACATTGGTCGGAGCCGGCCAGATCGGACCACTATATCTTATAGCTGCCATACAACTCGAAGTCGGTTTTGGCCATATATCCCATGTTTTTTAATCTATCGTGATGAAACATTGCACAGATACTTATTATTCAAAGAGACATCACATTGGTTGGAGCCGGCCGGATCGGATCACTATATCTTATAGCTGCTATACAACTGGCAATGAATTAAATATTTTTAGAACAAAAAAAAATGTTACGCGACAAAACGATTTTTTACAGCTTATGAAATTTCAGTGGTGCAGTTGGCAGAGTGAAAATTGCCTATAGGTTCGAAAAGAGTATAAAATCTTCGGCACGCCGAAGATAATCCTTCCACACTTGTTTCAGTTATAAAATAGCTTGAATTTAATATTTCAATAGAGAAATTTTAATGCATATGATACCAATGTCTTAGAATAATAAAAAAATATATCACGCGAAAAAAACGATCTTTTACAGCATATGAAATTTCGGTGGTGCCGTTGGTAGAGAAAAAATAGCCCAAAGGTTCGAAAAGAGTATAAAATCTTCGGCATGCCGAAGATTATGCATCCCCACTTTTATTTTTCGTAAATGGTGAGCCCAGCGAAGCGTGAAGTTTTTGCGCTGCTGTAAGCGTAAAGTGAAAAAGATCTAACTCAATGCGAAAGAGGCATATTTGCCACCGGGTCAAGCAAACAAACACAAAAAGACATCAGTAAAAGACCTCACTCGTGTACATAAAATACAGTGTACTTTTGCAGTGTACTTGTATTTGCGGCGCACCGCTGCCGATCTCTGATATTTACCATGGGCAAATATAATCGTCACCCTACCAAACGATGGGAAAAACTCCAATACCATCTCTTGCGGGAGAAATTCTGCATATCGACATTTATTCTACTGACAAGGAATATTTTCTGACATGCATCGACAAATTTTCTAAATTTGCGGTGGTTCAAGCTATTCGCTCACGTGCAATCGTGCACATCAAAGCACCGATATTGCAACTCATAAACTTCTTTCCAATGGCAAAAACAATTTACTGTGACAACGAAAAATCGTTCAATTCTGAAACCATCAGATCAATACTGATGCATAATTTCAGCATTCTAGTTTCAAATGCACCACCCCTACATAGCACTTCCAACGGACAAGCTGAACGATTCCACAGTACCCTTGGGGATATAAGTCGATGCTTAAGAATGGAGACAGAGTTGACCCACACGGTCGATATCATCCTTCTAGCGACCATAAAATATAATAGGTGAATACACTCTGTGACAGACAAAAAACCGATAGAAGTAGAATAAAAGATAGAATTAAAGATAAAATCACATTGGCACAAGAAAAGAAACTGAAAGAAATAAACAAAGACAGAGTGCAAAAGACATACCAAGTAGGGGAAAAAGTATGGTTGAAGTCCAACAAAAGATTGGGAAATAAAGGATTACCCTTGTGCCCAAAAGAAAAATAAAAGCAGATATGGGCACAACGGTTCTTATAAAAGGGAGGGCGATCCATAGGAACAACTTAAAATATCCTCCTTATTTATTTAGTTTCTATTGCTTACTCAGCTAAGACATTTCAATAAGGTTAAAAGGGTTTTTATATTCATTTTACTACAGGTTAGGATATTTGCTTGGACTGACTGTGACAATGACTACTTTGACAATAGCGACTTCAAGACTCACCGACTACTCTCACGCTGACGTATCCATAATTGAAGGTGACGTGACTACCTGGGACGAACATGGGAACCTAGGACATACGAAGCACATAACATCGTACGAAACTTAAGCCGACGAAACCAGAAGGACGCTTGACCTTTTCCAAAAAGACCATATGAAAAGGATACTTAACACTGACCTCGGAGATATAGAATCGTTAATTGACACACTGAAAGTCCACCATAGACATACACGCAGCATTAACCTTCTGGGAACCGCATTAAAAGTAATAGCTGGTACTCCAGATTTTGACGACTGGGAACAGATTAAGTTTAGACAAGGGCAGTTAGTCGAATCGGAAAACAGACAATTAGAAATAAATGCAAAATTTCAGACAAGACTTAACGAAATCTCTAGGTCTTTAAACACAATTCGGAAAACTGATGATACAGATATATAAAACCATTTTGGCAAAAAATCGATTGAATATTAAAAATGTTGAAGATCTAGTATTCTCGATAACATTAGCGAAAATTAACTTAATCAGCCCGCTTATTTTGGACAGCGTGGACATCAAATAATTGGCAAGTGAGCATTTCACAAATGTAAGCGTAGCTGATATTCTAAGAGTATCAAAGATTAAAGCTTCTCAAAATTCAGACATTTTACATTTCTATTCTATTTTACATTATATTATCTATATAATAATTGTCTTTCCAGTACTGCATAAAAATAAATTGTAGATTTTAAAAAAAGATAACACGGTAGCCAATTGCGGTGCGCAAACCTTCGCTGTTCACGAATGTGACGCCGCTGTAACACCACCTTCTGCAAGAGACTGCAGACGCCAACCTGCGCTCAACAGCTGGTGTCTGGGACCGTCGCAAATTGTGCCACACGCCCTGGGCATCTAGAACCCGTATCGTTGGTTGACGAAGGAGTTCTAATCATCAACTATCAAAGTCAAAGATGGCATGAGCATCAGTCAGCTGGTCCAAGGAACGTACTTAGTGACTTATGACGACCGCATCTCTCTGAACGGAACCCTATACTCCAACAATAAGGGCGTTCTGAGGAGAAAACCTCCGGTGTCCGCCTCGTCCAAAATCAACGTGCAGAGCTAAGCTTACCCTTTCTACACGACCTTAGTCTGCAAAATCTTCAACACATTGGCGATATAAAATCTGAACTAATAGCCAGACCACTGCTGAGCATCTGCCTAACTCTTGCCCTCGTCCTGATTGGCTATGGCCTCATCCGCGTGGTCCGTCATAGCATAAAACAAAATCGCCGAATTAAACAAGCGGCACCCTGAGGACGGCTTCCACTTAACCTCGGGAGGAGTAAACACACGCAACGCGCACGGCTAACTGTGCTGATCGAGCCATTAGACCGGACGCGGCTGCAACAAAGTCGTCAACGGAACCTGACACTTGCATGCGAGCGCTGGGTGACCGCAACAAGAACGGTCACGAGGTGTTGAGTCACAGGCTCTGCCACGAGCCATGGGCTATGCCATGGCGCTGCCGCGAACCACGGGCTATGCTGGGTAGAAATAAGTACTTGATGTCTCAGCTCTTAAGCAGATACTCGATCACTCAGATTAGCGTAATAAATATTTAAATCTATCGCATAACAGAGACTTGTTTACTTACATACATACAAATACACACATGCTGCAAGCAGTTTAAGCAGGCTAACTTCTTCGCAAGGCCCCACACTATGAAAAGGTCAATCTTAAATAACTTCTGTGTTTATTGTCCGATCTTTTTGAAATTTTTAGGACATAAAATTGGCTTGAAATGGGCGATCTAACCAAATTTCAAGGTCCTACCTTAAAAAATGCGTGGTTTTCACTTTTGGGGGATGGGGGTACGGTATCCGAAAAGTAAAATATTTGTTACATGTGCATGCTATTCGAGATTATACATACCAAATTTGGTGCCTCTAGCTCTTATAACTTTGAAGTTATGGCCAAAAACACTGGTCTGAAATCGAAATGGATCGATAACTTGAAGGAGTTGAGTTATCGATAAAATAAAACAAAATTGATCTTCCCCGGGACTACGAGAACTTATATTACAAATATGAAGTCTCTAGCTCTGAAAGACTCGTGTGCATACAGACGGACGGACAGACAGACGGACATGGCTAGATCAACTCGGCTGTTGATTCTAATCAAGAATATAAATACTTAATAGACAAAACCATTAAACCCTTTTTATCCATTTTTAATGGGTTCAGGGTATAACAAAAAGCTATGTCAGAAAAAGAAAAAAATGTATGAATGCCGTTAGAGCAGCTACTAGCATAGTGAAAAAAGAAAAACCATTTGATATTAATTCTGTGATAAAAATCGCCAGGAAAGCCTAAATTTATATTTTCAAATTAAACAAAAAAAAACACCATCCCAAATAAAATTTTAGTTGCTTAATACTAATTAATCTATCTATTTAATCTATATCTTTTGCTATTCAAATGGCACAACATTGTACAACATGTAGATTTTTTTTTGGATTTTTACTTTCTCAGCTCAAAACTCAATAATTCTTGCCAATATTTATGATTTCCTTACTATATATTGAAGATAATTAAACATACAAAATATAAATTGCTAAAACATATATGTTGTCTGATTTGTTTAAAATATAGAGGGAAGTAAAGTTCAATTTGTAGAGTGTGCTATTCAAGTGAAATGGAATGTATGTAATAGGTTAGTATGAATTAATGTAAGAATGTTCTTTTTATTCCGCTCATTTGAGTAATGTCCGAGCTTGTCAACAGTCATAGAGACTAGAAGCTTACACAATACTCATCATCTAATATTTATAATCTGTATCTTCTGATTCTCAAAGCTAATTAAAAGATTCGTCGATTCGATCTCACTGTGGATATACTCTCTTAATGCAATTTCTGATGTTTTCAGTACTTCGTCCATGTTTTTATACTCTTTTCGAAGAAAAAAGTATATTAACTTTGTGCTGTATACTAACTTTGTGCTGAAGTGTGTAATGCATGCAAGGAAGCGTCGGAGACCCCCAAAAGTTACCTCCAGTATGCTTAGAATGAAAAAACCAATTGATCTAGCCATGTCCGTCCGCCTGTCTGTATGTATGCAAAATAGTCCCTCAGTTTTTGAGCTATCGCAATAAAACTTTGCATAGAGACTTATTATTCAAAGGTCGGAACCGGCCGGATCGGATTACAATATCTTATAGCTGCCATACAACTGGAAGTCAGTTTTGGCCGTAAATCCCACGTTTTTAAGGCTATCGCGATGAAACTTTGCACACATACTTATTATTTAAAGGGACTGCGCATTTCCCAGATCGGACCACTATATCTTATAGCTGCCATATAGCTGGAAGTCGGTTTTGGCCATATATCCGATCTTTTCAAAGCTACCGCCACTAATTTCCTTGTACACTTAAACATACTTATTACTCATCAATGGTTAAAATTTTAAAACGATTGAGTCAAAAATAGCGAAGATATGCGTCATTATATATTTTGAAATAACAAAGGTCCTTTTTTCAATTTCTTATATTTTGACTATTTTTTTCAAACTTAAAGAAGCTTGAATATAGTAACTCAAAAGAAAAATGTAATTCTTACAAATAAAATAAATACCAAGCGAAAAAACGATTTTTACAGAATATGAAATTTTGGTGGTGCAGTTAGCAGAGTGAAAATTGCCTACAGGTTCGAGAATCCTTCCGCACTTGTTTTTAAGTAAGAAAGTCTTGTCGTAAAAAATTGTGGTTTCTTTAAACCAGATGTTCGAACGTATTTAGGAATACAAACGCAAAAGATCACGTATATGTTTTCATAGAATCTTTTAATAGCAAAAACTATGTCAACAGCATTGTCTTAAATATACCAATCAGTTCCCCTTACAAAACAAAATATTGGCTTATTTGAGTTTGTTAAAGGCGGAAGTCTTTGAAAAGAAAAGAGAAATTTCTATAGTGGGGTGGTGAGAATCTTCAGGGACTGTTACTGGAAGTTCCCTAGACACAGAAGCACTGGGACAGTCGTTGATAAAAACGAGATAAAGTATTATATTCAACCGGTTATGAATTAAATTGATCTGAAGCAACCAAAGATCAAGCATGCGATCAAGAAAATCATGTTGAGCTGACGGTATAAGATAATTTGTGCTTCTGAAAAATTACCATGTGATATTTGGCAGATTAAAATCGCCTAATACCACAAAAAGGTCATTATCACGCACATGGGTAAAAACTTCTCTGATATAAGATATGTGTCGCATATAAACTTTAATATCAGAAGAAGGAGGGATATAAGGGCAAGTAAGAAAAAGAGCCTTTGATGGGAATATTACTTTAACAGCAACAATTGGACTTTTAAGTTTAGACATAAGGCCTCTAACATTCTGATATTGAATGGTAGTTAATCGGAATTTAGTTTTTCGAGATATTGCTGGGTGAACCTGCATGTGAGATAGGTGGAGTAGAGGGTGTTTCGGTATTTATACCCTGAACCCATTAAAAATTGGTAAAAAGGGTATAATGAAGTTGTGCAAAAGTATGTAACAGGCATAAGAAAGCATCTCTGACCATATAAAGTATATATATTCTTCATCAGTCAGCCGAGTCAATCTAGCCATGTTCGTCTGTCTGTCTGTCCGTCTGTCCACCCGTCCGTCCGTCTGTATGAGCATGCGGACATTAGAGACTACAAGAGCTAGCTTGTTTTTGTTCTAAGACTGAGAGGCCTATTCCCATGTACCGAGCGCCGTACTATGGCGCTGCGCCTGGCGATCACTTATGAGCCAAATTTGATGCCGAAGCATGCTCAACAGCGCACGTGAGCGTGGCGATTGTTTCGGTGCAAAAACTGCAGATATAAATTGTCAAATCGACATTCCTTTGTCGGAAATGGAAACCTTGCGTTATGGGGCAGCAGCGCTTTCAATAAACGGCCTCCAACACGCAGCAATCTCAAAGCTAGCTTTTCACTCTAATATGGAGAAAGCTCTTGGT
Source organism: Drosophila flavopinicola (assembly GCA_035042425.1). Classification (NCBI taxonomy): domain Eukaryota; kingdom Metazoa; phylum Arthropoda; class Insecta; order Diptera; family Drosophilidae; genus Drosophila; species Drosophila flavopinicola. The sequence continues at coordinate 418,457 of JAWNLL010000296.1, read as the reverse complement.
AAAAAGGCCTCTCGATATCTTCTGCGAACGCTGAGACCCTTCCGTTTATTAAACGAAACATGTACGAAATGATGCGGACAACCCTTAAATACGATGATGACCTTTCGATTAACTCTAGAATAGAATATAATTATCACCTATGTATATCTCTAGTCGAGGCGTCAGCAAATCTATGAATTTGACAATTCCTGCCCCTTGCGATGCCAACGTAACGAGGTATGCGAATTGAGTCTAACTCTTCAAAGGACTTGGTAATACCTTGCAATTTTTTGAGCAAGTGATTGGGTATCTGGTCACATAAAAGTCTTTGGCTACTGCCTCATAAGCTAATGGGCAGAAGCTGTACCATATGTTACAGTATTGAAATTGGCGTTGTATTCCATTGATTTTGACTTGCTGATAAATTTTAGCAATGTCAGCTGATAATGCAAATGGGTGAAGCCGAAACTGCAAGTTGAGTATAGACATGGCTGTATAGTGGGGCCAACCATGAGAAAGTCATTTTGATACATTTGTGACGACGCTTTGCTTCTAAGACATTGGTAGCAAATGAATCTGTTTAGAGTTATTTTATATTTGAAAAGAAGAATAGGAATAAAATTAAAATAAATGTTCAGTCGCGGCTGGGAATCGATCCATCGAACTCGTGTGTACAAGGAAATTTAAGGCAATAGTTTTGAAATCATCGGACTTATGGCCACAACCGACTGTGACTGCTATAAGATATAGTGGTCCGATCCGGCTGGTAACTCAGAAAGAAGGCTGGAGGTAACTCAGAAATTGCTTTACGAGTATATATCAACAGTGAGATCGAATCGATGAAGCTTTTAATTAGCTTTGAGAATCAGAAGATACAGAATATAAATATTCGATTATGTGTATTTTATAAGTTATAGTCTCTATGAGTATTGACAAGTTCGGACATTACTCAAATGAGCGGAATAAGAAGAACAAGTAAGAGTGCTCTAGTCGGGACTACCTGACTAGGAGATGCCCTGAACCCAGTTCTTACATTAGTTCATACTAACCTATTACATACATTACATTTCACTTGAATAGCACACTCTATAAATTGAACTTTACTTCCCTCTAGATTTTGAACAAATCAAACAACATATATGTTTTAGCAATTTATATTTTGTATGTTTAATTAACTTCAACATATAGTAAGGAAATCATAAATATTGGCAAGAATTATTGAGTTTTGAGCTAAGAAATTAAAAAAAAACAAGTGGGTAAGGATTATCTTCGGCTTGCCGAAGATTTTATACTCTTTTCGAACCTATAGCCAATTTTCACTCTGCCAACTGCACCACTGAAATTTCATAAGCTGTACAAAATCGTTTTTTTTTGTTCTAAGAATATTTAATTCATTGCCAGTTGTATAGCAGCTATAAGATATAGTGATCCGATCTGGCCGGCTCCAACCAATGTGATGTTTCTTTGAATAATAAGTATCAATGCCAAAACCGACTTCGAGTTGTATGGCAGCTATAAGATATAGTGGTCCGATCCGGCCGGCTCCGACAAATGTGCTGTCCCCTGGAATAATAAGTGTCTGTGCAAAGTTTTATCGCGATAGCTCAAAAACTGAGGGACTAGTTTGCATACATACAGACAGACAGACAGACAGACAGACAGACAGACAAACAGACAGACAGACTGACATGGCTAGATCAATTTGTATTGTCATTCTAAGCATACTGGCAGTAACTTTCGGGGTCTCCGACGTTTCTTCTATGGTTACAAACTTCAGCACAAACTTAATATACTATTTTCTTCGAAAAGAGTATAAAAAAAATTCTACATAAATGTTCTACCACATGAATAGCAAACTAATATTTTATTGGGAATGGTGTTTTTTTATTCTCTTTTCGGAGAAAATAGTATATTCAGTTTGTGCTGAAGTTTGTAACACATAGAAGGAAGCGTCGGAGACCCCCAAAAGTTCGATTCCTAGCGGCGACCAATAATTATTCTAATTTTTTCCCATTCTTCCTTTCAAATATAAAACAATTGTAATCAAATTCATTTGCTACCAATATCTTAGAACAAAAACTGTACAACGCGAAAAAAACGATCAGATAATTGAGTTTGTCAGCGCATTTCAAAACTGCTTGGTGGCGTAGGTATTAGAGTGCTCACTGATAAACGGGGAGACACGGTTTAAATCCCAGCCGCGACATATTGCTTTTTAATTTTTTTCTAATTATTTTTTTCAAATATATATCAAATAGCTTGAATTCAATAATTTAAAAGAAAAATTTAAATTCATATGATACCAATTCTTAGAGCAAAAAAATAAATGCCACGCGATAAAACGATTTTTTACTACTATTTAAATTTGAGTGGTGCAGTTGGCAGAGCGTATAAAATCTCCGGCACGCCGAAGATAATCCTTTCCCACTTGTTTTATATTAATTGTTATTAAAATCTCTGTTGGGTCGCAAAATTTAATGATTTGTCTGCAAGAACTTTCAACGCAATGATAACAAATGTTGTTTTTCGTCGGTTGTGTGGCGATCGAAATATGCGATAAGGCAATGCCAAAACTTACAGTTATTTACTATCGCATAGTTTCTTATGCACTTTTTTTACTCTCTTTACCTTCAGAAAGATTTTAAGAGAGCAAGAGTCAAGTCATAATGCCTGTCTACATAATATTTTATCAAAACAAAACATGCAGTAAAATAACCCAAATGATAGAAATTGCGCTTGCGCGGCTTTGCATTCAATTATCTCGAAGTGCGTTTTAAATAAACGCAATATTTTTTGAAATTAGTTAAAGTTGATTGTTTCACTACCTCAATATGATAACACAAAGTGTTTTCAAGAACATTTAATTTTTTAGTCTCGATGGACCTCGCCGTGGAAGTACCCATATCTATTTTCGCGATTTCGAGGGCGGAAGAGGACGTGGTCGACATTTTTTACTGTGATCTGTGGAAGACGTTGCCAGTAATACATCTTCCAAATAATGGGTCTTTAGCTTCAAAATTATGCCGGATATAAGCATTTCCAATTACTTTTGGATGGAGGGCTGGTGGGCTTTCTAGTGAGTGTGGCCGGAATCTAGGATCATAGGATCCAATTTTTTGGGGAACCGGCTATATGCCTACCAAATTTAATGACACTAGCTTCAAAATTGTAGGAAATATTCACGTATTATCGATCTGTGATAAGAGGTGTATCGAAATGTATTCGATTTGTCAGCCTCCCAGTGGGCGTTCACAATACTGGAACAAACTTGTTCTGAAGCAGATAGCAGTATAACAGTCCAAGTTTCAATAGTTTCGGAAATACGTGCATTCATCCAGACGAACAGATGGACGACCTGACGGACATTGGACAAACTTAATATACCATGAATACCTTCGGTATCATGTTGACACACAACATTCAGGTATTAACAAAGTAGAAATAGCATTCAAGCGACAATATTATTACCCAAGAATTTCAGAATTTATGCAAAATATAATTAGCTAATGAGATATTTGTAAAATACACAGTTACCATTTAAAGTAACACCAAAACCATTAAGAATTACAGAAAAATATGTAACTGATTTTTTCATGTTTAAAAATCAAGCATATTTGTCATTTATCGCCATATACTCCAAAGTCGCACCAAATTCGACAATGGCTAGTAAAGGAAAATGTAAATATTTTAATAACTACAGTAAAACAGGAATGCAGATCTAGAAAGATTACATACAACTTTCAACGCATTATACAGACAGCTGACGGCATTGAAGACAATGCCACTGCAGTCGAAAAAATACTTTACACATACCACCATAAAATGACTTATTCGCTCACTGATCAAATACCAGCAACAATATTTTTATATTCAGGAGAACACAACATTGACACACAAGCAAAGAAAAAATTTACAAATTACAAATTTATACAAACTATAGGCGAATGACAGACGATGAGCTTAAAATATCAAATCCATTCAATCAAACCGGGAAAATCAAACAAATGACCGAGAAACATTCATAGTTCACAATACAAGCAGATTTAAACAAGTAAAAGTGCTCTAGTCGGGAGTGCCCGACTAGGAGATACCCTGAACCAAGTCCTTACAATCATGCATACTAATCTAAACACACACATGCTGCAGTTCAAGCAGTACAAGCAGTGCAAGCGGTCCCACACAATGGAAAGTAAAATCTTTAAAAACTTCTGTGTTTGTTGTCCGATCTTTTTGAAATCTTTAGGACATAACATTGGCTATAAAATGTGTGACCAAACCAAATTGCAAGGTCGTACCTTCAAAAATGGGTTTTTTAAATTTAGGGGAAATTGGGGGGTGGGATCCAAAAAGTGAAAATTTGTTACACGTTTATGCTATTCGAGATTATACATGCAAATTTTGGGGCCTCTAGCTCTTATAACTTGTAAGTTATAGCCCAAAAACGCTAGTCTGAAATCGAAATTCATCGATAACTTTTGAATGGGTTGAGTTATCGATGAAATTAAATAAACTTGATCTGTCCCGGCACTACGAGAACTTATATTCCAAATATTCTCTAGCTCTTATAGTCTCTGAGATCCGCGTGTTCATACAGACAGACGGACAGACGGACGGACTGATGGACGGACAGACAGACGGACATGGCTAAATCGACTCGGCTGTTGATACTGATCAAGAACATATATACTTTATATGGTCGGAGATGCTTCCTTATACCTGTACTTTTGCACAAAACCATAATACCCTTTTTACCCATTTTTAATGGGTTCAGGGTATACAAAAGAAACGAAATTAATGCAGTGGACGGAGCCGACTGCGTAATACTCTGATACCACTTTAAGAACAGCTGAAAGCAAGTGAACAGAACATTTTTTGTGGTGTATGGGTGACCCGAAATCGGCCTTCCAAGTTTTTGGGGACGGGAGGGGCGTGGTCGATCTTAAGAGGGGGTGACCAGAAGTCTATTTTCCAAATTTGGTGATTTTAGCTCTAAACTGTGGAAGATATACATTTTGCGATTTTTTGGGGAGGGAGGGGGCAAGGTCCCACATTTTTTATACCCTGAACCCATTAAAAATGGGTAAAAAGGGTATTATGGTTTTGTGCAAAAGTATGTAACAGGCATAAGGAAGCATCTCCGACCATATAAAGTATATATATTCTTGATCAGTATCAACAGCCAAGTCGATTTAGCCATGTCCGTCTGTCTGTCTGTCCGTCCGTCCGTCCGTCCGTCCGTCCGTCTGTCTGTATGAACACGCGGATATCAGAGACTACAAGAGCTAGAGACTTCATATTTGGAATATAAGTTCTCGTAGTGCCGGGACAGATCAAGTTTATTTCATTTTATCGATAACTCGACCCATTCAAAAGCTATCGATAAATTTCGATTTCAGACTAGCGTTTTTGGGCTATAACTTACAAGTTATAATAGCTAGAGGCTCCTAATTTGGCATGTATAATCTCGAATAGCATACACATGTAACAAATATTTCACTTTTTGGATACCACCCCCCAATCCCCCCAAAAATTCAAAAAACTCATTTTTGAAGGTACGACCTTGCAATTTGGTTTGTTCACACATTTTATAGCCAATGTTATGTCCTACAAATTATAAAAAGATCGGACAATAAACACAGAAGTTATTTAAGATTTTACTTTACATTGTGTGGGGCTCAGTGAAAAAGCAAGATAACTGCTTAAACCGTTTTCACAGCTTGCAGTAATGTGTGGTGTGTTTGTATGTATGCACACTATTAGGCAAGTATGAATGGATGTCAGAACTGGGTTCAGGGTATCTCCTAGTCGGGCAGTCCCGACTAGAGCACTCTTACTTGTTTTTACTGATTTTAAGAGGGGGTGACAAGAAGTCTATTTTCCAATTTGGTTGACTCTAGCTCTAAAACTGTGGAACATATACCTTTTTGGCGATTTTTGGGGGCAGGAGGGTGCGTGGCCCCCAAAATTTTTGGGCCGATCTTTAGAGGTATTTCGTCGGTTGGGCGGTAATTCGAAATATGCGATAAAACAATGCCAACAATGCCAGTTGCTTACTATCGCATAGTTTCTTATGCACTTTTTATACTCTGATACCGAAGGAACTCATAGTATATTGGTTTTGTCGAATGTCCGTCAGGCCGTCCGTCTGGATGAACGCACGTATTTCCGAAACGACATAAGATAACAAAAATAACAATAATACCTCATCAAGAAATATTGATTCTCGCAGGAATAGGGGAAATGTAAATCAAAATTACTACCCAGTGGCAGGCCCATCATATACTAACAATCATTCCAATTCACAAAACCCAAACCAAAACAACCAACAATTACACCAGGAATTCAGACAAAATCTCAATCAGGGTAAAAACCAAATTAAAATGAATTACCAATCAAATAAAACTCCTCCTAGTACCAATCCGACTGTCAAAAGACAACGCGAAAGTACTAGCGGTCAATCCAACATGGATACAATCGATAATTTTCATCAAGCAGCCTCGGACTCCGAAACAAATTAATCATGAATGTCGAACATTTTAAATGCATAATAGATACCGGATCTTCTATAAATTTAATGCACTTTTCTGGAGAGGCCATATTTTATGTTTTAATTGGAGAGAAATAAAAGTTGAAACAATAAATGGAAATATTTGCTTAAACCAATGTATTTCCTCAGCACCAAACAAATTTTGTTTGTCATATCAAACCTTTTTTCACAAAACTACGATGTATTATAAGGCAGGGATTATCTTGAAGCTTGCCAAGCACCGATTAATTATAAAGAAGGAATCGTAACACTAAGCGATTAGCCGTTTATCATGAGATACAATCATGAAAACTTTATAAAGGACAAGACCTCAACTATTTGCCTTTATCCACCCCACATAATACTCCATAAATACACATAGACTCCGATTTTGATTGTCTTGACCCGCCTTTTACTGAAGATAGGTCTTGTAACTTTGCAATCGAAAACGAGCTTCAAGAAAATAATGAATTCAGATTAGTACATCTTAACGACGAAGAAAGGATCAAATTGACCAAAATCTTATTTGAGTTCAGTGACATACAATACAGAGAAAGTGAAAATTGTACTTTCACAAGAATTATTAAACATGTCAGACAAACTAAACACGAGGATGCTATTATAGATGATTAATACCCTTCCGCAATAATGGATAATGTATTAGACAAACTTGAAAAATGTCAATATTTCACTACCATTGACCTAGCAAAAGGCTTTCATCAGATTCAAATGGATTTTGATTCAATCCCAAAGACCGCTTTCTCGGCGAAAAATTGACATTGCGAGTACACTCGAATGCCTTTTGGACTCAAAAACGCTCCTGCAACTTTTCAGCATTGTATGAATAACCTTTTAGAAGATTCAATCTATAAAGATTGTATGGCAAAAATGGATGACATAATAGTGTATTCCACTTCATTGAAAGAACTCAATGAAAACTCAATTCCAAAAACAAGTGAGAACGTTGCAGTCTGGCGAGCCGACTGCGTAATACTCTGATACCATTTTAAGAACAGCTGAAAGCAAGTGAACAGAAAATTTTTGATGGTCTATGAGTGATCTAAAATCAGCCTTCCAAGTTTTTGGGGACGGGAGGGGGCGTGGTCGATCTTAAGAGAGGGTGACCAGAAGTATATTTTCCAAATTTGGGGATTTTAGCTCTAAAACTGTGGAAGATATACATTTTCGCGATGTGTTGGGGAGGGATGGAGCGTGGCCCCAAATATTTTTTACCGATCTTAAGAGGGGGTGACCAGAAATCTATCTTACAAATTTGGTGATTTTAGCTCTAAAACTGTGAAAGATATAAATTTTCGCGATTTTTGGGAGCGGGAGAAGGCGTGGCCCCAAAATTGTTTTGCCGCTCTTTATAGGACCTGTCCAGAAGTCTGCCCTCAAAGGTTGGTGGCCCTAGCTCTTAAACTGTGCGAGATATAGGCTTCCGTGTTTCGTGGGGCGGGGTGGCTGGGGTGCGCTCTAGTGGGCGTGGCCGTAAAATCCAGGACGCAATCTTTTGGGCTGGTCAGCCCTAGTGTAAATTCCAAATTTTGTTACCCTAGCTTCAAATTGCGGTAAATATCCACGTATTATCGAATTGTGATTTCATGCATATAGATTTTCGCGATTACGGGGGCGGGAGTGGGCGTGGTCGAAATTGTATGGTGACTTTAGCTCTAAAACTACGGGAGATATAAGCATTTCAAATTAATTTTGGAGGGGGGGCAGGTGGGCGTAATAATTTGCGGGGCCGATTAACCTAGGATCCAATTTTTTGGGGAGGTCACCGTCAACATACCTACCAAACTTGATGACAAGCTTCAAAATTGTTGGAAATATTCACGTTTTACCGATTTGTGATTTCAGATGTATTGACATGCTATAGATTTACCAGTCTCCCAGCGGGTGTGGCATAAATTTGGAACAATCTTGATCTGAAACAGATAGCTACAATCATAACACAAACAATTTGTAGTCTCTATCAAATGTCGTTTCGGAAATACGTGCGTTCATCCAGACGGACATTCGACAAAACCAATATACTATGAGTACCTTCGGTATCAGAGTATAAAAATCATGAACGGATTTCAAATTTCAAATTGGTTATGTTTGGCCGAGATATGAGAGTTTAAGTTTTTGAAAAAGTAAGAAAGGGTGGGGTCGGTTTTTTTTGTGTCAAATAAAGTAAAATTCCAAAACCGGGTAAATTTTAAATGTAGAATTACTGTGGCCGAAAAATCATGAACAAATTGGCTTCCAAATTGAAATTTGTATAGTTTTGGCCGAAATATGACAGTTTAAGTTTTTGGAAAAGAAAGTAAGGGTGGGGGTCATCTTTTTTATTCAAAAAAATTTAAATATCGTAAATTTGATAGCACTTCAATGTAAAATAAATGTAGTGGAAAAATCATGAACAAATTGTCCTGAAATTAAACCTTTTTTTTTCAAAAAACTAAATTTTAAGAAAATGGACAAAACTTAAAAGTAGAATTACTGTAGACGAAAAATAATGAGTAAATTGTCTTTGAATTCGAAAATTGGTTATGTTTTGGCCGAGATATGAGAGTTTAAGTTTTTGGAAAAGCAAGTAAGGGTGGGGAACATCTTCTTTTTAAAAAAAGTAAATATTCAAAAATTGGAAAGACTTAAATGTAAAATACATGTAGAGCACAAAATCATGAACAATTTGTCTTCCTAATTTAAAATTGGTTTAGTTTCGGCCAAGATATTAGGGCTTAAGTTTTTGGAAAAGTAAGTAAGGGTGGGGACATCCTTTTTTTCAAAGAAACTAAATTTCCAAAAATGGATAAAACTTAAATAGAGAATTAATTGCTTCGAAATCGAAAATTAGTTAAGTTTTTGCCGAGATATGAGCGTTCAAGATTTTTATAAAGGACAAGACCTCAACTATTTGCCTTGATCCACCCCACATAATACTCCATAAATACACATAGACTCCGATTTTGATTGTCTTGACCCGCCTTTTACTGAAGATAGGTCTTGTAACTTTGCAATCGAAAACGAGCTTCAAGAAAATAATGAATTCAGATTAGTACATCTTATCGACGAAGAAAGGATCAAATTGACCAAAATCTTATTTGAGTTCAGTGACATACAATACAGAGAAAGTGAAAATTTGACTTTCACAAGAACTATTAAACATGTCAGGCAAACTAACCACGAGGATGCTATTATAGATGATAAATACCCTTCCGCAATAATGGATAATGTATTAGACAAACTTGAAAAATGTCAATATTTCACTACCATTGACCTAGCAAAAGGCTTTCATCAGATTCAAATGGATTTTGATTCAATCCCAAAGACCGCTTTCTCGGCGAAAAATTGACATTGCGAGTACACTCGAATGCCTTTTGGACTCAAAAACGCTCCTGCAACTTTTCAGCATTGTATGAATAACCTTTTAGAAGATTCAATCTATAAGGATTGTATGGAAAAAATGGATGACATAATAGTGTATTCCACTTCATTGAAAGAACACATATTGTCACTAAAAAGAGTTTTCAAGAAACTCAATTCCAAAAACAAGTGAGAACGTTGCAGTCTGGCGAGCCGACTGCGTAATACTCTGATACCATTTTAAGAACAGCTGAAAGCAAGTGAACAGAAAATTTTTGATGGTCTATGAGTGATCTAAAATCAGCCTTCCAAGTTTTTGGGGACGGGAGGGGGCGTGGTCGATCTTAAGAGAGGGTGACCAGAAGTATATTTTCCAAATTTGGGGATTTTAGCTCTAAAACTGTGGAAGATATACATTTTCGCGATGTGTTGGGGAGGGATGGAGCGTGGCCCCAAATATTTTTTACCGATCTTAAGAGGGGGTGACCAGAAATCTATCTTACAAATTTGGTGATTTTAGCTCTAAAACTGTGAAAGATATAAATTTTCGCGATTTTTGGGAGCGGGAGAAGGCGTGGCCCCAAAATTGTTTTGCCGCTCTTTATAGGACCTGTCCAGAAGTCTGCCCTCAAAGGTTGGTGGCCCTAGCTCTTAAACTGTGCGAGATATAGGCTTCCGTGTTTCGTGGGGGCGGGGTGGCTGGGGTGCGCTCTAGTGGGCGTGGCCGTAAAATCCAGGACGCAATCTTTTGGGCTGGTCAGCCCTAGTCTAAATTCCAAATTTTGTTAGCCTAGCTTCAAATTGCGGTAAATCTCCACGTATTATCGAATTGTGATTTCATGCATATAGATTTTCGCGATTACGGGGGCGGGAGTGGGCGTGGTCGAAATTGTATGGTGACTTTAGCTCTAAAACTACGGGAGATATAAGCATTTCAAATTAATTTTGGAGGGGGGGCAGGTGGGCGTAATAATTTGCGGGGCCGATTAACCTAGGATCCAATTTTTTGGGGAGGTCACCGTCAACATACCTACCAAACTTGATGACAAGCTTCAAAATTGTTGGAAATATTCACGTTTTACCGATTTGTGATTTCAGATGTATTGACATGCTATAGATATACCAGTCTCCCAGCGGGTGTGGCATAAATTTGGAACAATCTTGATCTGAAACAGATAGCTACAATCATAACACAAACAATTTGTAGTCTCTATCAAATGTCGTTTCGGAAATACGTGCGTTCATCCAGACGGACATTCGACAAAACCAATATACTATGAGTACCTTCGGTATCAGAGTATAAAAATCATGAACGGATTCCAAATTTAAAATTGGTTATGTTTGGCCGAGATATGAGAGTTTAAGTTTTTGAAAAAGTAAGAAAGGGTGGGGGTCGGTTTTTTTTTTCAAAAAAACTTAGTATACAAAAATTTATAAAACTTAATTGTAGAATGAATTTAGAGGAAAAATCAGGAACAAATTGTCTTGCAAACTTAAAATTTATTAAGCTTTGGCCGAGATATGAGAGTGTAAGTTTTTAAAAAAGTAAGTAAGGTGGGGTCGGTTTTTTTTGTGTCAAATAAAGTAAAATTCCAAAACCGGGTAAATTTTAAATGTAGAATTACTGTGGACGAAAAATCATGAAAAAATTGGCTTCCAAATAGAAATTTGTACAGTTTTAGCCGAAATATGGGAATATAAGTTTTTGGAAAAGCAAGCAAGGGTGGGGAACATCTTCTATTTAAAAAAAAAGGAAATATTCAAAAATTGGATAGACTTAAATGTAAAATACATGTAGAGCACAAAATCATGAACAATTTGTCTTCGCAATTTAAAATTGGTTTAGTTTTTGCAAGATATTAGGGTTTAAGTTTTTCAAAAAGTAAATAAGTGTGCGGGTCAGTTTTATTAAAATAAAAGTAAATATTCAAAAATTGAAGACTCAAGTGTAAAATAAATGTTGTGGCAAAATCATGAACATTTGTCTTCCACATTTAAAAATGGTTTAGTTTTGGCCAAGATATGGGAGTTTAAGTTTTTCAAAAAGTAACGATGGGTGCGGGTCAGTTTTATTTAAAAAAAAGTAAATATTCAAAAATTGATAAGACTCAAATGTAAAATAGTTGTAGTGAAAAAATCATGAACAATTGTGTTCCAAATTTAAAATTGGTTAAGTTTTGGCCAAGATATGGGAGTTTAAGTTTTTGGAAAAGTAAGTAAGGGTGGGAGTCACTAAAAGTGAAAAAAAAGTGAAGTGTAATATATAAGATTTAGCGATTTTTGGAAGCGGGGCTTGTTTCCGATCTTTAGAGGGGTGACCAGAAGGCTATCTTCCAATTTTGATGACTCTAGCTCTAAAACTGTGAAAGATATAAATTTTCGCAGGGGCGTGGCCCCAAAATTCTTTCGCAGCCCTAGCCCAAATTCCAAATTTTGTGACTCTAGCTTCAACATTTTTTTTATGTGATCTGTAGAGGACGTCACCAGTAATATATATTCCAAATATGGTGACTTAGGTCTAAAACTGCGGGATATATAAGCATTTCCAATTAATTTTTGAGGGAGTGCTGGTGGGCGTTCAATTGGGCGTGGCCAAAAAACATAGGATCCAATTTTTTGGGGAGGTCACCGGCAACATACCTACCAAAATTGATGACTATCTTCAAAATTGTGGGAAATATTCACGCTTTATCGATTTGTGATTTGAGGTGTATCGACATGCTATAGATTTGCCAGTTTCCCAGCGGACGTGGCATAAATTCGGAACAAACTTGATCTGAAGCAGATAGCAAGATCATAACACAAACAATTTCAAGTCTCTATCTTATGTCGTTTCGGAAATACGTGCGATCATCCAGACGGACATTCGACAAAACCAATATACTATGAGTACCTTCGGTATCAGAGTATAAAAAGCATGAACAAATTGTCTTCCAAATTTAAAATTGCTTAAGTTTTGGCCGAAATATGGGAGTTTAAGTTTTTGGAAAAGCTAGTAAGGGGTGGGGGTCATCTTTTTTAAAAAAAAAAACTAAATTTCCAAAAATGGATAAAACTTAAATGTAAAATACATGAAGAGCAAAATTCATTATCAAATTGTCTTTCATATATAAAATTGGTTAAGTTTTGGCCAAGATATTAGAGTTTAAGTTTTCGGAAAAGTAAGTTAGGGTGGGAGTCACCTGAAGTCACTCTTCCAAATTTGGTGACTCTAAAACTGTGAAAGATATAAATTTCTGCGATTTTAGGGGGCGGGACAGGGCGTGGCCCCAAAAATGTTTGGCCGATCTTTATAGGGCTTGGCCAGAAGTCTGCCCTAGCTCTTAAGCTGTGCGAGATTTTGGCTTCCGTGTTTCGTGGGGGCGGGGTGGCTGGGGGGCGTTCTAGTGGGCGTGGAAAATCCAGAACGCAATCTTTTGGGCTGGTCAGCCCTAGTCTAAATTCCAAGTTCTGTGACTCTAGCTTCAACATTTTTTTTTCGGTGATCTGTAGAGGATGTCACCAGTAATATATATTCCAAATATGGTGACTTTAGCTCTAAAACTGCGGGAGATATAAGCATTTCCAATTAATTCTGGAGGGGTGCTGGTGGGCGTTCAAGTGGGCAAAAAACCAATCCAATTTATTGGGGAGGTCACCGACAACATACCCAGCAAACTTGTTGATAAGCTTCAAAATTGTGGGAAATATTCACGTTTTATCGATTTGTGATTTGAGGTGTATCGACATGCTATCGATTTGGAATCTGGAATTTGGAACAAACTTGATCAAGTTTGTTCTGACTTGATCTGAAGCAGATAGCTAGATCATAACACAAACAATTTCAAGTCTCTATCTTATGTCGTTTCGGAAATACGTGCGATCATCCAGACGGACATTCGACAAAACCAATATACTATGAGTACCTTCGGTATCAGAGTATAAAAAGCATGAGCAAATTGTCTTCCAAATTTAAAATTGGTTTAGTTTTGGCCGAAATACGGGAGTTTAAGCTTTTGGAAAAGTAAGTAAGGGTGAGGGTCATCCTTTTTTTCAAAAAAAACAAAATTTCAAAAATGGATAAAACTTAATTATATAATGAAAATCATGAAGAAATTGTCTTCGAAATCGAAAATTGGTAAGTTTCCGAAAATGGGTTAAACTTAAATAGAGAATTAATTGCTTCGATATCGAAAATTAGTTAAGTTTTGTCCGAGATATGAGCGTTCAAGTTTTTGAAAAAGTAAGTAAGGGTGGGATCGGTTTTTTTCAAAAAAGTAAAGTTTCAAAAATTGATAAGATTTAAATGGAAAGTAAATGTAGTGGAAAAATCATGATCAATTGTCTTCCAAATTTAAAATTGGTTATGTTTTCGCCAAGATATGAGAGTTTAGGTTTTTGAAAAAAAAAGGTTACTGTAGGGGTCGGTTTTTTTTAAACTTATTTTAAAAAATTTAATAAAACTTTATTGTAGACTGAATTTAGAAGAAAAATCATGAACAAATTGTAAATTTAAAATTGGTTAAGTTTTGGCCGAGATATGAGAGCTTAAGTTTTTGGAAAAGCAAGTAAGGGTGGGGAATATTTTTTTTAAAAAAATGTAAATATTCAAAAATTTATAAGACTTAAAAGTAAAATACATGTAGAGCAAAAACAGGAACAAATTGTCTTCCAAATTTAAAATTGATTAAGTTTTTGCCAAGATATTAGGGCTTAAGTTTTTGAAAAAGTAAGGAAGGGTGGGGGTCGGTTTTATTTCAAAAAAAGTATATATTCAAAACGTGATAAGACTTGTTAAATAATTGTAGTGGAAAGATCATGAGCAAAGTGTGTTCGAAAATTAAAATTGGTTAAGTTTTGGGTGAGATACGAGTGTTTACGATTTTGGAAAAGCAAATAAGGGTAAGAAATATTTTTTTTTCAAAAAAAGTAAATTTTCAAAAATTGATAAGACTTAAAAGTAAAATACATGAAGAGCAAAAAACCAGGAACAAATTGTCTTCCAAATTTAAAATTGATTAAGCTTTGGCCGAGATATGAGAGTTAAAGTTTTTAAAAAAGTAAAAAAAGGTGGGGTCGGTTTTTTTGTGTCAAAAAAAGTAAAATTCCAAAACTGGGTAAATTTTTAATGTAGAAATAATGTAGACGGCTAATCATGAACAAATTGACTTCCAAATTGAAATTTTTATAAGTTTTGGCCGAATAATGACAGTTTAAGTTTTTGGAAAAGCAAGTAAGGGTGGAGTCATCTTTTTTTCAAAAAAATCATGAACAAATTGTGTTCCAAATTTAAAATTGGTTAAGTTTTGGCCGAGATATGAGAGCTTAAGTTTTTGGAAAAGCAAGTAAGGGTGGGAATATTTTTTTTCAAAAAGTAAATATTCAAAAATGTATAAGACTTAAAAGTAAAATACATGTAGAGCAAAAAACAGGAACAAATTGTCTTCCAAATTTAAAATTGATTAAGTTTTTGCCAAGATATTAGGGCTTAAGTTTTTGAAAAAGTAAGGAAGGGTGGGGGTAGGTTTTATTTCAAAAAAAGTATATATTCAAAACGTGATAAGACTTGTAAAATATATGTAGTGGAAAAATCATGAACAATTGTCTTCCAAATTTAAAATTGGTTAAAATTTGGCCTAAATATGAGAGTTTAGGTTTTTGAAAAAAGGTATATGTATGGGTCGGTTTTTTTTTAAAATTAATTTCCAAAAATTAATAAAACTTAATTGTAGAATGAATTTAGAGGAAAAATCATGAATTGTCCGCCAAATTAAAAATTAGTTAAGTTTTATCCGAGATATGAAAGTTTAAGTTTTTGGAAAACGTAAGTAAGAATGGGAGTCACCAGAAGTCAATCTTCCAAATTTGGTGACTCAAAAACTGTGAAAGATATACATTTTTGCGATATTTGGGGGCGGGAGAGGGCGTGGCCCCAAAATTCTTTGGCCGATCTGTATAGGACTTGTCCAGAAGTCTGCACTCAAAGTTTGGTGGCCCTAGCTCTTAAACTGTGCGAGATATAGGCTTCCGTGTTTCGTGGGGGCGGGGTGGCTGGGGTGCGCTCTAGTGGGCGTGGCCGGAAAATCCAGGACGCAATCTTTTGGGCTGGTCAGCCCTAGTCTAAATTCCAAATTTTGTTACCCTAGCTTCAAATTGCGGTAAATATCCACGTATTATCGAATTGTGATTTCATGCATATAGATTTTCGCGATTACGGGGGCGGGAGTGGGCGTGGTCAAAATTGTATGGTGACTTTAGCTCTAAAACTACGGGAGATATAAGCATTTCAAATTAATTTTGGAGGGGGGGCAGTTGGGCGTAATAATTTGCGGGGCCGATTAACCTAGGATCCAATTTTTTGGGGAGGTCACCGGCAACATACCTACCAAACTTGATGACAAGCTTCAAAATTGTTGGAAATATTCACGTTTTACCGATTTGTGATTTCAGGTGTATTGACATGCTATTGATTTACCAGTCTCCCAGCGGGCGTGGCATAAATTTGGAACAATCTTGATCTGAAGCAGATAGCTACAATCATAACACAAACAATTTGAAGTCTCTATCAAATGTCGTTTCGGAAATACGTGCGTTCATCCAGACGGACATTCGACAAAACCAATATACTATGAGTACCTTCGGTATCAGAGTATAAAAATCATGAACGAATTGTCTTCCAAATTTAAAATTGGTTAAGTTTGGCCGAGATATGAGAGTTTAAGTTTTTGAAAAAGTAAGTATGGGTGGGGGTCTGTTTTTTTCAAAAAAACTTCGTATACAAAAATTTATAAAACTTAATTGTAGAATGAATTTAGAGGAGAAATCAGGAACAAATTGTCTTGCATACTTAAAATTTATTAAGCTTTGGCCGAGATATGAGAGTGTAAGTTTTTAAAAAAGTAAGTAAGGTGGGATCGGTTTTTTTTGTGTCAAATAAAGTAAAATTCCAAAACCGGGTAAATTTTAAATGTAGAATTACTGTGGACGAAAAATCATGAACAAATTGGCTTCCAAATTGAAATTTGTATAGTTTTGGCCGAAATATGACAGTTTAAGTTTTTGGAAAAGAAAGTAAGGGTGGGGGTCATCTTTTTTATTCAAAAAAATTTAAATATTGTAAATTTGATAACACTTCAATGTAAAATAAATGTAGTGGAAAAATCATGAACAAATTGTCCTGAAATTAAACCTTTTTTTCAAAAAACTAAATTTTAAGAAAATGGACAAAATTTAAAAGTAGAATTACTGTAGACGAAAAATAATGAGTAAATTGTCTTTGAATTCGAAAATTGGTTATGTTTTGGTCGAGATATGAGAGTTTAAGTTTTTGGAAAAGCAAGTAAGGGTGGGGAACATCTTCTTTTTAAAAAAAGTAAATATTCAAAAATTGGAAAGACTTAAATGTAAAATACATGTAGAGCACAAAATCATGAACAATTTGTCTTCCTTATTTAAAATTGGCTTAATTTTGGCCAAGTTTTTGGAGAAGTAAGTAAGGGTGGGGACATCCTTTTTTTCAAAGAAACTAAATTTCCAAAAATGGATACAACTTAAATAGAGAATTAATTGCTTCGAAATCGAAAATTAGTTAATTTTTTGCCGAGATTTGAGCGTTTAAGATTTTTAAAAAGTAAGTAAGGGTAGGATCGGTTTTTTTCAAAAAAGTAAATATTCAAAAATTGATAAGATTGAAATGGAAAATAAATGTAGTGTAAAAATCATGAACAATTGTCTTCCAAATTTAAAATTGGTTATGTTTTGGCCGAGAAATGAGAGTTTAGGTTTTTGAAAAAAAAGGTAACTGTAGGGGTCGGTTTTTTTTTTTTAACTTATTTTAAAAAATTTAATAAAACTTTATTGTAGAATGAATTTAGAGGAAAAATCATGAACAAATTGTAAATTTAAAATTGGTTAAGTTTTGCCCGAGATATGACAGTTTATGTTTTTGGAAAACTTTATAAGGGAAATTTGTATAGTTTTAGCCGAAATATGGAAGTATAAGTTTTTGGAAAAGCAAGCAAGGGTGGGGAACATATTTTTTTTCACAAAAGTGTTTATATATAAATATTGATAAGACTTAAATGTTAAATACATGTAGAGCAAAAATCAGGAACAAATTGTATTCCAAATTTAAAATTGGTTTAAATTTGGTCGAGTGATGAGAGTCTATGTTTTTGAAAAAGTAAGTTGGGGTGGGGGTCGGCTTTTTTGTCAAAAAACTTAATTTCCAAACATCTGTAAAACTAACTTAAATGCAGAATTAATGTAGACGGAAAATTCTGAACAAATTAGCTTCCAAAATGAAATTTGGATAACTTTTGGCCGAAATATGGGAGTTTAAGTTTTTGGAAAAGCAAGTAAGGGTGGGGGTCATCCTTACCAGAAATCGGACCTCTAAGTTTTTTGATTCTAGCTCGAAAATAGTGGGAGCTATGGATTTGGGCGACTTTTGGTTGCGGGAGGGGTAGCAGATCACAACTTTTGTTTTCGATCCAAGAGAGTGGGTGGGATGGTGGGAGGGTGGTGGGGGGAAGGGGGTGTTGGTTGACTAGAAGTCAGTCTTCGAAATTTGGTGACTCTATAACTGTGGAAAATATAAGATTTCGCGATTTTTGAAAGTGGAAGCTGGCGGGGCCCTAAAATTTTTTTCCGATCTTTAGAGGTCTGACCAGAAGGCTATCTTCCGATTTTGGTGACTCTAGCTCTAAAACTGTGAAAGATATAAATTGCTGCGATTTTTGGGGGCGGGACAGGGCGTGGCCCCAAAAATGTTTGGCCGATCTTTATAGGACTTGGCCAGAAGTCTGCCCTAGCTCTTAAACTGTGCGAGACTTAGGCTTCCGTGTTTCGTGGGGGCGGGGTGGCTGGGGGGCGTTCTAGTGGGCTTGGAAAATCCAGGACGCAATCTTTTGGGCTGGTCAGCCCTAGTCTAAATTCCAAATTTTGTGACTCTAGCTTTAAATTGCGGCAAATATACACGTATTATCGAATAGTGATGTTATGCATATAGATTTTCGCGATTACGGGGCTGGGAGTGGGCGTGATCGAAATTTTTTCTGTGATCTGTAGAGGTCATCACCAGTAACATATATGACAAATATGGTGACTTTAGCTCTAAAACTGCGGGAGATATAAGCATTTCCAATTAATTTTGGAGGGGAGCTGGTGGGCGTGGCCAAAAAACCTAGGATCCAATTTATTGGGGAGGTCACCGGCAACATACTTACCAAACTTGCAAATTGTGGGAAATATTCACGATTTATCGATTTGTGATTTGAGGTGTATCGACATGCCATCGATTTGGAATTTGGAACAAACTTGATCTGAAGCAGATCGCTGCAATCATAACACAAACAATATCAAGTGTCTATCTTAGGTCGTTTCGGAAATACGTGCGTTCATCCAGACGGACATTCGACAAAACCAATACACTATGAGTGCCTTCGGTATCAGAGTATAAAAATCATGAACAAAATTGTCTTCCAAATTTAAAATTGGTTTAGTTTTGGCCAAGATATTAGGTTTAAGTTTTTAAAAAAGTAAGTAAGGATGGGGGTTGGTTTTATTTCAAAAAAGTAAATATTCAAAAATTCATAAGACTCAAATGTAAACAAGTAAGAGTGCTCTAGTCGGGAGTGCCCGACTAGGAGATACCCTGAACCCAGTTCTGACATCCATTCATACTTGCCTAATAGTGTGCATACATACAGACACACACATACTGCAAGCTGGAATTTACATTTATTATACCCTGAACCCATTAAAAATGGGTACAAAGGGTATTATGGTTTTGTGCAAAAGTAAGTAACAGGCATAAGGTAGCATCTCCGACCATATAAAGTATATATATGCTTGATCAGTATCAACAGTCGAGTCGATTTAGCCACGTCCGTCTGTCTGTCTGTCCGTCGTCCGTCCGTCTGTCTGTATGAACACGCGGATATCAGAGACTACAAGAGCTAGAGACTTCATATTTGCAATATAAGTTCTCGTAATCCCGGGACAGATCAAGATTATTTCATTTTATCGATAACTTGTCGTGTTCGAAAGCTATCAATAAATTTGGATTTCAGACCAAAGTTTTTGGGCCATCACTTCAGAGTTATAAGAGCTAGAGGCCCCAAATTTGGCATATATAATCTCGAATATCATATACATGTAACAAATATCAGTGTTTGGATACCACACACCCCCCCCCCCCACCACACTCCCCCTAAAAGTTCAAAAAACGCCTTTTTGATGGTATGGGTTTGGGCACATTGTGAATTGTATACCCAAAAAATTTCAATAAGATCGGACAATATACACAGAAGTGGCTTACGATTTAACTTTCCATAGTGTGGGGCTCAGTAAAGAAGCATGCCAACTGCTTGATTAAAGAAGCAATAATTGCTTGCACTATTTTCAGTAAGTGAATGTTCGTATATAGGTAATAGGCAAGTCTAAATTAATGTTCGAACTGGGTTCAGGTATCTACTAGTCGGAACTTACGACTAGAGCACTCATACTTATTTTAAAATTTAATTTTAATCATTTCATAATCTTGACATAATAACAACGAACTTAACTAAAATATGTAGTGTGAATAAAAAACAAGTGAGAAAGGATTATCTTCGGCGTGCCGAAGATTCTATACTCTTTTCGAACCTTTAGGCAATTTTCACTCTGCCAACTGCACCACTGAAATTTCAATAGTAGTAACAAATCGTTTTATAGCGTGGCATTTATTTATTTTTGCTCTAAGAATTGGTATCATATGAACTTAAATTTTTCTTTTAAATTATTGAATTCAAGCTATTTGAAATATATTTGAAAAAAATAATTGGAAAAAAAATAAAAAGCATTAAGTCGCGGCTGGGATTTGAACCGTGTCTCCCCGTTTGTCAGTGCATCACTCTAATACCTATGCCACCAAGCAGTTTTGAAATGCGCTGACAAACTCAATTATCTGATCGTTTTTTTCGCGTTGTATAGTTTTTGTTTTAAGACATTGGTAGCAAATGAATTTCATTACAGTTGTTTTGTATTTGAAAGGAAGAATAAGAAAAAAATTTAAATAAATGACCAGTCGCCTGAGACTCGAACTCGGGACCTTTCGTTTTCTAGGTCGTAACCCCTTACGCCACAAGCCGTTTCAATGATCGATGACGAAATCCCTTGAAGAGCAGGCTGTCAAAAGCTTTCTTGCGCTTGGGTTTGTTTGCTTAAATGCCCCTGTTTTTTCAAAATATTTAATGACGCATATCTTCGCTATTTATGACTCAATCGTTTTGCAATTTTACCAATTGATGAGTTATAAGGATGTTCAAAAGTACTAGGAAATTTAAAGCAATTGCTTTGAAAACATCGGATTTATGGCCAAAACCGACTTCGAGTTGTATTGCAGCTATTAGATACAGGAGTCCGATCCGGCCGGCACCAACCAATGTGCTGTTTCTTTGAATAATAAGTATCTCCACAAAGATTTATCGCAATAGCTTTGAAAACATGCGATCCGGCCGGCTCCGACCAATGTGCTGTCCCCTTGAATACTAAGTGTCTGTGCAAAGTTGCATCGCAATAGCTCAAAAACTAAGGGACTAGTTTGCACACATACAGACAGACAGACAGACTGACGGACATGGCCAGATCAATTTTTCTTGTCATTCTAAGCATACTGGGGGTAACTTTTGGGGTCTCCGTCGCTTCCTTCTATGCATTACACACTTCAGCACAAAGTGAATATATAAATGTACTATTTGCTTTGAAAAGAGTAAAAAAAATATGTCTCGAATTTTAAAAAATTCTCGTCTCAGCAGAATATATCGTTTGAATCAATTTTGATGCATTCGGAGTCAGCGGCCGATTTTACATAAGAAAATAACATCAGATGTTTGGTTATAAGGATGTTCAGGTGTTCAAGGAAAGGAGATAGCTTTGAAAACATGGGACGCTTCTTTCTTTGCATTGTACACTTCAGCACAAAATGAATATACTATCTTGTTCGAAAAAAAAGTATATGAAGGGTAAATTGGAGTTAGGTAAAAGTACGTAACAGGCATAAGAAACTATCTCCGACCCCATAAAGTATATAAGACCGGAACCAACAACCAACTCCTAGAACTAGAGATTTCAAATTCGTATGTTCTTGTACTCCCTTGTCATATCAAGTTAGATTCATTTTATAGATAACTCGTCCAGTTCCAAAGTTATCGAGACATTTCGATTTCAGACAAGAGCTCGAATCATTAAATTTGATAGCTATAATCTAGAATAGCACGCACATGTACAAAATATTTCAATGTTTGAATATCGTCCTCCTATCCTTGTATGTTAGTTTGAACGCATGGTTGGCCTTGATTCAGGCCTAATCGAGACAAGAGCACTCTTACTTGTGATTAATAAATTGTTATGCTCAGTGGGCGGCAGGGTATTCCTCTTCTTCTCTCTATGCACTATCGTCTGCTTAATGTTGTTGTTATCCTTGTCTTTTGGCAGAGTATGCTTCTTTTGTTTAGGCTGTGGCTATGGCTACATACTTGCTTCCAGCTCTATATAGTCAGTTGGTGCCAAGAATCAAAACTTAATAAAGTGATCAGTATGTATTTCAGTAGTTGAAAATGTTGTTTTCATTACTATTTAATAAACAAGTAAATAATTTACGTAAATACACCCTCAAATAAATATTTTAAAATAAAACCCATGATTGGAATAATCTTAAAATTAAGTTTTTACACTCAACATTTAATTCAGTTAACAGTTTGTACTTGACTAAATCTCCAGTACAGTATTGTGGTTAAATGCTAGCAGCCAAAACCAACCAAGGATGCATTTTCGACCCAATTAAGAATATATATATTTGATCAGTACTAACAGCCGAGTCGATTTAGCCATGTCCGTCCGTCTGTCTGCCTCCCTACCTGTATGTTCGTCAGCCCGTCCTTATGAACACACGGATCTCAGAGACTATTTCATTGTATTCCCTAGTTGGATTCAGTTTGTTTCTTGTGATCGATAGCGTGACCCGCTCAAAAGATACCGACAAATTTAAATTTCAGCCCTAAATTTGTATTTACCATATCTTGAAAGCCTATAGAGCAAGAAAACTAAATTTGGTATGTATGTTCTCATATAGCTTACAGAAGTAAAGAATATTTGAGTTTTTGAATACCTGTAACTGCCCCTGATCCCACCATAATTGGACAACACTTTTATTTGTAGGTATGACCTTGCAGTTTGGTTTAATTGAACATTTTATTGGAAAAATTATGCTCCACAAATTTTATGTCGATCAGGCAATAATCACATAAGATATTCATACTCTTTTCGAAAAAAATAGTATATTAAGTTTGTGCTGAGGTTTGTAACGCATAGAAGGAAGCGTCTGAGACCCCCAAAAGTTACTGCCAGTATGCTTAGAAAAACAAAACAAATTGATCTAGCCATGTCCGTCTGTCTGTCTGTCTGTATGTATGCAAACTAGTCCCTCAGACAGCACATTGGTCGGAGCCGGCCGGATCGGACCACTATTTCTTATCGCTGCCAAGCAACTTGAAGTCGGTTTTGGTCATAAATCCCATGTTTTAAAAGCAATTGCCTTAAATTTCCTTGTACACTTGAACATCCTTATAACTCATCAATGGGTACAATCGCAAATCGATTGAGTTATAAACAGCGAAGATATGCGTCATTAAATATTTTGAAAAAATAGGTGCATATGAGCAAACAAACCCAAGCGCAAGTAAGCTTTTGACAGTCTGCTCTTCAAGGGATTTTGTCATCGATCATCAAAACGGTTTGTGGCGTAAAGCGTAAAGAGCCGCGCTAACGAACGCAAGTTTCGCAAGTTCGAGTCTCGGCAGCGACTGATTATTAATATAATATAATATAATTGTAATCAAATTAATTTGCTTCCAATGGCTTAGAACAAATACAATGCCACGCGAAAAAACAAATGCTGACAAACGCGAGTTGCAGGTTGCGGGAAAACAAAACAAGTAAGCTTTTGATAGTCTGCTCTTCTTGCGATTTTGTCATTGATAATCAAAACTGCTTGTGGCGTATGGGATAAAGAGGCGCCCTGTCAAACGAAAGGTACAGGTTCGATTCCTAGCGGCGACCAATAAATATATTAATTTTTTCTTATTCTGCTTTTCAAATATAAAATAACTGTAATCAAATTCATTTGCTACCAATATCTTAGAACAAACAAGTGAGAACGTTGCAGTCGGGCGGAGCCGACTGCGTAATACTCTGATACCATTTTAAGAACAGCTGAAAGCAAGTGAACAGAACATTTTTGCTGGTGTATGGGTGACCCAAAATGGGCCTTCCAAGTTTTTGGGGACGGGAGGGGCGTGGTCGATCTTAACAGGTAGTGACCAGAAGTCTATTTCCCAAATTTTGTGATTTTAGCTCTAAAACTGTGGAAGATATACATTTTCGGGATTTTTGGGGGCGGGAGGGGGCGTGGCCCCAAAAAAATTTCCGATTTTTAGAGGGGTGACAAGAAGTCTATCTTCCAATTTTGGTGACTCTAGCTCTAAAACTGTGGAAGATATAAGCTTTCGCGATTTTTGAGGACGGGAGGGGGCGTGGCCCCAAAAATTTTAGCCGATCTGTAGAGTGGTTGACAAGAAGTCTATCTCACAAATTTAGTGACTGTTGCTCTAAAACTGTAGAAGATATAAGCTTTCGCGTTATTTGGGGGCGGGAGGGGCGTGGCCCGAAAATGTTTGGCTGATCTTTAGAGGGGGTGACAAGAATTCTATCTCACAAGTTTGGTGACTCTAGCTCTAAAACTGTGGAAGATATACATTTTTGCGCTTATTGGGGGCGGGAGGGGGCGTGGCCACCAAATTTTTTGGCCGATCTTTAGAGGACTTGGCCAGAAGTCTACACTCAAAGTTTGGTGGCCCTAGATCTTAAACTGTGCGAGATATAGGCTTCCGTGTTTCGTGGGGGCAGGGTGGCTGGGGGGCGTTCTAGTGGGCGTGGCCGGAAAATTCAGGACGAAATCTTTTGACGTGGTCAGCCCTAGTCTAAATTCCAAATTTGGGGACTCTAGCTTCAAAATTGCGGAAAATATACACGTGTTATCGAATTGTGCATTCATGTATATCGATTTTCGCGATTACGGGCGCGGGAGTTCCAAATATGGTGACCTTAGCTCTAAAACTGCGGGAGATATAAGGATTTAAAATTATTTTGGAGGGGGGGCTGGTGGGCGTAATAATGGGCGTGGCCGATAAACCCAGCATCCAATTTTTTCGGGAGGTCACCAGCAATATGCCTACCAAATTTGATTACTCTAGCTTTGAAATTGTTGGAGATATTCACGTTTAATCGATTTGTGATTTGAGGTGTATCGACATGTTATCGATTTGCCAGCCTCCCAGTGGGCGTGGCATAAATTTGAAATAAACTTGATCTGAAGCAGATAGCTATAATCATAACACAAATCGTTTCGGAAATACGTGCGTTCATCCAGACAGACGGACGGCCTAACGGACATCCGACAAAACCAATATACTATGAGTACCTTCGGTATCAGAGTATAAAAAAGTAAAAAGCAATAAGTCGCGGCTGGGATTTGAACCATGTTCTCCCGCTTTTCATCGCAGCACTCTAGTACTTACGCCACCAAGCAGTTTTGAAATGCGCTGACAAACTCGATTATACTGATCTTTTCTTTTGCGTTGTATAGTTTTTGTTCTAAAGCATTGGTAGCAAATGAATTTGATTACAGTTATTTAATGTTTGGAAACAAGAACAAGAAAAGAGTGAATATAAAGGACCAGACGCTGCTGAGTTTCGTACCCGCGGGCTTTCGGTTGTCAGCAGCCACTTTATCCCTTACGCCACAATCAGTTTTGATAATCGAGGACAAAATACCTTGAAGAACTGACTGTCAAAAGCTTACTTGCGCTTGGGTTAGTTTGCTCATATGCACCTGTTTTTTCAAAATATTTATTGACGCATATCTTCGCTATTCATGACTCAATGGATTTGCGATTTTGCTTATTGATGAGTTATAAGGATGTTCAAGTGTACAAGGAAATTTAAAGCAATTGCTTTGAAAACATCAGATTTATGGCCAAAACCGACTAAGAATTGTATGGCAGCTATAAGATATAGTGGTCCGATCCGGCCGGCACCGACCAATGTGCTGTTTCTTTGAATAATAAGTATCTGTACAAAGTTTTATCGCGATAGCTTTGAAAACATGGGACTTATGACCAAAACCGACTTCAAGTTGTATGGCAGCTATAAGATATAGTGGTCCGATCCGACCGGCTCCGACCAATGTGCTGTCCCTTTGAATAATAAGTGTCTGTGCAAAGTTGCATCGCGATAGCTCAAAAACTGAGGGACTAGTTTGCATACATACAGACAGACGGACATGGCTAGATCAATTTGTTTTGTTTTTCTAAGCATACTGGCAGTAACTTTTGGGGTCTCAGACGCTTCCTTCTATGCGTTACAAACTTCAGCACAAACTTAATATACTAAGATGTTGAAATACTTGGGTTTATGCTCCATTTGCTTAGCAATGATTACTTTAGTGAGTATGTAAGCTTTTCAATTAGTTTTTGAGCTATCGCAATGTTATTTTGCATAGCGACTTATTCAATGGGACAGCGAATTTGTCGGAACCGGCCGGATGGGATCACTAAATCATATATTTGCCATAGAACTTAAAGTCGATTTTGGCCATCATCAAATATTTTCAAAGCTATCGTCTTCAATTCCATTTGTAAACTCATTAGTCATCAATGTTCGAAATTGCAAACTTAATGAGTATTTATGACAAGGAAATACGTAAATTTATATTTATATTTTATTTATTTACTGTCCGATCTTTGTGAAATTAGTAGGACAGGAAATTGGTTATAAAATGGTAGATCAAACCAAATTGCAAGGCCATACTTTTACAAATTAGTGTTTTACACTTTTGGTGGGATGGGGGTAGTATCAAAAAATTCAAATATTTTTTACAAGTGTATGCTATTTGAGAATATACAGACAGACAGATAGTCAGAAAAACAGACAGCCGGGTATTTCTTTTCGCGTGGCATTGGTTTTGCCAATGAATTTAAATTTTTCTTTTGAATTATACTATTAAAGCTACTTTATGTATGAAAAAAAAATTAGAAACAATTTAGGAAATTTAAAATAAATGAATTTGATTACAGCTATTATATATTTGAAAAGAAGAATAAGAAAAAATGAAAATAAATGACCGGTCGCCGCTGGTCTTGAACCCAGGACCTCTCGCTCACCAGTTCGCAACTTTACCCCTTACGCCACAAGCCGTTTTGATGATCGCTGACAAAATTGCTTGAAGAGCCGACTGTTACAAATTTCCTTGTTTTGTTTTCCTGCAACCTGCAACTCGCGTTTGACAGCATTTGTTTTTTCGCGTGGCATTGTTTTTGTTCTAAGCCATTGGAAGCAAATTAATTTGATTACAGTTATATATTTGAAAGAAAGAAAAAGAAAAAAGTATTAAATTAACAATCAGTCGCCGCCGAGGCTCGAACTTGAACTTGCGAAACATGCGTTCGTTAGCGCGTCTCTTTACGCCTTACGCTACAAACCGTTTTGATGATCGATGACAAAATACCTTGAAGAGCAGACTATCAAAAGCTTTCTTGCGCTTGACTTTGTTTGCTCATATGCACCTGTTTTTTCAAAATATTTAATGACGCATATCTTCGCTGTTTATGACTCAATCGATTTGCGATTTTACCCATTGATGAGTTATAAGGATGTTCAAGTGTACAAGGAAATTTAAGGCAATTGCTTTGAAAACATCGGATTTATGGCCAAAACCGACTTTGAGGTGTATGGCAGCTATAAGATATAGTGGTCCGATCCGGCCGGCTCCGACCAATGTGCTGTCCCCTTGAATAATAAGTGTCTGTGCAAAGTTGCATCGCGATAGCTCAAAAACTGAGGGACTAGTTTGCATACATACAGACAGACAGACAGACAGACGGACATGGCTAGATCAATTTGTTTTGTTTTTATAAGCATATTGGCAGTAACTTTTGGGGGTCTCAGACGTTTCCTTCTATGCGTTACAAACTTCAGGACAAACTTAATATACTATTTTCTTCGAAAAGAGTATAATAATATAATATTATTATTCAGCATCGACGAACAACTGGATTAGTCATCTTGGAGTAATCCCAACTTGTCTCGTAGATCCACGAATCTTACGGCTGGCAGCGGCTTAGTGAAGATGTCAGCAAGTTGTTTATCTGTAGAATGCAATCAATGCAAATCACATTATTTTCAACTTGCTCTCTAGCAAAATGATATTTAATATCAATATGTTTAGCTCTTTTATGACATGAAGGGTTGTTGGCTATACTGATACAACCTTGGTTGTCTTCATAAATTCTGCTGGGCTTTTCAAGTTTGATATTTACACTATTAAGAAGAGATTTTAATAATAGGGCTTCTCTTACGGCTTCAAATAATGCCATATACTCAGCTTCAGTTGATGAGGCTGCGACTGAGTTCTGTTTTTTCGTGTTCCAGCAAATTAGATTTGAACCGAACATTTTAAATAAATAGCCCGTTGTACTTTTCCTATCAATCCCATTACCACCCCAATCAGAATCTACATAGCCAACTAATATGCTTTCAAGCACCGCATTCTTCTTGAAAATTAATTTCATATCAATGCTTCCCTTCAAGTATCTAAGAACTCTTTTTAAACATTGCCATAATTCAGAATTCACTCAGGTTTTTACTGCAGTAGCTAAATCTGGACGTGTACATAGCATTATGTACATTAAACAACCAATAAGTTTACGGCATGGCGCATTGCAATTCTCATCCAAGTTCAGTGACTCATAATTTAGTTTGTTTGGTAGAGGCATACTGACTGCATTGCAATCATCCATGTTAAATTTATTTAAAATTCTTTTAACATAAGCAGCCTGGCTCAAGATAATTTTATCTTCCGACATTTCTATTCTTATGCCAATAAAATGTCGTATTTCTTTTAAGTCAGTCATTCTAAACTTTTTCATTAAATACCCTTTGAAACTATTTATGCTTGTCATATCACCTGTTGGCTATTACCACATCATCAACATATAACAATACATATATGTTCCTCTTGATATCACCTTTATCAAGAATATATATACAGCGATCTACCGGAGAGTTTACAAACTCACACTCTTTTGATGCTTGCTCAATTACTCCAAGCCAGCATCTAGCCGCTTGCTTGAGCCCGTAAATTGCCTTATTCAATTTACATATACAATGGTGAAATTGCCTGGTACACCTTGAGGAAGTCGCATATATATCTCCTCATTCAAAGTACCATTTAAGAAAGCTGTTTTTATATCCATTTGATGGATTTTCAAATTATATTGAACTGATAATGATAATATGAATCTAAAACTTGAGATTCTAGCAACAGGGACAAATGTTTCATCACAATCGACTTGGTATTTTTGAGTAAACCCTCTTGCAACTAGTCTTGCTTTGTATTTTATTGGGTTTCGTAGCTCATTATACTTTACAGAAAATACCCATCGACTATCAACAGTATTTTTGTTTTTTGGCTTCTTTGTAATTGTCCAGGTATTATTTATGTCATGAGCATTCAACTCAGTCTCTATGGCTTCCTGCTAAACAGATTTATCGTCTATACTTTATTTCATCAAAAGTATTTGGGACATAATTAAATATAGTATGAGCATTTAATACAAATTTATTCAATCTATTATCGTCTCCATTACAGGATATCTGGGACTTGATCATCAATCTCTCACTTCTTCTAGTTATCACATTGATATCCGTATTGTTGTTGTCATCAATTATCATGGAATTCTTATCAGCTGTCCCACATTCCCTTCTCTTATTCGGGATGTGTGATTCCTTCAGGAATCCTTTTTTCTTTCTTTTCCTACTTTCGTTCGGAAACTTTACATGATGATTCCTTATTTTATGTCAGGACATCTGTATCATACCTTCCATCTATCAGGAAGACTTTGTCACCACTTCCATCTTTCAGGAAGACTTTATCACCACTTCCATCTCTCAGGAAGACTTTATCACTTCCATCTCTCAGGAAGAATTTGTCACCACTTCCATCTTTCAGGAAGACTTTATCACTTCCATCTTTCAGGAAGACTTTATCACTTCCATATTTCAGGAAGAATTTGTCAACACTTTTTACAGCTCTAGAATTACCATACTGATTTATTCGACAACAACGTCCCTTGCAACACTAAATTTTTTATTATTAGCATCCTATAATTTAAAACCATTTGGTTCATATCCCACAATAATACTTTTGTATGATTTATCATCAAATTTTCCTTTTTTATTTTTATTGTGCACATACACAGTTGAACCAAACACTCTCAAATGTTCTAAATTGGGCTTTCTATTGTGCCACATCTCGTATGGCGTCATAGCATTATCACCAAGCGCTCTGCTTGGAATTCTGTTAACTAAATATGTTGCAGTTAACACAGCTTCGCCCGAGAAACTTTTATCTAATTCTGCTCCATTAACCATGGCACGAGCTTTTTCAGCTATAGTTCTTATCATTCTCTCAGAAACACCATTTAATTGAGATGCGTGTGGCACCGTCAAATGATAAGTTATCCCTTCCTTGACACAAAACTCACACATCTCATTAGACAAGTATTCTCTCCCATTGTCAATATACAAATTAAAATGTGCTTCACTCTTCGCTACAAAATCTTTAAACATGCTAAATACATCTGACTTGTATTTAATCAAATAAGTCACACAGTAATGTGTAAACTGATCTACGAAGATCACATAATAGTTTTTGTCATTTAAACATCTGAATGTACCACAAATAGAGGTCTTTTAATATAGCTTTTATCTTTAAATTGTTTAATGGCAGTCTAGCTTGCTTTCCATTCAAACAAGCTTCACATATTTTATCTGACAACTCTAAATTATTTAGAAGACTGTTGTCACTAAAAAAGATTGTTTCTTTTTATTTCCAGCAATTTACCATTGCTTATATGACCAAATCTTTCATGTGTATGCTCGAAATTTAACAATAGGTAAATCCAACGTACCTGAGTTGTTTACAATCTTGTTACAATATGGAGACACCATTACTGTCAAACTCGATTGACATTCCTGCCTCTTGCAGCCGCTTAACAGACATTAAGTTTCCTGCAGCCTCTTTGCAGTAGAAAACATTCTCCAGTGTTATTTCATAACCATTATGCAGCCGCACAATACCACGCTTAGTAGCGTAAATAAATTCACCTTGCTTGGCCACAGCGATCTTCAGTGGATGCTCCAATTCCACACTGTCAGCGTATAACGACTCATCGTTAATTATATGATCGCTTGCGCCAGAATCCAGAATAAAACCGAATTTATTCGACACTGTGTTTGTTTCTTTCTTTATTTTTATCATTTAATATTCTTTTATACTTAAGCAATCGTTTTTTATGTGGCCCTCTTTACCACAGTATTTCATATTATGTATTTTTAGGCTTGCCCTTGAATGATTTCTTAGGTTTAGTTACCCTAGATTTAAACTTGTTGCTGCTATTATTTTGAATATAATAATAATTAATATTGTCACTATTAATTTTTATCTCATGATCTAGCAACCTATTTTTCACAAAAGCTTATGTCAAGCTTTCCTCCGATAATGTTTCTATTGCTGTCATAATACCATCGTATGACGAAGGCAAGGTCAGAAGCAAATGCGACACTTTGTCCATTTATTCTATTATAGCTCTTGCAGCTAACAATTCACTCACTAATTCATCAAAAACGTTAAAAATGACTCAATAGTGGCATCTCACTCGATAGCTTGAGTGAGAGTAGTCGTTTGCGCCCCGCTAACTGCGAAGCCAAACTCTTTCGCTCATACACTGCGTCCAAATTCTTCAGAATCTGACGCGCCGAAATGTCGCCTGTTGCGACATTCATTTGACGCGCCGAACTGTCGCCTTCTGTCAAAAGCAATTTACGCGCCGTAATGTAGCCTGTTGTGAAATTCAAATGAGAGTCGCTCAAATATTCTATTAGCGCACTTTTTGCACATCGCTCCGCTTTCTTCCATGTGTTGTCCACTACATCAGGTATATTCTCATCAATAAGCTTTAACACATCTAACTCGGCTATTAGAGCTCTGATTCTAAATTTCCAAATGGAATATTTTTCACCATCAAAAGGCTTTATGTTTCGCTCTGCCTTTTCCATCCTACTTTTCACAAACACGCACAGCTATGTACATGAATGTAGGTATACGCAAGTGGATTTCACAACTGAGCGTAATTTCACAACAAAACGTAATTTCACAAATAAACGAAATTTCACAGATCTTTCTTTACTGGGCATGGACTGGGCCCATAACCTGTTGAAAACTAATATTCTAATATTGTGAAATTAATAAACACTTTATATGTTTTATTTGTTTGGCTCTATATTTCAATCAATTGAGCTTCTTTTCAAATCGCAACACCGACACCACATCTAAACGGTTTCAAGTACAGGACAAAAGAGAACGAAGACACTTCAAGTGTGACCAAACTATGTGTTTGTATAAATACTCAATATGGTATTCTATAATGGTATTTTTGTAAGTTTGAATCGGTATATTCCAACACAATGGAACACAATGTCAGTCGTACAAGTGGTTAAGTAGGGTCGAGTCCGACCAAAAGTCATGAACATACATTTAGAACAATTCTGCTGCAGTTGATTGACCGAACACTAACGCTGCATAGAGTTCCAATCATCTTGCAGATGAGTATGATACAAGGGATCGGTGTACGAAAAAATGAGTTTCACGTAATCTGCGTTCATAAGAATACGAGAGTGTGATACGATAGAAGGCAGGTCATTAGTGAAGAGAGTAAGCAGTAAAGGTCCAAGATGACTAGATGAGGTACCAGAAGTAACGTGAACCATTTTCGATGTAGATGTCCTAAGCAATACTCTTTGTGTGGACCTTTCAAATAGGTGGCAATCCATAACAGAAATGACGGAGGGAATTCTAAACAATCAAGCTTATATAGCAAGATATCATTGTTAACAGAGTCAAATGCTTTACTGAAGTCAGTATATATTACATCAGCTTGCATTTTCGAGAGAAATGCATCATTTACCAGGGAGGTAAGGTCATGAAAATTAGTAGTAGTGGACCGACTCTTAATAAAGCCAAATTGGGCAGGGCAAATAATTTTTACAGAGATGCTGCAAAGTCAAAGTAAGGATTTTTTCAAAAAATTTTGGGATGGCTGATAACTTTGCAATGCTTCTATAATTGGAAATATCTGACTTCCCACCTTTTTTATGTAAAGGAATAACAAACGATTCCCTCCATATAGATGGGAAGACTGCAGAATCAAGGGATACAAAAAAAAGATTTAGCAGTGGTTGAATTAAAGAAGTACAGCACTCCTTAAGCACACAACTAGGGAAGTTGTCAGGCCTGGAGGGACAGATGAACAGGTTGGCTGAACAAATTTAGCAAATAGGTCAGAAGCAGCAAAATCATTACTAGCTTTTCCATCCCAAGAAAAACGAAGAAGATATGCGCTTAGAATTCACAAAATTGTAAACTTGTTTAGGATCCTGACTAAACTGACTTTTACAGCGAGCAAGATAATTCTCGTAACATTGAGAGTTTAAAGAAAAAAGGTTTAAATTGGCTATAGAGTATTTAGACATGACGAAATTAGAACCAGACTTCTTGCATTTTTTAAAATTTTGATTTTTGGTTTTTAAAGTATTGAATCTTGGCGTGATCCATGGTGGTTTCCTTAAACGAGATGCTTGAAAGTATTTAGGTATACAAACGCCAAAGAGCGCATATATGTTTTCGTATAATCTTTTACTAGCTTAATTTATATCGACAGCATTGTCTAAAAACACCAATCAGTTGAATAAATAAACTGATTAAGTAGGGTGTAATTCTCTTTTCGAAAACAAAATATTGGCTTATTTAAGGTAGGTGAAGGTAGGGCGGAAGCCTTTGAAAATAAAAGAGTAATTTCTACAGTGGGGTGGTGTGAATCTTCAGGGACTGTTACTGGAAGTGCCCTAGACACAGAAGCACTGGGACAGTCGTTGATAAAAACGAGATAAAGCATTCAACTGTTCAACTGGTTATGAATTAAATTGATCTGAAACAACGAGCGATCAAGCCATCAAGAAAATCATGCTGAGCTGATGGAATAAGATAATGTGTGTTGCTGAAATATGATCATGACATACTTTGCAGATTAAAACAACCTAAATCCACAAAAAGGTCATTATCACGCACATGGGTAGAAACTTCTCTTATATAAGATATGTGTCGCATATAAACTTGAATATCAGAAGAAGGAGGGATATAAGAGCAAGTAATAAAAAGAGCCTTTGATGGGAATATTACTTTAACAGCAAAAATTTCTACATCAGTGGGCATAGTAAAATTAAAAATTTCCGATTTGAGCGTGGCTTTAATGGCAATTAGAACACCACCACCTCTAGTCGGCCGATCACGTCTATAGATATTAAAATTATTTGAAAAAATTTCGCAATCAGAAACAGTAGTGTTTAACCAAGTTTCAGAGAAAGCGATAATATCTGACTCAAAAGAAGTGATATTAGAGAATACACTTTCAAGTTCAGACATAAGGCCTCTAACATTCTGATATTGAATGGTAGTTAAATCGGAATTTAGTTTTTTGAGATATTGCTGGTTGCCAAACTACCAGCTGGAAGTGAGATAGGAGGTGTTGTTTTTCAATTTGTATACTCTTATACCGAAGGTACTCAAAGTATATCAATTTTTATACTCTTATACCGAAGGTACTCAAAGTATATTGGTTTTGTCGGATGTCCGTCAGGCCGTCCATCTGTCCGTCTGTCTGTCTAGATGATCGCCCGTATTTCCGAAACGATATTAGATAGATTGTTGAAATCTTTTGTGTTATGATAATAGCTATCTGATTCAGATTTTTCAATTTTTTTTTGCCGATCCTTAGAGGATTTGGCCAGAAGTCTATCCTCAAAGTTTGGGCGTAATAATGGGCGTGGCCGATTAACCTAGGATCCATTTTTTTCGGGAGGTCACTAGCAATACCTACCAATGGGATTACTCTAGCTTCAAAATTGTGGGAGATATTCACGTTTAATCGGTATGTGATTTGAGGTATCGACATGTTATCGATTTGCCAGCCTCCCAGTGGGCGTGGCATAAATTTGAAACAAAATTGATCTGAAGCAGATAGCTATAATCATAACACAAAAGATTTCAAGAGTCTATCTAACATCGTTTTGGAAATACGTGCGTTCATCCAGACAGACGGACGGCCTGAAGGACATCCGACAAAACCAATATACTATGAGTACCTTCGGTTTCAGAGTATAAACAGTTCGCTACCCAGATAATGAAGGAAATTGGTTATATCAGCCAATTGACTCAACATTTTATATTTCCGAGGCAAATGTATATCAAAGTAAAACCAAAAAAATGGAACACGGTCAGTGTATTATAAACATTGTCAAACATTGTACACAGAATATTCCATTAGCAACATTAGAGAAAATCATGTTGTTGATTATATGGAACCCAATATCATCATTACTTGGAACATAACAAAAACACACTTAAATCAAAATTGCGATTCGAGTAAAATCACATCTGAAGGAAATCAAATTTCAATTGTTTGGCATATCTGTTAGATGTTTCAATATTAAACTACCAATCAGATTATACAAAAATTATTTAAACACAAAATAGTGTCAACAAAATTGAACCAATCCAATATTTTCAAGAACCAAAAACATTATTAGAAATTGTAACACATACACATTTGTAATTGTATCCACAACAGTGAAAAAACAAGTAAGAGTGTTCTAGTCGGGAGTGCCCGACTAGGAGATACCCTGAACCAAGTCCTTACAATAATTAATACTAATCTAAGCACACACATGCTGCAGTTCAAGCAGTACAAGCAGTGCAAGCGGTTTAAGCAGTTAGCTTGCTTTTCACCAAGCCCCACACAATGAAAAGTAAAATCTTTAATAACTTCTGTGTTTATTGTCCGATCTTATTGAAACTTTTTGGGCATACAATTGGCAATAAAATTAAACCAAATTGCAAGGTCGTACCTTCAAAAATTAGTTTTTTTATTTTTTGGGGGGATTGGGGAGTGGTATCCAAAATGTGAAATATTTGTTACATGTGTATGCTATTCGAGATTATACATGCCAAATTTGGGGCCTCTTGCTCTAATAACTTGTAAGTTATAGCACAAAAACGCTATTCTGAAATCGAGATTTATCGATAACTTTTGAATGGGTCGATTTATCGATAAAATGAAATAAACTTGATCTGTCCCGGCACTACGAGAACAGACGGACGGACGGACAGACAAACGGACATGGCTAAATCGACTCGGCTGTTGATGCTAATCACGTATATATATACTTTATATGGTCGGAGATGCATCCTTATGCCTTTTACATACTTTTGCACAAAACCATAATACCATTTTTACCCATTTTTAATGGCTTCAGGGTATAAAATAATATTAATCAATAAGTCGCTGCTGGGATTTGATACGAGTTCTCCCCGTTTGTCAGCGCACCACTCTAATACCTACGCCACCAAGCAGTTTTGAAATGCCCTGACAAACTCGATTATACTGAACGTTCGCGTTGTATTGTTCTAAGACATTGGTAGCAAATGAATTTGCTTACAGTTATTTTAGATTTGAAAAGAAGAAGAAGAAAAAAATTAATAGAAAAGACCAGTCGCCGCTGGTACTCGCACTCGGGACCTTGCGTTTGTCAGCGCGTCACCCCTTACGCCACAGTTTTGATAATCGATGACAAAATCCCTTGTACCTGTTCTTATAAAATATTTAATGACGCTATTTATGACTCAATCGTTTTGCGATTTTACCCACTGATGATTTATAAGGATGTTCAAGTGTACAAGGAAATTAAAAGCAATTGCTTTGAAAACATCGGATTTGTGGCCAAGCCCGACTTAGAGTTGCATGGCAGCTATAAGATATAGTTGTCCGATCCGGCCGGCTCCGACCAATGTGCTGTTTCTTTGAATAATAAGTATCTATGCATAGTTTTATCGCGATAGCTTTGAACACATGGGATTTACGACCAACAAGGACTTCAAGTTGTATGGCAGCTATATGATTTAGTGGTCCGATCCTCCCGGCTCCGACCAATGTGCTGTCCCTTTGAATAATAAGTGTATGTGCAAAGTTGCATCGCGATAGCTCAAAAACTGGGGGACTAGTTTGCATACATACAGACAGACGGACATGGCTAGATCAATTTATTTTGTCATTCTAAGCATACTGGCAGTAACTTTTGGGGGTCTCCGACGCTTCCTTCTTTGCGTTACAAGCTTCAGCATAAACTTAATATACTAGTTTCTTCGAAAGAGTATAAGCATGAATGTAAAAAATGCATATGCATAGACGAAGCTGACGAAATATGCATGCAAATTAACCAATTGAAGAATATCAATTGGAATTTTTGTATTTTTGTAGGAACGAAACGCGTCCGCTTTATTCAATATCAAAATTAGAACTCGATTACATTCGTGATCTTATGCTGAAAGTCAGCTAAAGATGCCAAAGCTTCTTCTGGAGTTCAATACTGTGAGAATATGTTTGCTTTAAATCTTGAGCTGTTGAGTTTATGTTTATAAGAGCCGCAGCTGCGCCTTAATCAAAAGTGGTGGAACTCGCTTTGCAAGCTGGTGGGCAATGTTTATGTTTATAAAAGCTGCAATTGCGCATCAGTTGAAAATAGTGATTGAAAATTTTGAAAGCAGTCTAAGACTGAATATTATGTAATATTGCAATAAGAATTGCATTGCAAGCTGGGTGATAACTCCTCCCTTTCTTAAAAAGGATCGTCCCCGATTCTTAATGGTTTCTTTTTAGGAATTTAATTTGTTCACTTAATTTATGTAATATGTCAATCTCTAGCTCTGGGGTTTGATTGTTATGACGATTTTGATTATTTGATTTTAGCAAATTAAATTGATTACTGGGCAATATTTTAGAAGCCTTAACATAATAACAAGTGAGAACATTGCAGTCGGGCGGAGCCGACTGCGTAATACTCTG
The DNA here is from genome assembly GCA_035042425.1 of Drosophila flavopinicola. Lineage (NCBI taxonomy): Eukaryota > Metazoa > Arthropoda > Insecta > Diptera > Drosophilidae > Drosophila > Drosophila flavopinicola. Next base: position 380,504 of record JAWNLL010000296.1, on the reverse strand, counting down.
ATACCATTTTAAGAACAGCTGAAAGCAAGTGAACAGAAAATTTTTGCTGGTGTTTGGGTGACCCGAAATCGGCATTCCAAGTTTTTGGGAACGGGAGGGGCATGGTCGATCTTAAGAGGGGGTGACCAGAAGTCTATCTACCAATTTTGGTGACTCTAGCTCTAAAACTGTGGAAGATATAAGCTTTCGCGATTTTTGGGGGCGGGAAGGGGCGTGGCCCCAAAAAATTTGGCCGATCTTTAGAGGGAGTGACAAGAAGTCTATTTTACAAATTTCTTGACTCTAGCTCTAAAACTGTGGAAGATATACATTTTCGCGATTTTTGGGGGCGGGAGGGGGCGTGGCCCCAATTTTTTTTTTACCGATATTTAGAGGGGCTGACCAGAATTCTATCTTCCAAGTTTAATGACTCTAGCTCTGAAACTGTGGAAGATATAAATTTTCGCGATTTTTGGGGGCGGGAGGGGGCGGGGCCCCAAAAGTTTTTGCCGATATTTAGGGGGGCTGACAATAAGTCTATCCTCCAATTTTGGTGACTCTAGCTCTAAAACTGTGGAAGATATAAATTTTCGCGATTTTTGGGGGCGGGAAGGGGCGTGGCCCCAAAATTTTTTGCCGATATTTAGGGGGGCTGACAATAAGTCTATCCTCCAATTTTGGTGGCCTAGCTCTTAAACTGTGCGAGATATAGGCTTCCGTGTTTCGTGGGGGCGGGGTGGCTGGGGGCGTTCTAGTGGGCGTGGCCGGAAAATCCAGGACGCAATCTTTTGGGCTGGTCAGCCCTAGTCTAAATTCCAAATTTGGGGACTCTAGCTTCAAAATTGCGGGAAATATACACGTGTTATCGAATTGTGCATTGATGTATATCGATTTTCGCGATTACGGGGGCGGGAGTGGGCGTGGTCGAAATTTTGTTTCTGTAATCTGTAGAGGACGTCACCAGTAATATATATTCCAAATATGGTGACTTTAGCTCTAAAACTGCGGGAGATATAAGCATTTCAAATTAATTTTGGAGGGGGGGCTGGTGGGCGTAATAATGGGCGTGGCCGATTAACCTAGGATCCAATTTTTTCGGGAGGTCACCAGCAATATACCTACCAAATTTGATTACTCTAGCTTCAAAATTGTGGGAGTTATTCACGTTTAATCGATTTGTGATTTGAGGTGTATCGACATGTTATCGATTTGCCAGCCTCCCAGTGGGCGTGGCATAAATTTGGAATAAACTTGATCTGAAGCATAACGTAAAAGATTTCAAGAGTCTATCTAATATCGTTTCGGAAATACGCGCGTTCATCCAGACAGACAGACGGACAGACGGACAGACGGACGGCCTGACGGACATTCGACAAAACCAATATACTATGAGTACCTTCGGTATCAGAGTATAAAAATACAAAATATTATGAATAAAATAAATGTAATTTTTAAATGATTACTTTCTAGTTTAATAACAATTTTTGATAAAATATTTGTGTTTTCTAATTGCAATTCAGTGTTATTAGTAAGTTGATATTCAGAAATTATGTAGATTGTGATTTTATTGTGTTTTACATAGTTTTAAAAGTACCAAGATAAGTGCCTGTAAGCCAAGTTTCATTAATACAATTTGTGCATGACACTAAAATAGCGCCGTCGGTTATAATTTCCATTGGTTTGCTTTTTTCAGATATTTTTATACAGCATGTAAACTGTTTATTAAGGAGATTTACAAAACAATTTGGATCAAATTTAATAATTTAATCAAATAATAATATTAAATATTTCTCTTTTAAAATTTTCGATGAGATAAAAAGTATTATTACATTTAGCAACTTTATCATTTACAAATCATTTTCAGTCTGTCTGGGATATGGCTTTAGCGTGATATAACTTACAATAATAATTAATAGTTGGATATTTGATAAAAAGCTATGATTAAACCTTGAAATGAAACAAGTAAGAGTGCTCTAGTCGGGAGTGCCCGACTAGGAGATACCCTGAACCCAGTCCTTACAATCATTCGTACTACTCTAAACACACACATGCTGCAGTACAAGCAGTACAAGCAGTGCAAGCGGTTTAAGCAGTTAGCTTGCTCTTTCGCTGAGCCCCACACAATGGAAACTTAAATCTTAAATAACTTCTGTGTTTATTGTCCGATCTTATTGAAATTTTTGGGGCAAGCAATTGTCGATAATATGTGTTACCAAACCAAATTGCAAGGTCGTAAAATGCATTTTTTAACTTTTGGGGGTTTGGGGGTGGTATCCAAAAAGTGAAATATTTGTTACATGTGTATGCTATTCGAGATTATACATGCCAAATTTGGTCTCTAGCTTTTATAACTTTGAAGTTATGTCCCAAAAACGCTAGTCTAAAATCAAAATTTATCGATAACTTTTGAATGCGATGAGTTATCGATCAAATGAAATAAACTTGATCTGTCCCGGGATTAGGAGAACTTATGTTCCAAATATGAAGTCTCTAGCTCTTGTAGACTCTGATATCTGTGTGTTCATACAGACGGACAGACAGATGGACATGGACAGATCGACTCGGCTGTTGATACTGATCAATAATATATATACTTTATATGGTCGGAGATACTTCCTTATGCCTGTTACATACATTTGCACAAAACCATAATACCCTTTTTACCCATTTTTAATGGGTTCAGGGGATAACAATTGAAAAAGAGGAAACATCCAAAAGATCGATTAAAGTGATATTTAATGTTTCGTGATTTAATATATTCATCAAATATTTTTTATTTACAATTTTTGGGTTTAATATTGTGGCTTTTGAGAATGTGATTGTATCCAGCAGATTTTGTAGATCAAGTAATAATAGTATAAGTCGATATTTTTTCAATAATAATTCCTGAGTAAATTTAATATCTTTTAAAAGATTTGTAATTTTAGTAACTTCTTTGAAAATTGCGGAATTAATTTGATTTTTATTATTTTGAATTATTTATGATTTATTATTTTGAACAAGTTCATTGATTTTAGTTTGAATAGTTAACATGTCATCATGATCTGGTGTTCCTGTGATCCATTTAAAAATAGTACCTAATTCAGTGACACTGCGTTTAAAAATTTTGTGAGGTGTAAGTTGTGAAAGAAGTGTTTTGATAAAATTTAATTCCATGGTTACTTCCCAATCAATGGTATTATTTTTGTTCTTAAAAAAATTTAACTCTTTTTCAAAAATATCATTATAAAAACTTAACGTGAAAAACTCCTCCATATGTTTCGTATAGTAAAAGATTATCTGTATCCTCAAGTAAAACATAGTCATCCTTTGAGTAATTGATAATATCAGAACCGCAAAACGGCAGTAAAACAAGTAATCCGAACAAAACGTTCATTCTAAAAATATATATAAAGAAATTAATATAATTGAATTAAAATTTGATATTATCTTTATGAATTATACGATCTCTATTGTTTATTTTTACTTTATTTCCTAGATCTTCTTTAACTACCGGTTTTTTGTATCTAGGAAGTAGATTGTTTCGTTCACCATGTATTTTTTCATAAATGATTTCTCCCACTTGGTTGTTTGAGCTGATTCTAATTTTAATTTATTTGATAAGTTTGGGTGGTTTATTTTATTAAATAATATGTCGGTTGGTTTTTGTTGAGTTGTTGATTGAATTGTGTTATTATATTCTTTGACTGCTCGATATATAAGTTCGCGATGATCCATTATATTATATTCTTCTTGAATACAACGTGAAATTTCAATTAGTGTTGAATGAACTCTTTCAACCTGACCTTTACTTAAACCGTGTCTGGAATCAGCATAATAAATAGTGATACCGGAACGAGACATTGATTATCTGAATTGGGCTGATGAAAAACTAGGTTCGTTATCCCTCATTATGGATCTAACAAAGGAAAAGTTTGGATTAATTCTAATACTTTATTTGCCATATCTGATTTGTTAGCAATTTCCTTTACTACTAAAAACTTAGAATATGCGTCTACACAAGTTATGAATGTTAATTTTTGTGCATAAAAAATATTAATATGTAATTGTTCGCCTTCTCTTTCTGGAGTGGGTGCTTTTGAAATAGGTATTTGCTTCTGGTTTCTATTATATTTATTTTGTTACAAATTTCACAATTGCGTGTGTGCTGTTTAAGATTTTAATATAATGCTGGCCAATAATAGTATTTAAAGATTTGCTTAAGATTTTCGTCAAACCCTCTATGGGCACGAGCTTGTGTTTCTTCTATGACGATTTCTGGTCGTTTTTGTTTTCAATGTCTTGAACAAATTTTCTTGTGAATAAAAATTTGTTGGTTAAGTTTTTTTTTAATGTATTTGGAATTTCATATAAGTCTTCGAGACTGCAATGAATACATGTAGTTAAATTTGGCTGAAGAAATTCCTTAAGTATATTAATTAGGTTATTTACTGTATCATATTCTATAATATGTCTTGTTTTGTTAAATACTTCGTATTTTTCATGAATGTAAGTCTATTTTTTGAAATAAGTAATTGTTGTTTAAACTGGTTCAATGGCTTATTAGTTTTTTCAAGTACTTTTTCATAGCTACTATTGTCAGAATGAATAGTTTCATTTTCGGACAAAGGTTCTTCTTCGGACATGTGATTATCTTCATTTGAGATGTGATTAATTACTACCCTTGATAAGGCGTCAGCAACGACATTAGTTGATCCTGGTTCATAAAATATTTTAGAGGAACATTCTTCTATCAAAGCATGCCATCTTTTCACTTTTGAATTAGGATTTCGTGCGGAAACTGCAAATGAAAGTGGTTTATGATCTGTTTGAATTTCTAAATTTATAACGCCATATAGATAATTCCTAAGATTTTTCAAATCCCATACTATGGCATATAACTCTATTTTATTTGTGGTGTAATTTCTTTCTGTTTTATAAAAGTAATTGGTTTGTTTTCATGTGAAAGGACGGCACCTCTAGCGATAACGGAAGCGTCTGTAGTGAGAACAAACTTTTTTGGGTTAACTCAAATTTTGCAATTAAATGTGTTTTTTGGTTTTCAAAAGCCGAGAAAGCTTCTTCGTCTAACGATATTTCTGTTTTTTTAGACATATGTTTTGAAACCATACCGTTATGTCCTTGTAACAATTTAGTAAGTGGTTTTGCTATGGTTGCGTAATTTTTTTACAAATTTTTTGTAATACCCGGTTAAACCAAGAAAACCTTGTAATACCCTTAAATTATTGGGAGGAGGGTATTTCAAAACAGCTTCTATTTTTTTAAGATCAGTTTTAATGATATTGTGTGATACTATGTATCTTCAAAAATTATATTTCCTTTCTAAAGAACTTTGATTTTTCCAAAGAAATTTTCATATTTGCTTTCGCTTCAAAGAAGCCTGAAAATTTACCAAATGCTCTAGCTAAAGCTCAAGAGCTTGAAGCAAACTATCAAATGGCTAATTTCACAATCACTTCACAAATACCCAACAGCAAAATAATTCAAGTTCAACTCAAAAGAATCAGGAAAAAAAACCTGATAATAATAATCAAAATAAAAAATTTGATAATTGTCTTCGTTTCAATCAAACTCCACAAAATCAAAATTTTGTGGAAAATAAAAATATTCCTCAACCTCTTCTAGAGCCAAGGGAGATTGACAAATCAATCCAAATACAAAATAGGCCCTATCACCATAACCAAAATCAAAATGCTATGCACCCGCAGAAACGAGAATCAACTCCTTCCTCGGTTCAACAACCCAATAAACTCTTGCGAGTAAATAATCTCCAAGAGCACAATTTTTTAGAAAAGAGGGGGACAACTCCAATTCATCTTTAGAGCAGATAAAAAAATTAAAAAAGAACTAATAATACTAATTGAAACTGGAGCTACCGCTTGTTATGTAAACAAGAGTATCTATGAAGATGCAGAAGAATTAGTTATTAAAAAAAGAATAAAATCTGTAAATGGCTATAGTATTATAACACATTTTTGTAATATAAATATATTCGGCAAACGCCACAGACTTTACGAAATTGACAATTTATTGATCGGCTATAATCTATTAAAAGAAATCAAAGCAGTAATCGATTTATCAAATGAAGCTTTTCATTATAATAACAAAACAGAAAAAATAAATTTTATAAAGAATATTCAAGAAACGGTTGGTAATCATCATATTTGGACTACCAAAATGGAAAATGTAAAACATTTTCCTTATTTAATGTATCCGATACAGGATCATCGTCATTAAGTGACGCTGATAGCCCACATACACAAAAAAAATAGAATTGACAACAATTCTAAGGAAAACAAGTAAGAGTGCTCTAGTCGGGACTGCCCGACTAGGAGGTACCCTGAACCCAGTTCTGACATCCATTCATACTTGCCTAATAGTGTGCATACATACAAACACACACATACTGCAAGCAGTGCATGCGGTTTAAGCAGTTAGCTTGCTTTTTCGCTGAGCCCACACAATGGAAAGTAAAATCTTAAATAACTTCTGTGTTTACTGTCCGATCTTTTTAAAATTTGTAGGACATAACATTGGCTATAAAATGTGTGACCAAACCAAATTGCAAGGTCATACCTTAAAAAATGAGTTTTTTGAATGTTTGGGCGAATTGGGGGGTGGTATCCAAAAAGTGAAAAATTCGTTACATGTGTATGCTATTCGAGATTATACATGCCAAAATAGGGGCCTCTAGCTCTCATAACTTGTAAGTTATAGCCCAAAAACGATGGTCTGAAATCGAAATTTATCGATAACTTTTGAATGGGAGGAGTTATCGATAAATTTTAATAAACTTGATCTGTTCCGGGATTACGAGAACTTATATTCCAAATATGAAGTCTCTAGCTCTTGTAGTCTCTGATATCCGCGTGTTCATACAGACAGACGGACGGACGGACGGACAGACAGACAGACGGACATGGCTAAATCGACTCGACTGTTGATACTGATCAAGAATATATATACTTTATATGGTCGGAGATGCTTATTTATGCCTGTTACATACTTTTGCACAAAACCATAATACCCTTTTTACCCATTTTTAATGGGTTCAGGGTATAACAAGTGAGAACGTTGCAGTCGGGCGGAGCCGACAGCGTAATACTCTGATACCATTTTAAGAACAGCTGAAAGCAAGTGAACATAACATTTTTGCTGGTGTATGGGTGATCCTCAATCGGCCTTCCAAGTTTTTATGGACGTGAGGGGGCGTGGTCGATCTTAAGAGGGGATCAGAAGTCTATTTTCCCAATTTGGTGAATCTTTTGGGGTGGTGAGCCCTAGTCTAAATTCTAAATTTGGGGACTCTAGCTTCAAAATTGCGGGAAATATACACGTGTTATGGAATTATGTTATCGCATTCATGTATATCGATTTTCGCGATTACGGGGGTGGGAGTGGGTGTGGTCGAAATTGTTTTCTGTGATCTCTAGAGGACGTAACCAGTAATAAATATTCCAAATATGGTGACCTTAGCTCTAAAACTGCGGGAGATATACGCATTTCAAATTAATTTTGGAGGGGTGGGCTGGTGGGCGTAATAATGGGCGTGGCTGATAAACCTAGGATCCAATTTTTTCGGGAGGTCACCAGCAATATACCTACCAAATTTGATTACTCTAGCTTCAAAGTTGTGGGATATTCACGTTTAAGCGATTTGTGATTTGAGGTGTATCGACATGCTATCGATTTGCCAGCCTCCCAGTGGGCGTGGCATAAATTTGAAATAAACTTGATCTGAAGCAGATAGCTTTAATCATAACACAAAAGATTTCAAGAGTATCTAATATCGTTTCGGAAATACGTGCGTTCATCCAGACAGACAGACGGACGGCCTGACGGACATCCGACAAAACCAATATACTATGAGTACCTTCGGTATCAGAGTATAAAAAGCGAATAAAATAAAAAAAGTCAAAAAGAGCAGACATCACAAAATGTCAGTATCCTCTTCGACAAGTTCTTCCTTATGTAGAGTAAATAATTCCATTAAGGAAATGGATAATTTAAGTATCCTTGAGCAACAAGTCGTTCAAGAAATACAAACAAAACATTCTCAGATTCAAACTTTTTTCCTTTTTAGAACAGATATTAGAGGAGAAATAAGAACAATAAACGAGAAAGCAATTTACAGTAAACAATATCCTTATCCTCACTCAGTTAAAAATTTTGTTAGTCAGGAAATAAATAAGATGTTGAATGAAAACATAATAAGGCCTAGTAAAAGTCCTTATAATGCCCCAGTATGGGTATTAAAAAAAAAAGGTTTTAATGAAGATGGAACGCAAAAAAATTGGTTAGTAATTGATTTCAAAAATCTGAATAACAATACAATCCCCGCTAGGTATCCAATGCCCGACCCCTCGGTTATTTTATCTAACCTCGGTGAGTCACGATTCTTTTCAACAATTGATTTGGAATCTGGCTTTCATCAAATATTAATGAAACAAGTAAGAGTGCTCTAGTCGGGAGTGCCCGACTAGGAGATACCCTGAACCCAGTCCTTACAATCATTCATACTAATCTAAACACACACATGCTACACTACAAGCAGTACGAGCAGTGCAAGCGGTTTAAGCAGTTAGCTTGCTCTTTCGCTGAGCCCCACACAATGGAAAGTTAAATCTTAAATAACTTCTGTGTTTATTGTCCGATCTTATTGAAATTTTTGGGGCAAGCAATTGTCGATAATATGTGTTACCAAACCAAATTGCAAGGTCGTACCTTCGTACCTTTTGGGGGGTTTGGGGGTGGTATCCAAAAAGTGAAATATTTGTTACATGTGTATGCTATTCGAGATTATACATGCCAAATTTGGGGTCTCTAGCTTTTATAACTTTGAAGTTATGTCCCAAAAACGCTAGTCTAAAATCAAAATTTATCGATAACTTTTGAATGCGATGAGTTATCGATCAAATGAAATAAACTTGATCTGTCCCGGGATTAGGAGAACTTATGTTCCAAATATGAAGTCTCTAGCTCTTGTAGTCTCTGATATCTGTGTGTTCATACAGACAGACAGACGGACAGACGGACAGACAGACGGACATGGCCAGATCGACTCGGCTGTTGATACTGATCAATAATATATATACTTTATATGGTCGGAGATGCTTCCTTATGCCTGTTACATACTTTTGCACAAAACCATAATACCCTTTTTACCCATTTTTAATGGGTTCAGGGTATAAAAAGAAGATATTGAAAAACAAGTGGGAAAGGATTATCTTCGGCGTGCCGAAGATTTTATACTCTTTTCGAACCTTTAGGCAATTTTCACTGCCAACTGCCAACTGCACCACTGAAATTTCAATAGTAGTAAAAAATCGTTTTATCGCGTGTCATTTATTTTTTTGCTCTAAGAATGGGTATCATATGAATTTAAATTTTTCTTTTAAATTATTGAATTCAAGCTATTTGATATATATTTGAAAAAAATAGTTAGAAAAAAATAAAAAGCAATATGTCGCGGCTGGGATTTGAACCGGGCCTCCCCGTTTGTCTTTTTTTTTTTTTATTTTATTTTTTTTTTTATTTTTATTTGGCAAGCTACATGGTGTTTACCCTATTTCCAGGCCGGTATAACTTTGAACTTTAAAAACCCATCTCAGTGACGCTGTTGTCAGCACGGGTATGCTATAATTTATATTGCTATAATTTTCTAAAGAAGCCGGCCGTTCCGCGACCGGCCAAGGATCCAGAGGTCCGACGGGTGCTTGCGCTTTAGACGCCTATGTCTCGCCGGTATTGCGAGTTGTCTAGCCAGGCGGTTAATGTGGTCTAACAAACGTGCGCGATACCGGTTGGAGCTTTTACTTATGGCCTCACACACCGTTGGTATTTGAAGGTCGTTGAGGATAGTCTCATTTTTGACGTAATGATGCCACTGAATATTGGTCATGCGGCGCAAAGACTTTGTTATTGTAGCTTGAACTCTTCTTAGGGTAGTGTCACATGCAGTCCCCCAGCAAGTGATACCCCAATTTAACGTTGGCAGTATAATGGTCTTAAATAACCGTACTTTGGCTCTTAGGGAAAGACCACTCCCTGGTCTGAGAAGCCAGTCCAATTTCCCCAGTTTCTTGTTCACTGTTCCACATGCTTTTTTAATATGGCTGCTCCATGTGAGGCGCCTGTACAGGGTCACTCCCAAATAAGTGATGTTATCAGTGTGCGCGATTCTCTTACCATCTAGATAAAGCCGACGTGAGCGACCAGGCCGGAGTGCAAACGTGGCGTGTTGGGTTTTTTCAATATTCGGCTCTATATTCCATCGCGAGGCCCAGCACTCGAACTCATCTAGGAATCCTTGGACACGTCTGGAGGCAGTCGTTGAGTAACTGCTAGAAGCTAGGAAAGCTGTGTCGTCAGCATATGTTGCCGTCAATGATCCGCGTGTATTGAGGATGGGAAGATCCGCCGTAAATACAGTGTATAGTATTGGTCCAAGAATACTACCCTGAGGTACACCAGCCCGAATAGGACGCATTCCGGACCGGGCATCTCTGTATTCGACAGCAAATGCTCTGCCTTCCAGGAAAGAGACAAGCACCTTCCAGAGACCTTCGGGGAGCAGCGGCATTAGCTTGTAGCAGAGGCCCTCGTGCCAGACCCTATCAAAGGCCTGCCGAATGTCCAGGAAAACTGCGGCACAGTATTTTTTCTTTTCGAAGGCGCTGAGGATGTGGCTTACAACACGATGGATTTGTTCAATCGCATTATGGCGTCCTCGGAAGCCAAATTGATGGTCTGGTAGCGCATTTTCAAAAGCGTCAACGGCCAGAAGACGGGTTAAAAAGATTCTCTCAAAGACCTTCGAAAAAGTAGGCAGGAGACTTATCGGCCTGAAAGAGTCCGGATTGTGGGGATCCTTGCCTTTCTTTGGCACCATAACAATAAGAGCGCGCTTCCATGGGGCCGGGAAATGACCCAAGTCAAGTACGGCATTGAACAGCCGACAAAGCTGTGAGACAATTACGCTGGGTAGAGCCTTGGCCACTTTGCCATCAATAGAATCCATTCCAGGTGCCTTAGAGATAATCAACCTCTTTATTTGAGAATGAACCTCATCTTCGGTTACCGGCTGGACAAAATGGGAGGGGCCGAAGGATAGGCCAATCCTCGAGACGGTGGCTCTTACCTCTTGTCTGGTCGCGAAATCAAAAGGAGTGAACCGTGCTTCGAGTTCATTCGCAAAAACTTCAGCAATATCGTCATCAGTACGAGCCCATGTACCATCATTACGTCTGAGAGGGAGCCTGCGAAGAGGCTGTCGCTTGATGCTGCGGGTGCACTTCCACAACGCAAAACCATGTTCCTCGTCAGGGTCGATGGCGTTGAGCTTGTTTACAAAGAACTCCGACTTAGCAGACTTAAGCACACGCCTAAGATTTGAGACAGCGGCTTTCCACCGTGCCAGATCCAGCAGATGACGCGTCCTCATCCACTCGCGACGCAGAGAATGCCCTCGTCTAGCCAAAATCGAAATCTCAGGTTTAGAGGATGCCCAAGATGGCGGAGGTGCGGATGGGGTTCCGGTAGCAGAAGGAGCAGCAAGGTGAATCTTGTCAACCAGATCCTGAGCAAAAGCGTCAATGTTAGCAGGAGTGTCAAGAGGGAGAGGGTTAGCAATAGCTAGTGTCGAGAGCCGAGTACCAAAGTCCTCTATATTCGAGCCACGGGGGAGAAGCCTAGGTTTGGCGGTAACCACATAGGCGGACACACAAAAGTAAGCCAGCAACGGGATGTGATCAGAGGATAGACCTGTACACTCTGATATGGCGAGGTGGTTGCAGGGGATGCCTTTGTAGACCGCAAAGTCAATGGCCGTGGGGAGATACCGGGTATTTCCCGGAAAATGTGTGGGTGCGCCGGTGGCCAAGACCTGAAGATTGGAGCCTGATACCAGTGACATCAGAGTATCTCCTCTAATACACGACCGCCTGCATCCCCAAAATTGATGGTGCGCATTCCAGTCGCCGCCAATAAAAAAGTGGTTGCCCATAGAGCCAAATAGGCGATGATACTCTCCAGAAGTCCAGCATTGACGATGTCCAGGTGGGCAATATACAGCAGCAAAAGAAACGCTTCCAATACCAGTGACCAAGGATATAGAAATAGCTTGTAGATGAGGCTCAGCAATAGTATTACTGAGGTGAAAGTCAAACGATGACCGCACGATGACTGCAGCACCACCACGGAGACGGTCACCCGGGTGATTGGCACAGTGAACATCATAACCATGGATGCGGAAGGAGGAGCGGCTGTTGAAGTGTGTTTCTGAAACAAGAAGGATATCAACATCCTTTTCCTGGAGAAGATGTTCGACCTCCAGGGTCTTGCCAATGATGCCATTGGCGTTCCAAATAATGATGTTCAGACCATAATTAGACATCGCGATGCAAAGACGTTGAAATATGTGCACCATTCGTCAGTAGGGATCGCATCATCTCTAAAGTAGATGTCATTATCGACATCATCTGGTCAAAACGCGATAGCAGCTTGTCAATCGCAGCCGCTTGTGTTGAAGCACTAGCTTCCTGCTGTCTACGTAGTTCGTCAATGAAGCTATGTAGTCTGTCCTGAGCAGGCTGAGTTGTGGAAACCGAGGGCAAATGTCCAGGGATGCTAGAACCAGGGACATTAGGCTTCCTACTATAGCCCGGTGTAGGCCAGTGGCTTGAATTTAACACCATCGGGGGTGGGACAGGCAGATTCGAGGTCTTTGGGGGCAACTGGGTTGCCGACCAAGCATTCCGAACTGAGACAGGAGTGACAGACTTCCTTTGCTGTAGACTTCGTCCAGTGTTGTTACCATTGCGCTTTGCAACCGCCTCCAGATAGGCGGGACAGCGTCTGAAAGCCGCGCTGTGATTGGACCCACAGTTGATGCACTTGTATTGTTCTTCAGTGGTAGCCATACACTTGTCTTTATCACGTGTTTCATGATCACCCGAACACCTGGCACATTTAGCGGGGAAGGAACAGAAATTCTTGGAATGACCAAACTCTTGACATCTGAAACATCTCAGAGCCCCAGATCGCGGACGGGGGCCTCGATTTTCACGACCTGATATGCCAAAGCTTTTATGTCGTACATCTTCGTATTATTTGCAGCCGGTTCAAGCTCTATGTAGAACGTGTTTCGATTTTGTACACCATTCTCACCTGGTGGGTTGTAAATATTTCGAGGATTGTGTCCTTGAGCCCTTAGCTCAGCCTTTATATCCTCAATGTCGGTTGACGCATGCAATCCCCTGGCAACAACCCTAAAAGCACGGTTCTCCTTCAGCTGGAAGGAGCTAAATGGGATTCTATTTTCGGTAAAAATCTTTTGAATACTTCTATAGGATACACCTTCTGAACAGGTTATCCTGCAAGAAGACTGGCCGGTGATCTTCAGACGGAAGTCAATGGTCGCAGTACTGATCAGGGCAATGAGCCGTTTCATGTTTGGTATACCCCTTAGAAGAAAGGGAGGGGGACGCGGGCCAGAAGTCTTTGGATTTGTCAAGCGCGGAGACACAGGCCGTCTAGGGGATGGTTGAGAGGACACTTTATGGACCGGACCCGCAACTACAGGGGCAGTCTTGCCATTAGAAGAAATCGCAGTGATAGGATGGCATCCAGTATCCGATCCAGGGGCACCTAAGGAAAGGGCAGGTATAGGGTTCAGCTCTAAAGATGCGACATCAGGGTGTTGCACATCCATGGCGTCATCGTCATCGTCAGCCAATATGGCATAGCCGTTACCGCGACCGGAGTAGGTTGAGTCTGCAGACCCAGGACAGTCTGCATCAATAGGGCGAGTAGACAATGAGGGCTTCTTATGAGTAACCGGCTTAGCCGCCAGGCAGACAGTCTTGAAGCGATCCAGGACAGGGCCAAGTAGCGAGGAATTCACTGAGGTGTTATCTACACCAACATGTCCAGAAACATGAGAACAGGGCACTTTCAAATTGTTACGGTTCATGATAGTAAGCCGATCACGGTCAGATGCAGCCTGACTGAACCACTCAGAGCTTATAATGGTGTCTAGAGCCGGCGTGCTGGCACCAGATTTGCGGATGCCAGATAGGAATGTATCATTATTCTCATGAGAGTCATCAAACAACTCTTTATCGCTGTGGGAAGGAATAGCATCCTGGACGCCTTGAGTCCGCAATAGACGACTATTCCTGTGTGCAGAGCCCGGGATCTGACGGGATGGAGCAGAATTTGAAATAGGCTTATCATGCGGGATGATTTGACTAGAGATAGATGCATCCGAATCGTTACTAGATATATTACGCCTTACGTCCAGGGCTTGCTGACGGGTCGAGGGACGTAAGCTAAGGGCCCGTCTGGTGGCAGAGCGAGCCTCTTCAGTCACTTGGTTGGCAGCCTTGGACCTGAGGTGCTTGTTCTTTAGAATTTTTTGATTAAACTTATTCTTAGGGGACGCCATGTATCTATGGAGGGGTCCCCCAAGTTGGGGGCCGAAAAGGAAATAAATTAACACAGTCAAGAGAAAAAAAAAGAAACAAAATAAACCAAAAAGATTTTTCTCAAAATTATTTTTCCTATTTTTTCCGATTTGTTTTTGGAAAATTTGGAGAAAATTTTTGGGAACAAAAAAGTAGTCTGTTCAGTACGAGAACTAGATTCAAACTAACAATTTTGACCCCGTTTGTCAGTGCAGCACTCTAATACCTACGCCACCAAGCAGTTTTGAAATGCGCTGACAAACTCGATTATACTGTTTGTTTGTTTTTTCGCGTGGCATTGTTTTTTTGTTCTAAGATATTGGTAGCAAATGAATTTGATTACAGTTCTTTTATATTTGAAAGGAAGAATAAGAAAAAATGGAAAAAATTGTTGGTCACCTTTCGTTTGACAGGGCGCAACTCTATCCCTTACGCCACAGGCAGTTTTGATGATCGATGACAAAATCACTTGAAAAGCAGACTATCAAAGCTTATCATCGCGAGCTTATATATCGAGCAGTCAAAGAATATAATAACACAATTCAATCAACAACTCAACAAAAACCAAGCGACATATTATTTAATAAAATAAACCACCCAAACTTATCAAATAAATTAAAATTAGAATCAGCTTAAACAACCAAGTGGGAGAAATCATTTATGAAAAAATACATGGTGAACGAAACAAACTACTTCCTAGATACAAAAAACTGGTAGTTAAAGAAGATCTAGGAAATAAAGTAAAAATAAACAATAGAGATCGTATAATTCATAAAGATAATATCATATTTTAATTCAATTATATTAATTTCTTTATATATATTTTTAGAATGAACGTTTTGTTCGGCTTACTTGTTTTACTGCCGTTTTGCGGTTCTGATATTATCAATTACTCAAAGGATGACTATGTTTTACTTGAGGATACAGATAATCTTTTACTATACGAAACATATGGAGGAGTTTTTCACGTTACTAATCTAAGTTTTTATAATGATATTTTTGAAAAAGAGTTAAATTTTGTTAAGAACAAAAATAATACCATTGATTGGGAAGTAACCATTGAATTAAATTTTATCAAAACACTTCTTTCACAACTTACACCTCACAAAATTTTTAAACGCAGTGTCACTGAATTAGGTACTATTTTTAAATGGATCACAGGAACACCCGATCATGATGACATGTTAACTATTCAAACTAAAATCAATGAACTTGTTCAAAATAATAAATCATAAATAATTCAAAATAATAAAAATCAAATTAATTCCGCAGTTTTCAAAGAAGTTACTAAAATTACAAATCTTTAAAAAGATATTAAATTTACTAAGGAATTATTATTGAAAAAATATCGACTTATACTATTATTACTTGATCTACAAAATCTGCTGGATACAACCACATTCTCAAAAGCCACAATATTAAAACCAAAAATTGTAAATAAACAATATTTGATATATTAAATCACGAAACATTAAATATCACTTTAATCGATCTTTTGGATGTTTCCTCTTTTTCAATTGTTTCATTTCAAGGTTTCATCATAGCTTTTATCAAATATCCAACTATTAATTATAATTGTAAGTTATATCATGCTAAAGCCATATCCCAGACAGACTGAAAATGATTTGTAAATGATAAAGTTGCTAAGTGTAATAATACTTTTTATCTCATCGAAAATTTTAAAAGAGAAATATTTAATATTATTATTTGATTAAATTATTAAATTTGATACAAATTGTTTTGTAAATCTCCTTAATAAACAGTTTACATGCGGTATAAAAATATCTGAAAAAGCAAACCAATGGAAATTATAACCGACGGCGCTATTTTAGTGTCATGCACAAATTGTATTAATGAAACTTGGCTTACAGGCACTTATCTTGGTACTTTTAAAACTATGTTAAACACAATAAAATCACAATCTACATAATTTCTGAATATCAACTTACTAATAACACTGAATTGCAATTAGAAAACACAAATATTTTATCAAAAATTGTTATTAAACTAGAAAGTAATCATTTAAAAATCACATTTATTTTATTCATAATATTTTGTATTTTTATTATGTTAAGGCTTCTAAAATATTGCCCAGAAATCAATTTAATTTGCTAAAATCAAATAATCAAAATCGTCATAACACTCAAACCCCAGAGCTAGAGATTGACATATTACATAAATTAAATGAACAAATTAAATTCCTAAAAAGAAACCATTAAGAATCGGGGACGATCCTTTTTAAGAAAGGGAGGAGTTATCACCCAGCTTGCAATGCAATTCTTATTGCAATATTACATAATATTCAGTCTTAGACTGCTTTCAAAATTTTCAATCACTATTTTCAACTGATGCGCAATTGCAGCTTTTATAAACATAAATATTGCCCACCAGCTTGCAAAGCGAATTCAACCACTTTTGATTAAGGCGCAGCTGCGGCTCTTATAAACATAAACTCAACAGCTCAAGATTTAAAGTAAACATATTCTCACAGTATTGAACTCCAGAAGAAGCTTTGGCATCTTTAGCTGACTTTCAGCATAAGATCACGAATGTAATCGAGTTCTAATTTTGATATTGAATAAAGCGGACGCGTTTCGTTCCTACAAAAATACAAAAATTCCAATTGATATTCTTCAATTGGTTAATTTGCATGCATATTTCGTCAGCTTCGTCTTTAACCTACATATGCATATGCATTTTTTACATTCATGCTTATACTCTTTTCGAAGAAATTAGTATATTAAGTTTGTGCTGAAGTTTGTAACGCAAAGAAGGAAGCGTCAGAGACACCCAAAAGTTACTGCTAGTATGCTTAGAATGACAAAACAAATTGATTTAGCCATGTCCATCTGTCTGTCTGTCTTTATGTATGGCATCTAGTCCCTCAGTTTTTGAGCTATCACGATGCAGCTTTGCACATACACTTATTATTCAACTGTAAAGCACCTTGATCGGAACCAGCCGGATCAGACCACTATATCTTATAGCTGCCATACAACTCGTAGTCGGGTTTGGCTATATATCTCATGTTTTTAAAGCTATCGCGAAGATGCACAGATACTTATTATTTAAAAAGATAGAACTTTGGTCGGAACCGGCCCGATCGGACCACTATATCTTGTAGCTGCCATACAACTTGAAGTCGGTTTTGGCCCATGTTTTGAAAGCTATATTTGCGCCACTTGAATTTGCTTATGTTGCTATTCGCGCTGCTTGATTGAAAGTGTTGCTTATATTAAAAACTTATGTGCTATGCATATACATTGTGGTAGAAAAGTGCATAAGTCACTATATATATTTTTGATCAGTATCAACAGCCGTGTCGATCTAGCCATGTCCGTCGTCTGTCTGTCTCTCCGTCCGTCTGTCCGCCTGTATAAACATGCAGATATCAGGACATCCCTGAAGGAAGCGCTGATCAACGAATACAAGCCACGTATTAGCCAACTGCTAAGACGTCTTCACAACACCAACTACACCGGAACTCTGCGTAAGTTCTGCTAAGAGCTCGACTACAAATCATCCATCATTATTAGTAAGTTAGATTTAGAAAATGATAATAATAAAAAAATAGTGTATACTGAAGGTATACATAAAACCATTAAAGCGTGCGTACAAAAGAAATTACTTGACTGATTGTTTATGACACTTGTGAGATATGATATATGATATATATACAGTAGAAAATTAAGGCAATAGTAGTGAAAATAGTAATAACAACAAAGGAAACCAAAACTTGTACCCTATTTATCAAAATTTTCCAACTAATAATCATTATCAGCAACAAATGCTAAAGAATCAAAGATCAAATCAGTTTGATAGTAACAGGTTTCATAATTATAACAATTATAATAGTAATTATCAGCCACAAACGTTCAAGAATCAGTTTGATCATATGCTTAACAATAATAATAATAATCCACAAATGTATAATCAGTTCAAGCTAAATTTACAAGAAACCCAGCAACTAAAGCCAATGAATCATTATATCAGAATCCCACTTTAGGACCAGGTATTCGTAGCACCAAAAACTCAGATAAATCTGTGGAATTTTATAACTTAAATCAAATAAAGGAAAAACAAGTAAGGGTGCTCTAGGCGGGAGTGCCCGACTAGGAGATACCCTAAACCCAGTCCATACATTCATTTATACTAATCTATCAGTGTATATACATACAAACACACACATGCTGCAGTACTAGCAGTGCAAGCTGTTTAAGCAGTAAGCTTGTTTTTCGCTGAGACCCACACAATGGAAAGTAAAACCTTAAATAACTTATTTGTTTACTGTCCGATGTTTCTGAAATTTTTAGGACATAACATTGGGTATAAAATGTGTGACCAAACCAAATTGCAAGGTCATACCTTCAAAAATTAGTTTTTTTAACTTTTGGGGAGATTGGGGGGTGGTATCCAAAAAAGGAATTATTTGTTACAATTAAATGCTATTCGAGATTATACATGCCAAATTTGGGACCTCTAGCTTTTATAACTTTTGATTTAAGGCCCAAAAACGCTAGTCTGAAATCGAGATTTATCGATAACTTTTGAATGGGACGAGTTATCGATAAAATGAAATAAACTTGATCTGTCCCGGGATTACGAGAAAATTTATTCCAAATATGAAGTCTCTAGCTCTTGTAGTCTCTGATATCCGCGTGTTCATACAGAAAGACGGACAGACGGACGGACGGACAGACAGACAGACGGACATTGCTAAACTCGACTCGACTGTTGATACTGATCAAGAATATATATACTTTATATGGTCGGAGATGCTTCCTTATGCCTGTTACATACTTTTGCACAAAACCATAATACCCTTTTTACCCATTTTTAATGGGTTCTGGGTATAAATAGCTTACTTGCGCTTAACTTTGCTGGCTCATTTGCACATTTTCTTTCAAAATATTTAATGACGCATATCTTCGCTGTTTATGACTCAATCAATTTGCGATTTTACCCGTTGATGAGTTATAAGGATGTTCAAGTGTAAAATGAAATTGAAAGCAATTGCTGTGAAAACATCAGATTTATGGCCAAAGCCGACTTAGAGTTGTATGGCAGCTATAAGATATAGTGGTCTGATCCGGCCGGCTCTGACCAATGTGCTGTCCCTTTGAATAATAAGTGTCTGTGCAAAGTTGCATCGCGATAGCTCAAAAACTGCGCGACTATTTTGCATACATACAGACGGACATGGCTCCGATGCTTCCTTCTGGACGTTACAAACTTCAGCACAAAATTTATATACTATTTTCTTCGAAAGAGTATAAAAATAAGAAAACTGTAGATTGCCGGCTTTGCAACCGCGCGCACCTTCTGTGTGCAAGCCAAAGAGCGGCCGAGTTGGGGCGGGTTCTAAGCCGTATTATGATGAGTACGAGGGGGACCAAAACAGCAACGCAGGCAACTCCTCCAAGGAGCCGTAAAGGCCACCATGATTTATGGAGCACCGATCTGGTCAAAGACGATCGAGAACAGAAGCTACAGACGGGGGATTTGAATTCACCCAACAGATTGGGGTGCACCTAGGGTGTGTAGCGGATCTCGCACCATCTCCATCTCCATCTCCTACTCATCGCTGAAACATTATCTATTGGTAATCCCGGCAGGTGAGATGGTGGACCTATGACGGCGGACAACAAAGAAAGCAAGAGTACAATTCAAAAAGCTTAGTGTTGGATTTTTGGCAACTCCTCCAAGGAGCAGTGAAGGCCACCATGCTTTATGGAGCACCGATCTGGTCAAAGGCGATCGAGAACAGAAGCTACAGACGGGGGATTTGAATCCACCCAACAGACTGGGGTGCACCTAGGGTGTGTAGCGGATCTCGCACCATCTTCATCTCCTACTCATCGCTGGAACTTTATCTATTGGTTACCCGGCAGGTGAGATGGTTGACCTATGACGGCGTGCAAAAACCAAAGCAAGAGTTCAATTCAGAAAGCGTAGCGTAGCTACCTGCACCGTTTCGGTCATGAAGCTGACCCAGCCTGCAGCTGGTACCGAAATGGGTAGCGGAGAACGTTAAGCACGTTATGTTTACTTGCCCGAGATTTGCAGAGGCCAGACATCAGCTGGTGGTCATAATAGGAGAGCTCATTAGTCCAGTCCTAACTTGGTGGAATAGATGGTCTTCTCGGAAGCCTTGTGCGCAACTTCGCTAGCGCAGTAACGATGAAGCTGCGGGCACTGGAGAGAGAACGCAACAGACTGACCGCTTGACCGTTACGGCCCCTATGACGCAATGCCTCACGGTTGCTCTATGATGACTCTTTTGAGTTTCAAATTAGAATTAATCAATCGAAAATTAGGATGTAATAAATTAAAATTGGATAGAATATTAAAAAAAAACAAGTGGGGAAGGATTATCTTCGGCGTGCCGAAGATTTTATACTCTTTTCGAACCTATAGGCAATTTTCACTCTGCCAACTGCACCACTGAAATTTCATAGGCTGTACAAAATCGTTTTGTCGCGAAACATTTTTTTTTTGTTCTAAGAATATTTAATTCGTTGCCAGTTGTATAGCAGCTATAAGATATAGTGATCCGATGCGGCCGGCTCCAACCAATGTGATGTCTCTTTGAATAATAAGTATCTGTGCAAAGTTTCATCGCGATAGATTAAAAAACATGGGATATATGGCCAAAACCGACTTCGAGTTGTATGGCAGCTATAAGATATAGTGATCCGATCCAGCCGGCTCCAACACGTGTGATGTCTCTTTGAATAATAAGTATCAGTGCAAAGTTTCATCGCGATGGATTAAAAAACATGGGATATATGGCCAAAACCGACTTCGAGTTGTATGGCAGCTATAAGATACAGGAGTCCGATCCGGCCGGCACCAACTAATGTGCTTTCCCCTGAAATAATAAGTGTCTGTGCAAAGTTTTATCGCGATAGCTCAAAAACTGAGAGACTAGCTTGCATACATACAGAGAGACAGACAGACAGACAGACGGACATGGCTAGATCAATTTGTATTGTCATTCTAAGCATACTGGCAGTAACTTTTGGGGGTCTCCGACGCTTCCTTCTATGCGTTACAAGCTTCAGGACAAACTTAATATACTATTTTCTTCGAAAAGAGTATAACAAGTGAGAACGTTGCAGTCAGCCTGAGCCGATTGAGTAATACTCTGATACCATTGTAAGAACAGCTGGAAGCAAGTGAACAGAACATTTTTTAATGGTGCATGGGTGTCCAGAAATCGGCCTTCCAAGTTTTTGGGGACGGGAGGGGGCGCGGTCGATCTTAAGAGGGGGTGACCAGAAGTCTATTTTCCAAATTTGGTGATTTTAGCTCTAAAACTGTGGAAGATATACATTTTCGCGATTTTTGGGGTCGGGAGGGGGCGTGGCCCCAAAATTTTTTCCGATCTTTAGAGGAGGTGACAAGAAGTCTATCTTCCAATTTTGGTGACTCTAGCTCGAAAACTGTGGAAGATATACATGTTCGCGATTTTTTGGAGGGAGGGGGCGAGGCCCCGAGATGTTCTGCTGATTTTTAGAGGGGGTGACAAGAAGTCTATCTTCCAATTTTGGTGACTCTAGCTCTAAAACTGTAGAACATATTCATTTTCGCGATTACGGGGGCGGGAGTAGGCGTGGTTACCAGTAACATATACTCCAAATATGGTGACTTTCGCTCTAAAAGTTCGGGAGATATAAGCACATCAAAATAATTTTGGAGGGGTGGCTGGTGGCCGTAGTAATGGGCGTGGCCGATTAACCTAGGATCCAATTTTTAAGGGAGGTCACCAGCAATAAACCTACCAAATTTGATTACTGTAGCTTCAAAATTGTGGTTTGAGGTGTATCGACATGTTATCGATTTGCCAGCCTCCCAGTTGGCGGGGCATAAATTTGGAACAAACTTGATCTGAAGCAGATAGCTACAAGTATATCACAAAAAAATCAAGGGCTTTTCTAATATCGTTTCGGAAATACGTGCGTTCATCCAGACAGACAGACGGACGGCCTGACGGACATCCGATAAAACCAATATACTACTATAAGTACCTTCGGTATCAGAGTATACAAAATTTAAATAAATGATCAGTCACTGCTGGGAATCGAACCTGCGATCTTGTGTCCCTTACCCCTTATACCACAAACCGTTTTGGTGATCGATGACAAAATCGCTTGCTGAGCAGACTGCTAAAAACTTACTTGCGCTTGGCATTGTTTGCTCATATGCACCTGTTTTTTCAAAATATTTAATGACGCATATCTTCGCTGTTTATGACTCACTCGTTTTGCAGTTTTAAACATTGATGAGATATATGGATGTTCTAGTATACAATGAAATTAAAGGCAATAAATTTCAAAACTGCGGTTGTTGTTGCCGTTATTGTTATTGCTGATGTGATTGATGACTTTACCTTGCGCGACATATACTCGCCGCACAAATCACAACCCCATTGGAATGGACAAAATGGACGCACAACTTTTGCATCGGCAAGTTTATGATCGATCCACAGCTCTTTCGTCTTGAACTGCAGATCACCGCAACGACGACATGGCAACAGTTCATCCACTTCAATGACGGGTGGCTCCGGCATATTGCTGACCTCATGCTGGTGTAGCTCATACCTGTGACGCCGCAGGTTATTGTTACTAATGAATGTAGAGGCGCAATATTTGCATTTCAGTTCACGTCTTCGTTTCATACATTTACTTGTCCGTTGTTGCGGCTGTTGTTGTTGCTGTTGTTTCTGCTGCTTTTGGGGGGCATCAGGCCCACCGCATGCAATTCGCGCAGATGAAGCATTGAAGAGCTCTGCGAATTGTTGTTGTTGCTCAGTGCCGTCGCTTCGCTGTCGATGATTGGAATCTAACTATGATTTTTAAGGAAAAGAAAATACAAATTAGTAAACCATACAGCTGTGCACCACATTACGATGGTGGTGCCCTCAACTTTTGTGTTTGTCATTTATTATTTTTGGTTTTGGGGGCCAGAACCCATAAGAAATGGGTAAAAAGGGTATAATGGTTTTGTGCAAAAGTATATGACAGGTATAAGGAAGCATCTCCGACCATACAAAAGTATCTATATTCTTGATCAGTATCAACAGCCCAGTCGATCTAGCCGTCCGTCCGTGCGTTGAACACGCAGATATTAGAGACTATAAGAGCTAAAGACTTTATATTTGAAATATAAGTTCTCGTAGTCCCGAGACAGTACAAGTTTGTTATCTACAACTCATCCCTTTCAAAACTGATCGGTAAATTTCGATTTCAGACCAGTGTTTTTTGCCCATAACTTGAAATTTATAAGAGCTAGAGGCACCAAATTTGGTATGTATAGTCTCGAATAGCATACACATCTAACAAATATTTAAGGGTTTTTAAGATTTACCTTTCCATAGTGTGGGGCCGAAGAAGTTAGTCTGCTTAAACTGCTTGCAGTAGGTGTGTGTTTGTATGGATTGATTGGTAAGTATAAATGGATGTAAGGACTGGGTTCAGGGTATTTCCTAGTCGGGCACTCCCGAATAGAGCACTCTTACTTGTTCTTTACTGATTTTTTTCGACTGGTGCGGAGCCAACGATACAACAAACATTATAATATTCCACACGGAATGGACTCGCAGGGTAGTTGATTCACCTCGCTGCACAAGCCCAAAAAGCTCACCTGCTTGCTATCACCTCTGAAATTCCACTTGCGATGCACCTTGAGCGCTATCACCTGGGGGA
This sequence comes from Drosophila flavopinicola, assembly GCA_035042425.1. Lineage (NCBI taxonomy): Eukaryota > Metazoa > Arthropoda > Insecta > Diptera > Drosophilidae > Drosophila > Drosophila flavopinicola. Next base: position 356,353 of record JAWNLL010000296.1, on the reverse strand, counting down.
TCGTCTTTGCGCACAAATCGCAGGCGTATTCGCCATTCTCGTTCTGACGTTCAACCTGAAATTGTCCCGCATCCGCGGGTCCATCATCGAACATGGCTGCCAACGGGTTATCGACATACAAATCCTGTTCATGTTTTTGTATGTGCTTGGTGAACATCTCCTTGTCGGTGAAGCGGGCACCGCAAATGGTGCACGCCACTTCTGTTATGCGTATCTTGATTATGCTCTTGCTGATAGTGCTCAAGCTGCTTGTGGCTACTGCAATGCCCCCATTACTATCACTGCCGATGTCGCCACCATCGTCCATCAGCTGCTGTTGATCATCATCATCATCCTCCCCGTCATCATCGCCCGTTTTGTGCTTATAGATGGCCCTCTGGTGTTGCAACTGCAACTGCTCATAGGCGCCGGTGGCAGTGCGATTGCAGGTGGGCGTGTGATTCTTCAGCATCTGGCGATTGAAGAATATCTTGCAGACCAGAAGTCTATCTTCCAAAGTTGGTGACTCTAGCCCTAAAACTGTGGAAGATGTACATTTTACGGATTTATACATATATCGATTTTCGCGATTACGGGGGCGGGAGTCGGCGTTCTCGAAATACTTTCTGTGACCAGTAGAGGACGTCATCAGAAATATATGTTCCAAATATGGTAACTTTAGCTCTTAAACTGTGGCAGATATAAGCATTTCAAATTAATTTTGGATGGGGAGCTGGTGGGCGTAATAATGGGCGTGGCCAATTTTTTCGGGAGATCACCAGCAATATACCTACCAAATTTGATTACACTAGCTTCAAAATTGTGGGAGATATTCACGTTTAATCGATTTGTGATTTGAGGTGTATCGACATGTTATCGATTTGCCAGCCTCCCAGTGGGCGTGGCATTTGAAACAAACTTGATCTGAAGCAGATAGCTATAATCATAACACAAAAGATATCAAGAGTCTATCCAATATCGTTTCGGAACTACGTGCGTTCATCCAGACGGACGGCCTGACGGACATTCGACAAAGCCAATGACTATACGTACCAAATTTGGTGCCTCTAGCTCTTATAACTTTCAAGTTATGGCCAAAAAACACAAGTCTGAAATCGATAACTTTTGGATGGGTCGAATTATCGATAAAATGAAAAATACTTGTACTGTCCCGTGACTACGAGAACATGTATTGCAAATATGAAGTCTCTAGCTTTTATAGTCTCTGATATCTGCGTGTTCATACAGACGGACGGACAGACGGACGTGGCTAGATCGACTCGGTTGTTGATACTGATCAAGAATATTTATACTTTATATGGTCGGAGATGCTTCCTAATGCCTGTTACATACTTTTGCACTAAACCATTATACCCTTTTAACCAATTTCTAATGGGTATATTAAAATGAAATAAACTTGACCTGACCAGGAAGTACTATAACTTATGCTCGAAATATAATATGTCTAGCTCTTATTGTCTTTAATACTTGGGTATTAATACAGACGGTCGGACATACAGAAAGCTAGTTCGACTCATCTTTTGATACTTATCAGGAATGTAAATACTTTTTAGGTCGGAGATGCTTCCTTATGCGCGTTACATACTATTGCACAAAACTATTATACCCTTTCTACCAATTTTTAGTGGGTTCAGGGTATAAAAAGTAAAAATATATGATATCGCGACTGAATAAGAATATTTAATTCGTTGCCAGTTGTATAGCAGCTATAAGATATAGTGATCCGATGCGGCCGGCTCCAACCAATGTGATGTCTCTTTGAATAATAAGTATCTGTGCAAAGTTTCATCGCGATAGATTAAAAAACATGGGATATATGGCCAAAACCGACTTCGAGTTGTATGGCAGCTATAAGATATAGTGATCCGATCCAGCCGGCTCCAACACGTGTGATGTCTCTTTGAATAATAAGTATCAGTGCAAAGTTTCATCGCGATGGATTAAAAAACATGGGATATATGGCCAAAACCGACTTCGAGTTGTATGGCAGCTATAAGATACAGGAGTCCGATCCGGCCGGCACCAACTAATGTGCTTTCCCCTGAAATAATAAGTGTCTGTGCAAAGTTTTATCGCGATAGCTCAAAAACTGAGAGACTAGCTTGCATACATACAGAGAGACAGACAGACAGACAGACGGACATGGCTAGATCAATTTGTATTGTCATTCTAAGCATACTGGCAGTAACTTTTGGGGTCTCCGACGCTTCCTTCTATGCGTTACAAGCTTCAGGACAAACTTAATATACTATTTTCTTCGAAAAGAGTATAACAAGTGAGAACGTTGCAGTCAGCCTGAGCCGATTGAGTAATACTCTGATACCATTGTAAGAACAGCTGGAAGCAAGTGAACAGAACATTTTTTAATGGTGCATGGGTGTCCAGAAATCGGCCTTCCAAGTTTTTGGGGACGGGAGGGGGCGCGGTCGATCTTAAGAGGGGGTGACCAGAAGTCTATTTTCCAAATTTGGTGATTTTAGCTCTAAAACTGTGGAAGATATACATTTTCGCGATTTTTGGGGTCGGGAGGGGGCGTGGCCCCAAAATTTTTTCCGATCTTTAGAGGAGGTGACAAGAAGTCTATCTTCCAATTTTGGTGACTCTAGCTCGAAAACTGTGGAAGATATACATGTTCGCGATTTTTTGGAGGGAGGGGGCGAGGCCCCGAGATGTTCTGCTGATTTTTAGAGGGGGTGACAAGAAGTCTATCTTCCAATTTTGGTGACTCTAGCTCTAAAACTGTAGAACATATTCATTTTCGCGATTACGGGGGCGGGAGTAGGCGTGGTTACCAGTAACATATACTCCAAATATGGTGACTTTCGCTCTAAAAGTTCGGGAGATATAAGCACATCAAAATAATTTTGGAGGGGTGGCTGGTGGCCGTAGTAATGGGCGTGGCCGATTAAACTAGGATCCAATTTTTAAGGGAGGTCACCAGCAATAAACCTACCAAATTTGATTACTGTAGCTTCAAAATTGTGGTTTGAGGTGTATCGACATGTTATCGATTTGCCAGCCTCCCAGTTGGCGGGGCATAAATTTGGAACAAACTTGATCTGAAGCAGATAGCTACAAGTATATCACAAAAAAATCAAGGGCTTTTCTAATATCGTTTCGGAAATACGTGCGTTCATCCAGACAGACAGACGGACGGCCTGACGGACATCCGATAAAACCAATATACTACTATAAGTACCTTCGGTATCAGAGTATACAAAATTTAAATAAATGATCAGTCACTGCTGGGAATCGAACCTGCGATCTTGTGTCCCTTACCCCTTATACCACAAACCGTTTTGGTGATCGATGACAAAATCGCTTGCTGAGCAGACTGCTAAAAACTTACTTGCGCTTGGCATTGTTTGCTCATATGCACCTGTTTTTTCAAAATATTTAATGACGCATATCTTCGCTGTTTATGACTCACTCGTTTTGCAGTTTTAAACATTGATGAGATATATGGATGTTCTAGTATACAATGAAATTAAAGGCAATAAATTTCAAAACTGCGGTTGTTGTTGCCGTTATTGTTATTGCTGATGTGATTGATGACTTTACCTTGCGCGACATATACTCGCCGCACAAATCACAACCCCATTGGAATGGACAAAATGGACGCACAACTTTTGCATCGGCAAGTTTATGATCGATCCACAGCTCTTTCGTCTTGAACTGCAGATCACCGCAACGACGACATGGCAACAGTTCATCCACTTCAATGACGGGTGGCTCCGGCATATTGCTGACCTCATGCTGGTGTAGCTCATACCTGTGACGCCGCAGGTTATTGTTACTAATGAATGTAGAGGCGCAATATTTGCATTTCAGTTCACGTCTTCGTTTCATACATTTACTTGTCCGTTGTTGCGGCTGTTGTTGTTGCTGTTGTTTCTGCTGCTTTTGGGGGGCATCAGGCCCACCGCATGCAATTCGCGCAGATGAAGCATTGAAGAGCTCTGCGAATTGTTGTTGTTGCTCAGTGCCGTCGCTTCGCTGTCGATGATTGGAATCTAACTATGATTTTTAAGGAAAAGAAAATACAAATTAGTAAACCATACAGCTGTGCACCACATTACGATGGTGGTGCCCTCAACTTTTGTGTTTGTCATTTATTATTTTTGGTTTTGGGGGCCAGAACCCATAAGAAATGGGTAAAAAGGGTATAATGGTTTTGTGCAAAAGTATATGACAGGTATAAGGAAGCATCTCCGACCATACAAAAGTATCTATATTCTTGATCAGTATCAACAGCCCAGTCGATCTAGCCGTCCGTCCGTGCGTTGAACACGCAGATATTAGAGACTATAAGAGCTAAAGACTTTATATTTGAAATATAAGTTCTCGTAGTCCCGAGACAGTACAAGTTTGTTATCTACAACTCATCCCTTTCAAAACTGATCGGTAAATTTCGATTTCAGACCAGTGTTTTTTGCCCATAACTTGAAATTTATAAGAGCTAGAGGCACCAAATTTGGTATGTATAGTCTCGAATAGCATACACATCTAACAAATATTTAAGGGTTTTTAAGATTTACCTTTCCATAGTGTGGGGCCGAAGAAGTTAGTCTGCTTAAACTGCTTGCAGTAGGTGTGTGTTTGTATGGATTGATTGGTAAGTATAAATGGATGTAAGGACTGGGTTCAGGGTATTTCCTAGTCGGGCACTCCCGAATAGAGCACTCTTACTTGTTCTTTACTGATTTTTTTCGACTGGTGCGGAGCCAACGATACAACAAACATTATAATATTCCACACGGAATGGACTCGCAGGGTAGTTGATTCACCTCGCTGCACAAGCCCAAAAAGCTCACCTGCTTGCTATCACCTCTGAAATTCCACTTGCGATGCACCTTGAGCGCTATCACCTGGGGGATCGTCTTTGCGCACAAATCGCAGGCGTATTCGCCATTCTCGTTCTGACGTTCAACCTGAAATTGTCCCGCATCCGCGGGTCCATCATCGAACATGGCTGCCAACGGGTTATCGACATACAAATCCTGTTCATGTTTTTGTATGTGCTTGGTGAACATCTCCTTGTCGGTGAAGCGGGCACCGCAAATGGTGCACGCCACTTCTGTTATGCGTATCTTGATTATGCTCTTGCTGATAGTGCTCAAGCTGCTTGTGGCTACTGCAATGCCCCCATTACTATCACTGCCGATGTCGCCACCATCGTCCATCAGCTGCTGTTGATCATCATCATCATCCTCCCCGTCATCATCGCCCGTTTTGTGCTTATAGATGGCCCTCTGGTGTTGCAACTGCAACTGCTCATAGGCGCCGGTGGCAGTGCGATTGCAGGTGGGCGTGTGATTCTTCAGCATCTGGCGATTGAAGAATATCTTGCAGACCAGAAGTCTATCTTCCAAAGTTGGTGACTCTAGCCCTAAAACTGTGGAAGATGTACATTTTACGGATTTATACATATATCGATTTTCGCGATTACGGGGGCGGGAGTCGGCGTTCTCGAAATACTTTCTGTGACCAGTAGAGGACGTCATCAGAAATATATGTTCCAAATATGGTAACTTTAGCTCTTAAACTGTGGCAGATATAAGCATTTCAAATTAATTTTGGATGGGGAGCTGGTGGGCGTAATAATGGGCGTGGCCAATTTTTTCGGGAGATCACCAGCAATATACCTACCAAATTTGATTACACTAGCTTCAAAATTGTGGGAGATATTCACGTTTAATCGATTTGTGATTTGAGGTGTATCGACATGTTATCGATTTGCCAGCCTCCCAGTGGGCGTGGCATTTGAAACAAACTTGATCTGAAGCAGATAGCTATAATCATAACACAAAAGATATCAAGAGTCTATCCAATATCGTTTCGGAACTACGTGCGTTCATCCAGACGGACGGCCTGACGGACATTCGACAAAGCCAATGACTATACGTACCAAATTTGGTGCCTCTAGCTCTTATAACTTTCAAGTTATGGCCAAAAAACACAAGTCTGAAATCGATAACTTTTGGATGGGTCGAATTATCGATAAAATGAAAAATACTTGTACTGTCCCGTGACTACGAGAACATGTATTGCAAATATGAAGTCTCTAGCTTTTATAGTCTCTGATATCTGCGTGTTCATACAGACGGACGGACAGACGGACGTGGCTAGATCGACTCGGTTGTTGATACTGATCAAGAATATTTATACTTTATATGGTCGGAGATGCTTCCTAATGCCTGTTACATACTTTTGCACTAAACCATTATACCCTTTTAACCAATTTCTAATGGGTATATTAAAATGAAATAAACTTGACCTGACCAGGAAGTACTATAACTTATGCTCGAAATATAATATGTCTAGCTCTTATTGTCTTTAATACTTGGGTATTAATACAGACGGTCGGACATACAGAAAGCTAGTTCGACTCATCTTTTGATACTTATCAGGAATGTAAATACTTTTTAGGTCGGAGATGCTTCCTTATGCGCGTTACATACTATTGCACAAAACTATTATACCCTTTCTACCAATTTTTAGTGGGTTCAGGGTATAAAAAGTAAAAATATATGATATCGCGACTGGGATTGGAACCCGTGATGTCAGAGCATCACTTTACCATTTACACCAACAAACCGTTTTGAAAAGTGCTGACAAACTCGATTATACTGAGCGTTTGTTTTTTCGCGTGGCGTTGTTTTTGTTCTAAGACATTGGTATCAGATGAATTTATCTTTTGATTAGTTTGTTTTATATGTGTAAACAAGATTTAGAAAAAAGGGAAAAAGATGTCGCGACCGGCATTTGAAGTAGTGATCATGCTTTTGTCAGCTCATCACTTTACCACTTACACTAAAAAAAACCGTTTTGATGATCGATGACAAACTTGCTTTAAGAGCAGTCTATCAAAAACTTACTTGCAATTGGGTTTGCTTGCTCGTTTACACCTGCTCTTGCAAAATATTCAATGATTTAAGAATATTCAATATCTTAGCTATTTATGACTCAATCGTTTTGAAATTTCAATAATTGATGAGTTATAAAAATGTTCAAGTGCAAATGAATATGGAAGGCGATAACTCCGAAAATATTGTAATAATAGTCTCATTTACGAAAGTGTGATATTTCTGTGACTAGCCTATTTTTGACTTTCTTCCAAATTTTTGTTACTACTCATGAAAACTCATCAGAATTGAAGTTTGTTTGGTGTCTTAAGTAATTAGTTAACTAAATAGGCTACAAAAAGCCTCAGAACTTTTGTTACCTATTATCAATATTACATTCAGGAAGTAATGCTAAATCTATGCATTTTATTTGTTTTTTTATTATGTATTTTATTGTGTCCGCACGAGCGGAGTTTGAAAGCGAGCCCACTCGATGCTTTAACTATTGTGCTTGCGCAACACTACTAATTGCACCAATGAAATTTCTTATGCTGTAAAAGGAGATCATGTCGCGTGGTATCATATAAATTTCCCATTTATTTAATTATTTTTGGCGTAGCGGAACTTGAACCACGAATCGCTCGACTCACCAGGCATTGCGTTTGCGTGACACACTGCCACTTACTCCAATGAGCCACCATGCAAACCACTGACAAACTCGTTTAAGGCGAAGTCAGTTCAAACCCATATTGCACTTGGCTTAATTATACCCTGAACCCATTAAAAATGGGTAAAAGGAGTATTATGGTTTTGTGCAAAAGTATGTAACAGGCATAAGGAAGCATCTCCGACCATATAAAGTGTATATATTCTTGATCAGTATCAACAGTCGGGTCGATTTAGCCATGTCCGTCTGTCTGTCTGTCCGTCCGTCCGTCTGTCTGTATGAACACGCGGATATCAGAGACTACAAGAGCTAGAGACTTCATATTTGGAATATAAGTTCTCGTAATCCCGGGACAGATCAAATTTTTTTCATTTTATCGATAACTCGTCCCGTTTAAATGTTATCGATAAATTTCCATTTCAGACTAGCGTTTTTGGGCCTTAACTTAAAAGTTATAAGAGCTAGAGGCCCCAAATTTGGCATGTATAATCTCGAATAGCATACACATGTAACAAATATTTCACTTTTTCAAAAAACTCATTTTTGAAGAGACATCTTGGCCCTGTTGGAAGGTTGGCCTTTCAAAATAGATGTTGTTCAAACCGTAGCTGTGTCTATATATAAGCCCACTTCATGTATTAATTGTATTTTTATGAACAATATGATTGTGTTAATTTTACATTAATTTTTTAATGTTTATATAAAACTATAATTATTTTTATACTCTGATACCGAAGGTACTCATAGTATATTGGTTTTGTCGAATGTCCGTCAGGCCGTCCGTCTGTCCGTCTGTCTGTCTGGATGAACGCGCGTATTTCCGAAACGATATTAGATAGACTCTTGAAATCTTTTGCGTTATGATTATAGCTATCTGCTTCAGATCAAGTTTATTCCAAATTTATGCCACGCCCACTGGGAGGCTGGCAAATCGATAACATGTCGATACACCTCAAATCACAAATCGATTAAACGTGAATAACTCCCACAATTTTGAAGCTAGAGTAATCAAATTTGGTAGGTATATTGCTGGTGACCTCCCGAAAAAATTGGATCCTAGGTTAATCGGCCACGCCCATTATTACGCCCACCAGCCCCCCTCCAAAATTAATTTGAAATGCTTATATCTCCCGCAGTTTTAGAGCTAAAGTCACCATATTTGGAATATATATTACTGGTGACGTCCTCTACAGATTACAGAAACAAAATTTCGACCACGCCCACTCCCGCCCCGTAATCGCGAAAATCGATATACATGAATGCACAATTCGATAACACGTGTAAATTTCCCGCAATTTTGAAGCTAGAGTCCCAAAATTTGGAATTTAGACTAGGGCTGACCAGCCCAAAAGATTGCGTCCTGGATTTTCCGGCCACGCCCACTAGAACGCCCCCCAGCCACCCCGCCCCCACGAAACACGGAAGCCTATATCTCGCACATTTTAAGAGCTAGGGCCACCAAACTTTGAGGGTAGACTTCTGGCCAAGTCCTCTAAAGATCGGACAAAAAATTTTGGGGCCACGCCCCCGCCCGCCCCCAAAAATCGCGAAAATGTATATCATCCACAGTTTTAGAGCTAGAGTCACCAAATTTATAAGATAGATTTCTTGTCACGCCCTCTAAAGATCGGAAAAAATTTTTGGGGCCACGCCTCCTCCCGCCCCCAAAAATCGCGAAAGTTTATATCTTCCACAGTTTTAGAGCTAGAGTCACCAAAATTGGAAGATAGACTTCTTGTCACCCCCTCTAAAGATCGGAAAAATTTGGGGCCACGCCCCCTCCCGCCCCCAAAAATCGCGAAAATGTATATCTTCCACAGTTTTAAAGCTAAAATCACCAAATTTGGAAAATAGACTTCTGGTCACCCCCTCTTAAGATCGACCACGCCCCTCCAGTCCCCAAAAACTTGGAAGGCCGATTTCGGGTCACACAAACACCAGCAAAAATGTTCTGTTCACTTGCTTTCAGCTGTTCTTAAAATGGTATCAGAGTATTACGCAGTCGGCTCCGCCCGACTGCAACGTTCTCACTTGTTATTATTGTCTATCCCAGTCGTGGTAATGCGATTGTAGCGGGCAGGAATTGTGAAGGCAGCTGACAGACTCGTCTGAACAGAATGTAGACAACAGCGGCAATTCCGACGAACAGTAGTCCGGTAGTCGCGCTTATGCTGTAGTGGGCTGCGTTGTGAAAATCCAGGTCGACCGGAAAGCATAGAGTCTGCCCTTGTCGTGGCAATTCCAGTATTTTAAAGGGCTTAGGTACGCCCTTCAAATTGATGTGCGCCACTGACGGCAAGTGATTGGGTATGTTCACTTGTGGCACCCAAAACTTTACCTCAGTGGTTACGTCCTCATACGCCCATAGATTTACATCGACGAAGTGCAGATTGCATCCTGGGTTGAGTTGCAGAATCCCTTGTCCCGATATCTCCACCGTTGTGAGATTGTGCTTGCAAAAAACGTCTGCAGTTATCTGCTTCGGAATTAAAAATAGCCACGAGTTTGGCATGTTTAGTGGGACCCTTAAGTTTTCAGGCTTTTTTATTAGGAGCAGTACTTCGCAGCTGGCATCGCTGAACTGAAATAAAAAATGGGTAAAAAGGGTATGATGAAGTTGTGCAAAAGTATGTAACAGGCATAAGGAAGCATCGCAGCCGAGTCGATCTAGCCATGTCCTTCCGTCTGTCTGTCCGTCTGTATGAACACGCAGATATCAGAGACTATAAAGGCTAGAGACTTCACTGTTTTTTTGGCCATAACTTGAAATTAATAAGAGCTAGAGGAGCTATTTTACCTTTCCATAGTGTCGGGGCTTGCGAAGAAGTTAGCCTGCTTAAACTGCTTGCAGTATGTGTGTCTTTGTATGGATGTGCATTGATTGCTAAGTATGAATGGATGCAAGGACTGGGTTCAGGGTATCTCCTAGTCGGGCATTCCCGACTAGAGCACTCTTACTTGTTTTAAGTTGTGCTGTCCAATATTGCCTACCGCATCGCTTAGCTACATGATGAGCGTACTAATCGTTTTCCGATCGCTTTCTTCGCGTGCGATTCCATTGCGTTTCACAAAGTTATTGACTGCAATGGGCGCCTAGTCGATCAGGTTAAGCTGCGGCACAGGATAATTTTGTTCCGTTGACTTCAGCAATTTTTCTGAGGGTCTGCGAATATTTGAATCGGTGCTAAGCATCTGTTGCACATAATTGGCGAGTCCTTGCAAATTTAAGTCGGTGACTTCCATTATAATATTCCACGCAGTCCTCGTCAGTCCCACAATAATCTCGTTTTCATTAACTACCCTTATTATCTACATATTTTAGTTTCTGTGACTTCACATTGTGACAGAGATTTGAGCATAATAATATTTTGATATGTAATACACTCATTTTCACTTGAATATTACACTCTAAAAATTGAACAAACTACATATATGTTTTAGCAAAATATATTTTGTATGTTTAATTATCATTAATATAAAGTATTGTATGGTATAGTAAAAACCATAAATATTTGCAACAATTATTGAGTTTTGAGCTAAGAAAGTAAAAATAAAAAAAAAACAAGTGGGAAAGAATTATCTTCGGCGTGCCGAAGATTCTATACTCTTTTCGAACCTTTAGGAAATTTTCACTCTGCCAACTGCACCACTGAAATTTCAAAAGTAGTAAAAAATCGTTTTATCGCGTGGCATTTATTTTGTTGCTCTAAGAATTGGAATCAAATGAATTTAAATATTTCCTTTAAATTATTGAATTCAAGTTATTTGATATATATTTGAAAAAAAAAATTAGAAATAAATAAAAGCAATAAGTCGCGGCTGGGATTTGAACCATGTTCTCCCGTTTATCAGCGCAGCACTCTAATACTTACGCCACCAAGCAGTTGTGAAATGCGCTGACAAGCTCGATTATATTGATATTTTCTTTTGCGTTGTATGTGTATGTATATTTACCCATTGATGAGATATAAGGATGTTCAAGTGTACAAGGAAATTTAAAGCAATTGCTTTGAAAACATCAGGTTTATGGCCAAAACCGACTTAGAGTTGTATGGCAGCTATAAGATATAGTGGTCTGATCCGGCCGGCACCGACCAATGTGCTGTTTCCTTGAAAAATAAGTATCTGTGCAAAGTTTTATCGCGATAGCTTTGAAAACATGGGATTTATGACCAAAACCGACTTTAAATTGTATGGCAGCTATAAGATATAGTGGTCCGATCCGGCCGGCTCCGACCAATGTGCTGTCCCCTTGAATACGAAGTGTCTGTGCAAAGTTGCATCGCGATAGCTCAAAAACTGAGGGACTAGTTTGCATACATACAGACATACAGACATACAGACAGACAGACAGACAGACTGACAGACTGACAGGCAGACAGACAGACGGACATGGCTAGATCAATTTGTTTTGTTTTTCTAAGCATACTGGCAGTAACTTTTTGGGGTCTCAGACGCTTCCTTCTATGCGTTACAAACTTCAGCACAAAGCTAGCTTCTTCGAAAAGAGTATAAACTGGCAAAATAAAATGGTTCTTATTCTGACAACAGGCTTAACTTATAGCTCTTCAGTGTCTTATAAACGGTGCTTGATTTTAGGACATTTTTTGCAAAAATCTAAGAGGTTTGGGCGGTTGAAATATAGAAGTGGTTTTTGCGGCCAACAATTCAAGCGCCGACTTCAGCGAAACCTGAGGCAATATATCAATGTGACTAATTTTAGAATGTTATGCATTGATTTCTATTGAAAATAGTTTTGATTTCACTCAAAAAGTATTTAAACTTTTTTTTTAACTGATTTTTAATCAATGTCATGATGGGGAGTGTAGGACGATAGTTTTTTTCCATTATGATATTAATGTTGTGTCTGTTGCTGTTTTACGAAATTATTTATAAATAACCTTGGTAAAAATGTTTTTAAATCAACAGAAGCATTAAATGTATTAATTTTGACATAATAACAACCAACTTACCAAAAATATGTAGTATGAAAAAAATAAACAAGTGGGGAAGGATTATCTTCGGCGTGCCAAAGATTTTATACTCTTTTCGAACCTATAGGCAATTTTCACTCTGCCAACTGCACCACTAAAATTTCATAAGCTGTACAAAATGTTTTCTCGCGTAACATTTTTATACTCTTTTCGAAGAAAATAGTATATTAAGTTTGTCCTGAAGTTTGTAACGACGCAGGAAGCGTCGGAGACCCCCAAAAGTTACTGCCAGTATGCTTAGAATGACAATACAAATTGATCTAGCCATGTCCGTCTGTCTGTCTGTCTGTCTGTCTGTCTGTCTGTATGTATGCAAACTTGTCCCTCAGTTTTTGAGCTATCGCGATAAAACTTTGCACAGACACTTATTATTCCAGGGGACAGCACATTATTCGGAGCCGGCCGGATCGGATCACTATATCTTATAGCTGCCATACAACTCGAAGTCGGTTTTGGCCATATATCCCATGTTTTTTTATCTATCGCGATGAAACTTTGCACTGATACTTATTATTCAAAGAGACATCACATTGGTTGGATTCGGCTGGATCGGATCACTATATCTTATAGCTGCCATACAACTCGAAGTCGGTTTTGGCCATATATCCCATGTTTTTTAATCTATCGCGATTAAACTTTGCACTGATACTTATTATTCAAAGAGGCATCACATTGGTCGGAGCCGGCCGGATCGGATCACTATATCTTAAAACTGCAATACAACTGGAAATTAATTTAATATTTCAATTCAAATTGATATCATATGATATCAATTTTTACAAATGAAAGTGCTGCAGTGAGCAGAGTGAAAATTGCCTATAGGTTCGAAAAGAGTATAAAATCTTCGGCACGCCGAAGATAATCCTTCCCCACTTGTTTATACTCTTATCGAAGAAAATAGTATATTAAGTTTGTGCTGAAGTTTTTAACGCATAGAAGCGTCAGAAGTGTCGGAGACACCAAAAAGTTACTGCCAGAACTTGATCTGTCCCGGGATTACGAGAACCAAATATGAAGTCACTAGCTCTTGTAGTCTCTGATATCCGCGTGTTCAGTTTCAGGTATCAGAGTATTACGCAGTCGGCTCCGCCCGACTGCAACGTTCTCACTTGTTTTATAATTAACACTTCAATATTTGTTTTATAACTTGAAGTTTTTATTTTAGATTGACTGTTAAACTCTCATCAACATGCGCTGTGTTACCTGACATGCCTTCGAAAGTTTGCGTTTTTTCGCCTTTTAACCCCAGTTTATTCTTCATCTGTTTTGTTTACTTGCCAGCCACTATCAAGTAACACCCTGCAATCCTGCCAATTTTCTTTTATGTACTGAACCTGTGCTAAGGCTGTGGAAAGAAGGACATATTTGTTTTCCATTTTGTCCCTCTTTTTTATGGTAGCACTTTTTTTAAGTGCATAATGTCGTCTCTATGTAGAAGAATGTGGTGCGGCCGTTTGCAATTTGCACAGAGCTTTTTGCAATTCGCAAACGAATGCCCATCAATGAGACATTTTCCGCATATTTTTCGCTGCAATACGGTATCCCACCTTTCATGATTATTTAAAAGCTTAAATTTATAGCATTTAAATAATGGATGGGCTATCTTGCAACCCATTAAACATTGTTCCCTTTCAATTAATCTTGATTCTTCGCTTTTGGTGAACGTGGAAGGCAAATAAAAGGGGTAGTTGTTTGTATGTGTCTAGGGTTAGCCAACGAATTTTCATATTTGGACCTTAAACTTATATTTAGTTTTCTTACTAAAATAAAATTAACAAGTAAGAGTGCTCTAGTCGGGAGTGCCCGACTACGAGATACCCTGAACCCAGTCCTTACAATCATTTATACTAATCTAAGCACACACATGCTGCACTACAAGCATTACAAGCAGTGCAAGCGGTTAGCTTGCTTTTTCGCTGAGCCAAACACAATGGAAAGTTAAATCTTAAATAACTTCTGTGTTTATTGTCCGATCTTATTGAAATTTTTGGGGCAAGCAAGTGTCGATAATATGTGTGGCCAAACCAAATTGCAAGGTCGTACCTGCGTAAAATGCGTTTTTTTTACATTTGGGGGGTTTGGGGGGTGGTATCCAAAAAGTGAAATATTTGTTACATGTGTATGCAATTCGAGATTATACATGCCAAATTTGGGGCCTTTAGCTCTTATAACTTTGAATTTATGTCCCAAAAACTCTAGTCTGGAATCGAAATTTACCGATAACTTTTAAACGGTACGAGTTATCGATAAAATTAAATAAACTTGCTCTGTCCCGGGATTAGGATAACTTATGTTCCAAATATGAAGTCTCTAGCTCTTGTAGTCTCTGTGTGTTCATACAGACAGACAGACGGACAGACAGACGGACATGGCTAGATCGACTCGGCTGTTGATACTGATCAATAACATATATATTTTATATGGTCGGAGATGCTTCCTTATGCCTGTTACATACCTTTGCACAACTTAATTATACCCTTTTTACCCGTTTTTAATGGGTCCAGGGTATAAAAAGGCCTTTAGTTATATCGTCGGCTGTCAACCCCATCGCGTTCATTGCTTGCAAGTTGTCTTGCACCGTGTCCAAAATTGTTTTTACACTTGAAGCAGACTCAGCTGCCATTGGAGCATCTACTAGATTTCCAAAATGAATATCTCTTTGGAATATTTATTCTCCAGCAGCGACCATGCAAGCTTATAATTCGCATCTGTTGGCGTAAGGCTGACTATGGTCGCGGCTGCGTCCCCTTCAATTTTGGTTCTTAAAACGCACATTTTTTGCGCGTCTGGAATCCTCGCAGAGCGAATCAATTACTGAAAGAGCTCTTTGAATGTTTTACATTCTTCGTATTTTCCAGAGAAAGACGGAATATCTATTTTGCAAAACACGAAGGGCAGAATTTCGCCCCGTGTTTGTGACGCTAGTTCCTCATACTCTTCATTAAGAGTATAGAACATTTCCGTCAGTTCATCGTCTTCATTATACTCAATGTACTCGAAGAAGACCTCTTGAACTCTATTTTTACTAAGCGGACTTCGGACATTGGGTCATTACCAGCTTTAAACCTATTTAAAACTCCCGCATACCCGCTTAGCATATATTGAAACTTTCGATTCAACGATAGTTTCCTTTCTTCAGAACTAGTTTTTTCGTAGCTCTGGGAATGGACTGGCACTGGAGGTGCTACTTTTTTAGTAGCCCCCTGCTCGACACTTTCAGATCCTAACTGGCTCAACAAAATAATTGTTTTATGAATGTATTCCCTTACCTTGTAGCCGTACTGATCCTTGAAGTAGGGCTTACTTTCCAATTTGAACCTCTGAATGCTTAATGTTTTGTCATTGGCTTCAAAGATATCCGTAATGGATTGTAGTTCAATCCTCCATTTTTGAATGTCGTCCTTGCTGGCCGCCATGGTCGTTGCAGACGCGTGGTTGTATAATTCAACCACTGTTTGTCCCAGCGACTCCTGCGTTTTGGTTAATTCCATCGATGTTTCCATTTCTTTATAATTTTTTTTTTGTTTTATTGAACTTTAATTCAAATTTTTATATTTTTATTAGAAGTTTTAACTCCGTGCGAACGGTGTATAACTAAAGTTACAAAATTAAAAAATTTTTTTTGCGTTTGCTTGTTAGAATTTTTTTTTCAAACACTTTAATTAAATTTTTAATACACTCGTGTGAACGTTTAGGGGTCACCATGAATAGAAATGCAACGCAAAATCGCGAGAGAAACACGTACGATCTGATTCGATGTAAATAACGACTGCTGCCGCATTGCTTTGGCAGGTTTATTGAAAACTCTTAAATTATCTTAATATTATCTATATTTAGCTTAATCTTACCTAGGACAATATCTATACTCATTATCATAAAACATATTTGTTTAGTGCACTCTTATCACTTGCTTACATGCTTATTACGGTCACTTACCGTGCCGCGTGCGTGCGTGTACCACGTATCTACTGTTTTCTCGATAAGAGTCCTGTTCAACTATGATAAGATTGAACATCTTGGCCCCTGTTGAAACATTGGGCTTTCAAGATCCTTTTAAGTATCGAGTTTAGTTTATAATATTAAACACATATATTTGATATTTATCACTCAATCGTTTTGCAATTTTTAACCTTTTAGAGTAATAAGGATATTCAAGTGTACAAGAAAATTGAAGGCGAACGCTTTAAAAAAACATTGGATATATTGCCAAAATCGACTTCCAGTGGAATAACAGCTATAATAAATAGGGCAGGTTCCGAAAAATAAGCTGTCGATTTGAATAATAAGTCCCTGTGACAAGTTTCGTTGCGATAGCTAACAAATTCAAGGACTAGTTTGCATATATACAAACAGATACACGGACATGGTCAGATCCATTTTTTTTACCATCTTAGGCATACCACAGTTCACTTTTGAGGGGATGGGGTAGCGGTATTCAAAATGTCAAACCGAAATGTATCGATAATTTTTGAACGGGACTAGGTATCAATAAAATGAAAATGAACTTATGTTCCAAATATGAAGTCTCTAGCTCTTATTGTATTTAATACTTACGTTTTAATACAGACGGACGGACATACAGAAAGCTGGTTCGACTCGGATTTGATACTTATCAGGAATATAAGTACTTTTTTCATTATACCCGTTTTTACCCATTTTTAATGCGATACCTAATAATATTTTTATAATATCCCATTTCCGCACCACCCCAGAAATAATGAACAAGCAAGAGACTCCAGTCAGGATTGAGGACTGTATACGTTTAGATAAATAACATTATCAGCTTGTTAAACTTATACATTATTTAGAATCAATGTGACGTGCTTGCCTACGATATACATTTTAATTAAATTACCAATAAATGCAATAACACAATTTGTTTAGTAACCACAATTTCAACAAGAGCTATATTCTTGCAATAACACATGCAACAGCCAAATTGTTCACGAAAATTTGATGTGAGCCGGCCGTTGAGTCCAAAAAAAATTCAATCGATTTTTGAAAATGGTACGCTTGGAAAAATTTCTTTTTTTGATTTTTGATTTTTATTTGTTTACCCTATTTCCAGGCCGGAACTTTGAACTTTAAAAACCCATCTCAGTGACGCTGTTGTTAGCACGGGTATGCTATAATATATATTGCTATAATTTGCTAAAATAGCCGGCCGTTCCGCGACCGGCCAAGGATCCAGAGGTCCAACGGGTGCTTGCGCTTTAGACGCCTATGTCTCGCCGATCTTGCGAGTTGTCTAGCCAGGCGGTTAGTGTGGTCTAACAAACGTGCGCGATACCGGTTGGTGCTTTGTTATTGTAGCTTGAACTCTTCTTAGGGTAGTGTCACATGCAGTCCCCCAGCAAGTGATACCCCAATTTAACTTTGGCAGTATAATGGCCTTAAATAACCGTACTTTGGCTCTTAGGGAAAGACCACTCCCTGGTCTGAGAAGCCAGTCCAATTTCCCCAGTTTTTTGTTCACTGTTCCACATGCTTTTTTAATATGGCTGCTCCATGTGAGGCGCCTGTACAGGGTCACTCCCAAATAAGTGATGTTATCAGTGTGCGCGATTCTCTTACCATCTAGATAAAGCCGACGTGAGCGACCAGGCCGGAGTGCAAACGTGGCGTGTTGGGTTTTTTCAATATTCGGCTCTATATTCCATCGCGAGGCCCAGCACTCGAACTCATCTAGGAATCCTTGGACACGTCTGGAGGCAGTCGTTGAGTAACTGCTAGAAGCTAGGAAAGCTGTGTCGTCAGCATATGTTGCCGTCAATGATCCGCGTGTATTGAGGATGGGAAGATCCGCCGTAAATACAGTGTATAGTATTGGTCCAAGAATACTACCCTGAGGTACACCAGCCCGAATAGGGCGCATTCCGGACCGGGCTTCTCTGTATTCGACAGCAAATGCTCTGCCTTCCAGGAAAGAGACAAGCACCTTCCAGAGACCTTCAGGGAGCAGCGGCATTAGCTTGTAGCAGAGGCCCTCGTGCCAGACCCTATCAAAAGCCTGCCGAATGTCCAGGAAAACTGCGGCACAGTATTTTTTCTTTTCGAAGGCGCTGAGGATGTGGCTTACAACACGATGGAAGCCAAATTGATGGTCTGGTAGCGCATTTTCAAAAGCGTCAACGGCCAGAAGACGGGTTAAAAGGATTCTCTCAAAAACCTTCGAAAAAGTAGGCAGGAGACTTATCGGCCTGAAAGAGTCCGGATTGTGGGGATCCTTGCCTTTCTTTGGCACCATAACAATAAGAGCGCGCTTCCATGGGGCCGGGAAATGACCCAAGTCAAGTGCGGCATTGAACAGCCGACAAAGCTGTGAGACAATTACGCTGGGTAGTGCCTTGGCCACTTTGCCATCAATAGAATCCATTCCAGGTGCCTTAGAGAGAATCAACCTCTTTATTTGAGAATGAACCTCATCTTCGTTAACCGGCTGGACAAAATGGGAGGGGCCGAAGGATAGGCCAATCGTCGAGACGGTGGTTCTTACCTCTTGTCTGGTCGCGAAATCAAAAGGAGTGAACCGTGCTTCGAGTTCATTCGCAAAACTTCAGCAATATCGTCATCAGTACGAGCCCATGTACCATCATTACGTCTGAGAGGGAGCCTGCGAAGAGGCTGTCGCTTGATGCTGCGGGTGCACTTCCACAACGCAAAACCATGTTCCTCGTCAGGGTCGATGGTGTTGAGCTTGTTTACAAAGAACTCCGACTTAGCAGACTTAAGCACACGCCTAAGATTTGAGACAGCGGCTTTCCACCTGGCTAGATCCAGCAGATGACGCGTTCTCATCCACTCGAGACGCAGAGAATGCCCTCGTCTAGCCAAAATCAAAATCTCAGGTTTAGAGGATGCCCAAGATGGCGGAGGTGCGGATGGGGTTCCGGTAGCAGAAGGAGCAGCAAGGTGAATCTTGTCAACCAGATCCTGAGCAAAAGCGTCAATGTTAGCAGGAGTGTCAAGAGGGAGAGGGCTAGCAATAGCTAGTGTCGAGAGCCGAGTACCAAAGTCCTCTATATTCGAGCCACGGGGGAGCAGCCTAGGTTTGGCGGTAACCACATAGGCGGACACACAAAAGTAAGCCAGCAACGGGATGTGATCAGAGGATAAACCTGTACACTCTGATATGGCGAGGTGGTTGCAAGGGATGCCTTTGTAGACCGCAAAGTCAATGGCCGTGGGGAGATACCGGGTATTTCCCGGAAAATGTGTGGGTGCGCCGGTGGCCAAGACCTGAAGATTGGAGCCTGATACCAGTGAAATCAGAGTATCTCCTCAAATACACGACCGCCTGCATCCCCAAAATTGATGGTGCGCATTCCAATCGCCGCCAATAAAAAAGTGGTTGCCCATAGAGCCAAATAGGCGATGATACTCTCCAGAAGTCCAGCATTGACGATGTCAATTGAAGTGTGTTTCTGAAACAAGTATGATATCAATATCCTTTTCCTGGAGAAGATGTTCGACCTCCAGGGTCTTGCCAATGATGCCATTGGCGTTCCAAATAATGATGTTCAGACCATAATTAGACATCACGATGCAAAGACGTTGAAATATGTGCACCATTCGTCAGTAAGGATCGCATCATCTCTAAAGTAGATGTCATTATCGACATCATCTGGTCAAAACGCGATAGCAGCGTGTCAATCGCAGCCGCTTGTGTTGAAGCACTAGCTTCCTGCTGTCTACGTAGTTCGTCAATGAAGCTATGTAGTCTGTCCTGAGCAGGCTGAGTTGTGGTGTAGTATGTTGTATGCCAAATGAGAATATGCCCACAGTATTGTAGAGTATAGAATATAACAAGTGGTCATATGCCCAACTTAAAAGTAAGAGTAACAACTCATAACATAACGACACTTTGTTGCTATGTTTATACAATCATAAATATACATAAGTGCAGTAATAGGATCCGTCACTTATGCGGACTGGCCGCAGTGTGAGATCGCTAGCGTAAGCACTTCTTGAGTATGTACCATCTGTATATATATATATATATGTATATATACATAACTGTACTGTACTGTACTGTACGGTAAATGTACTGCAACTCTCTCTCTCTGCCGACGCTCTTAGCGGCAGAGCTCACTTAGAATATGGTATGTAATAAGCAAAATATGAAATTGAATAAAACCGAGAGAACACTCTCGATCAAGGCTCAAAACGAACAAGACGTCTTCTTATTATTATCGTGGAACATTTTCAATTTAACATGGCGACCGTGACAAGTGTCACGAACAGGTGGAAAACATGAAATGTGAAAAGTGGCTGTGAAAAGAAAAAAGCAGCAGCTTAACATGGCTACTACAACTGGAGGTGCAGCAACGACAACAACAATAACGGAAATATACCAAACTGCAAAAACAAAACAAACAAATGCAGTCCTGCGTGAGTGTATGTGAGGGGTCAAGCAACAATAACAACAACAAGAACAACAACAACAACAGGAATCAACACGCTGCAACTCTGGCAGCGCTCTCTGGCTATTAAAAACCAACTCTCTCAAACAATCATCGGCAGAATATATACTAAAAATGGAAACGATACGAAAAAGTGTCTGGAAATACTGAGTAAGTAGAGGTGATGAGCGATGCCTAAAAATAGGCGCAGTGGAGTACAAAAAAGGCTTAAGGAAAGAAAAGCCAAACTCCTAATACTGTTATTTGCCCCCAACACAACAATTAGTTGGGAAGCAGGCAATAAAATACAGGCTTAAATCGACAATATCGAGTCGATTCAGCAAAAATACAAAAGCTCAACCTCTACGAATGAAAGTACTTTTCAAAATATAAAATTAATAAATTCTCAAGTATTTCAACCAGTGCCACAGAAGAAAAAACTAAGCACTAAACCGGAGAAGCAATGCCCAACGGACTGTCCTGGACCATTGGAGTCGCCGCATTGCAGCTATACATGATTCAAGAGGACCAGCACCGGCGCCCCAACAGCCTGTGAGAAGACCAGCACCGGCGCCCCAACAGCCTGTGCGAGGACCAGCACCGGCACCATTTAGCGTTCCAAGCTAAGTTATCTTCGGGGACCGGCAACTACAGAGAGCGCGCAACTTAATTTAATACAAAAAAAAAGAAGATATTTGTTAATCAAAAAAAAATGTTTATAATAATTTTAATGAAATGAAATGAAATGTAATGAAATATTTGTAATACTGAGCGATAATTGCGTTGCTCGTAATAGAGTATGGCCTGTGAAGCCATACGAAACATTAGACAGGAGATCACTGTGCTGATCGAGTAGAAAAATATTAATACAAAAAAAAGAAGATATTTGTTAATCAAAAAAAATGTTTATAATAATTTGAATGAAATGAAATGTAATGAAATATTTGTAATACTGAGCGATAATTGCGTTGCTCGTAATAGAGTATGGCCTGTGAAGCCATACGAAACATTAGACAGTAGATCACTGTGCTGATCAAGTAGAAAAATATTAATACAAAAAAAATAATTTTTTTTTTTACAAAAAAAAATATAATAAAAATCATACACAATATATATATATTCTTTTAAAAAAAAAAAAAAAAAAACAGTTAATCCGAAATTCAAATTTAATGCTTTCAAATGCAATATTAAAAGACGAAAATATATTAGAAGTAGAAAAAATGTTAGACCACGAATCGAAAGTAGCGGATTCAACCGCAAATGTAATAAATAATGTCGAAACTGTCTCAGTAGATTTAAAAGTAATAACGGTTATGCTCATAATAATTGTTATTCTTTTATTAGCAAATGTACTAACTAATTTATATAAGTTGCACAATAAGTGCATAAAGAAAAGATATGCAACTAGAGCAGGCAATTTAGAAATGATATAATATAGATTTTCAACTTAACATGGCATAATATGATAAGCATAATAAACGACATCTATAAAAAAGAACCAAATTTTACAATAAATGCATTACAAATATTGCAAAAACATCGCGAATTCATTAAAATAACTGAATTCGAAAACGAATACATAGAAACTTTTCAGAGTATTGCAAGCCCATTAATCGGTTGTTCCAAAACTGAAAAGGGCATGGTGTTGAGTACATTACCTTATGTAATGGTTAAAACTATCAGCGAAACACATGTAATACTAGGCACAGAAACCATATTGATGCTGCGCATACACCGCTAAAAACTCCATTTTCTATTAAACAATGGAATGGAATGCATTAGCGAAGAAAATAAATGATTATAAAGACAAGTACATCACGCGCAAATATTAACAGCTCAATATAATAACATAGTAACTACAATAAACAAAGTTAATGATAAATTAACGCAGGAGCATAAAAATATATGTCAGAACATTGTAAAAGGTTTAAAAACCAGATTACATAATGTTGGTACTAGACGGAGTATTGTAATAACAATCCCAGAAGATCCAAATCTATTAGCTGAATTCAACGAGAACCAGTTAGAAGATTAATATGAGTCTAAACCAATAATCAATCCAGATATTGGTATTGATATTGATAGTGACATTGAAACGCTCCAAGAAAATACAGAAACAATGACTAACCAGGTAGCCTTAGACAGGGAATACGTGAAGCAGGTTTCCTCTTCAGTCCCTGAATTTGATGGTAAAAAGCTATCATTAAACAGATTCCTAACTGCTTTACGCATTGTGGAAAGAACTAAAGGCGACCAGGAGGATATAGCAGTTGAGGGTATTAAATCAAAAATAACCGGCACAATTCTGTACAAAGTACAAAATGAATATACTATATCCGGAATAATAAATAAGCTTAAAGTAACGTAAAAGGAGAATCTCCCAAAGTATTAAAAGCTAAATTACTGAATCTAAAACAAAAAGCCAAAACTGCTTCCCAGTATGCAACCGAAATGGACATTTTGCGAAAGCAATTGGAGGCAGCCTTTATTGATGACGGCCTAGACCCAAACAATGCAGAAAAATTCTCAACAAACGAGTCTATTTCTGCAATGATTAAAAATTGTGAGCATGAGAAACTGAAAGTAATACTGGAAGCTGGTAACTTCGTTACTTTCAATGATGTAATGGGTAAATATATCCATTGCAGCACAGAGATGACTGGAAGTGCAAGTACAGTATTATTTCAGCGAGGCCGCAATAATAGAGGAAATAGTTACTATCCTCAAAGAATTAGAGGCAATGGCCGCGGTAGCTACAATTCCAATAATAATTATAATAACAGAAACAACAATAGAGGTGGACAAGGTTATAACCGAGGTAGGAATAATTCCAACCGAGGCAACAACCAAAATAGAAATCGTTATAACAATAACAATTACAATAATGTCCGAGTTGCCCAAGATACTTCGGGAAACTCGCAGACACCTCCAGATACTCAGGGTTAAATAGTAAAATATATACTGTTAACTTAAGTCTCAACAATTTCGTATCATTCAAAAATGTTGCAACAAATAAAAAAATAACATTTTTGATTGATACAGGTGCAGATATTTCAATTATAAAAGAAAATTCTGATGTCTTTCATGACATCCAAATCAATAAAATTATAGACATTCGAGGCATAGGAGAAGGAGTAATAAACTCCAAAGGACTAGTCTCAATCGAACTACAAACAGACAAATACATTATTCCATATAAATTTCATCTACTTCATTCAGATTTCGCAATCCGTTGCGATGGAATAATAGGATTAGATTTCATAAAAACATTTAATTGCCAATTAGATTACAATAGTTCAGAGGATCGGTTTATAATTAGACCACAAAACCTAACGTATCCTATCTATGTTCCAATAACATTTAGTTCTGGTACTAATTCCACACTTCTACCAGCAAGATCACAAGTGATACGCAAAATAGAGTTGTCTTCAGCAGAAGAAAACATTTTAATTCCAAATCAGGAAATTAAACCCGGTGTTTATGTTGCAAACACTATAGCTACAGCTCAAAATACTTTTGCCCGATTTTTAAATACCACAGATAAATGCCAAATAGTAGGCATTAATAACATAAAATTTGAATCACTTTCGAACTACGATGTAGTTCAAAATCTAAAAGACAATAGAAAAGAGTCTGTAATTAGTAAATTAAAGAAAAATTTTCCAATTTTGTTTAAAAAACAACTTGAAGAAATATGCACCAAATATAGTGATGTGTTCGGACTTGAAACCGAACCAATCACAACAAACAACTTCTATAAGCAAAAATTGAGACGTAAGGATGATGAGCCAGTATATGTTAAAAATTATCGATGTCCGCATAGCCAAATAGAAGAAATCCAGCATCAAGTTGGAAAGTTAATTGAACAAAATATTGTTGAACCGTCTGTTTCACCTTATAATAGCCCACTCTTATTAGTCCCAAAGAAATCTCTTCCGGGCTCTAAAGAGAAAAAGTGGCGATTAGTAATTGACTATCGCCAAATAAATAAAAAATTGATGTCAGATAAATTTCCACTTCCCAGAATTGACGATATTCTTGATCAATTGGGTAGAGCTAAATATTTTTCATGCCTCGATTTAATGTCAGGTTTCCACCAAATTGAGCTTGAGGAAAGCTCAAAAAAAATAACGTCTTTTTCAACAAGCAATGGTTCATATCGCTTCACGCGATTACCATTTGGTTTAAAAATAGCGCCTAATTCATTTCAGAGAATGATGACAATAGCATTCTCAGGCCTAGAGCCTTCACAAGCTTTCCTTTACATGGATGATTTAATCGTTATTGGTTGTTCTGAACAACATATGATTAAAAACTTAACAGATGTTTTCAAACTTTGTAGAAACAAGTGGAGAAGGATTATCTTCGGCGTGCCGAAGATTAAATACTCTTTTCGAACCTTTAAGCAATTTTCACTATTTTTCCGTGACAGCTTATTTAATTCGCAGATATTAATGTCGCATACATATACCCCTACATATAAAATAAAATATATAAAGGTATTCATGTAAACAGGGACGTTTCACTATCCGCAGCTCGTGGACGCGTCCCTTACCATTCATAAGTGCTACCGAATTGAACAATAAACAAGTTTCAGTTTTCCAAAAAGTCAAAACTACATTACATATGTATACTACAATATACATACCAAATGTTGTGCCTGTTGCTCTTATACCTTTCAAGGCCGCTGTCGGAAATTGAATTGTCATAAAACTTAATCCGAACATACGAGAGCTTATATTCAGAATTTGAAATCCATATTTTTTTTCGCGTGGCATTGGTTTTGCCAATGAATTTAAATTTTTCTTTTGAATTATTCTATTAAAGCTACTTTATGTATGAAAAAAAAATTAGAAACAATTTAGGAAATAGAAAATAAGTGAATTTGACTACAGCTATTATATATTTGAAAAGAAGAATAAGAAAAAATGAAAATAAATGACCAGTCGCCGCTGGCACTTGAACCCAGGACCTCTCGCTCACCAGTTCGCAACTTTACCCTTTACGCCACAAGCCGTTTTGATGATCGCTGACAAAATCCCTTGAAGAGCAGACTGTCAAAAGCTTTCTTGTTTTGCTTTTTACTGCTTACACCAAGCAGTTTTAAGAATCGCTGACAAACTCGATTTATACTGAGCTTTTGTTTTTTCGCGTGGCATTGTTTTTGTTTTAAGCCATTTAAAGCAAATAAATTTGATTACAGTTATTATATATTTGAAAAGAAGAAATAAGAAAAAATGAAAATAAATGACCAGTCGCCGCTGGCACTTGAACCCAGGACCTCTCGCTCACCAGTTCGCAACTTTACCCCTTACGCCACAAGCCGTTTTGATGATCGCTGACAAAATTGCTTGAAGAGCCGACTGTTACAAATTTCCTTGTTTTGTTTTCCTGCAACCTGCAACTCGCGTTTGACAGCATTTGTTTTTTCGCGTGGCATTGTTTTTGTTCTAAGCCATTGGAAGCAAATTAATTTGATTACAGTTATATATTTGAAAGGAAGAAAAAGAAAAAAGTATTAAATTAACAATCAGTCGCCGCCGAGCCTCGAACTTGCGAAACCTGCGTTCGTTAGCGCGGCTCTTTACGCCTTACGCCACAAACCGTTTTAATGATCGATGACAAAATACCTTGAAGAGCAGACTATCAAAAGCTTTCTTGGGCTTGACTTTGTTTGCTCATATGCACCTGTTTTTTCAAAATATTTAATGACGCATATCTTCGCTGTTTATGACTCAATCGATTTGCGATTTTACCCATTGATGAGTTATAAGGATGTTCAAGTGTACAAGGAAATTTAAGGCAATTGCTTTGAAAACATAGGATTTATGGCCAAAACCGACTTTGAGGTGTATGACAGCTATAAGATATAGTGGTCCGATCCGGCCGGCTCCGACCAATGTGCTGTCCCCTTGAATAATAAGTGTCTGCGAAAAGTTGCATCGCGATAGCTCAAAAACTGAGGGACTAGGTTGCATACATACAGACAGACAGACAGACGGACATGGCTAGATCAATTTGTTTTGTTTTTCTAAGCATACTGGCAGTATTTTTGGGGGTCTCAGACGCTTCCTTCTATGCGTTACAAACTTCAGGACAAACTTAATATACTATTTTCTTCGAAAAGAGTATAAACACAATCTGAAATTACATCCAGAAAAATGTTCATTTTTCATGCATGAGGTGACGTTTTTAGGTCACAGATGCACAGATAAAGGAATCTTACCAGACGATAAAAAATTTGATGTTATCAATAACTATCCAGTCCCTACGGACGCAGACAGCGCTAGAAGATTCGTTGCATTTTGCAATTATTATAGACGTTTTATAAAAAACTTCGCCGAATATTCACGGCACATAACGAGATTATGTAAAAAGAATGTCCCATTTGAATGGACAACAGAATGTGAAAAGGCATTCCAGTACCTAAAAAATCAACTAGTTCAACCAAATTTATTACAGTACCCAGATTTTAGCAAAGAATTTTGCATAATCACAGATGCAAGCAAGCAAGCATGTGGAGCATCAAGAGCATTCACTAAAGGTGAAAGCAATAAGAGTACTACAGAACAAGAACTAGCAGCAATACATTGGGCAATAACACATTTTCGACCATATATATATGGCAAACATTTTACAGTAAGAACTGATCACAGACCTTTAACATATTTATTTTCTATGATAAACCCAAGTTCAAAATTAACACGCATGCGACTCGAATTAGAAGAGTATGATTTTACGGTAGAGTATCTGAGAGGGAAAGATAATTTCATGGCAGACGCCCTGTCAAGGATAACAATATCCGACTTAATTGACATGAATAGAAAAGTCCTGAAAGTCACTACCAGGCACCAAAGTAGACAAAACAATTTCTGCGCAGAAAATAAACAAGAACTATTGCCAAAGCAAAGTCTTGAAAAAGCTTCTAAGCCCAACGTATACGAAGTCATCACAAATGACGAGGTACGAAAAGTAGTGACCTTGCGAATAACAGATTCGACATGTTTATTGAAACATGGAAAACAGTTGTAGCAAGAATTAATGTTAGCGATTTGTACTCCAATGGAATTCTCGACTTAGGTCAGTTTTTCCAAAGGCTTGAATGGCAAGCCGGTGTATCTAAAATCAGCCAACTAAAAGTGGCACCGAGCGAAAAGATCTTTGAATCAATTTCAATAGATACTTTCAAACACATGGGCAATACAAATTTAAAAGCATTAAGAGTAGCGCTACTCAAGCCGGTGACCCAAATAAATAATGATCAAGAAAAAGAAGCTATATTGTCTACATTCCCTGACGATCCAATTCAAGGAGGTCATACAGGCATAAATAAAACGATATCGAAAATAAAGAGACAATATTATTGGAAAAACATGACTAAACATGTAAAAAGAGTACATAAATAAATGTCCAAAATGCCTGACGTCGAAAACGACGAAACATACAAGATCACCTATGATAATAACCGAAACTCCACAATATGCTTTTGACAGAGTGATAGTAGACACAATTGGTCCACTACCACGTTCGGAAAATGGGAATGAATACGCAATCACTTTAATATGTGATTTGACAAAGTATTTAGTAGCAATTCCTGTTGCAAACAAAAGTGCAACAACTGTCGCAAAAGCCATATTCGAATATTTTATTCTGAAGTACGGTCCAATGAAGACGTTCATTACGGACATGGGAACAGAATATAAAAATTCCATTATAACTGACTTGTGCAAATATTTAAAAATAGATAACATAACATCTACAGCACACCACCATCAGACATTAGGTACCGTTGAAAGAAGTCATAGGACATTCAATGAGTACATTCGTTCATATATTTCAGTAGATAAAACTGATTGGGACGTATGGTTACATTATTTCGTGTATTGTTTTAACACAACACCATCAGTAACTCATAATTATTGTCCATATGAACTAGTATTTGGTAGACAAAATAACTTACCAATACAATTTAATAGCGTAAATACCATAGAACCTATATATAATAAAGAAGATTATTCTAATGAAGTTAAGTTTAGACTAGAAAACGCGTATAAGAGAGCTCGAATACTTTTAGAAAAAAATAAAACTAAACAAAAAGAAATAAATGATAAGAAAGTATTAGATTTCAAAATAGAAATAGGAGACAAAGTTTATTTAAAGAATGAAACAGGTCATAAATTAAAATCTTCTTATATAGGACCATTTGAGGTCATTAGTATAGAAAACAATAATAATATAATTATAAAGAATAAGAAAAATAGGGAACAAAAAGTTCATAGGATAGGCTAAAACGGATTAATAAATAAAACGAAAAAAAACAGAACAAGAATATATATATATTTCAAAAATAAAAAAAAAGAAACAAAAATTTTTTGTTTACAAAAAAAAATTATGTTTTATTATACAACATAGTATATAAAAGATATAAAAATAATACTAATACAAATTTTTATATTAAATAACTATATTATTAATATTATATATATATATTAATAATATTACGTTATTTTTTTTAAAAAGGGAGGTGTAGTATGTTGTATGCCAAATGAGCATATGCCCACAGTATTGTAGAGTATACAATATAACAAGTGGTCATATGCCCAACTTAAAAGTAAGAGTAACAACTCATAACATAACGACCCTTTGTTGCTATGTTTATACAATCATAAATATACATAAGTGCAGTAATAGGATCCGTCACTTATGCGGACTGGCCGCAGTGTGAGATCGCTAGCGTAAGCACTTCTTGTGAGTATGTACCATCTGTATATATAAATATATGTATATATACATAACTGTACTGTACTGTACTGTACTGTACGGTAAATGTACTGCAACTCTCTCTCTCTCTGCCGACGCTCTTAGCGGCAGAGCTCACTTAGAATATGGTATGTAATAAGCAAAATATGAAATTGAATAAAACCGAGAGAACACTCTCGATCAAGGCTCAAAACGAACAAGACGTCTTCTTATTATTATCGTGGAACATTTTCAATTTAACAGTGGAAACCGAGGGCAAATGTCCAGGGATGCTAAAACCAGGGACATTAGACATCCTACTATAGACCGGTGTAGGCCAGTGGCTTGAATTTAACACCATCGGGGGTGGGACAGGCAGATTCGAGGTATTTTGGGGCAACTGGGTTGTCGACCAAGCATTCCGAACTGAGACAGGAGTGACAGACTTCCTTTGCTGTAGACTTCGTCCAGTGTTGTTACCATTGCGCTTTGCAACCGCCTCCAGATAGGCGGGACAGCGTCCGAAAGCCGCGCTGTGATTGGATCCACAGTTGATGCACTTGTATTGTTCTTCAGTGGTAGCCATACACTTGTCTTTATCGCGTGTTTCATGATCACCCGAACACCTGGCACATTTAGCGGGGAAGCAACAGAAATTCTTGGAATGACCAAACTCTCTGACATCTGAAACATCTCAGAGCCCCAGATCGCGGACGGGGGCCTCGATTTTCACGACCTGATATGCCAAAGCTTTTATGTCGTACATCTTCGTATTATTTGCAGCCGGTTCAAACTCTATGTAGAACGTGTTTCGATTTTGTACACCATTCTCACCTGGTGGGTTGTAAATATTTCGAGGATTGTGTCCTTGACCCTTTAGCTCAGCCTTTATATCCTCAATGTCGGTTGACGCATGCAAACCCCTGGCAACATCCCTAAAAGCACGGTTCTCCTTCAGCTGGAAGGAGCTAAATGGGATTCTATTTTCGGTAAAAATCTTTTGAATACTTCTATAGGATACACCTTCTGAACAGGTTATCCTGCACGAAGACTGGCCGGTGATCTTCAGACGGAAGTCAATGGTCGCAGTGCTGATCAGGGCAATGAGCCGTTTGATGTTTGGTATACCCCTTAGAAGAAAGGGAGGGGGACGCGGGCCAGAACTCTTTAGATTTGTCAAGCGCGGAGACACAGGCCGTCTAGGGGATGGTTGAGAGGACACTTTATGGACCGGACCCACAACTACATTGGCAGTCTTGCCATTAGAAGAAATCGCAGTGATAGGATGGCTTCCAGTATCCGATCCAGGGGCACCTAAGGAAAGGGCATGTATAGGGTTCAGCTCTAAAGATGCGACATCAGGGTGGTGCACATCCATGGCGTCATCGTCATCGTCAGCCAATATGGCATAGCTGTTACCGCGACCGGAGTAGGTTGAGTCTGCAGACCCAGGAGAGTCTGCATCAATAGGGCGAGTAGACAATGAGGGCTTCTTATGAGTAACCGGCTTAGCCGCCAGGCAGACAGTCTTGAAGCGATCCAGGACAGGGCCAAGTAGCGAGGAATTCACTGA
Source organism: Drosophila flavopinicola (assembly GCA_035042425.1). NCBI lineage: Eukaryota > Metazoa > Arthropoda > Insecta > Diptera > Drosophilidae > Drosophila > Drosophila flavopinicola. Next base: position 325,133 of record JAWNLL010000296.1, on the reverse strand, counting down.
GGTGTTATCTACACCAACTGTCCAGAAACATGAGAACAGGGCACTTTCAAATTTTACGGTTCATGATAGTAAGCCGATCACGGTCAGATGCAGCCTGACTGAACCACTCAGAGCTTATAATGGTGTCTAGAGCCGGCGTGCTGGCACCAGATTTGCGGATGCCAGATAGGAATGTATCATTATTCTCATGAGAGTCATCAAACAACTCTTTATCGCTGTGGGAAGGAACAGCATCCTGGACGCCTTGAGTCCGCAACAGACGACTCTTCCTGTGTGCAGAGCCCGGGATCTGGCGGGATGGAGCAGAATTTGAAATAGGCTTATCATGCGGGATGATTTGACTAGAGATAGATGCATCCGAATCGTTACTAGATATATAACGCCTTACGTCCAGGGCTTGCTGACGGGTCGAGGGACGCAAGGGCCGTCTGGTGCCCGTCTGGCGCAGCCTCTTCAGTCACTTGGTTGGCAGCCTTGGACTTGAGGTGCTTGTTCTTTAGAATTTTTTGATTAAACTTATTCTTAGGGGACGCCATGTATCTATGGAGGGGTCCCCCAAGTTGGGGGGCCGAAAAGGAAATAAATTAACACAGTCAAGAGAAAAAAAAAGAAACAAAATAAAACAAATAGATTTTTCTCAAAATTATTTTTCCTATTTTTTCCGATTTGTTTTTGGAAAATTTGGCGAAAATTTTTGGGAACAAAAAAGTAATCTGTTCAGTACGAGAACTAGATTCAAAACCTGGAAAAATTTCATTAAGCAAGTTTATTTTAAGGAAACAAGCTAATGATGTAATAGTTTTTCAAAGAATTATTCGTTTAGTCGCTTTTAAAGACTAAACTGATATGTTGACATCAAAACTTAACATTTTTTTAATAAATCCATGTTTTACATATTATTTTCTCATAAGACGATAATTTTTAATCTGAAGTATTTTGGACCTAAGTGTGATGGATTCCAAAGAAAAAAATGTTGTTTCACGAAAATTTGTAAGCAAACAACAAATTGGCTCTAAAAAAAAATTTGAATTTTCTTTTTTGGAATTACACGCTCCATTGAGGGGCGGCTATTTGGCTATCTGGTCATTTTAAAGTAATTTTTTAAGTAGTAGATCGGTCGCTTAATCCGAAAATGAACAGAAAACAAAATTATTCTGACGGATCTTGAGATGATCACAAAAACAATATTTATACCCTGAGCCCATTAAAAATGGGTAAAAAGGGTATAATGAAGTTGTGCAAAAGTATGTAACAGGCATAAGAAAGTATAAGTTTATACATTCTTGATCAGTATCAACAGCCGAGTCGATCTAGCCCTGTCCGTCGTCCGTCCGTCTGTCTGCCTGTCTGTCCGTCCGTCTGTCTGTATGAACACGCGGATATCAGAGACTACAACAGCTAGCGACTTCAAATTTGGCAAATATGTAAGTTCTCGTAGTCCCGGAACTGATCAAGTTTATTTAATTTGATCGATAGCTCGTCCAGTTCAAAAGATATCGATAAATTTTGATTTCATACCAGCGATATTGGGTCATAGCTTAATGTATAATCTCTCTCGAATATCATACACATGTTACAAATATTTCACTTTTTGGATACCACACCCAAACCCCCAAAAGTTCAAAAAACTCATTTATGAAGGTATGACCTTGCAATTTGGTTTGGCAACACTTTTTATTGCCAATTTGGGCATACCAACACAGTTCAATAAGATCAAACAATAAACACAGAAGTTATTTAATATTTAATATTTAACTTTCCATTGTCTGGGGATAAGTGAAAAAGCAAACTAACTGCTTAAACCGCTTGCCCTGCTTGTACTGCAGCATGTGTGTGCTTGCGTGTATGTACACTGATAGATTAGTATGAATGAATGCAAGAACTGGGTTCAGGGTATCTCATAGTCGGGCACTCCCAATATAATTTATAATCTTTAAAGTCCCTGGTTTCGCGGCATTTTTTCATTTTCGGAATAGTTTAAGACTACCTTGTTAAGTAGGCCATGATTGGCCCATTGATTGTGTTGCCGCAGTGAACTGGTCCACTCAACGTATACTAAGGGCTCAAAAAGACCTAATTCTTGTTATCTAGTTTCACGCGCATGCTTTGATGATGCTACGCGATGAGATACGCCAAATGGCAAATAAGAAGAAACCTCCAAATAGTTAGAATTCGAATTGGGTTGGGCAGTTCTATAAGTTGAAAAACAGGTTCTTCCTTTTCAATCCTTTTCATTTCAAGACTCGCAGCACGAGTACCCACTAGCTGGTGTGCTATGATAGCTGGAACTATCGCTGTCCAGCCAGCTCTATCTTATTTGCCATGTTCTTTGGACCTTTTTGAGCATCGTGTGATGGTGAGCTGCCACCTATAGTTAGCCTAAAGTTCAAGCCATGCGCGAACTCTTAGCAAACAGCTATCCATGGGTGAGGCGATGTTGTGCTTGTCGTGAAGAATAGAGGCGCCAGTCCCTTTCCTTGCCAGCTCGCCAGCATTGCAGTTGCCCTCGATATTCCTATACCCGAGAGCCCATATAAGGTATATGTTACTGCTCTTCCATCTCCTGTAGAAATTTGCGCCAGCAATTTATCGATATCCAGTTGGATCATATCAAAGAAAAGACTTAGCTTGTCTTGATAGCTGCTTGGCAATAACAGGGCCTGGATTTCAATCACCTCTTGAACAAATGAGATATTATGCATTATCAATGTTTCCAACATGTTGAGACATGGAACTGGTAGATTTATTCGGGTGCAGACCAACAAAAACTTTTAAAACAAGAACTTGTTTTCGACCTATTGTCCTATGGCACCTATAAGATATAGTCGTTCGGTTTTGGCCAAACAGTTACTGATAATTCGTATATATAACAAGAGATAATGGTTATCTTTGGCGCGCCGAATTTAACATACCCTTGAAGATCGCTGTCCACCTCAGCACATCTAAATTAAATGATTAATATAAGTAACACTCAAAAGTAGTGAGTTTGGTCCGGATATACTGGAAAACAACTGTAGCTCTTGACTGCTCGTTCCAAATGCCCCTGGTTTCCATAAGTAACAAGTAAGAGTGCTCTAGTCGGGAGTGCCCGACTACGACATACCCTGAACCCAGTCCTTACAATCATTCATACTTTTCTAAACACCCACATGCTGCAGTACAAGGAGTACAAGCAGTGCGAGCGGTTTAAGCTTTTTCGCTGATCCCCACACAATGGAGTGTTAAATCTTAAATAACTTCTGTGTTTATAGTCCGATCTTATTGAAATTATTGGGACATACAATTGACAAAAAAATGTGTGACCAAAACAAATTGCAAGGTCGTACTTTCAAAAATGCGTTTTTTTAACTTTTGGGGTGGTATAAAAAAATGATTTATTTGTTACATGTGTATGGTACTCGAGATTATAGATGCCAAATTTGGGGCCTGTGGCTCCCATAACTTTGAAGTTATGTCCCTAAAACTCTAATCTGAAATCGAAATTTATCGACAACTTTTAAACGGGGCGAGTTATCGATAAAATGAAATAAACTTGATCTGTCCCGGGATTACGAGAACTTATATTCTAAATATGAAGTTCAACATACATACATTGCCCCAGCAAACCTGACCAACGAAGCGTTGCCACCAGTGAGGGCGACGACGAGCAACAAGTTGATGTGAAAACGCGACAATACATGTTCTTCGTAAATCTCAAACATGTTCCTAATGTGACGGAAGCCCTCAAAATAACCCAAATTGGCAAACATAGGGTTATTGTTCAAACAGCGAAGCAGAGCAACGGATTTCGGGCACACGAAACTATTAAGTAACAAGTGGGAAAGCATTACCTTCGGCGTGCCGAAGATTCTAAACTCTTTTCGAAACTTTGGGCAATTTTCACTCTGCCAACTACACCACTGATATTTCAAAAGTAGTAAGAAATCTTTTTACCGCGTGGCATTTATTTTTTTGCTCTAAGAATCGGTATCATATGAATTTAAATATTTCTTTTAAATTATTGAATTCAAGCTATTTGATATATATTTGAAAAAAATAATTAGAAAAAAATAAAAAGCAATAAGTCGCGGCTGGGATTGGACCCGTGCTCTCCCGTTTGTCAGCGCAGCTTTCTAATACTTACGCTACCAAGCAGTTTTGAAATGCGCTGACAATTTCTTGACCATATTTTCTTTTGCGTTATATGTGTAATGACCAGTCGCCGCTGAGTTTCGTACCCGCGAGCTTTCGTTTGTCAGCGATACTTTACCCCTTACGCCACAAGCAGTTTTGATGATCGGTGACTAAATCCCTTGAAGAGCAGACTGTCAAAAGCTAACTTGTTTTGTTTTCCTGCAGCCCGCGTTTGTCAACTACTTACACCAAGCAGTTTTTAAATGCGCTGACAAACTCGATTATCTGATAGTTTTTTTTCGCGTTGTATAGTTTTTGTTCTAAGACATTGGTAGCAAATGAATTTGATTACAGTTGTTTTATATTTGAAAGGAAGAATAAGAAAAAATGAAAATAATTATTGTTCGCCGCTAGGAATCGAACCTGTACCTTTTGTTTGCCAGGGCGCCACTTCATCCCTTACGCCACAAGCAGTTTTGATGATCGATGACAGAATCGCTTGAAGAGCAGACTGTCAAAAGCTTACTTGTGTTGCTTTTTACTGCTTACACCAAACAGTTTTAAAAATCGCTGACAAACTCGATTATACTGTTTGTTTGTTTTTTCGCGTGGCATTGTTTTTGTTCTAAGGCATTGGTAGCAAATGAATTTGATTACAGCTATTTTATATTTTAAAAGCAGAATAAGAAAAAATTAAAATAATTCAGACTATGAAAAAATGAAAATAATTATTGGTTGCCGCTAGGGATCGAACCCTGAACCTTTCGTTTGACAGGGCGCCACTTTATCCCTTACACCACATGCAGTTTTGATGATCACTGACAAAATCGCTTGAAGAGCAGACTATCAAAAGCTTACTTGTTTTGTTTTCCTGCAACCTGCGACTCGCGCTTGTCAGCATTTGTTTTTTCGCGTGGCATTGTTTTTGTTCTAAGCCATTGGAAGCAAACTAATTTGATTACAGTTATATATTTGAAAGGAAGAAAAAGAAAAAAGTATTAAATTAATAATCAGTCGCCGCCGAGACTCGAACTTGCGAAACTTGCGTTCGTTGGCGCGGCTCTTTACGCCTTACGCCACAAACCGTTTTGATGATCGATGACAAAATCCCTTAAAGATCCCTTGACTGTCAAAAGCTTACTTGCGTTTGGGTTTGTTTGCTCATATGCACCTGTTTTTTCAAAATAATTAATGACGCATATTTTCGCTGTTTATGACTCAATCGATTTTACCCATTGATGAGTTATAAGGATGTTCAAGTGTACATTGAAATTTGAGGCAATTGCTTTGAAAACATCGAATTTATGACCAAAACCGACTTAGAGTTGTAGGCAGCTATAAGATATAGTGGTCCGATCCGGCCGGCTCCGACCAATGTGCTGTCCCCTTAAATAATAAGTGTCTGTGCAAAGTTGCATCGCAAAAGCTCAAAAACTGAGGGACAAGTTTGCATACATACAGACAGACAGAAAGACAGACAGACAGACAGACAGACATACAGACGGACATGGCTAGATCAATTTGTTTTGTTTTTCTAAGAATACTAGCAGTAACTTTTGGGGGTCTCAGACGCTTCCTTCTATGCGTTACTAACTTCAGCACAAACTGAATATACTATTTTCTTCTGGTGGGCAAGTCCTGGGTATGGAATCGTTTAAGTCTTCTTTTTCGGGCATTGCGGCAAGGTCTTACGCGAATTAACCGCCTTGCCAGTGCGTTAGGATGTGCCGAAAGTCGCTCTGCGTACATTGCAGCTGCTAGCTGTAGTACATCGCCTACTTTAGGGACTCTTAAATCTCTTTCGATATTCCTCGTGCGTATGTACCATGGAGCTTTGCATATTCTCGTAAGGAATCTGCTCTGCAACGCATATTGGTCTTCTCGATGATTTTTTGCCGTCGACAACATCGCAAAATGATCTCTCTTCCAGAAAACTGCTAACTATCTCGGAGAGCTGCGGTGTTAATAAATTCTTTAACTTGTAACGGAGGACAGCATGCCACACTCTGTCGAAGGCTTGCTGGATGTCCATGAACACCGCTACAGCATACTCTGTTTGGTCCATGGCTTCCAGGGCAAAGTTGACCACATGGAGGAGCTGCTCAGGAGTTACATGACGTTTCCCTCTATCTGCATGATCCGGTCCAGGAAAATCCTTTCAAACATTTTTGCCATTGAAGGGAGAAGACTGATAGGCCTGTACGCATCAACTTCAGTAAGCTGCTTTTCCGGCTTGGGTATCATCGTAATCAGCGCTGACCTCCAAATTTTTGAAAGTACCCCAGTCTTATCAACACTAAATAACAGCATGGCTTTTAGTGGCAACATATTAATAGTGCGGTTGTCCAAACAGTCGTCGCCCGGCGACTTTTTGGCCTTCAGATTCTTAATTTGCAAGGTCACTTCTTGTAGCGTGATCGGTTGCTTAGGCAGAGCCATTTGATATGGTGCATCAGTTGTATTCTGAACGTATCTTTGCATATGATCCGATGTCAAGTTTAGTGCTAGCGAAGATCTCGGCTTTCTGCTGACTGGTATAACACCATCCTCCTCTTGGATCCTTTAATGGGCTTTTTGCAGTAGCTTGCTCTTGAAACGGCATGTTAATTTCCAAAGCGAGTAGTTGGAGTCTGCGTTAGGGCCTGCGTTGTCCAGGATATGGTCAATTTGGTGTTGTCTGCTTTCGCGAGATCCTTTTGGAGTCGATTGGGAGTAACTGTGTTATGTGGTGTTGACTTGAAATGAATGGGGTCCTCAAGGAAGGTTTTGCTGCGTATTTTATGTTGCTCGTGGCCAGCGAAATCCCATCCTCAATATCCTCTGGACCATGTATTTCAGTGTTCAGGTTTATTCTGCTATCCAGGTTCACTCTAGAGACTTCAACAGAAGATCCAAGTGGGAGCAGCCGTTCTCTGCGGGGCTTGTATTGGGGCGAGTGGTGCAATGTACTCATTATTGGTAAATTATCAGATGTAAGATCGAAAAGTCTATCGACTAAATCGAGTCAATACCATTGAACAAAAAAAAAATCCAACGCTGTCGGCTTGAGCTGGGTGTTGTATGAATAGAACGTTGGGTCTCCGGTGGCTACTACTTCACAAGTGCTAGTGACTACTGCTTCTTGTAGTCGCTTACCTCGTGTGCACGTTCCGGTGTTGCCCCACCATGTATGTTTAGCGTTGAAGTCGCCGCCGGCTATGAATCTGGAGCCTAGGGAGTTTATTAAGCTTACAAAGCCATCCTTTGTCCATAGCTCTTTCGGAGGCAGGCGATTGTGACCTTCCACCGTTAGTTTGCAGATTTGCACTTGCCATTTGAACGTTGCCGCGCAAAACGGGTGCATACTTTGAAGCAAATAGTATTTTAAGTTTGTGCGGAATTTTGTAACGCATAGAAGGAAGCGTCTGAGACCCCCAAAAGTTACTGCCAGTATGCTTAGAAAAACAAAACAAATTGATTTAGCCATGTCCGTCAGTCTGTCTGTGTATACGCAAACTAGTCCCTCAGTTTTTGAGCTATCGCGATGCACTGACACTTATTATTCAAGGGGACAGCACATTGGTTGGAGCCGGCCAGATCGGACCACTATATCTTATAGCTGCCATACAGCTATACAGCTATCGCGATAAAACTGTGCACAGATACTTATTATTCACAGAAACAGCACATTAGTCGGAGCCGGCCGGATCGGACCACTATATCTTATAGCTGCCATACAACTCTAAGTATAATTGCAAAACGATTGAGTCATAAATAGCGAAGATATGTGTCATTAAATATTTTGAAACAACAGGTGCATATGATCAAACAAAGTCAATCGCAAGTAAGCTTTTGACAGTCTACTCTTCAAGGAATTTCATCGATCATCAAAACGGTTTGTGGCGTATGGGGTAAAGTGACGCCCTGGTAAACGAAAGGTCCTGTGTACGACTCTCAGCGGCGACTGGTCATTTATTTTCATTTCTTATACCCTGAACCCATTAAAAATGGATAAAAAGGGTATTATGGTTTTGTGCAAAAGTATGTAGCAGGCATAAGGAAGCATCTCCGACCATATAAAATATATATATTATTGATCAGCATCAACAGCCGAGTCGATCTAGCCATGTCCGTCCGTCTGTCCGTCTGTCGGTCTGTATGAACACGCAGATATCAGAGACTACAATAACTAGATTCATATTCATATTTGGAATATAAGTTCTCGTAATGCCGGGACAGTACAAGTTTGTTTCATTTTATCGATAACTCGTCCCATTTAAAAGTTATCGATAAATTTAGATTTCAGACTAGCGTTTTTGGGACGAAGTCATAAGAGCTAGAGGCCCAAAATTTTGCATTTATTATCTCGAATAGCATACACATGTAAAAAATATTATACTTTTTAGATACCACCCCCCAATCCCCCTAAAAGTTGAAAAAACGCATTTTTGAAGTTATGACCTTGCAATTTGGTTTGGTCACACTTTTTATAGCCAGTGTTACGTCCTAAAATTTCAAAAATATCGGACAATAAACACAGAAGTTATTTAAGATTTTACTTTCCATTGTTTGGGGCTCAGTGAAAAAGCAAGCTAACTGCTTAAGCCGCTGGCACTGCTTGCAGTATATGTGTGTTTGTATGTATGCACACTATTAGGCAAGTATGAATGGATGTCAGATCTGGGTTCAGGGTATCTCCTAGTCGGGCACTCCCGACTAGGGTACTCTTACTTGTTATTTTTTGTGTTTTTAGTTACCAAGGTACCCGCGGGTAAAATGGATTTATTTGGCTGACCCCGTTGTATAACGGGGAAACGCCACGGCAATTATTTGATGTTTATTGTCCGATCTTTCTAAAAAAAAAAAAGTTTTTCAAAATATTTCGATATTACACCTAAGGTGTCACACGCTCGCAACTTTATATCACAAATTGTAATATTTTTCAGCAAGGTTTTTTTTATATTAATTGTTATTAAAATCTCTGCTTGGTCGCAAAATTTAATGATCTGTCTGCAAGAACTTTCGACGCACTGACAACAAATGTTGTTTTTCGTCGGTTGCATGGTAGATCGAAATATGCGATAAGGCAATGCGAAAACTTACAGTTGTTTACTAGTAGTTTCTTATGCACTTTTTATACCCTGAACCCATTAAAAATGGGTAAAAAGGGTATTATGGGTTTGTGCAAATGTATGTAACAGGCATAAGGAAGCATCTCCGACCATATAAAGTATATATATTATTGATCAGTATCAATAGCCGAGTCGATCTGGCCATGTCCGTCTGTCTGTCCGTCTGTCCGTCTGTCCGTCTGTCCGTCTGTCCGTCTGTCCGTCTGTCCGTCTGTCTGTCTGTATGAACACACAGATATCAGAGACTACAAGAGCTAGAGACTTCATATTTGGAACATAAGTTCTCCTAATCCCGGGACAGATCAAGTTTATTAAAATTTATCGATAGCTCGTCCCGTTCAAAAGTTATCGATAAATTTCGATTTTAGACCAGCGTTTTTATACCCTGAACCCATTAAAAATGGGTAAAAAGGGTATTATGGGTTTGTGCAAATGTATGTAACAGGCATAAGGAAGCATCTCCGACCATATAAAGTATATATATTATTGATCAGTATCAATAGCCGAGTCGATCTGGCCATGTCCGTCTGTCTGTCCGTCTGTCCGTCTGTCCGTCTGTCCGTCTGTCCGTCTGTCCGTCTGTCTGTCTGTATGAACACACAGATATCAGAGACTACAAGAGCTAGAGACTTCATATTTGGAACATAAGTTCTCCTAATCCCGGGACAGATCAAGTTTATTAAAATTTATCGATAGCTCGTCCCGTTCAAAAGTTATCGATAAATTTCGATTTTAGACCAGCGTTTTTTGGATATAACTTACAAGTTATAAGAGCTAGAGGCCCCTAATTTGACATGTATAATCTCGAATAGCATACACATGAACAAATTTTTCACTTTTTGGATACCACCCCCCAAACCCCCCAAAAGTTAAAAAAACGCATTTTTGAAGGTACGACCTTGCAATTTGGTTTGGTCACACATATTATTGACAATTGTTTGCCCCAAAAATTTCAATAAGATCGGACGATAAACACAGAAGTTATTTAAGATTTAACTTTCCATTATGTGGGGCTCAGCGAAAAGCAAGCTAACTGCTTAGACCGCTTGCACTGCTTGTACTGCTTGTACTGCAGCATGTGTGTGTTTAGATTAATATGAATGATTGTAAGGACTGGGTTCAGGGTATCTCGTAGTCGGGCACTCCCGACTAGAGCACTCTTTACTTGTTTGGATATAACTTACAAGTTATAAGAGCTAGAGGCCCCTAATTTGACATGTATAATCTCGAATAGCATACACATGAACAAATTTTTCACTTTTTGGATACCACCCCCCAAACCCCCCAAAAGTTAAAAAACGCATTTTTGAAGGTACGACCTTGCAATTTGGTTTGGTCACACATATTATTGACAATTGTTTGCCCCAAAAATTTCAATAAGATCGGACGATAAACACAGAAGTTATTTAAGATTTAACTTTCCATTGTGTGGGGCTCAGTGAAAAAGCAAGCTAACTGCTTAAACCGCTTGCACAGCTTGCAGTATGTGTGTGTCTCTATGTAGGCAAGTATGAATGGATGTCAGAACTGGGTTCAGGGTATCTCCTAGTCGGGCAGTCCCGACTAGAGCACTCTTACTTGTTATACCCTGAACCCATTAAAAATGGGTAAAAAGGGTATTATGGTTTTGTGCAAATGTATGTAACAGGCATAAGGAAGCATCTCCGACCATATAAAGTATATATATTATTGATCAGTATCAATAGCCGAGTCGATCTGGCCATGTCCGTCTGTCTGTCCGTCTGTCCGTCTGTCCGTCTGTCCGTCTGTCCGTCTGTCTGTCTGTATGAACACACAGATATCAGAGACTACAAGAGCTAGAGACTTCATATTTGGAACATAAGTTCTCCTAATCCCGGGACAGATCAAGTTTATTAAAATTTATCGATAGCTCGTCCCGTTCAAAAGTTATCGATAAATTTCGATTTTAGACCAGCGTTTTTTGGATATAACTTACAAGTTATAAGAGCTAGAGGCCCCTAATTTGACATGTATAATCTCGAATAGCATACACATGAACAAATTTTTCACTTTTTGGATACCACCCCCCAAACCCCCCAAAAGTTAAAAAAACGCATTTTTGAAGGTACGACCTTGCAATTTGGTTTGGTCACACATATTATTGACAATTGTTTGCCCCAAAAATTTCAATAGGATCGGACGATAAACACAGAAGTTATTTAAGATTTAACTTTCCATTATGTGGGGCTCAGCGAAAAGCAAGCTAACTGCTTAGACCGCTTGCACTGCTTGTACTGCTTGTACTGCAGCATGTGTGTGTTTAGATTAATATGAATGATTGTAAGGACTGGGTTCAGGGTATCTCGTAGTCGGGCACTCCCGACTAGAGCACTCTTACTTGTTTTTAACTGTCTTAACCTTCAGAAAGATTTTAAGAGAGCAAGAGTCAAGTCATAATGTCTGTCTTCATAATATTTTATCAAAACAAAACATGCAGTAAAATGACCCAAACGATAAAAATGGCGCGTTTTAAAAAAACGAAATTTTTTTTTAAATTAGTTAAATTTAATTGTTCTACTACGAAAATATAATAACACAAAGTGTTCTCAAGAGCTTTGAATTTTTTTTGTCTCGGTGGACGTAGCCGTGGAAGTGCCCATACACTTTATATGGTCGGAGATGCTTCCTTATGCCTGTAACAGACTTTAGCACAAACCATAATACCCTTTTTACCCATTTTTAATGGGTTCAGGGTATAAAAACTAAAAAAAAAACCCATTATACAGACAGCTAACGGCATTGAAGACAAAGCCACTGCATTCGAAAAAATACTTTACACATACAACCATAAAATGACATATTTGCTCACTAATCAAATAACACCAACAATATTTTTAACAATATTCAGGAGAACCCAACATTGACACACAAGCAAAGAAAAAATTTACCAATTACAAATTTACACAAACTATAGGAGAATGCCAGACGATAAGCTTAAAATATGAAATTCATTCAGGCAAACCGGGAAAATCAAACAAATCAACAAAAACATTCATAGCTCACAATACGAGCTAATTTAAAAGAAGAAAGATTATTAATTTTAATAAAAACAAGTGGGAAAGGATTATCTTCGGCGTGCCGAATATTCTATACTCTTTTCAAACCTTTAGGCAATTTTCACTGTGCCAACTGCACCACTGAAATTTCAAAAGTAGTAAAAAATCGTTTTATCGCGTGGCATTTATTTTTTGCTCTCAGAATTGGTATCATATAAATTTAAATTTGCATTTAAAAAATTGAGTTTAAGCTATTTGATATATATTTAACACAAATAATTAGAAGCAAGTAAGAGTGCTCTAGTCGGGAGTGCCCAATACGAGATACGAGCAGTGCAAGCGGTTTAAGCAGTTAGCTTGCTATTTCGCTGAGCCCCACACAATGGAAAGTTAAATCTTAAATAACTTCTCTGTTTATTGTCCGATCTTATTGAAATTTTTGGGGCAAGCAATTGTCGATAATATGTGTTACCAAACCAAATTGCAAGGTCATAACTTCAAAAATGCGTTTTTTTTAACTTTTGGGGGTTTGGGGGCGGTATCCAAAAAGTGAAATACTTGTTACATGTGTATGCTATTCGAGATTATACATGCCACAATTTGGGGTCTCTAGCTCTTATAACTTTGAAGTTATGTCCCAAAAACGCTAGTCTAAAATCAAAATTTATCAATAACTTTTGAATGCGACGAGTTATCGATCAAATGAAATAAACTTGATCTGTCCCGGGATTAGGAGAACTTATGTTCCAAATATGAAGTCTCTAGCTCTTGTAGTCTCTGATGTCTGTGTGTTCATACAGACGGACAGACAGACGGACATGGCTAGATCGACTCGGCTGTTGATACTGATCAATAATATATATACTTTATATGGTCGGAGATGCTTCCTTATGCCTGTTACATACATTTGCACATAACCATAATACCTTTTACCCATTTTTAATGGGTTCAGGGTATAAAAAACAAGTGAGAACGTTGCAGTCAGGCTGAGCCGATTGAGTAATACTCTGATACCATTGTAGGAACAGTTGAAAGCAAGTGAACAGAACATTTTTAATGGTGTATGGGTGTCCAGAAATCGGCCTTCCAAGTTTTTGGGGACGGGAGGGGGCATGATCGATCTTAAGAGGGGGTGACCAGAAGTCTATCTTCCAAATTTGGTGACTCTAGCTCTAAAACTGTGGAACATATACATTTTTGTGATTTTTGTGGCAAGAGGAGGCGAGGCCCCAAGATGTTCTGCTGATCTTTAGAGAGGGGGACAAGAAGACTATCCTCCAATTTTGGTGAATGTAGCTCTAAACCTGTGGAACATATACATTTTCGCGATTACGGGGGCGGGAGTAGACGTGGTCACCAGTAACATATACTCCAAATATGGTGACTTTAGCTCTAAAAGTGCGGGAGATATAAGCACTTCAAAATTATTTCGGAGGGGTGTCTGGTGGCCGTAGTAATAGGCGTGGCCGATTAACCTAGGATCCAATTTTTAAGGGAGATCACCAGCTATATACCTACCAAATTTGATTACTCTAGCTTCAAAATTGTGGTTTGTGAGGTGTATCGACATGCTATCGATTTGCCAGCCTCCAGTTGGCGGGGCATGAATTTGGAACAAATTTGATCTGAAGGAGATAGCTACAAGAATATTACAAACAAGTAAGAGTGCTCTAGTCGGGAGTGCCCGACTACGAGATACCCTGAACCCAGGCCTTACAATCATTCATACTAATCTAAACACACACATGCTGCACTACAAGCAGTACAAGCAGTGCAAGCGGCTTAAGCAGTTAGCTTCCTGAACCCCGCACAATGGAAAGTTAAATCTTAAATAACTTCTGTGTTTATTGTCCGATCTTATTGAAATTTTTGGGGCAAGCAATCGTCGATAATATGTGTGACCAATCCAAATTGCAAGGTCGTACCTTCAAAAATGCGTTTTTTTAACTTTTGGGGGGTGGTATCCAAAAAGTAAAATATTTGTTGTGTATGCTATTAGAGATTATACATGCCAAATTTGGGGCCTCTAGCTCTTATAACTTTAAAGTTATGTCCCAAAAACTCTAGTCTGAAATTGAAATTTATCGATAACTTTTAAACGATACGAGTTATCGATAAAATGAAATAAACTATATCTGTCCCGGGATTAGGTGAACCTATGTTCCAAATATGAAGTCTCTAGCTCTTGTAGTCTCTGATATCTGTGTGTTAATACAGACAGACGGACGGAAAGACGGACAGACGGTCAGACGGACAGATAGACGGACATGGCTAGATCGACTCGGCTATTGATACTGATCAATAATATATATGCTTTATATGGTCGGAGATGCTTCCTTATGCCTGTTACATACTTTTGCACAACTTCATTATACCTTTTTTACCCATTTTTAATGGGTTCAGGGTATAAAAATTCAAGGGTTTATCTTATATCGTTTCTGAAATACGTGCGTTCATCCAGACAGACAGACAGACGGACGACAAAACCAATATACTATAAGTACTTTCGGTATCAGAGTATACACAATTTAAATAAATGATCAGTCACTGCTGGGAATCGAACCTGCGAACTTGTGCCCCTTACCCCTTATGCCACAAACCGTTTTGGTGATCGATTACAAAATCGCTTGCTGAGCAGACTGCGAAAAACTTACTTGCGCTTGGCTTTGTTTGCTCATATACACCTGTTTTTTCAAAATATTTAATGAAGCATATCTTCGCTATTTATGACTCACTCGTTTTGCAGTTTTAAACATTTATGAGATATATGGATGTTCAAGTATACAAGGAAATTGAAGGCAATAACTTTGTAGCCACTGGCATAATCACATCCTCTTTAAGATGATTGTTGATGTGATTGATGAGTTTCTCCTTGCGCGAGAAATACTCGCCGCACAAATCACAACCCCATTGGAATGGACAAAATGGACGCAGAACTTTTGCATCGGCAAGCTTATGATCGATCCACAGCTCTTTCGTCTTGAACTGCAGATCACCGCAACGACGACATGCCAACGGTTCTTCCACTTCAATGACTGGTATTGAGTTAAAAGGGAGTCTGTGGCAAATGCTCTGTTGACCACGCCATAAGTATGCACCCATTTTGCGCGGCGACGTACAAATGGCAAGTGCAAGTCTGCAAACTAACGGTGGAAATGTCACAATCGTGTCAATATACCTGCCTCCGAAAGAGCCATGGACACAGGATGGCTTTGTAAACTTAATAAACTCCCTAGGCTCCAGATTCATAGCCGGCGGCGACTTCAACGCTAAATATACATGGTGGGACAACACCGGAACGTGCACACGAGGTAAGCGACTACAAGAAGCAGTAGTCACTAGCACTTGTCCAGTAGTAGCCACCGGAGACCCAACGTTCTATTCATACAACACCCAGCTCACGCCGACAGCGTTGGATTTCTTTTTGTTCAATGGTATTGACTCGATTCAGTCGATAGACTTTTCGATCTTACATCTGATAATTTACCAATAATGGCTGCATTGCACCACTCGCCCCAATACAAGCCCCGCAGAGAACGGCTGCTCCCACCTGAATCTTCTGTTGAAGTCTCTAGAGTGAACCTGGATAGCAGAATAAACCTGAACACTGAAATACATGGTCCAGAGGATGTTGAGGATGGGATTTCGCTGGCCACGAGCAACATGAAATACGCAGCAGCAAAACCTTCCCCGAGGATTTCCAGTCAACACCACATAACACAGCTACCCCCAATCGACTCCAAAAGGTTCTCGCGAAAAGCAGACAAAACCAGATTGACCATATCAACGCAGGCCCTAACGCAGACTCCAACTACTCGCTTTGGAAATTAACAAGCCGCTACAAGAGGCAAGCTACTGCAAAAATCCCATTAAAGGATCCAAGAGGAGGATGGTTTTATACCAGTCAGCAGAAAGCCGAGATCTTTGGTAGCAATCTAGAGTAGAGATTTCGACAACTAAGCTTGACATCAGATCATATGCCAAGATACGTTCAGAATACAACTGATGAACCTTATCAAATGGCTCTGCCTACGCAACCGGTCACGCTGCAAGTGACTCGGCAAATTAAGAATCTGAAGGCCAAAAAGTCGCCGGGTGACGACTGTTTGGACAACCGCTCTATTAAGCTGTTGACACTAAACGCCATGCTGTTTATAGTGCTGATAAGACTGGGGTACTTTAAAAAATTTGGAGGTCAGCGCTCGGAGGAAAAGCAACTTACTGAAGTTGATGCGTACAGGCCTATCAGCCTTCTCCCTGCAATGGCAAAAATGTTTGAAAGGATTATCCTGGACCGAATCATGCAGATAGAGGGTGTGACACAGACGATAGCAATATGACAGTTTGGCTTTCAGAAACGTCATGTAACTCCTGAGCAGCTTCTCCATGTGGTCAACTTCGCGTAAGACCTTGCCGCAATGCCCGCAAAAGAAGACTTAAACGATTCCATTCCCAGGACTTGCCCACCAGAGTCCTATAAATTGGTTTTTCTTTGACATACACAAATTAATACAAGTAAAATAAAATTTACTGCTAAGTTATAGTAGTATTCGTTTTTTTTGTTTATATGTAACCTGTCAAGCTGCCACTTAGGTAGCAGAATACTTGTTAAATAAATAAAAACAAGATTTGTCACAAAAAAAAAACTTTAAACGCATTATAGGGAGATAAACGGTCTGGTGCAGAAGGGCATATGCGTAATTCGTAAGCCATTGGTCAAGTCTACTCGTAGGCACTTTGTGTCCTACACCTTAATTGTCAATTTTTGTGGCCTCGTATTTTTCGGAGTACTAGGTCCAGTGTGTATCTGGCAATGTACGCTAATTCCAGCGACGAAAAATACATATTGTAATAAACATAAAATAATTGCCGTGGCGTTTCCCCGTTATACAACGGGGTCAGCCAAATAAATCCATTTTACCCGCGGGTACCTTGGTAACTAAAAACACAAAAAATAACAAGTAACAGTGCTCTAGTCGGGAGTGCCCGACTAGGAGATACCCTGAACCCAGTTCTGACATCCATTCAAACTTGCCTAATAGTGTGCATACATACAAACACACACATACTGCAAGCAGTGCAAGCGGATTAAGCAGTTAGCTTGCTTTTTCACTGAGCCCCACACAATGGAAAGTTAAATATTAAACAACTTCTGTGTTTATTGTCCAATCTTTCTAAAAAGTGTAGGACATAACACTGGCTATAAAATGTGTGACCAAACCAAATTGCAAGGTCATACCTTCAAAAATGAGTTTTTTGAACTTTTGGGGGTTTGGGGGTGGTATCCAAAAAGTGAAATATTTGTAACATATGTATGATATTGGAGATTATACATTAAGTTATGACCCAAAAGCGCTGGTCTGAAATCGAAATTTATCCATAACTTTTGAACTGGAAGAGTTGTCGACCAAATTAAATAAACTTGATCTGTCCCGGGACTACGAGAACTTACATATATTCCAAATATGAAGTCGCTAGCGGTTGTAGTCTCTGATATCCGCTTGTTCAAACAGACAGACGGACGGACAGACAGACAGACAGACAGGCGGACAGGGCTAGATCGACTCGGCTGTTGATACTGATCAAGAATATATATGGGCGTTTCCATGGTGTCATATTTTTTCAATCGTACGCACTTGAAGTAAAAACAGGAAAATTTTTAGTTTTCAAGATATTTGCAAAAAATCAAATAATAAGATTTCGTAACTTTAATTAAGAAATTTATAAACAAAAATTTGCACTTATGACAACAAACCAAGCTACACAAGTAAAATTGGATACCTGACGATAGCTAAAATTAGCAGTTTCGATCTCATTTTGCTTTGTTAGCCTGTGCCTGTAAGCCTCAAAAAAGTTTATCAAAAAAAATAAAGTTTTTCAAAATATTTCGATTTTACACCAAGGTGTCACACGCTCTCAACTTTATATAAGAGCCATGATCACAAATTTTAATATTTTTCAGTAAGGTTTTTTTTATATTAATTGTTATTAAAATCTCTGTTTGGTCGCAAAATTTAATGATCTGTCTGCAAGAACTTTCGACGCACTGACAACAAATGTTGTTTTTCGTCGGTTGCACGGTAGGTCGAAATATGCGATAAGGCAATGCGAAAACTTACAGTTATCGCATAGTTTCTTATGCACTTTTTTTACTCTCTTAACCTTCAGAAAGAATGTCTCCCTTCATAATATTTTATCTAAACAAAACATGCAGTAAAATGACGAGTTTTAAATAAACGCAATTTTTTATACTCTTTTCGAAGAAAATAGTATATTAAGTTTGTCCTGAAGTTTGTAACGCATAGAAGGAAGCGTCTGAGACCCCCAAAAGTTACTGCCAATATGCTTATAAAAACAAAACAAATTGATCTAGCCATGTCCGTCTGTCTGTCTGTCTGTCTGTATGTATGCAAACTAGTCCCTCAGTTTTTGAGCTATCGCGATGCAACTTTGCACAGACACTTATTATTCAAGGGGACAGCACATTGGTCGGAGCCGGCCGGATCGGACCACTATATCTTATAGCTGCCAAACACCTCAAAGTCGGTTTTGGCCATAAATCCGATGTTTTCAAAGCAATTACCTTAAATTTCCTTGTACACTTGAACATCCTTATAACTCATCAATGGGTAAAATCGCAAATCGATTGAGTCATAAACAGCGAAGATATGCGTCATTAAATATTTTGAAAAAACAGGTGCATATGAGCAAACAAAGTCAAGCGCAAGAAAGCTTTTGATAGTCTGCTCTTCAAGGTATTTTGTCATCGATCATCCAAACGGTTTGTGGCGTAAGGCGTAAAGAGCCGCGCTAACGAACGCAGGTTTCGCAAGTTCGAGCCTCGGCGGCGACTGATTGTTAATTTAATACTTTTTTTTCCTTTCACATATACATATAACTGTAATCAAATTAACTTGCTTCCATTGGCTTAAAACAAAAACAATGCCACGCGAAAAAGCAAATGCTGTCAAACGCGAGTTGCAGGTTGCAGGAAAACAAAACAAGGAAATTTGTAACAGTCGGCTCTTCAAGCAATTTTGTCAGCGATTACAAAACGGCTTGTGGCGTAGTGGGTAAAGTTGCGAACTGTTGAGCGAGAGGTCCTGGGTTCAAGACCAGCGGCGGCGACTGGTCATTTATTTTCATTTTTATACCCTGAACCCATTAAAAATGGGTAAAAAGGGTATAATGGTTTTGTGCAAATGTATGTAACAGGCATAAGGAAGCATCTCCGACCATATAAAGTATATATATTATTGATCAGTATCAACAGCCGAGTCGATCTAGCCATGTCCGTCTGTCTGTCCGTCTGTCCGTCTGTATGAACACCCAGATATCAGAGACTACAAGAGCTAGAGACTTCATATTTGGAACATAAGTTCTCCTAATCCCGGGACAGATCAAGTTTATTAAAATTTATCGATAGCTCGTCCCGTTCAAAAGTTATCGATAAATTTCGATTTCAGACCAGCGTTTTTTGGATATAACTTACAAGTTATAAGAGCTAGAGGCCCCTAATTTGACATGTATAATCTCGAATAGCATACACATGTAACAAATATTTCACTTTTTGGATACCACCCCCCAAACCCCCCAAAAGTTTAAAAAACCCATTTTTGAAGGTACGACCTTGCAATTTGGTTTGGTAACACATATTATCGACAATTGTTTGCCCCAAAAATTTCAATATGATCGGACAATAAACACAGAAGTTATTTAAGATTTAACTTTCCATAGTGTGGGGCTCAGCGAAAGAGCAAGCTAACTGCTTAAACCGCTGGCACTGCTTGTACTGCAGCATGTGTGAGTTTAGAGTAGTACGAATGATTGTAAGGACTGGGTTCAGGGTATCTCGTAGTCGGGCACTCCCGACTAGAGCACTCTTACTTGTTTCTTATTCTTCTTTTCAAATATATAAAACTGTAATCATATTCATTTGCTTTCAATGGCTTAGAACAAAAACAATGCCACGCGAAAAAACAAAAGCTCAGTATAAATCGAGTTTGTCAGCGATTTTTAAAACTGCTTGGTGTAAGCAGTAAACAGCAAAACAAGAAAGCTTTTGACAGTCTGCTCTTCAAGGGATTTTGTCAGCGATCATCAAAACGGCTTGTGGCGTAAGGGGTAAAGTTGCGAACTGGTGAGCGAGAGGTCCTGGGTTCAAGACCAGCGGCGACTGGTTATTTATTTTCATTTTTTCTTATTCTTCTTTTCAAATATATAATAGCTGTAATCAAATTCATTTATTTTCAATTTCCTAAATTGTTTCTAATTTTTTTTTCATACATAAAGTAGCTTTAATAGAATAATTCAAAACAAAAATTTAAATTCATTGGCAAAACCGATGCCACGCGAAAAAAATATGGATCAGATTAAGTTTTATGACAATAAGGTATAAGAAAGGTATAAGAGCAACAGGCACAAAATTTGGTATGTATATTGTAGTATACATATGTATGTAATGTAGTTTTGACTTTTTGGAAAAACTGAAACTTGTATATTGTTCAATTCGGTAGCACTTATGAATGCTAAGGGACGCGTCCACGAGCTGCGGATAGTGAAACGTCCCTGTTTACATGAATACCTTTATATATTTTATTTTATATGTAGGGGTATATGTATGCGACATTAATATCTGCGAATTAAATAAGCAGTCACGGAAAAATAGTGAAAATTGCTTAAAGGTTCGAAAAGAGTATTTAATCTTCGGCACGCCGAAGATAATCCTTCTCCACTTGTTTTTAAATAAGTTAAACTTAATTGTTTTACCACGAAAATATGATAACACAAAGTGTTTTCAAGAACTTTTAATTTTTTTGTCTCGGTGGACCTCGCCAACCAACCAACCAATGTGCTGTCCCCTTGAATACTAAGTGTCAAAATCTGAGGGACTAGTTTGCATACATACAGAGAGACGGACATGGCTAGATCAATTTGTTTTGTTTTTCTAAGCATACTGGCAGTAACTTTTGGGGGTCTCAGACGCTTCCTTCTATGCGTTACAAACTTCAGCACAAACTTAATATACTATTTTCTTCGAAGAGAGTATAACAAGTGGGGAAAGATTATCTTCGGCGTGCCGAAGATTTTATACTCTTTTCGAGTCTGTTGATAGATTTCACTAGCTTCTATTTTACACTAATGCATATGCGTTATTATAGTTCGCGACTTATTCGGAGATATACCTTTGTACAATCTTCTTTCAAAATTGCTTAAAATATGAAATAAATAAGAAAAGAGTGGGGTAGGATTATCTTCGGCGTGCCGAAGATTTTATACCTATTTCGAACCTTTCGCAAATTTTCACTCCAACTACACCATCAAAATTTCATATTCTGTAAAAAATTTTATTTTTTGATTTTTTAAGAATTGGTATAAAATGAATTAAAATTTTTCTTTTGAATTATTACATTCAAGCTACATTATGTTTTAAAAAAATATTAGACCAAATTTAAGAAATTGAAAAAATATCCTATTTATGACACAATCGATTTGAAATTTTGAGCATTGATGATTATTTAGTATGTTCAAGTGTACAATGTGTAATTGAAGGCTTTAAAAATATCGGATATATGGCCAAAACCGACTTTCAGTTATATGGCAGCTATAAGATATAGTGCTCCGATCCAGCCGGCTCCCACCAATGTGCTGTCTCTTGAAATAGTAAGTATCTGTGCAAAATTTCATCGCGAAAGCTCAAAAGCTGACGGACTAGATCAATTTGTTGTGTCATTCTAATTGCGGGTCTCTGATGCTTCCTTCAATGCATTCCGCACTTCAGCACAAAGTGAGTATACTATTTTCTTTGATAAGAGTATAAAAACAAGTAAGAGTGCTTTAGTTAGGAGTGCCCGACTAGGAGATACCCTGAGCCCAGTCCTTACATTCTTTCATACTTACCCATCCATTCAAACACACACATACTGCAAGCAGTTTAAGCAGGATAACTTCCTTGCAAGGCCCCACACTATGGAAAGGTAAATCTTAAATAACTTATGTGTTTATTGTCCGATCTTTGTGAAATTTGTAGGACATAAAATTGGCTATAAATTGGGCGATCAAACCAAATTACAAGGTCATACATTCAAAAATGAGTGTTATTCACTTTTGGGGGGATGGGGATACTGTAAGGAAGGTATGACTTTTGCACATCTTTATTATACTTTTTTTTACACATGTTTAATAGGTTCAGGCCATAAAAAGCTTTCGGATTCGAGGAAAAGTACTACGGTAGCTTTTGCAGCAGTGCTGGGCAACACAATGTAAAAATCGATATCAGTATAAATCGCTGGCCATCGTCATCGCGATGGCGAGCACCTGCAATTGTCAAAGTGGAATAAAAAAGCAAAGGCAAGGTATTCAATTCGGCATATACATATTCATATGCATATGTTACATTCATTTTTTTTTTATTTATATCTGGTCTTTAACTATTTTCCAATAGCATACATAAACTTTAAGTAAATTTGAAAAGTAAAAGGTATGTTTGCAATCGCAATTACTCAGGCATTAATGCTCTCATTTTCGAATTCATACATGTGAATATGGTAACGGGAGCATTCCTGATTAACATTTGAGTTTGAGAGTGTTTACACATTTGTGTCAATAATGTAACATTAATCCAATTAATTATGAAATGCATAATTTAATATAAATAATTAATATACATAGTACATATTAAATGTCTAATGTGCACAGTACTAATGCTGTAAGTGACAAATTTAATTTTGATATTAAAATGAGTTGGTTTTTCTTATATTTCAAATTATACAAATGTTATAAATCTTATAAGCACTGAATATTATCAAATCATTAAGCGTATAAATGTAAACTATATCTGTTCTGACATGATTTAAAAAAATTAAAGTAAATTTTTCTGATTTAATTATAAAAATTCAATTTTCAAAAGTTCAACATAAGTTCAATGCGTTTCGTGTGCAACTGCAGACGAAATTAAATATGTTTACATTTATGAAAAACTGTGTTTGATGTCGAAAAAGTATTCCAAAAAATTAACCCAAAAATCGGAATATTTACTATCCGTTACTAAATAGATGTTAAGATTTGTTGACAACATGGAATGGCCCTTTGGAAAATTTCAAAATTTAGAGAACCTATCTGTTTTTTAAAACCCAGCGGCAGGGAAAGAGCAGATATTAAAAATTTAAAAGGTAATTAAATTGAATTAATGTATGTTAACATCTAAATCGATTGTTTTTACTTACTTTTATTTTCACTTCTACTAAAGTTTGTTGTTACTTTGGTGTAGCGTCATCGTCGTCGTCTTCATAATTTTTGCTTGACAATCTAATTTCAAATTATCTTCTTAAATATTTGTATTAATTCTAATGCTTATGCATATACGTTATGCATGTATATGTACAATATAATGCCTTGTGCATTTAGCGATGCAGCCAAAGGCATTACAGTATATATATGTATGTACATACATGTACGTAAAAATAACTAAAACGCAAAGCTCGAGAAATTTTTGGTGCGCCTGGCTGTTGTCTGTGTTATCAACTAATTTAACTTGTAATAAAATGTATATGCATATATATAAATGTATTATGTATATTATATGTAATACATATATATGTGTATATGTGTGCTTACATCCATGAGCAGAAAAAGAAAATATTTATATGTTGCACTCTGTTTTTATACATTTGCGTGAGTGACTTGTGAGTGTGAGTGTGTGCGAGCGATTATATGACGATAGTTATTTGCTTTACGGAATGCATTGCGTTGGATGATTGCGTTGTGGTAAATGTGATTTGTTTTTTGCTTTTGTACATGTTTCAAGTTCAGTTCAAGTCCGTTACAGCATCCGCTGATGATGTCCCAGTTGCAACTGGTGTTCGTGCCGCAGCCCCATCCAAGCTGGACTGTATGGTTTTGTTGTTATTATGATTGCTTCTGCTGGCTCTGCCGCTGCTGCCCACCGATGGCCCATTTAGAAAATGGCTTTTAATATGTGTCTGCAGCAGTTCCTGAGAATCGAAACAAAGTTGACATAGATCACACGTATAGCTGGAATTAGACTGATCAGCGGTAGCGGCAAATGCCGCTGATGTAACTACTGTTTTTATATTACGCCGCTCACCAGTTGAATGCGATGCTGTTGTTGACTCGCTCTCAGATGATGACGTACCATCACCATCTGTCCCAGCAACATCAACACCAGCACGACAAAGACGAGTAATACCATTGTCAATTTTGTTGTCGGCATCATTATCGTCGTCGTCATCCTCATCCATATCTCTGTCATCATCATCACCACCACCACCAACACCAATCACATTGTCATCATCCTCGCCATCATCCTCTTCAATAATATCATCAATGGTCATCGCTTCACCTACAACATCATCATCATCCTCCGCATCATCCTCCTCGGAGCTGTGCACGACCAGCAACTGCTGCTGTGTCTTTGACTTTTCCGGCGTCTGTTTACCATTCAGCTTGGCGCTATCGGTGCGTAAGTAATCAAAATTGAGGGGCCTCGGATTTTCATCCGTTGTATTACCATCGTCATCGACATCACCATCGTCGTCGTCGTCGTCGTCATCTTCGTCTTCATCGTCATCGTCGCCTAGCTCCTCGACAATGTCATTATCCTCGATTACCTCCTCAATGAGATCATCGTCATTTTCATTAGAGCTGCTGTTGTTGTTAGTATTTTGTGGGTGTTGTAACAATTGCTGTGCCGCAATATCTTCATTGTCATCATCATCATTATCCACGTTGCCGTCGTCGTCGTCGTCATCATCATCATCATCGCCAGTGCTGGTGCTGTCGTCCTCATCATCGCCACTATCGCAGTCATCATCCATATCACTATCACCCTCCTGCTCCTTCGCTAGCTTCACATCATTAGCCTCCAGTTCCGTCACCATCTGCTCACGCTGCTGTTGCTTAGTCTTATGTTCTTTTTCTGCTCCAGCAGCGGTTGTTGTTGCCTTTATTGTTATTGCTATTGCCGCTTTTGTTGCAATTATCGCTGCTGTTGGGTTTGGGCTTTTACTGAACTGCACCGGCGGTGGCTTTGTAGCCACTGGCACAATCACATCCTCTTTAAGATGATTGTTGATGTGATTGATGAGTTTCTCCTTGCGCGAGAAATACTCGCCGCACAAATCACAACCCCATTGGAATGGACAAAATGGACGCACAACTTTTGCATCGGCAAGTTTATGATCGATCCACAGTTCTTTCGTCTTGAACTGAAGATCACCGCAACGACGACATGTCAACGGTTCATCCACCTCAATCACGGGTGGCTCCGGCAGATTGCTGACCTCATGCTTGTGCAGCTCATACATGTGACGCCGTAGGTTATTGTTACTAATGAATGTAGAGGCGCAATATTCGCATTTCAGTTCACGTCTTCGTTTCATCAATTTACTTGTCCGTTGTTGCGGCTGTTGTTGTTGCTGTTGTTTCTGCAGCTGTTGGTTGGGCATCAGGCCCACAGCATGCAATTCGCGCAGATGCAGCATTGAAGAGCTCAGCGAATTGTTGTTGTTGCTCAGTGCCGTCGCTTCGCTGTCGATGATTGGAATCTAAATATGATTTTTAAGGAAAACAAATACAAATTAGTAAACCACACAGCTATGCACCACATTAAGACGGTGTTGCCCTCAACTTTGTGTTTGTCATTTATTAATTTTTGGTTTTTGTTTTATTGTTTTTCTTTACTAATTTTTTTTTCGACTGGTGCGGAGGCAACAATACAACAAACGTAATAATATTCCACACGGAATGGATCCGCAGGGTGTGTGATTCACCTCGCTGCACAAGCCCAAAAAGCTCACCTGCTTGCTATCACCTCTGAAATGCCACTTGCGATGCACCTTGAGCGCTATCACCTGGGGGAACGTCTTGGCGCACAAATCGCAGGCGTATTCGCCATTCTCGTTCTGACGTTCAACCTGAAATTGTCCCGCATCCGCTGGTCCATCATCGAACATGGCTGCCAACGGGTTATCGACATACAAATCCTGTTCATGTTTTTGTATGTGCTTGGTGAACATCTCCTGGTCGGTGAAGCGGGCACCGCAAATGGTGCACGCCACTTCCGGTATGCGTATCTTGATAATGCTCTTGCTGATAGTGCTTGAGCTGCTTGTGGCTACTGCAATGCCCCCATTAATATCACTGCCGATGCCGCCACCATCGTCCAGCAGCTGCTGTTGATCATCATCATCATCCTCCTCGTCATCATCGCCCGTTTTGTGCTTAAAGATGGCCCTCTGGTGCTGCAACTGCAACTGCTGATGGGCGCCGGTGGCAGTGATTGGTTTGCGATTGCAGGTGGGCGTGTGATTGTTCAGCATCTGGCGATCGAAGAACATCTTGCAGCACAGAGTACACTCAGCGGGATCCGGTACTTGGGGATGCTTCTTGTAGCGATGTACCTACAATATGAAAATACGTTTAGGTTCTACTCTGATTGGAATTCATTGAATATAAGTATAAACACAAGCTACACCCCGTTTTTTTATTCAAGTTGGGACGAATTATGTACGGCGTGTCAAACATCGTACACTTTTTTTAATATTTGGACAGATTTCATTCGCTTATATTCTACGCTTTTGCATATGCTATAGAATGGTCCGCGACTATTCAGCATCATAAAACATTGATGAGTAATAAGCACATTCAAGTTTAGAATGGGAATTGAATGTTTATTTAAAAAGTAAGAGTGCTATAGTCGGGTGTGCTCGATTTGGAGACAGTAATTCATCGCAAGGCCCCACACTATGGAAAGGTATTGTAGAATTCGAGGTTTCAGGTTTGGTGATTTAAGAATATTCAATATCTTCGCTATTTATGACTCAATCGTTTTGAAATTTCAATAATTGATGAGTTATAAAAATGTTCAAGTGCAAATGAATATGGAAGGCGATAACTCCGAAAATATTGTAATAATAGTCTCATTTACGAAAGTGTGATATTTCTGTGACTAGCCTATTTTTGACTTTCTTCCTAATGTTTGTTACTACTCTTGAAAACTAATTGAATTGAAGTTTGTTTAGTGTCTTTAGTAATTAGTTAAATAAATAGGCTACAAAATGCCGCAGAACTTTTGTTACCTATTATCAATAATACATTCAGGAAGTAATGCTAAATCTATGCATTTTATTGTGCTATTTGTATGACCGCACGAGCGCAGTTTGAACGCGAGCCCACTCGATGCTTTAACTGTTGTGCTTGCGCGACACTGCTAATTGCATCAATGAAATTTCATATGCTGTAAAAGGAGATCATCTTTGTCGCGTGGCATTGTTGCCGTTCTAAGACAGTGGTATCATATGAATTTCCCAATAATTTAATTTGTTTGTCGAGAGCGGAACTTGAACCTCGAAACACTCGACTCTCCAGGCATTGCGTTTGCATGACACACTACCATTTACTCCAACGAACCATTATGCAAACCACTGACAAACTCGTTTATGGCGAAGTCAGTTCAAAACTATATTGCACTTGGCTTTATTTGCTCTTATACAACTGTTTTTTTTTTTTAAATATTTGATGAAGCATATATTTGCTATTTATCACTCAACCGTTTTTACCCATTTTTAATGCGATACCTAATAATATTTTTATAATATCCCATTTCCGCACCACCCCAGAAATAATGAACAAACAAGAGACTCCAGTCAGGATTGAGGACTGTATACATTTAGATAAATAACATTATCAGCTTGTTAAACTTATACATTATTTAGAATCAATGCCGGACAGTTTGTGACGTGCTTGCCTACGATATACATTTTAATTAAATTACCAATAAATGCAATAACACAATTTGTTGAGTAACCACAATTTCAACAAGAGCTACGTATATTCTTGCAATAACACATAACAGCCAAATTGATCACGAAAATTTGATGTTATTTCCTTATGTGAGCCGACCGTTGAGTCCGAAAAAAATGCAATAGATTTTTGAAAAATTTCATCTCCAAATTAGGTAAGTTGATTTTAAAGAAAAAACAAAAACAGTTTTCCAAAGGATTATTCGTTTAGTCGCTTTTAAAGACAACACTGATATTTTGGCATCCAAATTTTATATTTTTTCAAAAAAGCCATGCTTTAAACCATATTTTATCATAAGACGACACATTTTAATCTGAAGTGTTTGGAGCTATTCCAAAGAAAACAAGTGGGAGGGGATTATCTTCGGCGTGCCGAAGATTCTATACTCTTTTCGAACCTTTAGCCAATTTTCACTCTGCCAACTGCACCACTGAAATTTCAAAAGTACTGTTTTGCTCTAAGAATTGGTATCATATGAATTTAAATTTTTCTTTTGAATTATTGAATTCAAGCTATCCGATATATATTTGAAATAAGTAATTAAAAAAAAAAATAAAAAGCAATAAGTTGCGGCTGGAATTTGAACCGTGTTTTCCCGTTTGTTAGCGCAGCACTCTATATAATACTGGAATGCGCTGACAAACTCGATTATACTGATCTTTTCTTTCGCGTTGTATAGTTTTTGTTCTAAGGCATTGGTAGCAACTGAATTTGGTTACAGTTATTTTATATTTGAAAGGAAGAATAAGAAAAAAATGAAAATAAATGATCAGCCGCCGCTGAGTTTCGTACCTGGGACCTTTCGTTGTCAACCCGTCATTTTACCCCTTACGCTTACTTGCGTTTGGGTTTGTTTGCTCATATGCACCTGTTTTTCAAAAAATTTAATTACGCATATCTTCTCTATTTATGACTCAATCGTTTTGCAATTTTACCCATTGATGAGTTATATGGATGTTCAAGTGTAAAATGAAATTTAAAGCAATTGCTTTGAAAACATCGGCTTTATGGCTCAAATCCGACGTGGAGATGCTTGGCAGATATAAGATATAGTGGTCCGATCCGGGCGGCACTCACCAATGTGCTGTTTCTTTGAATAATAAATATCTGTACAAAGTTTTATCGCGATAGCTTTCAAAACATGGGATTTATGACCAAAACCGACTTCAAGTTGTATGGCAGCTATAAGATATAGTGGTCCGATCCGGCCGGCTCTGACCAATGTGCTGTCCCCTTGAATAATAAGTGTCTGTGCAAAGTTGCATAGCGATAGCTCAAAAACTAAGGGACTAGTTTGCATACATACAGACAGACAGTCAGACGGACATAGCTAGATCAATTTGTTTTGTTTTTCTAAGCATACTGGCAGTAACTTTGGGGGGTCTCAGACGCTTCCTTCTATGCGTTACAAACTTCAGCACAAACTTAATATACTATTTTCTTCGAAAAGAGTATAAAAAGTGTTGTTTCACGAAAATTAGTGAGCAAACAACGAATTGGCTCTAAAGAAAATTTTGATATTTCTTTTTTGGACTTACACGCTCCATTTAGGGGCGGCTATGAGGCTATCTGGACATTTTAAAGTAATTTTTTTAAGTATATCGGTCGCTAAATCCGAAAACGAACAGAAAACAATATTATTTTGACGGATCTTGAGATGATCACAAAAACAATGTTTGTACCCTGAATCCATTAAAAATGGGTAAAAAGGGTATAATGAAGTTGTGCAAAAGTATGTAACAGGCATAAGGAAGCATCTCCGACCATATAAAGTATATATATTCTTGATCAGTATCAACAGCCGAGTCGATCTAGCCTTGTCCGTCTGTCTGTCCGTCCGTCAGTCTACCTGCCCGTCAGTCCGTCTGTCTCTATGAACACGCGGATATCACAGACTACAAGAGCTAGCGACTTCATATTTGGAATATAAACTAGTTGTTAAATAAAAGGAGATAGGACACAATTTCGGAGGTCAGTTTCCTTTGGAAAGAGATATTTCCAGAAATTATGAAAAATTTAGTGGATTCAGTACTGAGACACCTTCAAAAAGTTATTAAATCCAAAGGTTATACATTTCACTAAATACTTCATGATTTCTTTGTTTTTGCTAAGTTCTAACTTTGTTCTCTTAGTATTACATACCTGTCAAAATACTTATGCCAAACATGAAATTGCTAATTAATGTATATCTTTTGAAGTTTCAATGAACCAATGTATGTTTTCTTATTTTTAAGTTTGTATTATTTATACATTAAAAGGAAAAAATAAACAAGAAGTCTTTATAAAGCCATTTAAAAGTAGGCTCAGATTTACACGATTTTTGTCATCAAATTATTTATTTCGACTATTGTAAGTTATCGTAGTCCCGGGACAGATCAAGTTTATTTAATTTTATCGATAACTCGTCCCATTCAAAAGCTATCAATAAATTTCGATTTCAGATCAGCGCTTTTGGGTCATAACTTAATGTATAATCTTGAATATCATACACATGCTACAAATATTTCACTTTTTGGATACCACCCCCAAACCCCCCAAAAGTTCAAAAAACTAATTTTTGAAGGTATGACCTTGCAATTTGGTTTGTCAACACATTTTATTGCCAATTGTATGCCCAACAAAGTTCAATAAGATCAGACAATAAACACAGAAGTTATTTAATATTTAATATTTAACTTTCCATTGTCTGGGGATAAGTGAAAAAGCAAACTAACTGCTTAAACCGCTTGCCCTGCTTGTACTGCAGCATGTGTGTGTTTGTATGTATGCACACTGATAGATTAGTATGAGTGAATGAAAGAACTGGGTTCAGGATATCATAGCCGGGCACTCGCGATTATAGCCATCATACTTGTGTTATTTTTAGCATTTTAATTGTCTAAATAAGCTTTGTTCTTCGATCTGCAAAAAAAAATCATATCTAAGAATAAAACTAAAAATAAAAATAAAAAAAATAAAACTCTGAGGAAGAAATACCACTCGAGAAATAATATTTACTTTCTGAGGAATACATAATGCATAAGAACCATTGATTTCCGAGCAATGAAAAAAATCAGTAGTTTTTTAAATATAATTTATAATCTTTAAAGTCCGTGGTTTCGCGGCATTTTTTCATTTTCGGAATAGCTTAAGACTACCTTGTTAAGTAGGCCATGATTGGCCCATTGATTGTGTTGCCGCAGTGGACTGGTCCACTCAACGTATACTACTAAGGGCTTCAAAATACCTAGTTCTTGTTATCTAGTTTCACGCGCATGCTTTGATGATGCTTAAGATATGCCAAATGGCAAATAATAAGAAACCTCCAAAAAGTTAGGATTCGCATTGGGCTGGACAGTTTTATGAGGTGAAAAACAGTTTCTTCCTTTTCATTATCGCGACAGCTTCTGCAGAAGTCGTTGTTATGTGCTAAAATCCTCGCAGCCTGAGTACCTACTAGCCGGTGTGCTATGATAGCTGGAACTACTGCTGTCCAGCCAGTTCTATCTTATTTGCAATGTTCTTTTGAACCAGTTTGAGCATCGTGTGATGGTGAGCTGACACCTATAGTTAGCCTCGAGTTCAAGCCATGCGCGAACTCTTAGCAAACAGCTAGCCATGGGTGAGCCGATGTTGTGCCCATATAAGGTATATGTTACTGCTTTTCCATCTCCTGTAGAAATTTGCGCCAGCTATTTATCGATATCCAGTTGGATCAAAACAAAGAAAAGACTTAGCTTGTCTTGATAACCGCTTGGCAATAAGAGGGCCTGGATTTCAATCACCTCTTGAACAAATGAGATATTGGATATTATCAATGTTTCCATTATGTTAAGATCATGTTGAGACATGGAACTGGTAGATTTATTCGGGTACAATACAGACCAACAAAAATTTTTAATAAAAGAACTTGTTTTCGACCTGTTGTTCCTATGGCACCTATAAGATACAGTCGTTCGCTTTTGGCCAAACACTTACTGAGAACGCGAATATATAACAAGAGATAATGGTTACCTTTGGCACGCCGAATTTAACACACCCTTGAAGATCGCTGTCCACCTAATCACATCTAAATTAAATGATTAATATAAATAACACTCATAACTAGTGAGTTTGGTCCGGATATACTGGAAAACAAAAAGGATGTTCGTACAATAACTTGTTTTTCAACATTTTTCTATGGGACCTTTATGAATAAGCAGTAAATTTTCCAAAACGTCAGGATCATAGCTGATTGCTTTAAAGAACAAAAAAGTTGTATATACAAGAAATCATTATTCGACTGAGAGTTCATATTGCAGCTTTATGGTTTGGGGATCCGATCCGCGATAATGGCTTCATAGTATTTAACATATTTTGCCATAGAAAGCCTGACTGGCGAAGCGTTGCCACCAGCGAGGACGAAGACGAGCAACAACTTGTTGCAAAAACGAGACAATACATGTTCTTCGTAAATCTCAAACATGTTCCTAATGTGGAGGAAGCACTCAAAATAACCCAAATTGGCAAACATAGGGTTATTGTTCCAAAGGCGAAGCAGAGCAACGGATTTCGGGCACACGAAACTATTAAGTAACAAGTGGGAAAGCATTATCTTCGGCGCGCCGAAGATTCTATACTCTTTTCGAAACTTTAGGCACTTTTCACTCAGCCAACAACACAACTGATATTTCAAAATGTAGTAAAAAATCGTTTTTATTTTTTTGCTCTAAGAATTGGTATCAAATGAATTTAAATTTTTCTTTTAAATTATTGAATTCAAGCTATTTGATATATATAAAAAGCAATAAGTTGCGGCTGGGATTGGATCCGTGTTCTCCCGTTTGTCAGCGCAGCACTCTAATACTTACGCCACCAAGCAGTTTTGAAATGCGCTGACAAACTCGATTATACTGATCTTTTCTTTCGCGCTGTATCGTTTTTGTTCTAAGGCATTTTATATTTGAAAACAAGAATAAGAAAAGGTCGCCGCTGAGTTTCGTACCCAGCCACAAGCAGTTTTGATGATCGATGACAAAATCCCTTGAAGAGCAGACTGTCCAAAGCTAACTTGTTTTGTTTTCCTGCAACCTGCAACTCGCGTTTGTCAGCGCAGCACTCTACTACTTGCAGATTTAAAAATCGCTGACAAACGCGAATTTACTGAGCATTTGTTTTTTCGCGAGGCATTGTTTTTGTTCTAAGACATTGGAAGCAAATAAATTTGATTACAGTTGTTTTATATTTGATAGGAAGAATAAGAAAAAAACAAGTGAGAACGTTGCAGTCGGGCGGAGACGACTGCGTAATACTCTGATACCATTTTAAGAACAGCTGAAAGCAAGTGAACAGAAAATTGTTGCTGGTGTTTGGGTGACCTGAAATCGGCATTCCAAGTTTTTGGGAACGGGAGGGGCATGGTCGATCTTAAGAGGGGGTGACCAGAAGTCTATCTACCAATTTTGGTGACTCTAGCTCTAAAACTGTGGAAGATATAAGCTTTCGCGATTTTTGGGGGCGGGAGGGGGCGTGGTCCCAAAAATTTGGCCGATCTTTAGAGGGAGTGACAAGAAGTCTATCTTACAAATTTCTTGACTCTAGCTCTAAAACTGTGGAAGATATACATTTTCGCGATTTTTGGGGGCGGGAGGGGGCGTGGCCCCAAATTTTTTTTTTACCTATATTTAGAGGGGCTGACCAGAATTCTATCTTCCAAGTTTAATGACTCTAGCTCTGAAACTGTGGAAGATATAAATTTTCGCGATTTTGGGGGCGGGAGGGGGCGGGGCCCCAAAATTTTTTGCCGATCTTTAGGGGGCTGACAATAAGTCTATCCTCCAATTTTGGTGACTCTAGCTCTAAAACTGTGGAAGATATACATTTTCGCGATTTTTGGGGGCGGGCGGGGGCGTGGCCCCAAAATTTTTTGCTTGATCTTTAGAGGACTTGGCCAGAAGTCTACCCTCAAAGTTTGGTGGCCCTAGCTTTTAAACTGTGCGAGATATAGGCTTCCATGTTTCGTGGGGGCGGGGTGGCTGGGGGGCGTTCTAGTGGGCGTGGCCGGAAAATCCAGGACGCAATCTTTTGGGCTGGTCAGCCCTAGTCTAAATTCCAAATTTGGGGACTCTAGCTTCAAAATTGCGGGAACTATACACGTGTTATCGAATTGTGCATTCATGTATATCGATTTTCGCGATTACGGGGGCGGGAGTGGGCGTGGTCGAAATTTTGTTTCTGTAATCTGTAGAGGACGTCACCAGTAATATATATTCCAAATATGGTGGCTTTAGCTCTAAAACTGCGGGAGATATAAGCATTTCAAATTAATTTTGGAGGGGGGGCTGGTGGGCGTAATAATGGGCGTGGCCGATTAACCTAGGATCCAATTTTTTCGGGAGGTCACCAGCAATATACCTACCAAATTTGATTACTCTAGCTTCAAAATTGTGGGAGTTATTCACGTTTAATCGATTTGTGATTTGAGGTGTATCGACATGTTATCGATTTGCCAGCCTCCCAGTGGGCGTGGCATAAATTTGGAATAAACTTGATCTGAAGCAGATAGCTATAATCATAACGCAAAAGATTTCAAGAGTCTATCTAATATCGTTTCGGAAATACGTGCGTTCATCCAGACAGACAGACGGACGGACGGACAGACGGACAGACGGACGGCCTGACGGACATTCGACAAAACCAATATACTATGAGTACCTTCGGTATCAGAGTATAATAAAATAAATGATCATTCGCCGCTGAGACTCGTACCCAGGACCTTTCGTTTGCCAGGGCGTCACTTTAAACCATACGCCACAAACCGTTTTGATGATCGATGACAAAATCCCTTGAAGAGCAGACTGTCAAAAGCTTACTTGCGCTTGACTTTGTTTGATCATATGCACCTGTTGATTCAAAATATTTAATGACACATATCTTCGCTATATATGACTCAATCGTTTTGCAACTATACCAAAGCAATTGCTTTGAAAACATCGGATTTATGGCCAAAACCGACTTAGAGTTGTATGGCAGCTATAAGATATAGTGGTCCGATCCGGCCGGCTCCTTCTAATGTGCTTTTTCTGTGAATAATAAGTATCTGTGCAAAGTTTTATCGCGATAGCTTTGAAAATATGGGATTCATGACCAAACCCAACATCAAGTTGTATGGCAGCTATAATATATAGTGGTCCGATCTGGCCGGCTCCGACCAATGTGCTGTTTCCTTGAATAATAAGTGTCAGTGCATCGCGATAGCTCAAAAACTGAGGGACTAGTTTGCATACATACAGACAGACAGACGGACATGGCTAAATCAATTTGTTTTGTTTTTCTAAGCATACTGGCAGTAACTTTTGGGGGTCTCAGACGCTTCCTTCTATGCGTTACAAAATTCCGCACATACTTAAAATACTATTTTCTTCAAAAAGAGTATAAAAAGCGAGTCTGTGGCAAATGCTCTGTTGACCACGCCATAAGTATGCACCCATGTTGCGCGGCGACGTACAAATGGCAAGTGCAAATCTGCAAACTAACGGTGGAAATGTCACAATCGCCTGCCTCCGAAAGAGCTATGGACAAAGGATGGCTTTGTAAGCGTAATAAACTCACTAGGCTCCAGATTCATAGCCGGCGGCGACTTCAACGCTAAATATACATGGTGGGACAACACCGGAACGTGCACACGAGGTAAGCGACTACAAGAAGCAGTAGTCACTAGCACTTGTCAAGTAGTAGCCACCGGAGACCCAACGTTCTATTCATACAACACCCAGCTCACGCCGACAGCGTTGGATTTTTTTTGTTCAATGGTATTGACTCGATTCAGTCGATAGACTATTCGATCTTACATCTGATAAGTTACCAATAATGGCTACATTGCACCACTCACCCCAATACAAGCCCCGCAGAGAACGGCTGCTCCCACCTGGATCTTCTGTTGAAGTCTCTAGAGCGAGCCTGGATAGCAGAATAAACCTGAACACTGAAATACATGGTCCAGAGGATGTTGAGGATGGGATTTCGCTGGCCACGAGCAACATAAAATACGCAGCAGCAAACCTTCCCCGAGGATTTCAAGTCAACACCACATAACACAGCTACCCCCAATCGACTCCAAAAGGTTCTCGCGAAAAGCAGACAACACCAAATTGACCATATCTTGGACAACGCAGGCCCTAACGCAGACTCCAACTTATCGCTTTGGAAACTAACAAGACGCTTCAAGAGACAAGCTACTGCAAAAATCCCATTAAAGGCAGCAGAAAGCCGAGATCTTTGGTAGCAATCTAGAGTAGAGATTTCGACAACTAAGCTTGACATCAGATCATATGCCAAGATACGTTCAGAATACAACTGATGAACCTTATCAAATGGCTCTGCCTACGCAACCGGTCACGCTGCAAGAAGTGACTCGGCAAATTAAGAATCTGAAGGCCAAAAAGTCGCCGGGTGACGACTGTTTGGACAACCGCTCTATTAAGCTGTTGACACTAAACGCCATGCTGTTTATAGTGCTGATAAGACTGGGGTACTTTAAAAAAGTTGGAGGTCAGCGCTTGGAGGAAAAGCAACTTACTGAAGTTGATGCCTATCAGTCTTCTCCCTGCAATGGCAAAAATGTTTGAAAGGATTATCCTGGACCGAATCATGCAGATAGAGGGTTAGAGGGATAGAGGACACAGACGATAGCAATATGACAGTTTGGCTTTCAGAAACGTCATGTAACTCCTGAGCAGCTTCTCCATGTGGTCAACTTTGCCCTGGAAGCCAGAGACCAAACAGAGTATGCTGTAGCGGTGTTCATGGACATCCAGCAAGCCTTCGACAGAGTGTGGCATGCTGTCCTCCTTTACAAGTTAAAGAATTTACTAACACCGCAGCTCTCCGAGATAGTTAGCAGTTTTCTGGAAGAGAGATCATTTTGCGATTTTGTCGACGCCAACTTATTATCGAGAAGACCAATATGCGTTGCAGAGCTAATTCCTTACGAGAATATGCAAAGCTCCATGGTACATACGCACGAGGAATATCGAAAGAGATTTAAGAGTCCCTAAAGTAGGCGATGTACTACAGCTAGCAGCTGCAATGTACGCAGAGCGACTTTCGGCACATCCTAACGCAAAGGCAAGGCAGTTAATTCGCGTAAGAAATTGCCGCAATGCCCGAAAAAGACTCAGGACTTGCCCGCCAGAGTCCTATAAATTGGTTTTCCTTTGACATACACAAATTAATATAAGTATAATTTAATTTACTTATATAAATATTATAAAGCAGATATATCTGCTACGTTATAGTAGTATTCGTTCTTTTGTTGTTTATATGTAACCTGTCAAGCTGTCACTTAGGTAGCAGAATACTTGTTAACTAAAAAAATACAAGATTTAAAAAAAAAGAAAATGTATACAGACATTGTATACAAACAGACAGACGGACAGATGGATATGGCTATTTTGACTCAACTATTTATGATGATAAAAAAAATTTTTAAATGTGCGTATATAGATTCATTTGCGTATACGAATGTATGAAAATGTGCAGTGTTACTTTATTGTTACACTCACCCAGAGGCTCTTACGGCCACTGTAGACATTGCCACAGTCCTTGCATGAATAATCATTTGAGTCGAACTCGTCGTGCGAATTGATGTGAATGGCCAGTTTCTTGTTGGTGTTGAAGTTTGATGGGCAATACTTGCACTGGTACCAGTAGAGCGGCAGGATTACTGCTACCGCCTGGCCGGATGTTTCGGACATGTCAACAGAGGTAGCAGTAGCAGATTTCGATGATTTGGCTACGGAATCGATGGTGCCTAGCTGTGATTTGTGCACGCTGCGCTTGTGTTGCTGAAACTCCAGCTCGCAGCTGTACACAATCGAGCAAACATCACACTCGAATTGCTTCACAATCATCTCATCCTTAATGGCCCGCCCATGCACCTTGAACAGATGCACCTTAAGGCCTTTCTCGTATGCAAATTCAGCATTGCAGAGCTTGCACTTGATGAACTGGACATTCTGCACCTGATGATCGCTGAGCATGTGAAAGCGATATGATTTCTTCGAGCTAAATCTACGCTGGCAAATGCGACAACGCATGCGGCGGAAGCGTCGATCGGCCGCCTGATCCAAACTACGCCGGAATACCGCCTGCTCCTGAGGCGTCTGATGGACCATGGCTGGTGGCAAGCTGCCGGATGCTGTCCTTGATAGTACTCCTGTTTCTGTTGATGTTGTTGTTGCAGCTATAAAAGCTGGTGCTGCTGATGTTGCCACCGCCGCCGCACCTCTTGTGGACATTGTGGCCGCCGTCTCCAATGGCGGCGTTGGGGTTATTGTCAGTGACTTGGGCGTCATGCGATTAGCAACCGCCAATGCTACACTTGTTGTTGTGGAGGCGGTATAATGCGAGCGCATATGATTCGATAGCCCAATATTATTGCTGAACACTGCATTGCAAATGAGACACTCCTTCTGTTGGTTGACAAAAGTCATGTTGATGCTGCTGTTGCTGCTTTCATCTAGTCGCATTTTTTTGGCTATGCTGCCGCCTTCCTCCTCATCATCATCTACAGACCAAAAGAGGGAAAAATACACAGCACAAATAATTAGTGCAGATTCCACAGCTAGATATGTTAGATTGCGATTTAGACATATATATTCATAGTACAGTCAAGAGCTGAATAATATACTTCATCCTGAGTTTATTTCGCTTTTAGTAATATTTTCGTACCATTCGTGCTGTTAACAATAGCATTGTAGGCTTAACTGAATTTGAGAAATTTACATGTATATAAAGACACCCTGCTGAATTGTATATAAATACTTTTCCCATATTTAAAAGCCCTAGATGATTTCAATATGAGTAATCCCATTTCTTTCCCTAAAAAATAAAAATAATAAAAAAATAACAATCTTGGCAAATAAGAAAGTGGCGAGTCAATTTTCTTTAATACAACAACTGGTTATACTGTTTTCGAAGAAAACAGTATATTCATTTTGAAACCAGAGCATGGAAGGAAGCGTCGGATACCCCCAAAATTTACATTTAGAATGGTTACAATGACAAAACAAATAGATCTGGCCATATTCGATTCCCTGTCTGTATGTACGCAAACTAGTTCCTTTGGTTTTAGAGGTTGTGAATTAAATAAACAGTCGCGGACTATTCTATCAAGCATATAGGCATAGGAGTAAAATATAAGTTGGTGAAATCTGCCCAAGAAATCCAAATGAGTATAAAATCGTCGAGAGTCAATTTTCCCTTTCCACTTGTTTTTTGATTTGTCTAAGTTTGCATAAAATATTCAAATTTTATATTTTTCGTTTTATCAAGATAGCTTGTAAGACTAAGAGACTAGTCTGAATAATTGATGGGATCAGAGATATCTCCTTATATATATGATATATTGAAATATTATTCAGTTTTCAACTGTGAGAGAAGCATGTTACTGGCGAAAAGTATGCAAGTACAAAAATTAACATTGGGGTATATGAATTTTTGATGCGGGGGCCAAACAAAAGATTACCGAGTATCCCACCATTTGTTATAGACATCAAATCCTTCATCACATAATCATATCTTCCCGTATAGACATTGGGTGTGCTACCGTCCGCTAATTTGACGGCATCCGCATTCACAATGTACTCAAAGCCGCCCGAGTGACGATTCTTGTCCACACCATGCATATTTATCATGTGCTCGCGCAGATAGGAGATACGCGGATAGCCGAGCCCGCATCGTACACACTTATATGTCTCGGGCAGTTTGTTGGGATGCTTCGATTCCATGTGACGCAGCACGTTGTTGTAGTTGTTATACTGTTGACCACAGATCGGGCAGACCTGTGGCATGCGGGAAAAATACTGGGATTTGGGCGCATCGCGACTGACAGATGTGGAACATACAACTGTCACTGGAGCTGCTTCACCAGCTGCTAGTTTCGGTGTCGATGTTAATGGCGCTCCAGTAGCATTGTTGTTGTTGCTGCTGCTACGCGACTCATCGTTGGAGGATTGACAGACACCGATGCCGAGAGCGCCGAGCAGGCTGCGCTTGCCCGGCGAATGATCTAAGCCGCTATTCGCTGTCGACACATTATCGCTGCTCACGCCGCCCAAGTGATCCTGATATACATGGTCAAGAAAGCGCTGATGCGTCTCCAGTTTGGCGTCACAGGTCATACAGCGTAGCCGCACAATGCAGTCCATGTTATTGTAATGGCGACGGCGATCCACCGGATCGGCAAAGTCCAAACCACAGAAGCTACACTGTACCGAATTATTATCCTTGCGCTGTACATCCGCATGCTTATCATACACATGCGTGCGGAATTCGTGTTTAGTGCGAAAACCCTTCGGGCACAGCTTGCACTCGTATAGTTTATTAACCAGCAGCTCCTTAGCGCGCAATTTCTCCGGTCGCTCTATTGATGTTTCATGGGATGTCAACACCGACGCTAACACCAGCTGCTGCTGTTGTTGTTCTCTAGTAGCGGCCACCACATCTGCGGCGGCAGCAAATTTTGGCTGCTTGCTGCGTAGTGCGTTGAGAATGCGATACAAATTTATGCAGTTCCGCTTTTTCAGATGCGATATGAACAGCGCCTTAGAATCGTTCATCTTGAGGCAGTTGAAGCATAGATTGCGCGGCAGCATCGGATATTTTTTGCGCACATGTGCCATAAAGTTCTTATAAGTGTTGAAGTATTTATTGCAGCAGCGACACGTCATCGTCTGGTATTGCTCCAGGAACTCGTTATTCTCCTGGATAAACTCGACTTTGTCGCGTGATAGCAGCTGCTGATACTGCTCCGGATTGTCATAGTCATAGCCGCCGTTCTCGCACTTAATAAACGTGTTCATAACCACCTGGCGATACTTTTGCGCTGATATATTCCCACCAGCGGCAGCTTTCGTTGCCTCCGCGGTCGCGGCGGCTGCTGCACGCTGAATCTCCAGGGCGGCAGCCAGTGCCGGCGTTGGCTTTGTGATGGGCGTATTATTTGGAGAGTCTGTCGAAAGCTGGAACAGATTCGGATGCAAATTGCGCTCGTGGCGTCGCGCATTTGCGCGCGTTGAGAACTGCAGACTGCATGCGCGGCAGCTGGCCACCTTAGAGTCGCCAGCGGCAGCCACATTCGCAACTGCGCTGGCAGGCAGCGATGCAGCGGCCGCAGCCGCAGTCACACCATGATGCGCCGTATAATCATAGTCGGAGGTCTTCGTTATGCAAATAGAGAAAAGAGAGAGAGAAATAAATTTGGAGGGTTGGTATTAATAAGTATACATGTGTTTATACTCTTTTCGAAGAAAATAGTATGTTCACTTTGTGCTGAAGTGTGTCACGCATACAAGGAATCGTCGGATACCCCCAAAAATTACCTCCAGTATGCTTAGAATGACAAAAACAAATTTATTTAGGAATGTCCGTCTGTTTGTCTCTATGTATGAAAACTAGTCCCTCAGCTTCTGATCTATCGCGATGATACTTTGCACATAGACATATTATTTAAAGGGACAGCACATTGGTCGGAGCCGGCCAGATTGGGCTACTATATCTTAAAGCTGCCATACAACTGGAATTCGGTTTTGACCATATATCCGATATTTTCAAAGCTATAGTCAACATCCTTATAACACATTAATGCTTAAAATTTTATATGATACCAATTCTAAGAACAATAAAACTTCACTTCAAACTTTGCCAACAGCACACAGCCTTGACATCCGCTTCTGATCAAAGTCATCAATAAATGCTATCATAGGACAAAGAAAATATTAATATCAAGTGAGAACGTTGCAGTCGGGCGGAGCCGACTGCGTAATACTCTGATACCATTTTAATAACAGCTGAAAGCAAGTGAACAGAACATTTTTGCTGGTGTATGGGTGACCCAAAATAGGCCTTCC
The DNA here is from genome assembly GCA_035042425.1 of Drosophila flavopinicola. Taxonomy (NCBI): domain Eukaryota; kingdom Metazoa; phylum Arthropoda; class Insecta; order Diptera; family Drosophilidae; genus Drosophila; species Drosophila flavopinicola. Next base: position 283,202 of record JAWNLL010000296.1, on the reverse strand, counting down.
AAGTTTTTGGGGACTGGAGGCGCGTGGTCGATCTTAAGAGGGGGTGACCAGAAGTCTATTTACCAAATTTGGTGATTTTAGCTCTAAAACTGTGGAAGATATATTTTCGCGATTTTTGGGGGCGGGAGGGGGCGTGGCCCAAAAATTTTTTCCGATCTTTAGAGGGGCTGACAAGAAGTCTATCTTCCAATTTTGGTGACTCTAGCTCTAAGACTGTGGAAGATATAAGCTTACGCGATTTTTGGGGGAGGGGGGGCGTGGCCCCAAAAATTTTGGCCGATCTTTAGAGGGAGTGACAAGAAGTCTAGCTTACAGATTTCTTGACTCTAGCTCTAAAACTGTGGAAGATATACATTTTCGCGATTTTTGGGGGCGGTAGGGGGCGTGGCCCCAAAAATGTTGCCCGATCTTTAGAGGGGGTGACAAGTCTATTTCACAAATTTGGTGACTCTAGTTTTAAAACTGTAGAAGATATAAGCTTTCGCGATTTTTGGGGGCGGGAGGGAGCGTGGCCCCAAAATGTTATAGTCATATAGGGGTGGTCAGCCCTAGTCTAAATTCCAAATGTGGGGACTATAGCTTCAAAATTGCCGGAAATATACACGTGTTATCGAATTGTGCATTTTTGACGGCCTGACGGACATCCGTCAAAACCAATATACTATGAGTACCTTCGGTATCAGAGTATAAAACAAGTAAGAGTGCTCTAGTCAGGAGCTCTCGACTAGGAGATACCCTGAACCACGTCCTTACATTCATTCATACTAACCAGGCAGTGTACGTACATACAAACATACTCATACTACAAGCAGTGCGAGCAGTGCAAGCAGTCTAAGCAGTTTGCTTGCTTCTTTACTGAGCTCCACACAATGGAAAGTTAAATCCTTAATAACATCTGTGTACTATTGACAATATCATGTGTGACCACAACAAATTGCAGGGTCGTACCTTCAAAAATGCGTACCTTCAACTTTTGGGGGGATTGGGGGGTTGTATCCAAAATATGAAATATTTGTTACATGTGTATGCTATTCGAGATTATACATGCAAAATTTGGGGCCTCTAACTCTTTTAACTTTGAAGTTATGTCCCAAAAGCTCTAGTCTGAAATCGAAATTTATCGATCAATAAACTTGATCCGTCCCGGCACTACGGGAACTTATATTCCAAAAATGAAGTCTCTAGCTCGTGTTCATACAGACAGACGGACGGACAGACGGACGGACGGACGGACGGACGGACGGACAGACAGACGGACATGGCTAAATCGACTTGGCTGTTGATATTAATCAAGAATATATATACTTTATATGGTCGGAGATGCTTTCTTATACCTGTTACATACTTTTGCACAAAACCATAATACCCTTTTTACCCATTTTTAATGGGTTCAGGGTATAAACATTCAACAACATTGCAGCTAAATGTAAGCGACTGTGTAGTGTATAACTCTGATATTATTGTGCGTGTGGCTTGACATAGGATGCGATGTATCGATTTTCGCGAATTGTGGGGGCGGAAGGGACGGTTACCAGTTATATTTATACTCTTTTCGAAGAAAATACTATATACTCACTTTAGGTTGACGTGTGAAATGCATAGAAGGAAGCGTCAGAGACCCCCAAAAGCTACTTCCAGTATGCTTAGAATGACAGCACAAATTTATCTCACCATGTCCACCTGTCTGTATTTATGTATACAAGTTTTTGAACTATCGCGATAAAACTTTGCACAGAGACTTATTATATATATATCTATATATATATATATAGTTGTGTGTAATAAAATAGTAATGCCGTTGCGTCCGACTTAATTCACTGCCAAGTTACATGTTAAGTAAAATTTTAGTATAGAAAGTTATAACAAGTAAGAGTGCTCTAGTCGGGAGTGCCCGACTACGAGATACCCTGAACCCAGTCCTTACAATCATTCGTACTACTCTAAACTCACACATGCTGCAGTACAAGCAGTACAAGCAGTGCCAGCGGTTTAAGCAGTTAGCTTGCTCTTTCGCTGAGCTCCACACAATGGAAAGTTAAGTCTTAAATAACTTCTGTGTTTATTGTCCGATCATATTGAAATTTTTGGGGCAAACAATTGTCGATAATATGTGTTACCAAACCAAATTGCAAGGTCGTACCTTCAAAAATGGGTTTTTTTTAACTTTTGGGGGTTTGGGGGTGGTATCCAAAAAGTGAAACATTTGTTACATGTGTATGCTATTCGAGATTATACATGTCAAATTAGGGGCCTCTAGCTCTTATAACTTGTAAGTTATATCCAAAAAACGCTGGTCTGAAATCGAAATTTATCGATAACTTTTGAACGGGACGAGCTATCGATAAATTTTAATAAACTTGATCTGTCCCGGGATTAGGAGAACTTATGTTCCAAATATGAAGTCTCTAGCTCTTGTAGTCTCTGATATCTCGGTGTTCATACAGACGGACAGACGGACAGACAGACGGACATGGCTAGATCGACTCGGCTGTTGATACTGATCAATAATATATATACTTTATATGGTCGGAGATGCTTCCTTATGCCTGTTACATACATTTGCACAAAACCATTATACCCTTTTTACCCATTTTTAATGGGTTCAGGGTATAAAAATAGTATTTGCTGATCATTTTCAAGATTATTTAAAGTGGTGGGAAAATGGAAAAAATTACGCTGTGCATAAGCTAAATTGAGCTAGGCGTAGCATTGTGACGATTTCCTGAAATGCAAGATACTCTTGACCCGTTTTACTAGTACACTAGGGGCCGTTATCCTGTTGACACATCCATTTTATTTACGTTTCCTAACTAGGATTTATTTGCAGAACATCCTTTAATATTTAAATAATCACTACTTGGTCCAGACTACCATAGATTGAAAGTATAGGGCCAAGGTCTATAAATTGTAAATTGTCTCGAAACTATACTTTGGCTGGTAGCCTGTGTCCAGTAGGCAAGAAATATACTATTTGGAACTTATTCCACAAAATAAAATAATTTTGCCACTCATCAGTTCATAATACTTCGCTCACCATTTCAGTAGTCAGACACATGTCCTTTTTTATACCCTGAAAACATTAAAAATGGTTAAAAAGGGTATTATGGTTTTGTGCAAAAGTATGTAACAGGCCGACCATATAAAGTAAATAACTTACAAGTTATTAGAGCTAGAGGCCCCAATGTATAATCTCGAATAGAATACACTTTTTGGATACCACCCCCCAATTCCCCCTAAATTTGAAAAAAACGCATTTTTGATGGTACAATTTGGTTTGGTCACACATTTTATTGCCAATTGTATGGACAAAAAATTTCAATAAAATCGGACAATAAACACAGAAGTTATTTAAGATTTAACTTTCCATTGTGTGGGGCTCGGTGAAAAGCAAGCTAACTGCTTAAGCCGCTTGCACTGCTTGTACTGCTTGAACTGCCGCATGTGTGTTCTTAGATTAGTATGAATGATTGTAAGGACTTAGTTCAGGGTATCTCCTAGACTATCGACTGGAGCACTCTTACTTGTTTTACCCTGAACTCATTAAAAATGGGTACAAAGGGAATAATGAAGTTGTGCAAAAGTATGTAACAGGCATAAGGACACATCTCCGAACATATAAAGTATATATATTCTTGATCAGTATCAACAGCCGAGTCGATGTAGCCATGTTCGCCTGTCTGTACGTCTGCCTGTATGAACATGCGGATATCAGAGACTTTAAGAGGTAGAAACTTCATATTTGCAATATAAGTTATCGTAATCCCAGGACAGATCAAGTTTATTTCATTTTATCGATAACTCGGACGAGTTATCAAAAGTAATCGATAAATTTCGATTTCAGACTATCGTTTTTGGAACATAACTTCAAAGTTAGAAGAGCTAGAGGCCCTAAATTTGGCATCTATAATCTCGGATGGCATGCACATGTAACAAATGTACTTTTTGGATACCACCCCCCAATCACCCCAAAACTTAAAAAAACGCATTTTCGAAGGTACGCTCCCGACTAGAGCAGTCTTACTTGTTTTAAATTTGTTTTACGCGACATAGGGAGACCATCCCCAAACATGATTAAAAGGGATCCTGGTCTGGTAACCAGTACTCTGATTGCTTGGCATCGACCTATTTCAGATAATTTATTTCATTGTGCACATACATATAGTGACATATGCTCTGTTCTACCACAATGTATATCCATAGCACTTTAGTTTTAATATAAGCAACACTTTTAATCAAGCAGTGCGAATAGCAACATAAGCAAATTCAAGTGGCGCAAATAAACAAATTAAAACGGCGCATCTAAGCTAATCAATAAAGTCCCATAAATAAAAGTTGCAGCTGACAAACATTCATGCAATTCTGCGCTAATCATAACAACCGAAATTAATCAAAGCCCATCTCAATAACGAATCTGCATTAGCATCTTGAAATCTAAAACTAAATCTAATCTAAATCAATCTAAACTAAAAATAAACAAGTGAGAACGTTGCAGTCGGGCGGAGCCGACTGCGTAATACTCTGATACCATTTTAAGAACAGCTGAAAGCAAGTGAACAGAAAATTGTTGCTGGTGTTTGGGTGACCTGAAATCGGCATTCCAAGTTTTTGGGAACGGGAGGGGCATGGTCGATCTTAAGAGGGGGTGACCAGAAGTCTATCTACCAATTTTGGTGACTCTAGCTCTAAAACTGTGGAAGATATAAGCTTTCGCGATTTTTGGGGGCGGGAGGGGGCGTGGCCCCAAAAAATTTGGCCGATCTTTAGAGGGAGTGACAAGAAGTCTATCTTACAAATTTCTTGACTCTAGCTCTAAAACTGTGGAAGATATACATTTTCGCGATTTTTGGGGGCGGGAGGGGGCGGGGCCCCAAAATTTTTTGCCGATCTTTAGGGGGCTGACAATAAGTCTATCCTCCAATTTTGGTGACTCTAGCTCTAAAACTGTGGAAGATATACATTTTCGCGATTTTTGGGGGCGGGCGGGGCGTGGCCCCAAAATTTTTTGCTTGATCTTTAGAGGACTTGGCCAGAAGTCTACCCTCAAAGTTTGGTGGCCCTAGCTTTTAAACTGTGCGAGATATAGGCTTCCATGTTTCGTGGGGGCGGGGTGGCTGGGGGGCGTTCTAGTGGGCGTGGCCGGAAAATCCAGGACGCAATCTTTTGGGCTGGTCAGCCCTAGTCTAAATTCCAAATTTGGGGACTCTAGCTTCAAAATTGCGGGAAATATACACGTGTTATCGAAATTTTGTTTCTGTAATCTGTAGAGGACGTCACCAGTAATATATATTCCAAATATGGTGGCTTTAGCTCTAAAACTGCGGGAGATATAAGCATTTCAAATTAATTTTGGAGGGGGGCTGGTGGGCGTAATAATGGGCGTGGCCGATTAACCTAGGATCCAATTTTTTCGGGAGGTCACCAGCAATATACCTACCAAATTTGATTACTCTAGCTTCAAAATTGTGGGAGTTATTCACGTTTAATCGATTTGTGATTTGAGGTGTATCGACATGTTATCGATTTGCCAGCCTCCCAGTGGGCGTGGCATAAATTTGGAATAAACTTGATCTGAAGCAGATAGCTATAATCATAACGCAAAAGATTTCAAGAGTCTATCTAATATCGTTTCGGAAATACGTGCGTTCATCCAGACAGACAGACGGACGGACGGACAGACGGACAGACGGACGGCCTGACGGACATTCGACAAAACCAATATACTATGAGTACCTTCGGTATCAGAGTATAAAAATATCTGAAATGCAAACAATAAAAAGTCATATCTGCATTTGCGTCTTGAAAACTAGCTCATAAGCAGAAATCCACGCAATGGAAAGTAAAATCTTAAGCAGCTTGTGTTTATTATCCGATCTTATTCAAATTTTTATACCCTGAACCCATTAAAAATGGGTAAAAAGGGTATTATGGTTTTGTGCAAATGTATGTAACAGGCATAAGGAAGCATCTCCGACCATATAAAGTATATATATTATTGATCAGTATCAATAGCCGAGTCGATCTGGCCATGTCCGTCTGTCTGTCCGTCTGTCCGTCTGTCTGTCTGTATGAACACACAGATATCAGAGACTACAAGAGCTAGAGACTTCATATTTGGAACATAAGTTCTCCTAATCCCGGGACAGATCAAGTTTATTAAAATTTATCGATAGCTCGTCCCGTTCAAAAGTTATCGATAAATTTCGATTTTAGACCAGCGTTTTTTGGATATAACTTACAAGTTATAAGAGCTAGAGGCCCCTAATTTGACATGTATAATCTCGAATAGCATACACATGAACAAATTTTTCACTTTTTGGATACCACCCCCAAACCCCCCAAAAGTTAAAAAAACGCATTTTTGAAGGTACGACCTTGCAATTTGGTTTGGTCACACATATTATTGACAATTGTTTGCCCCAAAAATTTCAATAAGATCGGACGATAAACACAGAAGTTATTTAAGATTTAACTTTCCATTATGTGGGGCTCAGCGAAAAGCAAGCTAACTGCTTAGACCGCTTGCACTGCTTGTACTGCTTGTACTGCAGCATGTGTGTGTTTAGATTAATATGAATGATTGTAAGGACTGGGTTCAGGTTATCTCGTAGTCGGGCACTCCCGACTAGAGCACTCTTACTTGTTTGGGCTACAATTGGCAATAAAATGTGTCCAAGCCAAATTGAAAGGCCCTTCAAAAATAGGTTTTTCAACTTTTGGGGAGATAGGGGGATGGTATCCAAAAAGTCAAATATTTGTTACATGTGTATGCTATTCGAGATTAAACATGCTAAATTTTGAGCTTATAGATAAAATGAAATAAACTTGATCTGTCCCGGCACTACGAGAACTTATATTCCAAATATGAAGTCTCTAGCTCTTGTAGTCTCTGATATCCACGTGTTCATAAAGACGGACGGACGGACAGACAAACGGACATGGCTAGATCGACTCGGCTATTGATACTGATCAAGAATGTATGTACTTAAAATGGTCGGAGATGCCTCCTTATGCCTGTTACATACTTTTGCACAAAACCATTATACCCTTTTTACCCATTTTTAATGGGTTCAGGATATAAAAACCAAAGGCTTCTTTATAAATCAATTGTAAGGCTACAGTTCAGTTCTTGATTCCTCGCCAAACGCAACAGTTCATTCCGCTGCTTAGTACTAAATGAATAAAACAAAACATAAATTGTAACTCAGTAAAATTTGTGTATTTTATACTCTTTTCAAACCTTTAGGCAATTTTCCCTCTGCCAACTGCACCACTGAAATTTCATATGTGGTAAAAAATCGTTTAATCGCGTGGCATTTTTTTTTTTTTGTTCTATGAATTGGTATCAAAAGAATTAAAATTTTTCTTTTAAAATATTCAATTTAAGCTATTTAAGATTTGAAAAAAAATGTTTGTAGGAGGAATAAGAAAATAAATTATCAGTCGCTGCTGAAAAGCGAGCCCTGGACTTTTCGTTTGTCAGCGCGTCAGTTTACCCCTTACGCCACAAACCGTTTTCATGATCGATGACAAAATCGCTTGAAGAGCAGACTGTTAAAAGCTTTCTTGCGCTTGACTTTAATTGCTCATATGCACCTGTTCTTTCAAAATATTTAATGACACATTTCTTCGCTATTTATGACTCAATCGTTTTGCAATTTGACCCATTGATAAGTTATAAGGATGTTCAAATGTACAAGGAAAATTAAAACAATTGCTTTGAAAATCGTCGGATTTATGGCCAAAGCCGGCTTCCAGTTGTATGGCAGTTGTATAAGATATAGTGGTCCAATCCAAAGAGTATAAAGAACAGAAATTTAATTGGCGCATCCGGTAGGATACCAAAAAGTGTTTCAAAAACAACGGTTCGAAAAAACTAAATTAAACTACTATTAAAGTGTTGACTTGCTTGGGTCAATTATTGTCTCAGATCCGCCAGATCCACTTATTTGAAGGACAACCTGGCCAACTCAACAGCTTTATCCGATGTGTAGAATACATATGCTGTCTATACTTGACCGATAACGCCAGACAGACACGCATTATCTACAGTGCCATAGAGGGACCTTATTCTGGAGAAGCATTGAAAACAATTCAACTGGCGTCACCAAACAATTGGACATCCCTGATGGAAGCGCTGATCAACGAATACAAGCCACATACGCCGATTGAAGAACTGCTAAGACGTCTTCACAACACCAACTACACTGGAAATCTGCGTAAGTTCTGTGAATTACTCGACTACAAATCAGCCATCATTATTAAGTTAGATTTAGAAAATGATAATAATAACAAAATAGTGTATACTGAAGCTATGTAAAAAACCATTAAAGCGTGCATACAAAATGAATTACCTGACCAATTGTTTATGACACAGCAACAAATGCTAAAGAATCAAAGATCAAATCAGTTTGATCATAACAGGTTTCATAATTATAACAATTATAATAATATTCAACATATCAGCCACAAATGTATAAGAATCAGTTTGATCATAGCATGTTTAACAAAAATAATAATAATCCACCATAGTATAATCAGTTCAAGCAAAATTTACAACAAAACCAGCAACTATCAATGAATCATTATAGGGGTCCTTCTGAAAGAATTAATGTACCAAAAGACAAAGAGAAAGTAATAGTGGCCAACAATGCATGGATACCAATGAAAATTTTCAAATGAAAACCTCCAGGGAAAACAATACATAATAAAATTTAACAGTAAAAAATGTAATTGTCTTATAGACACAGGGTCCAGTATAAATCATATTGGTGAAAATTTTAAGTAATGTAGCTTTAGGAGCAGTACTATCACACGAACGCTCAATATTCACGAATTAAATTATAGTACAACAGAAACATTGTTAGCTATTTTATGGGCAACTTCATACTTTAGAACCTATCTTTTCGGAAAAAATTCGAAGTACTAAGTGACCAAAAGCCATTAATTTGGTTAATTAACATAAAAGAGCCCAATATGAAACACCAACGTTGGAAGATTAAATTAAGCGAGTATGACTTTCATATTATATACATTCAAGGCAAAGAAAATCATGTCGCAGATGCCCTATTACGTATACAGTTAAATTCAGAAGAAACAATGATTGCAGATAATACATCCCAAAAAGACAATTACACAACTTTAGTTACAGTGCACAGTACACAAGAAGACAATAAAGCTTGCATACAATTAACTGAAAAACTTTAAATTATTTTGACAGACAAATTAAGTTTGATAAATCAATCGATCATCAAATCGAGACTCGCTTTTTTACCAAAACCCGAATTACAATCGAATATAGCCAAATGACACCCGAAAAAGCAAATAACATAATAATTTATTTATTTAGCACACGCAATAGTGTAATAATAATGTACATGAAAGTCGAGCAAGATTTCGCAATATTCCAAAGATAATGCATTACGTTAATTAAATCAGGGGCAAAGACCATGAAATCTCAAATTTTCTTAACAAATATTTTAACATACGCAGAAATGAAAGATACAATACTAAAATTACATATTGATACACTACATTCAGGTATTAACAAAGTAGAAATATCATTCGAACAAAAATATTATTACCCTAGATTTTAACAAATTATTCAAAATATAATTAACGAATGCGACATTTGTAATAAAAGTAAGGCTCAACACAGAAATACACATTTACCTTTTGAGGTAACACCAGAACCATTAACAATTCGACAAAAATATGTAATTGATTTTTAGATAATTAACAAGTAAGAGTGCTCTAGGAGAACCCTGAACCCAACCCAGTCCTTACATTCATTCATACTAATATATCAATGTATATACATACAAGCACACACATGCTGCAGTACAAGCAGTGCAAGTGGTTTAAGCAGTTAACTTGCTTTTTCACTGAGACCCACACAATGGAAAATAAATTCTTAAATAACTAATTTTTAGGACATAACATTGGCTATAAAATGTGTGACCAAACCAAATTGCAAGGTCTTACCTTCAAAAATGCGTTTTTTGAACATTTGGGGGGATTGGGGGGTGGTATCCAAAAAGTGAAATATTTGTTACATGTGTATGCTATTCGAGATTATACATGCTAAATTTGGGTCCTAGCTCTTATAACTTTGAAGATATGTCCCAAATACGCTGGTCTGAAATCAAAATTTATCGATAGCTCTTACGCGGTACGAGTTATCGATAAAATTAAATAAACTTGATCTGTCCCGGGATTACGAGAACTTATATTCCAAATATGAAGTCTCTAGCTCTTGTAGTCTCTGATATCCACGTGTTCATACAGACAGATTGACGGACAAACGGACATGGCTAGATCGACTCGGCTATTGATACTGATCAAGAATGTATATATATTATATGGTCGGAGATGCTTCCTTATGCCTGTTACATACTTTTGCACAACTTCATTATAACCTTTTTACCCATTTTTAATGGGTTCAGGGTATAAAAATCTGAAATGTAAACAATAAAAACTCACATCTGCATTTGCGTCTTGAAAACTAGCTCATAAGCAGAAATCCATAATGTAAACAAGGCTTCTTTATAAATCAATTGTAAAAGCCACAGATCAGTTTTTGATTCCTCGCCAATATAGATATATATATATATATATATATATATATATATATATATCCATTTGGTTACCCATTTGCATCAGCATTAAATACAGTGAGTACTCTTGGCTACCAGTGAACCAGTATTTATGCATATTTATATTTTAAACACTCAGCTTTTGGAAAGTATGAAAAGAAACAAAATAATTCCATTTTACCAGAAATAACCCCTATGAGAATAATCTGATTTGAAAGTGATGTGCGGGTTGTTCATCGCAATTCTTATTACATTTTATTAAGTCTACTTTTTTAAAATCATGAAACCCAAGACGGTGATATTAAATTTTTGCTTTATCTACTTTCGAAGTTATTGAAAAAATCAGTATTTTTTGAATATTTAGACAACTGTCAAAACAATTTTTTTTTTACATTATTTTCGGGTTTAGTTTAAGAAAATAATCATTTTTTGCTCAAGAGCTAGTGACTTTGTTATTTGCTCACTAATGATTTTAATGAAACGACATATATTTTCTTTGTAATGAGTCACACTAAACCACCAACTTTTCTTTTTTAATGGTAAATTTTGATGGAACATTTCAAGTTTAGTCTTAAATAGCGCCTAAACGAATATCCTTATTGAAAACTGACATATGGCTCGTTTTTATACTCTTTACGAAGAAAATAGTATATTAAGTTTGTGCTGAATTTTGTAACGCATAGAAGGACGCGTCGGAGACCCCCAAAAAGTTACTGCCAGTATGCTTAGAATGACAAAACAAATTGATCTAGCCATGTCCGTCTGTCTGTCTGTCTGTATGTATGCAAGCTAGTCCCTCAGTTTTTGAGCTATCCTGATAAAACTTTGCATAGAGACTATTCAAAGGGACAGCACATTGGTCGGAACCGGCCGGATCGGATGACTATAACTTATAGCTGACATACAACTGGAAGTCGATTTTGTCCATATATCCCATGATTTTAAAACTATCATGATAAAACTTTGCACAGATACCTATTATTTAAACATACATCACATTGATCGTAGCCGGCCGGATCGGATCACTATATCTTATAGCTGCCATACAACTGGAAGACGGTTTTGGCCATAAATCCCATGTTTTCAAAGCTATCGCCATAAAACTTTGCACATATACTTATTATTCAAACATACATAACATTGATTGGAGCCGGCCGGATCGGATCACTATATCTTATAGCTGCCATACAACTGGAAGTAGGTTTTGGCCATAAATTTCATGTTTTCAAAGCTATCGCAATGAAACTTTGCACAGATACTTATTACTTAAAGAGACAGCACATTGGACGGAGCCGGTCCGATCGGATCACTATATCTTAAAACTGCCATACAACTGGAAATAAATTTAATATTTCAATTTAAATTGATATCATTTGATATCAATTTTTACAGATGAAAGTGCTGCAGTCAGTAGAGTGAAAATTGTCTAAAGGTTCGAAAAGAGTATAAAATCTTCGGCACGCCGAATATAATCCTTTCCCACTTGTTTAGGTTATTTTATACTCTTCTTATGAAATGTATAGTCTTTACAAATTAAAATTTTTTCCGAATTTCCGGATTTCCGGAAAAGGAAATCAAACACCACTAAGGGTCCCCCAAATTGGGGGGCCGGCAAGAGGACAAGAATAGTATTAAATAAACACAATAATTGAATAAAAACTAAATTGTTTGTTTGTTTTATTCTGACTATTTTGTACAAATTTTTACAAAATTTATTGATAGATTTCTCCGCTTTTTATCACGAGTCTAGCTGCTTCTGTGCCTTAGAAGAAAATAGAGAAGACGACTTTGGGTTCGACTCTCAAGACCCGCAGTGCTACCTTGAATAAATATGTGATGCATATTTTTGTGCTGCAAAAGAACTGCAGGCGGCCTTTCGTCAGCAGAAGGACGACTTTTTTGAGGCAAGAGTGATCAGATTGGACATAGAGTGGAGGAGGTTGTCGATGTGGTCACAAGTCTCCGGGACTTGATCGGACTTGTCATGCTACTCTTAGGTGCCTGCCAATGTGTGCGCTCCTATTCATTGTATACATTTTAAATGCGATGTTGAGGATGCAGTTTTTTCCGGCCCAATGGAAGTTGGCCAGAATTGTAATGATTAACAAACCTGGTAAGTCGTTGGACAATGTACAGCAGGCATTTGATAGGTTTGACATGTAGGTATATTATGCAAAATCAAGACTCCTCCCAGCGCTCTGATGCTTAGTTCATATTTGGAGGGACGATAGTTCCAGATTAAACGAAGGACTGAAGATTCGGCAAAACATCCAGTCAGAGCTGGAGTTCATCAAGACAGTGTATTAGGTCCTCTACTGTACTTGCTTTTCACTGCAGACATCCCTGTGCCTGATTATGACGTCGTTGATCGGATTAAAATGCTATTGGCCACATACGATAATGGCCTTGCTATCTTTTACTCCTTCAAGCGAGTATGAGGCAGCTGGAGTGCCTGCAGCTACTGGAACGTTGGCCAAACAAATGGAATATTCGCAAAGCGCATCAGCACTCTTTGTACTCTAAAACGACGGACAGCTGCAGCTGTGTGGTTGAATGGCGAGATACTACAGTGTGCAGAAGAAGTCAAATATCTAGGAATTACGCTAGATAAGAGGCTCACCTTCTCACAGTACAATAACAAGTAAGAGTGCACTAGTCGGGAGTGCCCGACTACGAGATACCCTGAACCCAGTCCTTACAATCATTCATACTTATCTAAACACACACATGCTGCAGTACAAGCAGTACAAGCAGTGCGAGCGGCTTAAGCAGTCTTAAATAACTTCTGTGTTTATTGTCCGATCAAACAATTGTTAATAATATGTATGACCAAACCAAATTGCAAGGTTGTACCTTCAAAATTTTTTTGAACTCTTGGGGGGATTGGGGGGTTGTATTCAAAATATGAAATATTTATTACATGTGTATGCTATTTGAGATTATACATGCAAAATTTGGGGCCTCTAACTCTTATAACTTTAAAGTTATGTCCCAAAAACGCTAGTCTGAAATCGAAATTTATCGATAACTTTTAAACGGTACGAGTTAAAATGAAATAAACTTTATCTGTCCCAGGATTACGAGAACTTATATGCCAAATATGAAGTCTCTAGCTCTTATAGTCTCTGATATCCGCGTGTTCATAATGACGGACAGACGGACTTTGTTCCTTTCTCCATCTCTTCAAATTACTCCACTACCGTCTCCAGTTAAAATCTTTCAACTTCGGTTTGAGTTGTTTCGCGTCTCAAACGCAGAACTTCTCAAAGCCCAATTACACCTGAAGTTAGCAACATTAATATTGCAATTTCAGAGCAACCACTAGTTTTAAATGTGGTTGGCCCCAGGAAGCAAGTATTCATACCCAGGTTTGCTTCAGATACTACTTCTGACTCTAGTCTCATATATTGCTAGCATAATACCGCTACCGTATTAGTAACCAAATTTAATTTCTCTTCACCTCGAGAAATATCTTCTTTCAAAATATTTGTGATCCAAAATTTTGTCCACCACGCATGATAGTTCACGACTGCGTAATAATCTGATACCATTTTAAGAACAGCTGAAAGCAAGTGAGCAGAACATTTTTGCTGGTGTATGGGTAACCAGAAATCGGCCTTGCAAGTTTTTGGGGACGGGAGGGGCGTGGTCGATCTTAAAAGGGGTGACCAGAAGTCTATTTTCCAAATTTGGTGATTTGAGCTCTAAAACTGTGGAATATATCCATTTTCGCGATTTTGGGGGTGAGAGGGTGCGTGGCCCCAAATATTTTTGACCGATCTTAAGAGGGGCGACCAGAAGTCTATCTTACAAATTTGGTGACTCTAGCTCTAAAACTGTGGAAGATATACATTTTTGCGATTTTTGGGGGCAGCCCCCAATTTTTTGTCCGATGTTTAGAGGAATTGGCCACAAGTCTACTCTTTGGTGGCCCTAGCTCTTCAACTGTGCGACATATGGCTTCCGTGTTTCGTGAGGGCGGGTGGCTAGTGGGCGCGGCCGGAAAATTCAGGTCGCAATCATTTGGGCTGGTCAGCCCTAGTCTAAATACCAAATTTGGGGACTCTAGCTTCAAAATTGTGGGAGATATTCACGTTTAATCGATTTGTGATTTGAAGTGTATCGACATGTTATCGATTTGCCTGCCTCTGGGCGTGGCATATATTTGGAATAAACTTGATCTGAAGCAGATAGCTATAATCATAACACAAAAGATTTCAAGAGTCTATCTAATATCGTTTCGAAAATACGTGCGTTCATCCAGACAGACAGACGGCCAGACGGACGGCCTGACGGATATCCGACAGAACCAATATACTATGAGTACCTTCGGTATCAGACTATAAAAACCATACTATGAGTACCTACGGTATCAGAGTATAAAAATCGAAAAACCCCTTCTCCTTTCTCACTTCCAGCTGGTATTTCAGCAACCAGCAATATCTCAAAAAACTAAATTCCGATTTAACTACCATTCAATATCAGAAGGTTGGAGGCCTTATGTCTTAACTTAAAAGTGTTTTCTCTAATCACACTTCTTTTGAGTCTAATATTATTGCTTTCTCTGAAACGTGGTTAAACACAAGCGTTTCTGATTGCAATTTTATTTCAAATATTTTTAAAACTATAGACGTGATCGTCCGACTACAGGTGGTGGTGTTCTTATTGCCATTAAAGTCACGCTCTAATCGAAAATGTTTGATTTTACTATGCCCGCTGATGTAAATTGTTGCTGTTTAAGTAATATTCCCATCAAAGGCTCTTTTTATTATTTGCTCTTATATCCCTCCTTCTTCTGATATTCAAGATTATATGCGACACATAGCTTTGATCAGAGAAGTTTGTACCCATATTGAGCTTTTTGTGGATTTAGGTGATTTTAACCTGCCAAATATCACATAGTCATTTTTCAGCAACACAAATTATCTGATACCGTCAGCTCAGCATGATTTTCTTGATTGCATGCTTGATCATTCGTTGTTTCAGATCAACTCAATTCATAACCAATTGAATGGAATACTTGATCTTTTTATCAACGACAGTCTGTGTCTAGGTCACTTCCGGTAACAGTCCCTGAAGATTCTTACCATCCCACTAGAGAAATTTCACTTTTCATTTCAAAGGCCTTACCGCCATACCTTCACCAACCTCAAATAAGCCAATATTTTGTTTTCGTAAGGGGAATTACAGCCTACATAATCAGCTTATTTATTCAACTGATTGGTCTTTCTTAGACAATGCAGTTCTTATAGATTTAGCTATTAAACGATTCTACGAAAACATATATGCGCTCTTTGGCGTTTGTATTCCTAAAATCCTTCGATCATTTGTTTAACTAAACCACCTTGGTTTACGCCAGGACTTTCTTACTTAAAAACAAGTGAGAACGTTGCAGTCGGGCGGAGCCGACTGCGTAATACTCTGATACCATTTTAAGAACAGCTGAAAGCAAGTGAACAGAAAATTTTTGCTGGTGTTTGGGTGACCCGAAATCGGCATTCCAAGTTTTTGGGAACGGGAGGGGCATGGTCGATCTTTGGGGCGGGAGGGGCGTGGCCCCAAAAATTTTTGGCCGATCTTTAGAGGGAGTGACAAGAAGTCTATCTTACAAATTTCTTGACTCTAGCTCTAAAACTGTGGAAGATATACATTTTCGCCATTTTTGGGGGAGGGAGGGGGCGTGGCCCCAAATTTTCTTTTACCGATATTTAGAGGGGCTGACCAGAAGTCTATCTTCCAAGTTTAATGTCTCTAGCTCTGAAACTGTGGAAGATATAAATTTTCGCGATTTTTGGGGGCGGGAGAGGGCGGGGCCCCAAAATTTTTTGCCGATTTTTAGGGGGGCTGACAATAAGTCTATCCTCCAATTTTGGTGACTCTAGCTCTAAAACTGTGGAAGATATACATTTTCGCGGTTTTTGGGGGCGGGCGGGGGCGTGGCCCCAAAATTTTTTGTCCGATCTTTAGAGGACTTGGCCAGAAGTCTACCCTCAAAGTTTGATGGCCCTTGCTCTTAAACTGTGCGAGATATAGGCTTCCGTGTTTCGTGGGGGCGGGGTGGTTGGGGGGCGTTCTTGTGGGCGTGGCCGGAAAATCCAGGTCGCAATCTTTTGGGCTGGTCAACCCTAGTTTAAATTCCAAATTTGGGGACTCTAGCTTCAAAATTGCGGGAAATATACACGTGTTATCGAATTGTGCATTCATGTATATCGATTTTCGCGATTACGGGGGCGGGAGTGGGCGTGGTCGAAATTTTGTTTCTGTAATCTGTAGAGGACGTCACCAGTAATATATATTCCAAATATGGTGACTTTAGCTCTAAAACTGCGGGAGATATAAGCATTTTAAATTAATTTTGGAGGCGGGGCTGGTGGGCGTAATAATGGGCGTGGCCGATTAACCTAGGATCCAATTTTTTCGGGAGGTCACCAGCAATATACCTACCAAAATTTGATTACTCTAGCTTCAAAATTGTGGGAGTTATTCACGTTTAATCGATTTGTGATTTGAGGTGAATCGACATGTTATCGATTTGCCAGCCTCCCAGTGGGCGTGGCATAAATTTGGAATAAACTTGATCTGAAGCAGATAGCTATAATCATAACGCAAAAGATTTCAAGAGTCTATCTAATATCGTTTCGGAAATACGTGCGTTCATCCAGACAGACAGACGGACGGACGGACGGACAGACGGACGGCCTGACGGACATTCGACAAAACCAATATACTATGAGTACCTTCGGTATCAGAGTATAACAAGTGGGAAAGGATTATCTTCGGCGTGCCAAAGATTATATACTCTTTCGAACCTTTAGGCAATTTTCACTCTGCCAACTGCACCACTGAAATTTCAAAAGTAGTAAGAAATCGTTTTATCGCGTGGCATTTATTTTTTTGCTCTAAGAATTGGTATCATATGAATTTAAATTTTTTTTTAAATTATTCAATTCAAGCTATTTGAAAATATATTTGAACAAAATTATTAGAAAAAAATAAAAAGCAATAATGCCGCGGCTGGGATTTGAACCGTGCTCTCCCGTTTGTCAGCCCAGCACTCTAATACTTACGCCACCAAGCAGATTTGAAATGCGCTGACAAACTCGATTATATGATCTTTTCTTTTGCGTTGTATGTGTCATGACCAGTCGCCGCTGAGTTTCGTACCCGCGAGCTTTCGTTTGTCAGCGATACTTTACCACTTACGCCACAAGCAGTGTTGATGAT
This sequence comes from Drosophila flavopinicola, assembly GCA_035042425.1. Lineage (NCBI taxonomy): Eukaryota > Metazoa > Arthropoda > Insecta > Diptera > Drosophilidae > Drosophila > Drosophila flavopinicola. Next base: position 265,386 of record JAWNLL010000296.1, on the reverse strand, counting down.
CTATGACAAAATTTCTTGAAGAGCAGACTGTCAAAAGCTAACTTGTTTTGTTTTCCTGCAGCTCGTGTTTGTCAACTACTTACACCAAACAGTTTTGAAATGCGCTGACAAACTCGATTATCTGATCGTTTTTTTCGCGTTGCATAGTTTTTGTTCTAAGACATTGGTAGCAACTGAATTTGATTACAGTTATTTTATATTTGAAAACAAGAATAAGAAAAAACTGAAAATAAATGACAAGTCGTCGCTGAGACTCGAAGTCGGGAGCTTTCGTTTGCTAGGGCGTCACTTAAACCCTTACGCCACAAGCAGTTTTGATGATCGATGACAAAATCGCTTGAAGAGTAGACTGTCAAAAGCTTTCTTGCGCTTGGGTTTGTTTGCTCATATGCACCTGTTTTCAAAAATATTTAATGATACATATCTTCGCTTTTTATGACGCAATCGTTTTGCAATTTTGCCTATTGATGAATAGATGAGTTATAAGGATGTTCAAGTGTACAAGAAAATTTAAAGCAATTGCTTTGAAAACATCGGATTTATGGCCAAAACCGACTTCAAGTTGTATGGCAGCTACTTAAAGCTACTTTATGTATGAAAAAAAAAAATTAGAAACAATTTAGGAAATAGAAAATAAGTGAATTTGACTACAGCTATTATATATTTGAAAAGAAGAATAAGAAAAAATGAAAATAAATGAGCAGTCGCCGCTGGCACTTGAACCCAGGACCTCTCGCTCACCAGTTCGCAACTTTACCCCTTACGCCACAAGCCGTTTTGATGATCGCTGACAAAATTGCTTGAAGAGCCGACTGTTACAAATTTCCTTGTTTTGTTTTCCTGCAACCTGCAACTCGCGTTTGACAGCATTTGTTTTTTCGCGTGGCATTGTTTTTGTTCTAAGCCATTGGAAGCAAATTAATTTGATTACAGTTATATATTTGAAAGGAAGAAAAAGAAAAAGTATTAAATTAACAATCAGTCGCCGCCGAGGCTCGAACTTGCGAAACCTGCGTTCGTTAGCGCGGCTCTTTACGCCTTACGCCACAAACCGTTTTGATGATCGATGACAAAATACCTTGAAGAGCAGACTATCAAAAGCTTTCTTGCGCTTGTCTTTGTTTGCTCATATGCACCTGTTTTTTCAAAATATTTAATGACGCATATCTTCGCTGTTTATGACTCAATCGATTTGCGATTTTACCCATTGATGAATTATAAGGATGTTCAAGTGTACAATGATATTTGAGGCAATTGCTTTGAAAACATCGGATTTATGGCCAAAACCGACTTTGAGGTGTATGGCAGCTATAAGATATAGTGGTCCGATCCGGCCGGCTCCGACCAATGTGCTGTCCCCTTGAATATTAAGTGTCTGTGCAAAGTTGCATCGCGATAGCTCAAAAACTGAGGGACTAGTTTGCATACATACAGACAGACAGACAGACAGACGGACATGGCTAGATCAATTTGTTTTGTTTTTATAAGCATATTGGCAGTAACTTTTGGGGGTCTCAGACGCTTCCTTCTATGCGTTACAAACTTCAGCACAAACTTAATATACTATTTTCTTCGAAAAGAGTATAAATAGGTAAAAACGGTATAATGTAACAGGCATAAGGAAGCATCTCCGACCATATAAAGTATATATATTATTGATCAGATATCAGAGACTACAAGAGCTAGAGACTTCATATTTAGAATATAAGTTCTCGTAGTCCCGGAACAGATCAAGTCTATTTCATTTTATCGAAAACTCGTCCCGTAAGATTTTATAAATTTTTACCCATTTTTAATGAGTTTATGGTATAAAGAGCCAGGATATTTCATTGCGCCGGCGCTTGGCATCTAGCTCACCACACAAAAAATAATAGCAATTTCTTGTGCCATTTTTATAAATGCTTAAATTGTAGTAACCATATTTGCGGGAGTAAAACATAATATTTTCCTCGGACGATCAATTTTAGGGAAAATTTCATTTGACCAGAAATAGCACATTAACAGGTTTTGGCCTATATCCCATATTTTTAAAGCTATCGCGATAAAACTTTGCACAGAGACTTATTATTTAAACCGACACCACATTGGTCGTATCCGGTCGGATCGGACCACTATATCTTATAGCTGCCTTTTAACTGGAAGTCGGTTTTGGCAATTTACCCCATGTTTTCAAAGTTATCGTCTTCAATTTTCTTGAACGTCATTATATCTAATCTTGAAATAACCGGTTTATTTTACAAATAAAGGGAAGTGCATGTTAGTTTTGAACAGATTGCTCCATAAGCAAGATTGTCATCGAACATCAAAACGGTTCGGGCATAAACACGTATTACGCAAAACGTGTTATCGATTTGTGCTTTCAGGTATTTCTCGATTTCCGCCAAATATTATGCCTCTAGCTTTAAAATTGTGAAAATATTCACGTTTTATCGGCTTCAGATATATCGACATGTTATCGATTTGCCAGCCTACCAGGGGGCGTGGCACAAATTAAAAAACTTGATTTGAACGAAATAACAAGTTATTAATCCAAGTTTCTATCTTCAATAGTGTCGAAAATACTTGCGTTCATAAGGATGGACGGACGGGCAGCCAGACGGAAATTGCACAAACTCAATATACTACAAGTGGGGAAGGATTATCTTCGGCGTGCCGAAGATTTTATACTCTTTTCGAACCTATAGGCAATTTTCACTCTGCTCACTGCAGCACTTTCATTTGTAAAAATTGATATCATATGATATCAATTTGAATTGAAATATTAAATTAATTTCCAGTTGTATTGCAGTTTTAAGATATAGTGATCCGATCCGGCCTCTTTGAATAATAAGTATCAGTGCAAAGTTTAATCGCGATAGATTAAAAAACATGGGATATATGGCCAAAACCGACTTCGAGTTGTATGGCAGCTATAAGATATAGTGATCCGATCCGGCCGGCTCCGACCAATGTGCTGTCCCCTTGAATAATAAGTGTCTGTGCAAAGTTGCATAGCGATAGCTCAAAAACTAAGGGACTAGTTTGCATACATACAGACAGAAGGTCAGACGGACATAGCTAGATCAATTTGTTTTGTTTTTCTAAGCATACTGCAGTAACTTCCTTCTTTGCGTTACAAACTTCAGCACAAACTTAATATACTATTTTCTTCGAAAAGAGTATAAACAAACAATCAAAATGTTTTAAAAAATTTAAGAAGTCTGGCTCTAATTTCGACTTGTCTTCTAAACTCTCAATGCTACGAGTATTATCGTGCTATCTGCAAACGTCAGTTTAGTCAGGATCTTAAACAGTTTTTGGGATAGAAAAAGCTAGTGATGATTTTCTGACCTATTTGTCACCCCTACTAATGTGTCTTATTCTTTTCAATTTCACCTTCTAACCACTTATTTACTCCAACCATCTTTAACACTTCTATCTTCTATTAAATCTCTAAAATATTCTTTCTCTCTAGGGCCTGACAACTTCCCTAGTTGTGTGCTTAAGTAGTGACGTACTTCGCTAATTCAGCCTTTGCTAAAGCTTTTTAATGTATCCCTTGATTCTGCAGTCTTCCCATCTATATTGAAGAATCGTTTATTATTCCTTTACATAAAGAAGGTGGGAAGTCAGATATTTCGAATCCCAAAATTATTTGAAAAAATCCTTGCTTCGACTTTGCAACATCTCTGTAAATCGATTATTTGCCCTGCCCAACATGGCTTTATTAAGAGTCGGTCCACTACGATCAACTTGCTTCAGTTTACCTCCCTGGTAAATGATGCAATTCTCTCGAAAATGCAAACTGATGAAATATATACTGACTTCAGTAACGCATTTGACGCTGTTAACAAAGATCGCACACAAAGAGTATTGCTTAGGTCATCTACCTTGAAAATGGTTCGCGTTACTTCGGGTGTACCTCAAGGTAGTCATCTTGGACCTTTATTGTTTACTCTCTTCATGTCCTGCCTTCTATCATATCACACTCTCGTATTCTTATGTACGCAGATGATGTGAAACTCATTTTTTCGTACACCGATCCCTTGTATCATAATCATCTGCAAGATGATTTGAACTCTATGCAGCGTTGGTGTTCGGCCAATCAACTGCAGAGGAATTGTTCTAAATGTATGTTCATGACTTTTAGTCGGACTCGACCATACTTAACCATTTGTACGATTGACAATGTTCCATTGCAATGCATTTTTTTAACAGATCTTGGAATCATTTTTGAAATAAGTTTACCTTTAATCTGCATATGTCGACTATCACTAATGAGGCCAAAGGTGTACTTGGCTTCATTAAACGTTGGTCGAAAGAAATTAACGATCCTTTTACCACAAAACTGCTCTATGTATCACTAGTTCGGCCTATTCTTGAATACTGCTCATGTATTTGGCGTCCTCAGTACCAAAACTTCCAAGAGCGAATGGAATCCGTGCAGAAGCAATTACTGCTCATTGACTTACGAGGACTTAACTTGGATCCCAATCTCCGTTTGCCATCGTATTCCAGTAGGCTTTTATTAATTAATCTTCCGTCGTTACTTAACCGCTTGGTGTTGTCTTCCTACATAAGTTAAGTAACGGCGACATATATTCTTATTTCTGTTAGCTCGCCTAAACTTTTTGTTCCTAGTAGGCCAGCTAGAAACTACGTCACCTTGATTTTAACTTACGCTTTGCTCAATCCTCTTCGTGTTCTTTGCAAGGACTACAACAACGTTTTCCATGTAATGTGGGTTGAGCTCTCTCTCCCATTAATAAAATCTTATATTATTTTGTATTTACGGGACTCCTCTACCCGTGTTTAGTTAAATCTATTTTCCCTTTTCTCTTCTTACTATATCTTTATTTCGCTCCTTTATTATACTCTTTTCGAAGAACATAGTATATTAAGTTTGTGCTGAAGTTTGTAATGCATAGAAGGAAGCGTCGGAGACCCCAAAAGTTACTTCCAGTATGCTTAGAATGACAAAACAAATTGATCTAGCCATGTCCGTCTGTCTGTCTGTATGTATGCAAACTAGTCCCTCAGTTGTTGAGCTATCGCGATGAAACTTTGCACAGATACTTATTATTCAAGGGGACAGCATTGGTCGGAGCCGGCCGGATCGGACCACTATATCTTATAGCTGCCATACAACTCGAAGTCGGTTTGGCCATAAATCCAATGTTTTCAAAGCTATCGCGATGAAACTTTGAACGGATACTTATTATTCAAACCTACATCACATTTAGCGGACCACTAGATCTTATAGCTGCCATACAACTGGAAGTAAATTTAATATTTCAATAGAAAATTTTAATTCATATGATATCAATTTTTACAGCTAATGAAAATGCTGCAGTTGGCAGAGTGAAAATTTTCTAAGGATTCGAAAAGAGTATAAAATATTCGGCACGTCGAAGATAATCCTTTCACTTGTTTTTCTTTATTCTCTCTCATGTATCTATTTCTCTTTTTATCTCTTCTTTCTATAATATACTTCCTATTATTATATACTTACTCAAAATAAAATTTTTTTCTTCTTTTCTATGTTAGCAAACTACTAAAAAAATGTTATTGATTTTTTGGTATCATTGGGTTTTTCTCGGATTTCCCCAATCCTTGCAACAAATATTAAGCCAATGCTTTAATTTTTGTATTTCTTTTTATTTTATTTATCCCCAGAACTTAACGTAAGTCTAACTTTATATCTTTAATTCAATATTTTAAATTTTAGGAAATTTTGTTATATACTTTTAAATGTTTTATAATTATACTCTTTTCACCATCTTAGTATATTCAGTTTGTTTGAAGCTTGTAACACATAGAAGGAGGCGTAGGAGACCTCCAAAAGTTACTGCCAGTATGCTTAGAATGACAATACAAATTGATCTAGCCATGTCCGCCTGTCTGTGTGTATGTGTATGAAATAAACTTGATCTGTCCCGGCACAACGAGAACTTATATTCGAAATATGAAGTCTCTAGCTGTTATAGTCTCTGATATCCGCGTGTTCATACAGACAGACGGACAGACAGACAGACAGACGGACGGACGGACGGACATGGCTAAATCGACTTGGCTGTTGATACTGATCAAGAATATATTTACTTTATATGGTCGGAGATGCTTCCTTATGCCTGTTACATACTTTTGCACAAAACCATAATACCCTTTTAACCCATTTTTAATGGGTTCAGGGTATAAAATAAATTCTAGTAAGGAAAAGTAAATAAAATGGATGTTTCAACAGGATAACGGCCCCTAGTATACTAGTAAAGCGGGTCAAGAGTATCATGCATTTCAGGAAATCGTCACAAAGCTACACCTAGCTCAACCCCTGGACCTTAAAGTAGTAGAAAATTTGTGTGAAGCTGTCAAACCAATCATTGTAACAATAAATAAATAAAATACAACACACTTTTAGCAACAGGGTTAAGAGATATTGGCCAAAATAACTGAGAAGGGTTGTAAGAATCTTATTGACTTTATGCCACGCCCGTACATAGCGCCAGTAAACCAAATATGATTTATATTGATGTAGAAGACCCAAAAACAAAATATACAAAATTTAGTCTACGTAAATTTAGTAATTTTTGTTCATCAAAGTAGTTGGCACTGTTATTTTAATGCACAGCGTAATTTTTCCATTTTTTTGTAATTTGGTTCTGGTATGAAAACTAAAAGAAGTATATAGCCACAACAACTTAAAACTAGCGGGGAAGGATTATCTTCGGCGTGCCGAAGATTTTATACTCTTTTCGAACCATTAGGCAACTTTCACTCTGCCAACTGCACCACTGAAATTTCATATGCTGTAAAAAATCATTTTGTTTTTTTTTAAATATTAAATTCAAGCTATTTTATATTTGACAAAAAATATTTGTAACTAAGAATAAGAAAAAAAAAAGAATAAGAAATGAAAATAAATGATAAGTCGCCGCTGAGAACGAACGTGGGACCTTGTGTTTGTCAGTGCGTTACTTTACCCCTTATGCCACAAGCCGTTTTGATGATCGCTTACAAAATAGCTTAAAGAGCGGACTGTTTAAAACTTACTTGCGCTTGGGTTTGCTTGCTCATATGCATCTGTTTTTTCAAGATATTTACTGACGCATATCATCGCGGTTTATGACTCAATCAATTTGAAATGTTACCCATTGAAGGATGTTCAAGTGTACAAGGAAATTGAAAGCAATTGCTTTGAAAACATCGTATTTATGGCTAAACCCGACTTCAAGTTATATGGCACCTATAAGATATGGTCGTCCGATCCGGTCGGCTCCGACCAATGTGCTGTCCCTTTGAAAAATAAGTGTCTGTGCAAAGTTGTATCGCGATAGCTCAACAACTGAGGGACTAGTTTGCATACATACAGACGGACATGGCTAGATCAATTTGTTTGGTGATTCTAAGCATACTGGCAGTAACTTTTGGGGGTCTCCGACGCTTCCTTCTATACATTACAAGCTTCAGCACAAAGTGAATATACTATTTTCTTCGAAAAGATCAGCAAATACTATTTTAATAACTTTCTACACCAAAATTTCACTTAACATGTAATTTGGCAGTGAAATAGGTCGGACGCAACGGCACTACTATTTCATTGCACACAACTGTATAGTACTTTATATGGTCGGAGATGCTTCCTAATGACTGTTACATACTTTTGCACAAAACAAGTATACCATTTTTACCCATTTTTAATGGGTTCAGGGTATAAAAAGTAATAAAAAGAGCCATCAACCTACTTAAAAATCACTTTCAAATCGGACTAGCGTTTTGGCGCATTTCTGAGTTATATAAAGGTTTTTTCTTTAAAGGAGCAAAGGAGTTCTCAGTCCAGAGCAATGAGTTTTAATGACATACATACATACATTCTATGCTCAAATTCTTAATTTGTCATGCTAAGTTTGTCATTCCCATACATTTAACCCTTATCTTGACAGAACAGCTATACTTAGGCGAATGGGTCGTTTGCCGGTGACCAAATGCAATATTTCGCGACACTAAACAATTTGGCTTATTTCACGCATCAAAGCGGATACACTTACGTCTGACTAGAGGACTATTATTGGGTATCAAAACAGATACAGCAAAATCTGACTATAACTGTGATTTTAGGGAAAATATTTTAGATGTACCTGTAGCCTAAAATAACGGAAAACAGTGTGACGTATTTTTTCCTGAAATTATTCATATTGTTTGAAGTCGCAGTATCAGCGATGACAGTTTAAATGGAAATATTGCTTTTAGTTACCAGTAAATGATACATTTGCCTATAACCTGGAAATCAAAACTTATAAGCGAGGAACGTATGCGTTTGTCAGCTATTTTATATAAGTATGTCATTGAAACTCATTGTTTATGACAACGTTTCAAATGGACAAATTTTATGTATAGATCGAAAAATTTGAAGAAAAATCATAATTTAACCAGAAAAAGCGTAAACGTAAAATCCGATGTGAAAGTGATGTATTAGGGGTTGATTGAACTTTTTATAAGATGTCGAATTCTTCAAAATCATGAAAGCTAAGCGGGAGATACTCTGTATCTGTTTTCGAAGTAATACAATAAGTATATTTGGATTAGAAAAATCGTCAAACTAAATATGTTATTGACTTCATTTTTAAATACAGCGAGACTTTTAATTCCTTCCTTAATATGAGCTTATATCCACCACTAAATGGGGCGTGCAATATTAAAAATTCAAAATTCTCATTTCATAACGAAGTTATTTGCCCCCAGATTTTAAGGAAAATACATTTAGTTTCTTTGTAATGAATCACACTATAGCTTCAGCGACCGGTTTCACTTAAAAACATATCATAAGATACTAGGGATACATTTGGCTGTTGCATGGTGTTAACAGCTGATACACGTTCACTGTCAAATTGAAGATCAGGGAACACAATTCGTTTGCAGTTGATCAGTGCTTTTTTCGCTCACCATTAGTGGCACATCGCCCTCGTGTTCGGAGCGTTCTAGGAACATGGTGGGATCCATCATATCATCGGATTCGTCTATGTTCTTTATTTGAAAGTCATCGTCCGTATCGTCCAAGGGCTCATCCTTGATGGGCACGGCAGGCAACGGCTGTAAACGAGACGGTCGATAAGTTTACAGAGTTAAATATTTTTTTTATTATTTTTATTTCCTTTTTATTGTTAGCAATTTCAACAACAGGAAATATGCACCGGTATGAACTGGATGGGTGGGTGGTTGGTGGGTGAGAAGATTTTTGTTGTTGTGTATGTACAGTCGGCGGCATATATATTTTGAAAAGAAACCACCATGCGTTTTCGTTACTATCTTTTTAAATGAGCATGGAACAAATTTAAAATAAATATGGTGTAAGGATGTTTATTTATTTTCAAAATATACGAAAACATTTCACAAAAGTATTTTAATAAGAAAACAAAAAAAAAAATTTCAAAAATTTATGGTGGCATAAGTATTTTATTATTTAATATATATATTTAATATATATTTATATAATATATATATAGTATAATAATAATAATATATATTTAATATTGAAAATTTTAACAAAATCAAAAGTATTTGGATAATTTTACTTGTTATTAATAAAAAGTATAGCCTCCCTTGGCATTTATAAATTTTTGCAGCCGTCGGGGAACAGAATTAACCAAAGTTTTAATACAATCCAATGGAATATCCTTACCGAATGTTTCTACATCGGATATTTTTTCATCACGCGTCTTTGTTAGATTAACACATCGTTTTTGTTTAATATAAGCCGATAAATTTTCAATAATACTCATATTGGGGGCTTTGTGGTGGCCAATCCAAAGTGTTTACCCCTACTTCATCTAAAAAGTGTGTTATAGATTTTGCCTTATGGCACGGCGCGTTATCCTGCTGGTATATAAAATTCTCTCCGATCAAATTGTCCCCAGAAGGGAAAGCGTAATCATTCAAGACAAGTAATTATTTAATACATTGCATTATTTACTGATATTTTCTGCGGAAATACCAGAAACGTTGCCACCACAAGGCCCCGACATAATTATTATTGAAAATGTATGGGCTTATATAAAAGAAAAACGATGTGTTAATCTAACAAGGACGCGTGATGAAAAAATATCCGAAGTAGAAACATTCTGGAAGGATATTCCATTGGATAATATCAACACTTTGGTTAATTCTGTTCCCCGACGGCTGCAAAAAGTTTTAAATGCCAAGGGAGGCTATACTTTTTATTTATAACAAGTAAAATTATTCAAATACTTTGGATTTAGTTAAAATTTTCAATCTTAAATAATATGTCAAAATACTTATGCCCCCATACATTTTAGAAAAATTATTTCTGTTATTCTTATTGAAATACTTTTGTAAAATGTTTTCGTATATTTTTAAAATAAATAAACATATCTTTACACCATATTTTTTTTAAATTTGTTCAATGCTCATTTAAAAGGTTATTAAAGAAAACGCATGGTAGTATCTTTGTCAAAATATATATGCTGCCGACTGTATGTGGGTTGTGGGCGCTTGCGAATGCACGATACAATTACATTGTAGGAATAGCGCCTAAAAAAGCGCAGCTGCTGGGCGGCGCTCTGCAGCGTCACCGGCATGAGCAATGGAGTAGTAACTGCGGCTGCAGCAGAGTCACCGGCAGCGCTAACGTTAGTAGCAGTGGTGCTGGTCATTGTTGCAACTGGAAGTTTGTGATATTGATTCGGATTTGAATTGTAATTCGTATTCTGACATTGGCTGAAATCAAGTGGCAGCGACAGCGGCATTGGCAACGACGGTGCATCAGCAACTGTTGACAACACAGGCAGCGACGGCAGCGCTGGAAGTGGTGGAACTGAAATGTCCAATGGCGAATACAATTTAGGCTTTAATGTAGCTATACGCTGTGAGGCCGGGTGCCATCGTCGCGGTTGACGAATGCGACTCTGACGTTGCTGCGGTCTTTGATGATGACGTCGCTGGTAATGATGTTGCTGGTAATGATATTGCTGCTTGCCACGTTGCTGTTTCTTATATTTGCGCTGCAGTTGCTGCTGCAGTTGCTGCTGCAGTTGCTGCTGCTGTTGCTGCTGCTGTGTTGATGCCGTTGCCAATGTCGCTGAGGGTACCTGCAATAAAAGGGTCTGCGATGCTTGCTGCGACTCTGCCGCCGCTATCGTCGTTCTTGCTGCTTCCTGTTCTTTTTGCGATAGTTGCTGCTGTTGTTGCTTGGGACTCACATATACTGTTAACGATTTGCGTTTCTTCAGCAGGGGTATGCCGTCCAAAATGTTGGCAGACGTCTTATCAGCGGCAGCCGTCGCCAAATCGATTTTTAACTCGTGCTGCTGCTGTTGTTCACTGCAGCTGACATTCTCGGCCCTGTTTAAATCCAAATATCCGAGAAGTGTTTGCTGCGTGGTTTTATCAGTCTCCAGCCATTGATGCTGCTTGGACTGCGAGCTGAGGCACCGATTCTTGAAGCTCTGCCAGGAGTTCAAATAACTGATGCAGGCATGACAAATATGCAGCGAAAGGCGATCCAGTGATGTGATCTGTAATACATATACAAATGACAGAGCCAGTTCCATAAATTCATGGATAACAGAACATTTATAAATTTATAATGTGTCTACTGTATTGTAATAAGTAACAGTGCTCTAATCGGGAGTGTCCGACTAGGGGATTCCCACAGTCCACTCCTTACATGCGTAGTTGCTTATATGTGTACATGAACACCAACACACAGACGATGCCATTACTTTAAGCACTGCTTCTTGACTGATACCCTCACTATGATATATTAAATATTAAATAACTTGTGTTCAATGTCTGATATTTAAAGAATTTTAAGTCAACAAACCAAATTGCAAGGCCATACCTTCAAAAATCAAAACTTTATGTTTTACACTTTTGGGGAATGGGTGCCGGTATTCAAAAAGTCTTATGTTTTTGCTATTCGAGATTAAACATACAAAATTAGGGCTAATTCATAAATTTAAAACTCATATTGACGAACTGCTCAAACGAATCAATTTCAGACAAGTTAGAGTGCTCTAGTCGTGAGTGCCCGACTATAGATACCCTGAACACAGTCCTTACATCCATTCATACTTTCCAATCAATGCACATCCATACAAACACACACATACTGCAAGCAGTTTAGGCAGGCTAACTTTTTCGCAAGGCCCCACACTATGCAAAGGTAAATCTTAAATAATTTCTGTATTTAGTGCCCGATCTTTATTGAATTTTTAGGACATAACATTGGAAATAAAAGGGGTCATCAAACCAAATTGCAATGTCATAAATTGAAAAATGAGTGTTTTTCACTTTTCGGCTGTTGATACTGAACAAGAATATATATACTTTATACTGTCGGAGATCCCTTATGCGTGTTACATACTTTTGCACAAAACCATTATACACTTTTACCCATTTTTAACGGGTGCAGGGTATAAAAATGAAAATTACACAGGCTCATTAAACAAAAATCGAAATTAAAACTCTCATCCAACCTTATTTTATACAAATCCATTATTTCCATTTGAACATACGGCATTGCCATATAGGGGTGGCCGTACAGACCCACATCAAAAGAAAACTAAAAGAACTTCAGACTTATGTAAGGGAAACCTCCACTTGTTAGGAATACAATGACACATAGAGACCTTAATATTAAATCGCTCATCGACATAATTAGCTTAATTTCAAGAAAAAACATGGACAATATACAATAACACTCTAATCCACTTGCTAGAAACAATGCTCACATCATTTCACTTAACAGAAAACTTAGGCCAAACCAACTCCCTACAAGAACCACTTTTCCAATAAGAACACATATTGCTGCTTCTTCCAAGTTATTGGCTAAGAGCATTTTTCATTAATTTTCATAAAAAGTATATATAGTCTATATATTTTTTCTAAGTAATAAAAAGTCAGTATTTTTGGATTATCTCAAAAACTGTCTGACTAATTTTGTTTTGGACTTCATATACGGATTTAGCGACCAGTTGTCCTAAGGAAATCGTTCTTAAATGACCAGAATCTGATAATTTTGATATCGGCCCTCCCTTACGATGATGTACTCACCGCCCTTAAATGTGGCGTGTAATACCAAAAACGAAAATTCGAAATTTTTTGCTCAAGAACTTAGTTAATTGCTTACCGATTTTTATGAAACGAAGGTGCGACACTGTACACCCTGCACTTCACCGATCTTTACAAGTAATGTCTCAAAATAACGCGCTAATTATGCCCCATCGTAACAAATTTGGTGCTCGAAAGAAAACCCGTTTTTAAAAGGATCAACGTGCGGGGTGTACCAGGTCAAGGGGTTACACCCCGCATGGCTTTCAGTAGACTTACGGATCTGGAATTCGGCTCAGAATTAAGTGCTAATTACGTGATCGAAAATAAAACAAAAATCAAGGATCTACTCCTTCCATAAGTAGCTTAAACTAACAATAAGCATTTGCACTAAAACTATACTTTTGCACCGACCACGCCCAAGGAAGCTAGCACGAAAATCGAGCACTGACTATAATGTTAGCACGTAATTTGCATGTAAATATAAAACTCATAGATCCTGGAAAAATGCATTATTTTGTGAGATATAGCCAATAAGCCCAATACACCCCGCACTAAAACCATAATTTTGCGCTGTCTTATCTTCGGTATTGTAAAACAACTGTGCGTAAAACAACAACTTTTCAGTGCAAATAGAAGCTCGAATAGAATTGTCTTTGCAATTTTACAAAATTCTATGTATTTTCGAGCAAAGAAAATAACGGTGAAAATTTGTTGCGTCTTTACCTGATGCCGATGCTTTTTCAAGGCGTCGCCTTATTATTTGCTGCGATCAAAACCGAAGACAAGACACAGCGGAAATGTATGGTTTTAGTGCGGGGTGTATTGGATTTATTGGCATATATCTCCCAAAATAATGAACTTTTCTAGGATCTATGAGTTTTATATTTACTTGCTAATTACGTGCTAACATTATTGTCAATGCTCGATTTTCGTGCTAGCTCCCTGGGGCGTGGTCGGTGCAAAAGTATCGTTTTAGTTCAAATGCTTATTGATTAGTTTTAGCTACTTATGGAAGGGGTAGATCCTTGATCATTGTTTTATCTTGGATCACGTAATTAGCTCTTAATTCTGAGCCGAATTCGAGATCCGCAAGTGTACTGGAAGCCATGCGGGGTGTAGCCCCCGTGACCTGGTACACCCCGAACTTTGATCCTTTTCGAAAAGGGTTTTCTTTCGAGTACGAAATTTTTTACGATGTGCCATAATTAGCAGGTTATTTTCAGACATTACTAGTAAAGATCGGTGGAGTGCGGGGTGTACAGTGTCGCATAGCAACAACGAAAAAAATTCCATTTTTTTTCAGACTCGCCGACCAGTATTGCATGATGAATTTCCATCAGATGTTCGCACATTTGGCTGTTTCATGGCGTAATCTAAGGCGTATTAAGCTGCCACGATTATTCTATAAGATCTGGCGCTGAAGCCTAATTATTGTTGTTTTTTCTTTAATTTGTAATAAGTAAAATAATATAGTGTCAAATATTAATTAACATGTGAAAGCAAATCTAAAACTATCACGTGCTCGTTGGATTTACCTCTAAATTGTAACTATCAATGGCAATGGTGTTCTGCAACGGGAGCGATGTTGCGGAAAAAATAGCAATCTCCTTGAACAGCAAGTAAGAGTGCTCTAGTCGGGAGTGCCCGACTACGAGATACCCTGAACCCAGTCCTTACAATCATTCATACTAATCTAAGCACACACATGCTGCAGTATAAGCAGTGCAAGCGGTTTAAGCAGTTAGCTTGCTTTTTCGCTGAGCCCCACACAATGGAAAGTTAAATCTTAAATAACTTCTATGTTTATTGTCCGATCTTATTGAAATTTTTGGGGCAAACAATTGTCAATAATATGTGTGACCAAACCAAATTGCAAGGTCGTACCTTCAATTTTTTGAACTTTGGGGGGTGGTATCCAAAAAGTGAAATAATTGTTACATGTGTATGCTATTCGAGATTATACATGCCACATTTGGGGCCTCTAGCTTTTAAAACTTTGAAGTTATGTCCCAAAAACACAAGTCTGAAATCGAAATTTATCGATAACTTTTAAACGGTACGAGTTATCGATAAAATGAAATAAACTTGATCTGTCCCGGGATTAGGAGAACTTATGTTCCAAATATGAAGTCTCCAGCTCTTGTAGTCTCTGATATCCGCGTGTTCATACAGACGGACGGACAGACGGACATGGCTAAATCGACTCGGCTATTGATACTGATCAAGAATATATATACTTTATATGGTCGGATATGCTTCCTTATGCCTGTTACATACTTTTGCACAAAACCATAATACCCTTTTTACCCATTTTTAATGGGTTCAGGGTATTATAAAGGCGCTATATTGTGTGACCAATGACATATATTCGCAGTAAACTCTAACTGAATCTTCTTATTCTATCTTAATTCTATTCAGAAAGATACGTTTCCTTATCCTGGGGATGCGTTCAGAAGTCGACGGCATTAGCAACCCCGGTTCATAAACTCAATATACTCACACCGTTTGCTGAGTCAACGACGGTGACTTTCTCCATCGATGGCCCCATCCATTCCAATCCATTAGATTTTTCAATGCACCCAATGCCTTGACAAGAGTCTATTAATGTCAATGACCTGTTCCTAATTATAAGCAAAATCAGTGTTGCAGCATACCACACATCTATTCGCATACACACACACACACACACACACCTGATAGCATTTGGAATGCGCATGTATACGTGTGTACATAAAATACTGTATAATCACACCCTTATACTTCTTTATGTATTTGCCAATGTACACCAAACTGACGCTTATTAATAATACACACATATAATTGTCGCTGCTTTTCTAGCTGTGGTTTTGTGTATGTGGATTATTTGATATTTATTATCTATAGAATAGTATTTTTTGAGTATTTTTATACCCTTGTAGACGATATTATAATTATTGTGTGAAGTGTGTAAAGCACTAAAGGAGACATGCAACCCCATAAAGAACAGTATCAGTATATTCAGTATCAATCACCGATTCGATATAGCCATGTCCATCTGTCGCTCTTTCTAATTCTAAACTACTCTTTTCGTTTTAAAGCTAGCTTGATGAAACTTGATATGATGTTGTTTTTGTTCCTCGCAGTACACATGTCAGTGGCGGCCGGCTCAAACCAATATATGCAATAGGAATTATCGGTTTAAAAACACAACAGCTTTTTATACCGTGAACACATTAAAACAAGGGGGAAAGGATTATCTTCGGCGTGCCGAAGATTTTATACTCTTTTCGAACCTTTAGGCAATTTTCACTCTGCCAACTGCACCACTGAAATTTCAATAGTAGTAAAAAATCGTTTTATCGCGTGTCATTTATTTTTTTGCTCTAAGAGTTGGTATCATATGAATTTAAATTTTTCTTTTAAATTATTGAATTCAAGCTATTTGATATATATTTGAAAAAAATGAATTAGAAACAATACTGGATTTGAACCGGTGCCTCCCCGCTTGTCAGTGCATCACTCTAATACCTACGCCACCAAGCAGTTTTGAAATGCGCTGACAAACTCGATTATACTGTTTGTTTGCATATTCGCGTGGCATTGTTTTTGTTCTAAGATATTGGTAGCAAATTAATTTGATTACAGTTGTTTTATATTTGAAAGGAAGAGTAAGAAAAAATTAAAAAAAATTTTGGTCACCGCTAGGGATCGATCTCGGGACCTTTCGTTTGACAGGGCGCCACTTTATCCCTTACGCCACAGGCAGTTTTGATGATCGATGACAAAATCGCTTGAAGAGCAGACTGTCAAAAGCTTACTTGTTTTGCTTTTTACTGCTTACACCAAGCAGTTTTGAAAATCGCTGACAAACTCGATTATACTGTTTGTTTGTTTTTTCGCGTGGCATTGTTTTTGTTCTAAGGCATTGGTAGCAAATGAATTTGATTACAGATATTTTATATTTGAAAAGCAGAATAAGAAAAAATGAAAAAAATTGTTGGTCGCCACTAGGGATCGATCTCGGGACCTTTCGTTTGAGAGGTCGCCACTTTATCTCCTACGCCACAGGCAGTTTTGATGATCGATGACAAAATCGCATGAAGAGCAGACTATCAAAAGCTTTACTTGTTTTGTTTCCTGCAACCTGCAACTCGCGTTTGTCAGCATTTGTTTTTTCGCGTGGCATTGTTTTTGCTCTAATCTATTGGAAGCAAATTAATTTGATTACAGTTATATATTTGAAAGGAAGAAAAAGAAACAAGTAAGAGTGCTCTAGTCGGGAGTGCCCGACTAGGAGATACCCTGAACCCAGTCCTTACAATCATTCATACTACATCTAAACACACACATGCTGCAGTACAAGCAGTGCAAGCGGTTTAAGCAGTTAGCTTGCTTTTCACCGAGCCCCACACAATGGAAAGTAAAATCTTAAATAACTTCTGTGTTTATTGTCCGATCTTATCTGAAATTTTTGGGGCATAACAATTGGCGATAATATGTGTGACCAAACCAAATTGCAAGGTCGTACCTTCAAAAATGCGTTTTTTGAACTTTTGGGGGGATTGGGGGTGGTATCCAAAAAGTGAAATATTTGTTACATGTGTATGCTATTCGAGATTATACATGCCAAATTAGGGGCCTCTAGCTCTTATAACTTTGTAAGTTATATCCCAAAAACGCTAGTCTGAAATCAAAATTTATCGATAACTTTTGAACGGGACGAGCTATCGATAAAATGAAATAAACTTGATCTGTCCCGGGATTAGGAGAACTTATGTTCCAAATATGAAGTCTCTAGCTCTTGTAGTCTCTGATATCCGCGTGTTCATACAGACGGACAGACGGACAGACGGACAGACAGACAGACGGACATGGCTAAATCGACTCGGCTGTTGATACTGATCAAGAATATATATACTTTATATGGTCGGAGATGCTTCCTTATGCCTGTTACATACATTTGCACAAAACCATTATACCCTTTTTACCCATTTTTAATGGGTTCAGGGTATAAAAATTAAAAAAATTACCAGTCGCCGGGACGTCCCGGGTCTTTCGTTTGCGGGCGTCACATACCTTTACGCCAAGCAGTTTTGAAATCATGACAAATCGTTTAGGCAGTTTCAGTCATTGTTTTGTTCTGACTTGGAACTCAATTGTAACATTTTTTTTTCGCGTGAATGTTTTTGTCAGCTATCGAGCAAATTACTTGTAACAGTTTATATCTGAAAGGAAGAGAGAGTCAAAAGTATTGTTTTGCGCGCCAGCTGCTTTACGCCTTACGCCACAAACCGTTTTGATGATCGATGACAAAATGCCTTGAAGAGCAGACTGTCAAAAGCTTACTTGCGCTTGGGTTTGTTTGCTCATATGCACCTGTTTTTTCAAAATATTTAATGACGCATATCTTCGCTGTTTATGACTCAATCGATTTGTGATTTTACCCATTGATGAGTTATAAGGATGTTCAAGTGTACAAGGAAATTTAAGGCAATTGCTTTGAAAACATGGGATTTATGACCAAAACCGACTTCAAGTTGTATGGCAGCTATAAGATATAGTGGTCCGATCCGGCCGGCTCCGACCAATGTGCTGTCCCCTTGAATAATAAGTGTCTGTGCAAAGTTGCATCGCGATAGCTCAAAAACTGAGGGACTAGTTTGCATACATACAGACAGACAGACAGACGGACATGGCTAGATCAATTTGTTTTGTTTTTCTAAGCATACTGGCAGTAACTTTTGGGGGTCTCAGACGCTTCCTTCTATGCGTTACAAACTTCAGCACAAACTTAATATACTATTTTCTTCGAAAAGAGTATAAATAGGTAAAAACGGTATAATGTAACAGGCATAAGGAAGCACCTCCGACCATATAAAGTATATATATTATTGATCAGATATCAGAGACTACAAGAGCTAGAGACTTCATATTTAGAATATAAGTTCTCGTAGTCCCGGAACAGATCAAGTCTATTTCATTTTATCGAAAACTTGTCCCGTAAGATTTTATAAATTTTTACCCATTTTTAATGAGTTTATGGTATAAAGAGCCAGGATATTTCATTGCGCCGGCGCTTGGCATCTAGCTCACCACACAAAAAATAATAGCAATTTCTTGTGCCATTTTTATAAATGCTTAAATTGTAGTAACCATATTTGCGGGAGTAAAACATAATATTTTCCTCGGACGATCAATTTTAGGGAAAATTTCATTTGACCAGAAATAGCACATTAACAGGTTTTGGCCTTTATCCCATATTTTTAAAGCTATCGCGATAAAACTTTGCACAGAGACTTATTATTTAAACCGACACCACATTGGTCGTATCCGGTCGGATCGGACCACTATATCTTATAGCTGCCTTTTAACTGGAAGTCGGTTTTGGCAATTTACCCCATGTTTTCAAAGTTATCGTCTTCAATTTTCTTGAACGTCATTATATCTAATCTTGAAATAACCGGTTTATTTTACAAATAAAGGGAAGTGCATGTTAGTTTTGAACAGATTGCTCCATAAGCAAGATTGTCATCGAACATCAAAACGGTTCGGGCATAAACACGTATTACGCAAAACGTGTTATCGATTTGTGCTTTCAGGTATTTCTCGATTTCCGCCAAATATTATGCCTCTAGCTTTAAAATTGTGAAAATATTCACGTTTTATCGGCTTCAGATATATCGACATGTTATCGATTTGCCAGCCTACCAGGGGGCGTGGCACAAATTAAAAAACTTGATTTGAACGAAATAACAAGTTATTAATCCAAGTTTCTATCTTCAATAGTGTCGAAAATACTTGCGTTCATAAGGATGGACGGACGGGCAGCCAGACGGAAATTGCACAAACTCAATATACTACAAGTGGGGAAGGATTATCTTCGGCGAGCCGAAGATTTTATACTCTTTTCGAACCTATAGGCAATTTTCACTCTGCTCACTGCAGCACTTTCATTTGTAAAAATTGATATCATATGATATCAATTTGAATTGAAATATTAAATTAATTTCCAGTTGTATTGCAGTTTTAAGATATAGTGATCCGATCCGGCCGGCTCCGACCAATGTGATGCCTCTTTGAATAATAAGTATCAGTGCAAAGGTTTAATCGCGATAGATTAAAAAACATGGGATATATGGCCAAAACCGACTTCGAGTTGTATGGCGGCTATAAGATATAGTGATCCGATCCAGCCGAATCCAACCAATGTGATGTCTCTTTGAATAATAAGTATCAGTGCAAAGTTTCATTGCGATAGATAAAAAAACATGGGATATATGGCCAAAACCGACTTCGAGTTGTATGGCAGCTACTAAGATATAGTGATCCGATCCGGACGGCTCCGACCAATGTGCTGTCCCCTGGAATAATAAGTGTCTGTGCAAAGTTTTATCGCGATAGCTCAAAAACTGAGGGACTAGTTTGCATACATATAGACAGACAGACAGACGGACATGGCTAGATCAATTTGTGTTGTCATTCTAAGCATACTGGCAGTAACTTTTGGGGGTCTCCGACGCTTCCTTCTATGCGTTACAAACTTCAGGACAAACTTAATATACTATTTTCTTCGAAAAGAGTATAAATATTACCTTCGGTATCAGATTACAAATATGGTTAAAAATGTGATTGTGTGGTGAAGCAATTACACCACCATATTGTTTTTATGGGATTAATAGACAACCTTCTACATTTTAATGGCAATAAAAAACAAGTAAGAGTGATCTAGTCGGGAGTGCCCGACTAGGAAATACCCTGAACCCAGTTCTGACTTCCATTAATACTTGCCTAATAGTGTGCATACATACAAACACACACATACTGCAAGCAGTGCATGCGGTTTAAGCAGTTAGCTTGCTTTTCGCAGAGCCCCATACAATGGAAAGTTAAATCTCAAATAACTTCTGTGTTTATTGTCCGATCTTACTGAAATTTTTGGGACATACAATTGTCAATAATATGTGTGACCAAAACAAATTGCAGGATCGTACCTTCAAAAATGCGTTTTTCAACTTTTGGGGGGATTGGGGGTGGTATCCAAAAAGTGAAATATTTGTTACACGTGTATGCCATTCGAGATTATGCATGCCAAATTTCTGTAGCTCTTATATCTTTAAAGCTATGTCCCAAAAACGCTAGTCTAAAATCGAAATTTATCGATAACTTTTGAATGCGACGAGTTATCGATCAAATGAAATAAACTTGATCTGTCCCGGGATTAGGAGAACTTATATTCCAAATATGAAGTCTCTAGCTCTTGTAGTCTCTGATATCCGTGTGTTCATACAGACAGACGGACGGACAGACAGACGGACATGGCTAGATCGACTCGGCTGTTGATACTGTTCAATATATATATACTTTATATGGTCGGAGATGCTTCCCATATGCCTGTTACATACTTTTGCACAAAACCATAATACTTTTTACCCATTTTTAATGGGTTCAGGGTATAATTACTTTGAAAAGCCAGTAGTTTGATTTGAAAGAAGTAAGCGCATTTAATTTAAAACACAAAGTACTCAAACTTATTCTAAAAACTTATTCCATCATTAAAGGTTTTTGTCAGAAATCACAATTTCGATATATAATTTCGACCATACTTTTTGACGCGCAGTACAACAGCAGCGACAATAACAACAACGGACAATGTGTTATCAAGGACTTGTCCCGTTCAATCGTAATCGGTAAATTTATTTCAGACCTGCGTTTTGCGGTCATAAAATTATAACTAAATTTTGTAGCATACAAATATAAAAATTATTTTACTTTTTCCACCCAATCCCAATAGCACACGTATTTTTATAGGAATGACCATGTAAAATTCGGTTTATTTGCATTATGGTGCAAGTTTTTTTTCTCATCTAATTCGACTAGTTATTTTTTTAAGATTATAGCTTCAAAGTTTGAGCTATGAACCAGAGAAGCTGATCCATTTATGATCGTTGAAACTTCAAACATCATTTTCTAGGTACTATGTTTTTAGATAGGTCTACACAGTTTCAGAAAAACTAATAAGTCTATCGCCAAAAATTAAAGCGAGTATTTCAAGTTTTGACTTTTTAATACAATGCACCGCTAACATCAGGAAACAAAGCAGTTTAAGCAGGCTAACTTCATCGCAAGGCCCTACACTATGGAAAGGTACATCTTCAATAGCTTCTGTGCTTATTGTCCGATCTTTGTGAAATTTTAAGGACATAAATTTGGCAATAAAATAAAATAAAATAAAAAACCAAACCAAATTGCAAGGTCATTCCTCCAAAAATGAGTGTTTTTCACTTTTGGGGGATTGGGGGGTGGTATTAAAAATGAGAAATATTTGCTACATGTGTGTGCTGTTTGAGATCATACATACCAAACTTGGTGCCTCTAGCTCTTATAAATTCCAAGTTATGGCTCAAAAACGCTGTTTATGACGATCGCGACACAAGCAAGAGGGCGAAAAGAAAACAACAAAATATATGTGTTGCTATTCGCGCTTCGCTGGGCTCAACATTTAGGCAAAATAAAAGTGGGGAAGGATTATCTTCGGCATGCTGAATATTTCATACTCGTTTCGAACCTTTGGGCAATTTTCACTCTACCAACTGCACCACCGAAATTTAACATACTGTAAAACATCGTCTTTTTTGCGTGGCATATTTTTTTTTATTATTCTAAGACACTGGTATCATATAAATTTAAATTTTTCTTTTAGAATATTAAATTCAAGTTATTTTGTATTCAACGAAAGACTTCACACAAATGAATGGGCAAACGATAGAGACCAACAGAAATGCTGCAAACTAACTAACTGTACATTATTATGTGAGTTTTTTTCGCGACGCATTTTGCATATTTTTCTTTACGCTACTTTCGGTCAATCGCATGCAGTGCAAGTGTATCCACAATACATTTGTAAAAAATCATAGCTGTGCTGCATGAATGAAGTAAATAAGATCAGAACACAAGCAATTAGTGTATGCTTGAATACCAGCCAATATTTTGTGGTTTTGGTACTATCGCAACCGCATTTTTTTACGAGTATGCTAAAAGAACTGAAAATAAGCACCGCTGCTGTTCTCTGAGACAGTCATATCATCACTTTACTCATTACACCACCAAATCGTATCTAGAAATTCTGACAAGCTCGATTATATACTAGTTATTAAAAACTATGGGTTTAGTTAAACTATTCGATCTTCAATGGCAGCAAAGTTTAATGCTGAAATGGCAGTGAAAGATATTGCAAATGAGTTTAATGTGTCGCGTCAAACTGTGCACTATCAAAGCATAATGATATAAGAAACCTAACGAGATCAGGTGCCAGGCGCAAACAACAGCTACTAAAGACCGAGTCATTCTACGAGAATTCAAGAGAAATATTTTTCTGAAGCCTCAATCTGCTGCAGATGCTGCAATGGAATTTATCGGCCAAGAATCGAATCAGTGAGCGCACTGTCCGACGACGTTTAAAGGAATGAGATTTTAAGGCAATTAATGCTAAGGACGTTTCGGTCATATCAAAGACAAATAAGCTTAAAAGACTGGCTTTCGTAAAGGAACATCTGCACAAGCCAAAGGAGTTTTGGAGAAGCGTTCTATGGACAGATGAAAACTCCTTTGAGTATAACTCATCAAAAAAATAATTTTTTTTAAGATTGCCAAAGGTAGTTAGTTGTCAAAAGCCAAACTCAATATTTGAGTACCCTAAATGATAATGCCTTCCCTTTCTGAGAAGGCTTATTGGGGAATCATTTATCCTGCAACAGGATAATGCCCCATGCCATAAAACCCGTATGATAAAAAACTTTTTAAAGGATGTTGGTATTACCACTTTGGACTGGCCACCTCAAAGTCCAGATTTAAATATTGTAGAAAACGAGTGGTCCCTTTTCAAACGGAAAAGAGCAGTTTCGTTAAATAAAACGAGAGAGGACACAATTTCGGGGGTCAGTTTCCTTTAGAAAGAGATATTTCCAGTAATTCTGAAAAATTTAGTGGATTCAGTACCGAGACGCCTTCAAAAAGTTATTGAAGCCAAAGGGGTTATAAATTTCACTAAATACTTAATGATTTCTTTGTTTTGCTAAGTTCTAACTTTGTTCTCTTAGTATTACATACCTGTCAAAATACTTATGCCAACACATGAATTTACTAATTAATGTCTTTTGAAGTTTCTACCAAAATGTGAAACATGTGCCAAATCTGTACGCTATTCGAGATTATACATGCCAAATTTTGGGACATTTATCGATAACTTTTTAACTGTGACAGTTATCAGCTACGAGAACTAACCTTTATAGTATCTGATACTGATCAAGAATACATTAGCTTTATATTATGGTCGGAAATGCTTCCCTATGCCTGTTACGCACTTTTGCACAAAACCATTATACCCTTTTTACCTATTTATAATGGGTTCAGGCTATAAAAAATGTATAAAAGTTATTTTCTCCTAAGAAGACATTTTATAATATTCGGGATTTGTTTTGTAGCTTTAGTATGATTCATTCATTCATTCATGGCAAATGGGTCGTTTACTGGCAAAATGTAGCAATTTCTTTCAAGCTTATCATTATGCAGAGAGAGATCTCAGCTTGAGTGTAATTGACGTGTTTTATTGTGCTCTGCAACATTTATTTTTTCTTAACGCTGTTAAAGCATTTAATTTTCTAAAATTTACCCAATATTGTGGTCAAGTGATAACGCTTTGGTTTTTGTGCAAAGTTTTATCAGCTGTGCATAGAATAATAGCAATTATTCAATTTATTGACGCAGCGTCAGTTCTGCACTTGTTGTTTGTGTTCTTTTTTTCGTTCTGCTTATCTTGTTTCGGTGCTTTCGTTTGCAAGCATCTGTTTGTGCGTGTGTTCGCCTGTGCATATTCTCTTTGTGCATCGCGCTCACCTAACTTGTTGTTATTGTTTTGTTCTTCACACGCATTATTATTTGTGTATTGACTCTAGTTTTGAGTTAAACTTAAGTGTTGTTTTTTTTTTTGGTCGCTTCAATTTCTACGCCTCTCTTTGCTTTGCGCTCTCGCAAATTTCTGTATCATATTTGTGTAATTTGTTAGACCCCAGTAGTCAATATGTCGTGCTGCAAACTAAATTGCACTTTTAAGCAGGCTGATGATGCTGCACAGCCACAATTTATTTTCTGTTGGTTTTGTGTGATCATATTATGCATGCATAAATGCTTGCAGGACTTACTGGTCGCGAATGCTGACTGAAAGTCTACACGCAATTGCTAAAAAAGGCAGCGGTGGCTTGAAATGGTCGTGTCCGATGTCAATATGACCACACAAACTGACTTCTCACGTATGTATATTCCGTGAGAAATCAGTTTACTAAATTGCAAACTGTGGCTAAGCTTCTTACGAATGATTTCGAATCGAGCAGCTGATCTGCATTAGCCAATACAAATTTGAGTCCCCCCTGCTCGCCAGTTGGAGTCGCACGTCTTAAGTGTGCCTGTATCTGTGCCGCCTTCTGCTGCCCAGTGTACTCCGACTCTTTTGGCAACTCCAAAAAATGTGGACGTTTCGCCAGCACTTTCTTTGTCTCCTTCCTCCGTCCTCCAAATTACTCCGCTACCAACCACAGTGGATCCTATCATACCCCCTTCTAGCGGATCTGTCAACATCGGTGCGAGTTGTTCCTCGGCGGAAACGCAGAACAACTCGTAGCCCGATTACAACATGGAATTAGCAACAATTCTAATATTGCAATTTCAGCGCAACCACCCTGTTTTAAATGTGATTTGCCCCTAGGAGAGACGGTTACCATCATAGCTTAGGCTTGCTTCTGACACTACTTCCGACTCTAGAGTCTCACTTACATATGCTAACCAAAACTATCGCTAGCGTATTGGTCACCACATTTAATTTTTCTTCACCTCGTGAAATAGCGTCCTTCAAAATAAGTGTTCCAAATGACACTTTCCACAGTTTTTGTGACCCGAAATTTTGGCCACCACACATGATTGTTCATGAGTTTCAGCCAAAAATTCGAAACAATCCCTCCACCTGTCTCCCTTCCAGCTGGTAGTTCAGCATCCAGCAATCCCTCAAACAAACGGAATTTTGATTTAACTCACCATTCAATATCAGAATGTTACGAGGCCTTAATGTCGAAACACAAAAGTCTATTCTCCATGATAGCACATCTTTTGAGACAGATATCTATCGACTTTCTACTGAAACTTGGTTAAACACTAATCTTTCTGATTGCGAAATTTTTTCAAGTGATTTTCATATCTATAGACGTGACCGGCCGACTAGAGGTGGTGGTGTTCTAATTGCCATTACAGCCACGCTCCAATCTGAACTTTACCCGTTTGACGGTGCCCGCTGATGATAGAAATTGTTGACTGCTACAGTAATATGTACCCATCAATGGCTCTTTTTATGACCCGCTCGTATATACCTCCCTCTTCTGATATCCAAGTTCCTATGCGCCAACATATCTTATATCACCGAAGTTTCTACCCATGTGCGCGATAATGACCTTTTTGTGGTTTTAGGCGATTTTAATCTGCCAAATATCTATTATGGTCATTTTTCAGCAGCACAATCTTATCTTGCTCCGATCAGGCTCAGCATGATTTTATTGATGGCATGTTTGATCTTTCGTTGTTTTCAGATCAATTCAATTCACTATACCAATTGAATAGAGTACATGATCCTCGTTTTTCTCGCCGACTGTCCCATGTGCTTCTGTGTCGAGGTCACCATCCAGGCCCTGTCCCTGCAGATTCTTACCATCCCACTATAGAAGACGCTCTTTTCTTTTCAACAAGCTTCCGCCTTACCTTCACCAACCTCAAATATTGCCACTATTTTGTTTTCGTAAGGGGAATTACACCCTAAGCTAGAATCGGCTTGTTTATTCCGCTGATTGGTCTTTTTGAGACAATGCTGTTGATATAGATGTAGCTATTAAAAGATTCTACGAAAACATATATGCGCTCTTTGGACGTTTGTGTACCACACCAACATGTCGAGGCATCTGGTTTGAAGAAACCACCATGGTTCGCGCCAAGACTTTCTTATTTAAAAAACCAAAAATCAAAGTGTTTTAAAAAATTTAAGAAGTCTGGCTACAATTCTCGATTTGTCTAAATACTTCAATAGCCAAGTCAAACTTTTTTCTTCTAGACTCTCAATGCTATGAGAAGGATCTTGCTCGCTGCAAACGTCAATTTAGTCGGGATCCTAAACAATTTTACAACTTTGTGAATTCCAAGCGCAAATCTTCTGGTTTGCCTTCTTCGTTTTTTCTTGGGATAGAAAAAGCTAGTAATGATTCTGCTGCGTCTGACCTATTTGCTACATTTTTTCAGTACAACCTATTCCTCGTCAGCCATCATCCATCAGCCATCCCAAAAATATTTGAAAAAATCCTTACTTCGACTTTGCAACATCTCTGTAAGTCGATTATTTCCCCCTACTTAACGTGGTTTTACGGCAGAGTCGGTCCACTACGAAGCCAACTTGCTTGAATTTACCTCCCTGAGCAAATGATGCATTTCTATCGAAAATGCAAACTGACGTTATATATGCTGACTTCAGTAAAGCATTTGACTCTGTTAACCATGATATATTGCTATATAGACTTGATTGTTTAGGATTCCCTCCCTCATTTCTTTTTATGGATTGCCACCTCATTTGAAAGGTCGCACTCAAAGAGTATTGGCATTAGGTCGACTACCTCGAAAATGGTTCACGTTACTTCTGGTGTACCTCAAGGTAGTCATCTTGGACCTTTATTGTTTACTCTTTTCATTAATGACCTGCCTTCGATTGTATCACACTCTCGTATTCTTATGTACGCAGATGATGTGAAACTTATTTTCTTCGTACACCGATCCCTTGTGTCATACTCATCTGCAAGATGATTTGAACTCTATGCAGCGCTGGTGTTCGGCCAATCAACTGCAGCTAAATTGTTCAAAAATGTATGTTCATGACTTTTAGTCGGACTAGACCCTACTTAACCACTTATACGATTGACAATGTTCCGTGGCAACGTATCATGGGCAGTTAACGATCTTGGAGTCAATTGTTGATCATAAGCTTAATCTTGATCTTTAATATGCATATGTCGACTATCACTAATGAGGCCAGAGGTGTGCGCTGGCGTTATTAGGCGTTGGTCGAAAGAATTTAACGATCCTTTCACCACAAAACTGCTCTATGTTTCTTTAGTTCGTCCTATCCTTGAATACTGCTCATGTATTTGGTGTCCGCAGTACCAAAACTTCCAAGAGCGTATAGAATCCGTGCAGAAGCAATTTCTGCTCTTCGCCTTGCGTAATCGGACTGCAACTGGGATCCCAATCCTCCGTTTGCCATCGTATTCCAGAAGGCTTGTTTTACTAATTAATCTTCCGTCGTTACTTAACCGTAGAGCAACGCTTGGTGTTGTCTTCCTACACAAGTTAATTAACGGCGACATAGATTCTTACTTTCTGTTAGCTCGCCTAAACTTTTTTGTGCCTAGTAGGCCAACAAGAAACTACGTCCCCTTGATTTTGCCTTCATGCACGACTGATTACGCTTTGCACAATCCTCTTCGTGTTCTTTGCAAGGACTACAACAAAGTGTTCCATGTCATCTCGGTTGAGCTCTCTCTCCCACTAATAAAATCTTATATTCCTCTATATTTACGGGACTCCTCTGCCCGTGTTTAGTTAAATCTATTTTCCCTTTTCTTTCTTTATTTCCCTCCCTTATTTTTCTTTATTCTCTCTCTATCTTCTATTTTTCACTTTATAAAATACTTTCTAATATATATTAACTCATTAACTACTAAACAAATTTTTATTGATTTTTGGTTTGATTGGGTTTTTCTGGGTTTCCCCAATCCTTGCAACAAATGTTGGACCAATGATTTAATTTTGCTATTGATATCCCCAGAGCCTAACGTAATTTTAACTTTATTTCTTTAATTTAATATATTTACGATTTTAAATTTTTCGAAATTCTTGTATATACATTAAAATGTTTTATAATTTTATATAATTCTTTTTGTCGACTGTCAGTAGTCGACAATAAATAAAATAAAATAAAAAAATGTGAACGAAAAATTCTGTGTAACAAGTGGGAGGAATTATCTTTTTCGTGGCGAAAATTTTATGCTCTTTTCAACTTAGAGCAATTTTCACTCTACCAATTGCACCACCGAAATTTCATATGCTGTTTAAGATCGTTTTTTTCGCGTGACATGTTTTTGGTATCATATGAATTACATTTTTTCATTTGAAACATTAAATTTAAAAACTTATTTGCACTTCCCTTTATTTTTGCTCGTATGCACCTGTTCTTTAAAAATATTTATTGACGCAAATCTTCGCTATAAAGACTCAATCGATTTGAAATTTTAAACATTGATGAGTTATAAGGATGTTCAAGTGCATATGGAAATTTAAAGAGATAGCTTTGAAACATCGGTAATATGGCCAAAACCGACTTCCAGTGTTAAGGGAAGCTATAAGATATAGTGATCTGTGCAAAGATTTTATGTTTGAAAAAATTAATTAGATAAAAAAGTGAAAATATATGATGTCGCGATTGGGATTCAAACCGCGACATCACGTTTGTCAGCGCGTCAGTTTACCACTTACTCCACCAAACCGTTTTGAAATGCGCGGACAAACTCGATTACACTGAGCGTATGATTTTTCGCGAGGCATTGTTTTTGTTTTAAGAAACTGGTGTCATATGAATTTATCTTTTAATTACCGTTATTTTATATTTGAAAACAAGAAATAGAAAAAAATGAAAATAAAAGAGGTCGTACATGCAGCGCAGCACTTTATCACTTACACCAGCAAACCGTTTTGAAAAGTGCGGACAAACTCGATTATACTGAGAGTCATTTGAATATTTTTGGAAGAAATTACATTTGACCAGAAAAAGCGCCTAAACGAATAATCCGATTTAAAAGTGCAATGATGGTGGCTTATAGCATTTCTTATTAACTTTTATTAAGACTTGACGTCTTTAAAATCATGAAAGTTAAGCCGGATTTATTGACATTATTCTAAATGTGATTTTAAATTTATTGAGCGCACAGTATTTTACGATATTTCAAAAACTGTGCAACTAATTTAGTTTTCGACTTTATTTTCGGATTCACCGACGAATTTTACTTAAGAAATGACTCCAAAATATCGAGAATAGTCTGATAATTTGTAGATGTCGGACGACCTTCCCTTACGCTGGAACTCACTACAAAACGAACATTTTTTTGGCTCAAGGAGCTAATAATTATTGTGCCGATTTTTATGAAACGACGCTTATTTTCTTTGTAATGAAACATACTATAACTCCAAATGAATTCTCGAATTTTACAAAAAAGTCACCTTAGGAGAAAATAGAGTTTGGAAACTGGTTTTTTTGTTGTCGTAGGTTGTGGTGTACGGGTTATCAAAAATAAGTTCTTTACAATAACTGAATTTGGAGATAGTGACAAGGGTACCTTTTTCAAAAGTAGAAAATGAGTGCTTCTTCATTTAGCCCGAAAACGGGTCTGAATTCAAAATTATTTTATACTCTTTTCGAAAACTAGTATATTGAGTTTGTGCTGAAGTTTGTAACGCATAGGAAGGAAGCGTCGGAGACCCCCCCCTAAAAGTTACTGCCAGTATGCTTATAAAAACAAAACAAAATGATCTAGCCATGTCCGTCTTTCTCTCTGTATGCAAGCTACTCCCTCAGTTTTAAAGCTATCGTGATACAACTTTGCACAGAGACTTATTATTTAAAGGGACAGCACAAAAGTCGGAACCGGCCAGATCGGACCACTATATCTTCTAGCTGCCATACAACTGGAAGTCGGTCTTGGCCATAAATCCCATGTTTTCAAAGCTATCGCAATGCAGCTTTGCATAGGTGCTTATTATTCAAACACACTAACATTGATCGGAGCCGGCCGGATAGGATGACTATATCGTATAGCTACCATACAACTCAAAGTCGGTTTTGGCCATATATCCCATGTTTTCAAAGCTATCGCGATGAAACTTTGCACAGATACTTATTATTCAAAATGTCAGCACATTGATCTGAGCCGGCCGGATCGGAACACTGTATCTGGTAGCTGCCGTAGAACAGGACATTTATTTAATATTCTTAAAAAAAAAATTAAGCGAAAAAATGCCAGGAATTATTACAGCATATGAGCTATAGTGCTGCAGTTGGCTGAATAAGAATTGAGAATTGTCTTAAGGCCTCGAAAAGAGTGCAAAATCTTCGGCACGCAGAAGATAATCCTTTCCCACTTGTTTTTGGTTCATTGCGACATATCTGTTACTCCGAATAAAGTCAATGGTGACCTTGGGTTCATCAAAAGATTGTTTAAGAAATTCACCGATCCTTACGTTATGAAACTACTACTATATGTCTCTTTTGTCAGGCTAATTCTAATAAAAAAGATTTCTTATTTTAGCCTTTTGTGAACTCAATTGCGATATTATTATTAAACTTAGCTATCTCAAAAGCTTGGATGCATTTCAACATAAAACAAGTGCAAAGGGATTATCTTCGGCGTGCCGAAGATTCGAGTACTCTTTTCGAACCTTTAGACAATTTTCACTCTGAATCACCACTGAAATTTCAAAAGTAGTAAAAAACCGTTTTATCGCGTGGCATTTATTTTTTGTGCTCTTAACAATTGGTATCATATGAATTTAAATTTTTCTTTTAAATTATTTGAATTCAAGCTATTTGATATATATTTGAAACAAATAATTAGAAAAAAATCAATCAGCTGCTGGGATTTGAACCGTGTTCTCCCGTATTGTCAGCGCAGCACTCTAATACTTACGCCACCAAGCAGTTTTGAAATGCGCTGACAAACTCGATTATACTGATCGTTTTTTTCGCGTTGTATAGTTTTTGTTCTAAGACATTGGTAGCAAATGAATTTGATTATAGTTATTTTATATTTGAAAAGAAGAATAAGAAAAAGTAAAATAAATGACCAGTCGCCGCTGGTACTCGAACCCAGGACCTTTCGTTTGTCAGCCGTCACTTTACCCCTTACCAAGCCGTTTTGATGATCGATGACAAAATCGCTTGAAGAGCAGACTGTCAAAAGCTTTCTTGTTTTGTTTTCCTGCAACCTGCAACTCGCGTTTGTCAGCGCAGCACTCTACTACTTACACCAAGCAGTTTTAAAAATCGCTGACAAACTCGATTATACTGAGCATTTGTTTTTTCGCGTGGCATTGTTTTTGTTCTAAGACATTGGAAGCAGATTAATTTAATTCTAGTTGTTTTATATTTGAAAGGAAAAATAAGAAGAAATCTAAGAAAGAGCGTGCTCTAGTCGGGACCGCCCGCCGACTGAGTGCCGGACAGCCAGTTCATTTGGCGTCCATTCATACTTGCCTAATAGTGTGTATACAAACAAACAACAGACACCATCACATTACTGCAAGCTGTGCAAACGGCCTATAGCGGTTACACCTGCTTTTTCACTGAGCCCCGACATCAATGGAAGGATTAGATCTTAAATAACTTCCGTGTTTATTGTCCGATCTTTTTGAAATTTGCAAGACATAACACTGGCTATAAAATGCGTGACCAAACCAAATTGCAAGGTCAGTACCTTCAAAAATGAGTTTTTGAATTTTTGGGGGGATTGGGGGTGGTATGCCGAAAAAGTTTGCCGCAATATTCGAGATTACGTGTGTCATGCCAAATTCGAGGTTGTCCATGCCAAATTAGGGGCCTCTAGCTCTTATAACTTGTAAGTTATAGCCCAAAAACGCTGAGTCTGAAATCGAAATTCCTATCGGGATAACTTTTGAACGGGACGAGTTATCGATAAATTTTTTTAATAAACTTTGATCTGGTCCCGGCATTACGAGAACTTATATTCCAAATACGAAGCCTCTAGCTCTTGTAGTCTCTGATATCCGCGTGTTCATGCAGCCAGACAGACGTGACGGACGGACGGACGGGCAGTGCAGACAGACACGGACATGGCTAAATCCGACTCGACAGTTGATACTGATCAAAGAATATATATACTTTATATGGTCGGAGATGCTTCCTTATGCCTGTTACATACTTTTGCATCAAAACCATAATACCCTCTTTTACCCATTTTTAATGGGTTCAGGGGTATAGGGTATAAAAAGAAAATAAATGACCAGTCACCGCTGGGCGTCACTTTACCCCATACGCCACAAACCGGTTTTGATGATCGATGACAAAATCCATTGAAGAGTAGACTGTCAAAAGCTTACTTGCGCTTGACTTTTGTTTGATTGAATGCACCTGTTCTTTCAAAATATTTAATGACGCATATCTTCGCAGTTTATAACTCAATCGATTTGCGTGTGTTCAAGTGTGCAAGGAAATTAAAAGCAATTGCTTTTAAAACAACGGATTTGCGGCCAAAACCGATTTAGAGCTGTATGGCAGCTATAAGTGGTCCGATCTGGCCGGCTCCGACTAATTTGCTGTTCCTTTGAATAATAAGGGTCTGTGCAAAGTTGCAGCGCTCAACAGCTGTGATACTAGTTTGCATACATACAGACGGATCAGGCGGTTTACATAGCGGTCTCCGACGCTTCCTTCCTATGCATTACAAAACTTCCGCACTAAAAGTGAATATACTATTTTCTTCGAAAAGAGTATAAACAGCGTTTTGCGACCAGCTACTCTAACATAGTAGAGAGTTAGCGGCACCAAATTTGGTGGGAATACAGAAAAAAAGAAAGTGTGTTTATACTCTTTTCGAAGAAAATAGTATATTAAGTTTCGTGCTGAAGTTTGTAACGCATAGAAGGAAGGCGTCGGAGACCCCCAAGAGTTACCGCCAATATGTTCTGGTGGGAATGGACAAAACAAAATTGATCTAGCGGTGTCCGTCTGTCTGTATGTATGCAAACTAGTCCCTGAGTTTTTGGGCCATTGCGATCAAACTTCGCAACAGAGACTACTTATTACTTCAAAGGGACAGCCAGCATTGGTTGGATCCGGCCGGACCGGACCACTATATCTTATAGCCGCCATACAACTTGATGTCGGCTTTTGGCCGTAAATCCCATGTTTTCAAAGCTATCGCGATGAAACTCTGCACAGATACTTGTTGCTTGAACATGCATCACTTTAACTCGGCTGCCGGCCGGATTCCGACCACTACATCTTATAGTCTGCCACACAACTGGAAGTTCGGTTTTGACCATAAAACAAATTTAATATAACAACAGAGAATATAAATTCATAAGGATATTAATCTTTACCGCTAATGAAAGTGCTGTAGTTGGCAAAGTAAAAATTGTCTAAAAAGGCTCCGAAAAGAGCATCAAATCTTCGGGCGGACGCCGAAGATAACTCCTTTCCCAACTTGTTATACCCTGAACCCATTAAAAATGGGTAAAAAGGGTATTATGGCTTTGTGCAAAAGTATAAAGTATAACAGGCATAGCGGAAGCATCTCCGACCATATACAGTGTATACGTTCTTTATCAGTATCAACAGTCGAGTCGATTTAGACATGTCCGTCTGTCTGTCTGTCCGTCCGTCCGTCTGTCTGTATGAACACGCGGATATCAGAGACTACAAGAGCTAGAGACTTTATATTTGAAATATAAGTTATCGTAATCCCGGGACAGATCAAGTTTATTTCATTTTATCGATAACTCGTCCCGTTTAAGTGTTATCGATAAATTTCGATTTCAGACTAGCTTTTTGGGCCTTAACAAGTTATAAGAGCTAGAGGCCCCAAATTTGGCATGTATAATCTCGAATTAGCATACACATGTAACAAATGTTTCACTTTTGGATACCACCCCCCAATCCCCCCAAAAGTTCAAAGAACTCATTTTTGAGGGTATTTGGTTTGGTCACACATTTTGTAGCCAATGTTATGTCCTACAAATTTTAGAAAGATCGGACAATAAACACAGAAGTTATTTAAGATTTTACTTTCCATTGTGTGGGGCTCAGTGAAAAGCAAGCTAACTGCTTAAACCGCTTGCACAGCTTGCAGTATGTGTGTGTCTGTATGTATGCACACTATTAGGCAAGTATGAATGGATGTCAGAACTGGGTTCAGGGTATCTCCTAGTCGGGCACTCCCGACTAGAGCACTCTTACTTGTTTTGATATAGCTTTCTGAAACTTTGTGGTTTTATTTCCTATTATGACCCACATTTCCGAATCCCATTCAGCCTATGTATACAGCCTGAACCGTTTGAGAATTTGTAAAAATAGCATAATGAAGTTGAGCAAAAGCATAAGGATGCATATCGGACCCCATAACTTTCTTGCCAATTTAATCACAAGAATATTCATCCAATAAACACATAAGAAATGTAGTATTTAAATATTAAAGATGTGGGCGCAGTAAAAAGAAGTACAGCAATTACATAAAACGTGCAGTTGCAGCAATTAAAGCACTATTCCTTGTTATATTTCGGTAAGCAGCAGCCTCTCCGCAATCAAGCAAATGAATTAACATGTGTGTGTGTTTGTATTTCCGTGATTTTTCCGTGCTTATATATATAGATGTATTTGT
Organism: Drosophila flavopinicola; assembly: GCA_035042425.1. Taxonomy (NCBI): domain Eukaryota; kingdom Metazoa; phylum Arthropoda; class Insecta; order Diptera; family Drosophilidae; genus Drosophila; species Drosophila flavopinicola. The sequence goes on along the minus strand of JAWNLL010000296.1, from coordinate 229,837 downwards.
ACATCAATATATATATACGTTTAACACAAATGTCTCATGTACGCACTTCAGTCCCGACATCCTTCCGATGTCTTTGAACGGCTTCGATATTACGTTATACAAACTCACCAGAGGCACCCACAGCATCCTGTTGGGTACACATCGCTTTCTCAAGTGGCGGCAGCAAAGGTGGTGTCACAATCGCAATTCGATATACAGAAACACCACCAAAAGATTTCTGGCTGAGATATTGACTACAACAAGCACTATTATTGTTGTTGTATAGTTTAAAAGCGCATTTGCATTGAATGACAAAATACCACTGCCTAAATACTGTGTACTAAAAGGGAGTTGGGTTGCAGTGCTAGCTGTCGTTACATACATACAGTTGATGCAATGAAATATTAGTGCCATTGCGTCCTATCCATTAAACCTTGAAATTACATGTTAAGTGAAATTTTTTTATAGAAAGTTATCAAAATAATAATTTTTAAGATTATAAAAATATAAAGAGTTGTTCTGCCAACTATTTTCATGAAAACAAGTAAGAGTGCTACAGTCGGAAGTGCACGACTAGAGAATACCCTGAATCCAGTCGTTAAATCCATGTATACTTACCTATCAATGCACATCCTTACAAACGCACACATACTGCAAGCAGTTTAAGCAGGCTAACTTCATCGCAAGGCCCTACACTATGGAAAGGTAAATCTTAAATAACTTGTGTTCATTTTTTTCCGGATTTTGTCAAATTTTTAGGACATAAAATTGGCAGTAACCAAACCAAATTGCAAGGTCATACGTCCAAAAATTAGTGTATTTAACTTATGGGGGATTGGGGATGGTATCCAAAATGTGAAATACTTGCTACATGTATGTGCTATTCGAGATCATACATACCAATTTTGGTAGCTCAAGCTCTTATAAATGTTAAGTTATGGCTCAAAGGCGCTGGTCTGAAATCGATAGCTTTTGAACAGGTCGAGTTACCAATCTTTATAAAATTTGTACGACATAAAATAGGCTATAAAATTGGCGATCAAACCAAATTACAAGGTCATACCTTAAAAAATTGGTGTTTTTCACTTTTAGGGGATACGGTATCAAAAAAAGTGAAATATTTGTTACTGTGCATGCTATTCGAGACCATACATCCCAAATTTTGTGCCTTTAGCTTTTATAACTTTCAAGTTATGGTCAAAAAAACGCTGGTCTGAAATCGAAATTGATCGATAACTTTTGAACGGGACGAATTATCGATAAAATGAAATAACGATCTGTCCTGGGACTACGAGAACTTATATTCCAAGCACTCGCAGCAGGCACAGTCGTTGCGATGTATAGAAACAGCAGGCAACCATATTGGATGGAAACAGAAAAGTGGATGACGAGGGCTACTCTGGGTTTGCTGCTGGCTCAGCTGGAAGAATCAATAACCGAGACCGAAAGCAGCAGGAGAGGGCGGTAACGGCAACAAAGCGTAGCAAGCGAAGACGACAAATCCAAAACGCAATTTCATTTGTTTCAGAAGTGGAAAACATGTCGAAACACCTCAAATCCGAAATTGAGAGAGAGAGAAAGAGAGAGAGAGAGAGAGAGGTATAGAGAGAGTGAGAGGTATAGAGAGAGAGAGAGAGGTATAGAGAGAGAGAGGTATAGAGAGAGAGAGAGTTATAGAGAGAGAGAGGTATAGAGAGAGAGAGAGGTATAGAGAGAGAGAGAGAGGTATATAGAGAGAGAGAGGTATAGAGAGGTGCTGGTACAGACAGAGAGAGAGAGAGAGAGGTGCTGGTACAGACAGAGAGAGAGAGAGGTGCTGGTACAGACAGAGAGAGAGAGAGGTATAGAGAGAGGTGATGGTACACAGAGAGAGAGAGAGAGGTATAGAGAGAGGTGCTGGTACAGACAGAGAGAGAGAGAGAGGTATAGAGAGAGGTGCTGGTGTCAAGTTTTACATTTGATGATTGCTTTGCAAAAGCGCACTTCTAGTTCTTGTCAAGAGCGGTAAAGTTAATGATGAGATTCTTCTAGGTGACGTATTTGTATCGTGCTCTCTTGTTGGGTTGTCCAGCTCATGGTGCAATGTCAGTCATGTGTCAGTCGCTCTCTGAACGTGGGTGAAGAAGGTCGATTGCGGGGTAAGTTCATCGTGGTGAACCTTTTTCAGCTGCCTAGTTGGTAGTCGCATTCTGAACGTCTTAGGAGGAAGTCGGTATGCGGATGAATGTTTTTTGTTTTGTTGAATGTATGATTGTATGCGTGATTGTATATATGCTTTAATTTTGTATACATGTATATTTTATATATTTTTTTTAATTTATTATATTACAATGAAATATTCGCATTTCATATGCTTATATTTGTCGTTTCTACTAGTGTTAATGCACACACTCATAGACACATATACACACATACACAAGCGCACCAAACTGCTGGCAGCTCGAATGTAAACAAAACGATTGGCTTGACAGCCCGAAAAAAAATGTTCTCCCCTTGTGTATAATTTCACCATGGTAAAGTTTAAATCGGCATTATACCAAGCAGCAGAAAAACAAAATTTTGTAAATAATCAACACCAAGAACTATAGTTTTTGAAAATTTATTAGACGTTCCTGTCCTATTAGCTTAGTCGGTCAATGAAAACGTCTAACCACTGCACAGGAATAGAGCAAACGAATGGACCCCAGCCAACGCTAGTGCTGCAAAACGTAACACACACACAAAATGACGATGACGGCAGTTATCGGACAGTAGCAAGCGACAAGCATCCAAGCAAGCAAATAAGCACACAAGAGCGTGCCACAGGCAACCCCAGCGACAAACACAATGAGAAAGATACACAAATACCAATAACCGGAGATGACCGTAGAGTCGTCGCAAAGGCAGAGCCGGACATAAAATGCTCGGGTCCGTTTCCAAATCATGATGATGTTACTCACGGTCACTGATGGGGGGAGGGGAGGGAGGGGTGCTACAGCTGGCAATGAGCAAAACTTTTTGCTCGGTCTCATCGTCATCGCTTGCACAATCAGCCAACAGCCGCTTGCGACTGATGAGGCATACTTTACATTTGGTTTGTATTTAACCTCACTTTCTTGCTTTTTTCATAATTATTTAGTTGGTTAGTAAATAGGTTATCGATTACAAGCAATGCCCCCACAATATCTGCTTCTGCTAGGAAAGAGTTGATCAGTCATCAATTCCAGCTTCGGGTGTGGTAGCCGTCCGGAGCAGGCGGGGAATGAGAGCGCAAGGCAGTGTGTGTATAACTATTTCTGTATGAAAACACCGTCGGAGCAGCAGGTATAAATTGAATCGAGTGTATACATATGTGTGTGTCTGTCTGGCTGGAAACTCTTTTCATGATACTCACCTTGATATTTACGCAGTTATGTATTTTAGTGATTAGCGGCTCCTTATCGGCCGCATAACTATTAATGATTGAAATGCATTCACTGGCGGGCGCAATGCATAAACGACAGCAGCTTTGTCGCTCTCGTTGAATTTGCTCTGCCATCGCTGTCGCTATATTGTCAGCTTCTGTTTCTGCTGATGTTAATATTCTTGATGCAAAGTCGCACATTTTTTCTTTTAAAAAGATTATGCGTTCCCTTGATTTGTTTTAGTGTATTTTTGCACTTTTGACTTTTATATTGAATGGGGGCGCAGCGGGTAAGCGACGCTGCCGATTCCTCTTTTTTAACTTTATTGCAAAATGGTTTTGTTGTCGCCTCGGCTGCGCGATAGCGGATACTTGGGATCGTATGGTCACATTTCACAACTACTTGGCGTACTAGTTTTCGTTGGTCAAAGCAACTCCGTAGTAGCGTTTATGTTTAATATGTAAAAGAAAATTACACAGTGAAAAAAGTGAACGCACCGAGATTTCAAAAGGTACGCCTCGGACAAGTGCACGTCTGAACCTTGCGGCGAAAGAACAACAAATGGCTGGCATAAAGAACAATCAATGACACCAACGATATTATCGATTACTTACAACCTAACTGATTCGTTCTTTAAAATCGAGCATCAAGTTAGCGTCACATAGCATTAAATATCGATACTTATCAGCTTCGGAACCACGATTTGTTCACATATTTTATATGGCGGGGATATTTTGACTGCGGGCCGGTAAAAAATACAAAGGTGTCGTGTGTGTGTATGAAAAGGGCTGATAGTCAGCAGACGAAGCAACCGCGAATGTATTTTAATTTCCCTAACACCTGTTTTTTAAGTATTTTGAGATTAATTTTTTGTTTTTGTGGTTTAAGTTACCCGTTTAAGGAACCCGTGCGTAAAATGGATTTATTTGGCCGACCCCGTGGAAAACGCCACGGCAATTGTATTATATTCAATACAATATACAATATATATATGTACGTACAGTGAATCACTAAAATATTCATTGCTAAGCATATGGCGCATAAACCCAAGTATTTCACCATCTTAGCAACTACTTTTTTATATATTTTTTCACTGCATTCGTAGAATGATGTTTACGAAAGACAATGCAAAAGAAAAAATTGGAAAACGTTTAACAGTTATCAAAATAGAGCAACACAACGGAAAAAACGCATATTTTCATGTCACAAAAGTATTCATTGCGGTTGTTGCCTCTTCCGTTATTTTAGCTTGTGCATGTTTGTACATGTTTTTTTATGTTTTTTTTTGCACATTTATATTGTGTAGATAAGATTTTCGCTCAATGTGTTCAATTTGACCATCAAAGTTTTTGTTAGTACGTCAAAAGGGTCAAGGGAAAGGAATTAAGTGTGGTTGAGAAGAAAATAATATTATATCTTCACAATGAAGGGCGATCTACCAATTATATTTGCCAAATGTTCAACAAAAGTCCTACCACTATCCGAAGTGCTATACAGCGTTTGAAATATCGCGGTAGATTGGAAAATATCCAGCGTTCTGGACGTCCGAAGTCTCTATCTGCCAGAGAGGAGAGTAAAGTTCTACAGGAAAACAGGAAAACCCACATATTTCTGCTTCAAAAATTAACGATATTCTCCAAACAACCCTCAACACAAGCGTATGTGATGAAACTGTCCGCAGGGTGCTCCGATCAAAAAATATACATGGTCGAGTTTTCAGAAAAAATTATAAATTCCACTGTAAATTTTACAAAGAGATTATCTATTGATAATTGCTACAAAATACAACCATTTTCACTCTGGGAGACTATCATATTCATCGGCTAGAGCAAATACAACAGTTTTGGCTCTGGCAGTCGTCACATTATATGGCGTAAGTCTGGATACGCGTTTAATCCTAAAAATACAACAGCAACTATAAAGCACGGTGGAGGTTCACTTATGGTTTGGGGCTATATGTCTGCACGTGGTATGGGCAATTTGGTTTTTGTTGATGGCATTATGAACTCTAATGTGTATCTTAACATATTAAAAAAAATGTGGCCGTTACTGCCTCCAAAATGGGATTTGAGCGTGGTCAATTTCTGTTTCAACAAAATAACTACCCAAAACACACTGCTTGGCAGTACAAATGTGGATTTTATGCAACACTAAATAGTCAAAATCTCCCCCACAGAGTCCCTACACAAATCCCATCAAGAATCTATAGTCATATCTTAAGCTAAAAGTTAGATAGAACCATATTTCTTCAAAAGTAGTCTTAAAGCAGGTGCAGCAGGATGAATGGTCCAAAATAGGTCCCGAATATTGCCGTAAATTGGTGTAATCGATGTCAAGACGCTTGGAGGGTATATGAGACAGCAAGGGACACAAAAAAAAATAATAACTTAAACTGCATTACCTAAATTTTCGTAACATAAGTAAATATATATAAGAGCGATGAATACTTTTGTGACATGAAAATATGCGTTTTTTTCCGTTGTGTTGCTCTATTTTGATAACTGTTAAACGTTTTCCAATTTTTTCTTTTGCATTGTCTTTCGTAAACATCATTCTACGAATGCAGTGAAAAAAAATATAAAAAAGTAGTTGCTAAGATGGTGAAATACTTGGGTTTATGCGCCATATGCTTAGCAATAAATACTTTAGTGATTCACTGTAGATAAGATTTTCGCTCAATGTGTTCAATTTGACCATCAAAGTTTTTGTTAGTACGTCAAAATGGTCAAGGGAAAGGAATTAAGTGTGGTTTATCTACCAATTATTATTGCCAAATGTTCGACAGAAGTCCTACCACTATCCGAAGTGCTATACAGCGTTTGAAATATCGCGGTAGATTGGAAAATATCCAGCGTTTTGGACGTCCGAAGTCTCTATCTGCCAGAGAGTAGAGGAAAGTTCTACAGGAAAACAGAAATAACCCACATATTTCTGCTCCAAAAATTAACGATATTCTCCAAACAACCCTTAGCACAAGCGTATGTGATGAAACTGTCCGCAGGGTGCTCCGATCAAAAGATATACATGGTCGAGTTTTCAGAAAAAATTATAATTTCCACCGTAAATTTTACAAAGAGATTATCTATTGATAATTGCTACAAAATACAACCATTTTCACTCTGGGAGACTATCATATTCATCGACTAGAGCAAATACAAAATTTTTGGCTCTGGCGGTCGTCACATGGTTGGCGTAAGCCTGGATACGCGTTTAATCCTAAAAATACAACAGCAACTATAAAGCACGGTGGAGGTTCAGTGATGGTTTGGGACTATATGTAAGCACGTGGTATGGGCAATTTGGCTTTTGGTGATGGCATTATGAACTCTAATGTGTATCTTAACATATTAAAAAACAAGTGGAGAAGGATTATCTTCGGCGTGCCGAAGATTAAATACTCTTTTCGAACCTTTAAGCAATTTTCACTATTTTTCCGAGACTGCTTATTTAATTCGCAGATATTAATGTCGCATGCATATACCCCTACATATAAAATAAAATTTATAAAGGTATTCATGTAAACAGGGACGTTTCACTATCCGCAGCTCGTGGACGCATCCCTTAGCATTCATAAGTGCTACCGAATTGAACAATAAACAAGTTTCAGTTTTTCCAAAAAGTCAAAACTACATTACATATGTATACTATATACATACCAAATTTTGTGCATGTTGCTCTTATACCTTTCAAGGCCGCTGTCGGAAATTGAATTGTCATAAAACTTAATCTGATCCATATTTTTTTTCGCGTGGCATTGGTTTTGCCAATGAATTTAAATTTATCTTTTGAATTATTCTATTAAAGCTACTTTATGTATGAAAAAAAAATTAGAAACAATTTAGGAAATTGAAAATAAATGAATTTGATTACAGCTATTATATATTTGAAAAGAAGAATAAGAACAAGTAAGAGTGCTCTAGTCGGGAGTGCCCGACTACGAGATACCCTGAACCCAGTCCTTACAATCATTCGTACTGCTCTAAACACACACATGCTGCAGTACAAGCAGTGCAAGCGGTTTAAGCAGTTAGCTTGCTTTTCACCGAGCCCCACACAATGGAAAGTTAAATCTTAAATAACTTCTGTGTTTATTGTCCGATCTTATTGAAATTTTTGGGGCAAGTAATTGTCGATAATATGTGTTACCAAACCAAATTGCAAGGTCGTACCTTCAAAAATGCGTTTTTTTAACTTTTGGGGGGTTTGGGGGGTGGTATCCAAAAAGTGAAATATTTGTTACATGTGTATGCTATTCGAGATTATACATGCCAAATTTGGGGTCTCTAGCTCTTATAACTTTGAAGTTATGTCCCAAAAGCGCTAGTCTAAAATCGAAATTTATCGATAACTTTTGAATGCGATGAGTTATCGATCAAATGAAATAAACTTGATCTGTCCCGGGATTAGGAGAACTTATGTTCCAAATATGAAGTCTCTAGCTCTTGTAGTCTCTGATATCTGTGTGTTCATACAGACAGACAGACGGACAGACGGACAGACAGACGGACATGGCTAGATCGACTCGGCTGTTGATACTGATCAATAATATATATACTTTATATGGTCGGAGATGCTTCCTTATGCCTGTTACATACATTTGCACAAAACCATAATACCCTTTTTACCCATTTTTAATGGGTTCAGGGTATAAAAATGAAAATAAATGACCAGTCGCCGCTGGTCTTGAACCCAGGACCTCTCGCACACCAGTTCGCAACTTTACCCCTTACGCCACAAGCCGTTTTGATGATCGCTGACAAAATCCCTTGAAGAGCAGACTGTCAAAAGCTTTCTTGTTTTGCTGTTTACTGCTTACACCAAGCAGTTTTAAAAATCGCTGACAAACTCGATTTATACTGAGCTTTTGTTTTTTCGCGTGGCATTGTTTTTGTTCTAAGCCATTGAAAGCAAATGAATTTGATTACAGTTATTATATATTTGAAAAGAAGAATAAGAAAGAATGAAAATAAATGACCAGTCGCCGCTGGTCTTGAACCCAGGACCACTCGCTCACCAGTTCGCAACTTTACCCCTTACGCCACAAGCCGTTTTGATGATCGCTGACAAAATTGCTTGAAGAGCCGACTGTTACAAATTTCCTTGTTTTGTTTTCCTGCAACCTGCAACTCGCGTTTGACAGCATTTGTTTTTTCGCGTGGCATTGTTTTTGTTCTAAGCCATTGGAAGCAAATTAATTTGATTACAGTTATATATTTGAAAGGAAGAAAAAGAAAAAGTATTAAATTAACAATCAGTCGCCGCCGAGGCTCGAACTTGAACTTGCGAAACCTGCGTTCGTTAGCGCGGCTCTTTACGCCTTACGCCACAAACCGTTTTGATGATCGATGACAAAATACCTTGAAGAGCAGACTATCAAAAGCTTTCTTGCGCTTGACTTTGTTTGCTCATATGCACCTGTTTTTTCAAAATATTTAATGACGCATATCTTCGCTGTTTATGACTCAATCGATTTGCGATTTTACCCATTGATGAGTTATAAGGATGTTCAAGTGTACAAGGAAATTTAAGGCAATTGCTTTGAAAACATCGGACTTATGGCCAAAACCGACTTTGAGGTGTATGGCAGCTATAAGATATAGTGGTCCGATCCGGCCGGCTCCGACCAATGTGCTGTCCCCTTGAATAATAAGTGTATGTGCAAAGTTGCAGCGCGATAGCTCAAAAACTGAAGGACTAGTTTGCATACATACAGACAGACAGACAGACAGACAGACGGACATGGCTAGATCAATTTGTTTTGTTTTTATAAGCATACTGGCAGTAACTTTTGGGGTCTCCGACGCTTCCTTCTATGCGTTACAAACTTCAGGACAAACTTAATATACTATTTTCTTCGAAAAGAGTATAAAAATGTGGCCGTTACTGCCTCCGAAATGGGATTTGAGCGTGGTCAATTTATGTTTCAACAAAATAACTACCCAAAACACACCGCTTGGCAGTACAAATGTGGATTTTATGCAACACTAAATAGTCAAAATCTCCCCCACAGAGTCCCTACACAAATCCCATCAAGAATCTAAAGTCATATCTTAAGCTAAAAGTTAGATAGAACCATATTTCTCCAAAAGTAGTCTTAAAGCAGGTGCTGCAGGATGAATGGTCCAAAATAGGTCCCGAATATTGCCGTAAATTGGTGGAATCGATGTCAAGACGCTTGGAGGATATATATGACAGCAAGGGACACAAAAAAAATTATAACTTAAGCTGCATTACCTAAATTTTCGTAACATAAGTAAATATATATAAGAGCGATGAATACTTTTGTGACATGAAAATATGCGTTTTTTCCGTTGTGTTGCTCTATTTTGATAACTGTTAAACATTTTCCAATTTTTTCTTTTGCATTGTCTTTCGTAAACATCATTCTACGAATGCAGTGAAAAAAAATATAAAAAATAGTTGCTAAGATGGTGAAATACTTGGGTTTATGCTCCATATGCTTAGCAATGAATACTTTAGTGATTCACTGTATGTATCTAACGCATTTTTATACCCTGAACCCATTAAAAATGTGTAAAAAGGGTAATATGAAGTTGTGCAAAAGTATGTAACAGGCATAAGGAAGCATCTCCGACCATATAAAGTATATATATTCTTGATCAGTATCATAAGTCGAGTCGATTTGGCCATGTCCGTCTGTCTGTCTCTCCGTCTGTCCGTCCGTCTGTATGAACACGCGGATATCAGAGACTACAAGAGCTAGGACTTCATATTTGGAATATAAGTTCTCCTAATCCCGGGACAGATCAAGATTATTTCATTTGATCGATAACTCGTCGCATTCAAAAGTTATCGATAAATTTTTATTTTAGACAAGCATTTTTGGGACATAACTTCAAAGATATAAGAGCTAGAGACCCCAAATTTGGCATGCATAATCTCGAATAGCATACACATGTAACAAATATTTCACTTTTTGGATACCACCCCCAATCCCCCCAAATGTTGAAGGTACGACCCTGCAATTTGTTTTGGTCACACATATTATTGACAATTGTATGTCCCAAAAATTTTAGTAAGATCGGACAATAAACACAGAAGTTATTTGAGATTTAACTTTCCATTGTATGGGGCTCAGCGAAAAGCAAGCTAACTGCTTAAACCGCATGCACTGCTTGCAGTATGTGTGTGTTTGTATGTATGCACACTATTAGGCAAGTATTAATAGAAGTCAGAACTGGGTTCAGGGTATCTCCTAGTCGGGCACTCCCGACTAGAGCACTCTTACTTGTTTCCTTATAAAATGAACAATTTACTACAAAATAAAACTTTTGGTTTTTTGGAAAAAAATTTTTATCATATTTTTTATTTTGAATAACTAAGAAATGGCAGTTTTTTGATGCACATAAGTATTGGCACACTTACTTTTTTAATTGATTTATACATCGAAAACAGTTATAACAATCAATGACATGCTGATATTGGTGAAATTATGGAAAGAAGGCGTTTTACGATTAGAAGCATCATTAATCGCTTTAAAGGAGCGTCAAGCGTCGAGAGCACAAAACGCACGTATGTACATAGCCAGATACACACTGGTTCTAGGACTCCGGGGGCCACACAATTTGACAATTAGGGTGTGGGACACAAAGTGCCTCCGAGTCGACTTGACCAATGGCTTACGAATTACGCATATACCCTTCTGCACCGAACCGTTTATCTCCGAGATTTTTTTGTAAAATTTATTTGTCTGTAATGGGCAACAATTGGTTTTTTTATTCCGTAATGTAAATTCGAATTGTATAGAATATGGCAATAATATATTTGTAAAATAGCAGGATGCAGTTCGCAGGTATCACTAATCACGATTTCACACTTCCTGTCCATTCTGAAGTTGTCCTCAGAGAACTTGTTGCACTTCAGCTTCTTTTCTGGTGCGGCATCGCCGGCTAGGTGTCGACCCCCAGGGGTTGTATCCAATACTCCCCCAGCCCCTCTAAGTGAAAGCTAAAAGAGATATACTGCATCTCAGAACATCAAAACAACCGACAAAGCTACAAAAATATGTGAATCAACAGTAACAAAATAATGACTGTTAAGTGGGTTAGGCTTAAATATTTTCACCTCTCGCGCCCACCATGGCTAATCCATGGCTCGAGCCACGTGTCCTCCCTCTAATTTAATCTATAAATTCATGCTTGTTATTTGTCCTTAATTTTAATTAATTAAATAATTTAATACACTGACTCACTAAAGTATTAATTGCTAAGCATATGGAGCATGAACCCAAGTATTTCACCATCTTAGCAAATACCGAAGGTACTCGTATATTGGTCTTGTCGGATGTCCGTCAAGCCGTCCGTCTGTCCAAAATTATGCCACGCCCGCTGGGAGGCTGGCAAATCGATACACTTAAAATCACAGATCGATAAACCGTGAATATTTCCCACAATTTTGAAGCTTGAGTCATCAAATTTAGTAGGTATGTTGCTTTGCCACGCCCACTTGTACGCACTCTTAGAGCTAAAGTCACCATATTTGGAATATATATTACCGGGAACGTCCTCTACACATCACAGAAACAAAATTTCGACCACGTCCCGCCCCAAATTTGGAACTTAGACTAGGGCTGACCACCCCAAAAGATTCCGTCCTATATTTTCCGGCCACGCCCACTATAACGCCCCCAGCCACCCCGCCCCCACGAAACACGGAAGCCTATATCTCGCACAGTTTAAGAGCTAGGGCCACCAAACTTTGAGGGTAGACTTCTGACCAAGTCCTCTAAAGATCGGCCATATTTGGGGGCCACGACCAATCCCGCCCCCACAAATCGCAAAAATGTATATCTTCCACAGTTTTAGAGCTAGAGTCACCAAATTTGTAAGATATTCACAAATAGTATATTAAGTTTGTGCTGAAGTTTGTAACGCATAGAAGTGACTGCCAGTATGCTTAGAAAAACAAAACAAATTGATCTAGCCATGTCCGTCTGTCTGTCTGTCTGTCTGTATGTATGCAAACTAGTCCCTCAGTTTTTGAGCTATCGCGATGCAACTTTGCACAGACACTTATTATTCAAGGGGACAGCACATTGGTCGGAGCCGGCCGGATCGGACCACTATATCTTATAGTTTCCATACAACTTGAAGTCGGTTTTGGTCATAAATCCCATATTTTCAAAGCTATCGCGATAAAACTTTGCACAGATACTTATTATTAAAAAAAACAGCACATTGGTCGGTGCCGGCCGGATCGGACCACTATATCTTATAGCTGTCATACAACTCTAAGTCGGTTTCGGCTATAAATCCGATGTTTTCAAACAATTGCTTTAAATTTCCTTGTACACTTGAACATCCTTATAACTCATCAATGGGTAAAGTTGCAAAACGATTGAGTCATAAATAGCGAAGATATGCGTCATTAAATATTTTGATAAAACAGGTGCTAATGAGCAAACAAACCCATGCGCAAGTAAGCTTTTGACAGTCTGCTCTTCAAGGGATTCTGTCATCAATCATCAAAACGGTTTGTGGCGTAAGGCGTAAAGAGCCGCGCTAACGAACGCAAGTTTCGCAAGTTCGAGTCTCAGCGGCGACTGATTATTAATGTAATACTATTTTCTTTTTCTTCCTTTCAAATATATAATTACTGTAATTAAATTAATTTGCTTCCAATGGCTTAGAACAAAAACAATGCCATGCGAAAAAACAAATGCTGACAAACGCGAGTTGCAGGTGGCAGGAAAACAAAACAAGAAAGTTTTTAAGAGTCGGCTCTTCAAGCAATTTTGTCAGCGATCATCAAAACGGCTTGTGGCGTAAGGGTTAAAGCGACGACCTGGCAAACGAAAGGTCCCGAGTTCGAGTCTCAGCGGCGACTGGTCATTTATTTTCATTTTTTTTCTTATTCTTCCTTTCAAATATAAAACAACTGTAATCAAATTCATTTGCTACCAATATCTTAGAACAAAAACTGTACAACGCGAAAAGAAGATCAGATAATCGAGTTTGTCAGCGCATTTCAAAAATGCTTGGTGTAAGTAGTTGACAAACGCGAGTGGCATTAAAACAAAACAAGTAAGCTTTTGACAGTCTGCTCTTCAAGGGATTTTGCCATCGATCATCAAAACGGTTTGTGGCGTAAGGGTTAAAGTGACGACCTGGCAAACGAAAGGTCCCGAGTTCGAGCCTCAACTGTAATCAAATTCATTTGCTACCAATATCTTAGAACCAAAAACCATACAACGCGAAAAAACGATCAGATAATCGAGTTTGTCAGCGCATTTCAAAACTGCTTGGTGGCGTAGGTATTAGAGTCCTGCACTGACAAACGGGGAGAACGCGGTTTAAATCCCAGCCGCGACTTATTGATTTTTATACTCTTTTCGAAGAAAATTGTATATTAAGTTTGTCCTGACGTTTGTAACGCATAGAAGGAAGCCTCGGAGACCCCCAAAAGTTACGGCCAGTATGCTTAGAATGACAATACAAATTGATCTAGCCATGTCCGTCTGTCTGTATGTATGCAAACTAGTCCCTCAGTTTATGAGCTATCGCGATGCAACTTTGCACAGGCACTTATTATTCAAGGGGAGAGCACATTGGTCGGAGCCGGCCGGATCGGACCACTATATCTTATAGCTGCCATACAACTCGAAGTCGGTTTTGGCCATATATCCCATGTTTTTATACCCTGAACCCATTAAAAATGGGTAAAAAGGGTATTATGGTTTTGTGCAAATGTATGTAACAGGCATAAGGAAGCATCTCCGACCATATAAAGTATATATATTATTGATCAGTATCAACAGCCGAGTCGATCTAGCCATGTCCGTCTGTCTGTCCGTCTGTATGAACACACAGATATCAGAGACTATAAGAGCTAGAGACTTCATATTTGGAACATAAGTTCTCCTAATCCCGGGACAGATCAAGTTTATTAAAATTTATCGATAGCTCGTCCCGTTCAAAAGTTATCGATAAATTTCGATTTCAGACCAGCGTTTTTTGGATATAACTTACAAGTTATAAGAGCTAGAGGCCCCTAATTTGACATGTATAATCTCGAATAGCATACACATGTAACAAATATTTCACTTTTTGGATACCAGCTCCCAAACCCCCCAAAAGTTAAAAAACGCATTTTTGAAGGTACGACCTTGCAATTTGGTTTGGTAACACATGTTATCGACAATTGCTTGCCCCAAAAATTTCAATATGATCGGACAATAAACACAGAAGTTTTTTAAGATTTAACTTTCCATTGTGTGGGGCTCAGCGAAAGAGCAAGCTAACTGCTTAAACCGCTTGCACTGCTTGTACTGCTTATACTGCGGCATGTGTGTGCTTAGATTAGTATGAATGATTGTAAGGACTGGGTTCAGGGTATCTCGTAGTCGGGCACACCCGACTACAGCACTCTTGTTTAATCTAACGCGATGAAACTTTGCACTCATATTTATTATTCAAAGAGACATCACATTGGTTGGAGCCGGCCGGATCGGATCACTATATCTTATAGCTGCTATACAACTGGCAATGAATTAAATATTTTGTACAGCTTATGAAATTTCAGTGGTGCAGTTTGCAGAGTGAATTGCCTATAGGTTCGAAAAGAGTATAAAATCTTCGGCACGCCGAAGATAATCCTTCCCCACTTGTTTTTTTTTTGCTAATTATTTGTTTCAAATATATATCAAATAGCTTGAGTTCAATAATTTAAATGCAAAATTTACATTCATATGATACCAATTCTTAGAGCAAATAAATAAATGCCACGCGATTAAACGATTTTTTACTACTTTTGAAATTTCAGTGGTGCAGTTGGCAGAGTAAAATTTGCGAAAAGGTTCGAAAAAAAAATTTTCGGCACGCCGAAGATACTCC
Organism: Drosophila flavopinicola; assembly: GCA_035042425.1. Taxonomy (NCBI): domain Eukaryota; kingdom Metazoa; phylum Arthropoda; class Insecta; order Diptera; family Drosophilidae; genus Drosophila; species Drosophila flavopinicola. The sequence continues at coordinate 214,623 of JAWNLL010000296.1, read as the reverse complement.
TTTCCCACTTGTTTTTATACCTGAACCCATTAAAAATGGGTAAAAAGGGTATTATGGTTTTGTGCAAAGGTATGTAACAGGCATAAGGAAGCATCTCCGACCATATAAAGTATATATATTCTTGATCAGTATCAACAGCCGAGTCGACCTAGCCATGGCCGTCTGTCTGTCCGTCTGTATGAACACGCAGATATCAGAGACTATAAAAGGTAGGGACTTCATATTTCGAAAATAAGTTCTCCTAGTCCCGGGACAGATCAAGTTTATTTCATTTTATAGATAACTCGTACCGTTTAAGAGTTATCGATAAATTTCGATTTCAGACTAGAGTTTTTGGGACATAATTTCAAAGTTATAAGAGCTAGAGGCTCCAAATTTGGCATGTATAATTTCGAATAGCATACACATGTAACAAATATTTCACTTTTTAGATACCACCCCCCTAACCCCACAAAAGTTCAAAAAACGCATTTTTGAAGGTACGACCGTGCAATTTCAGTAAGATCGGACAATAAACACAGAAGTTATTTGAGATTTAACTTTCCATTGTATGGGGCTCAGCGAAAAGCAAGCTAACAGCTTAAACCGCATGCACTGCTTGCAGTACGTGTGTGTTTGTATGTATGCACACTATTAGGCAAGTATTAATGGAAGTCAGAACTGGGTTCAGGGAATCTCCTAGTCGGGCACTCCCGACTAGAGCACTCTTACTTGTTTTTTTTTACTTTTGGTGGGATTGGGGTGTGGTATCCAAAAAGTGAAGTATTTGTTACATGGGTAAGCTATTCAAGATTATAGATGCCAAATTTGGGGTCTCTAACTCTTATTACTTTAAAGTTATGGCCCAAAAACGCTAGTCTGAAATATAAATTTATCGATAAACAATTAAAACCCATTAAAAATGGATAAAAGGGGTTTAATGGTTTTGTCCAATAGTATGTAACAGGCATAGGGAAGCATCTCCGACCACATAAAGTATATATATTCTTGATCAGTATCAACAGCCGAGTCGACCTAGCCATGGCCGTCTGTCTGTCCGTCTGTATGAACACGCAGATATCAGAGACTATAAAAGGTAGGGACTTCATATTTCGAATATAAGTTCTCGTAGTCCCGGGTCAGTATAAGTTTATTTAATTTTATCGATAACTCGTACCGCTCAAAAGATATCGATAAATTTCGACTTCAGACCAATGTTTTTTTTGGACATAACTTAAAAGTTATAAGAGCTAGAGGCCTAAAATTGGGCACTATTTCACTATTTTTTGGATATGACCTTGCAATTTGGTTTGGTCACACATTTTATAGCCAATGTTATTTTCAGAAAGATCGGACAATAAACACAGAAGTTATTAAAGATTTTACTTTCCATTACATGTATGTATACACACTGATAGACTAGTATAAATGGAAGGACTGGGTTCAGGGTATCTCCTAGTCGGGCACTCCCGACTAGAGCACCCTTACTTGTTTTTTTTCAATAGCTTGTGTCGTGATCGTCACAAACAATGTGACGGTGAGCTTTGGTTTAATGTGTGTAGACATTTTTTTAAACCAGTCAGAATATTGCAGTCCGGCGTAGACGACTGCGTTATAATCTGATACCATTGTCAGAATAGCTGAAAGCAGGTGGAACACAACCTTTTTGCTTGACCGATTTTTTTTACCCATCTTTAGAGGGGTTACCAGAAATCTATCTTCCAAATTTTGTGACTAGCTCTAAAACGGTAAATTTTCGCGATTTTTGACGACGGGAGGGGGCATGGCCCCAAAATGTTCTGACCGATCTTTAGAGGGGTTGGCCAGAAGCCTACTTTCTTAGTCTGGTGATTCTCGCTGTTAAACTGTGGGAGATATAGGCGTCCGTGATTCGTGGGGGCGGGATGGCTGGGGGCGTTGTAGTGGGTGTGTCCGGGATATCCAGATTACAATCTTTCGGGATGGTCAGCACCAATCTAAATTCCAAATTTTGTGACGGAAAAAATACACGTGTTATCGAATTGTGCTTTCATGTATATCGATTGGCGCAATTACGGGGGCGGCAGTGGGCGTGTTTTATGATCTGTAGAGAACGTCAAATATAATATATATTCCAAATATGGTGACTTTAGCTCCAAAACTCCGGGAGATATAAGCATTTCCAAATTATTTTGGAGGGGGCTGGTGGGCGTACTAGTGGGCGTGCCTGGTAAACCAAATTTTTTAAAGGAGGTCACCGGCAACATACCTTACTCTAGCTTCAAAATTGAGGGAAATATTCACGTTTTATCGATTTGAGATTTGAGGTGTATCGACATGCTATCGATTTGCCAGCCTCCCAGTGGGCGTGACACATATTTGGAACAATTTTGATATCAAGCAGATATCTACAAGTCTATCACTTCGAGTTTTAAGTCTCTATCGTATATAGCTTCGGAAATACGCGCGTTCATCCAGACAGACAGACGGACGGCCTGACGGACATTCGACAAAGTAAATATACTATGAATACCCTCTGTATTAGAGTATACAAAGTGAAAATAAGTGCTGCCGCGACCGGGATTCGAGCCCGTGACTTTGTGTTGTTAGCGCATCACTTTACCAGTTACACCACCAAACGGTTTTGATGATTGATGACAAAGAGCAGTCTGTTAAAAACATACTTGCACTTGGCATTATTTGGTCGTATACACCTGTTCTTTCAAAATATTTAATGACGCATTTCTTCGCAATTTATGACTCAATCGTTTTGCAGTTTTAAACATTGATGAGTTATAAGGATGTTGAAGTGTGCAAGGAATTTGAATACGATAGCTTTAAAATCATCGGATTCGATCCGGCAGGCTCCGACCAATGTGCTGTCCCTTTGAATAATAAGTTTCTGTGCAAAGTTTCATCTCAATAGCTTTAATAACATGGGATACATGGCCAAATCCGACTTTCAGTTGTATGTCATCTATAAGATATAGTAGTGCGATCCTGCTTGTTCTGACCACTGTGCTGTCCCTTTGAATAATAAGTCTATGTGTAAAATTTCATCGCGATAGCTCAAGAACCGAAGGACTAGTTTTCATACATACAGACAGACAGACGAACATGGCCAGATCACTTTGTCTTGATATTCTAAGCATACTGGCATTAACTTTTGGGGGTCTCTGATGCTTCCATCTATGCGTTACACACTTCAGTACAAAGAGAATATACTATTTTCTTCGAAAAGAGTAAAATAAAATCGAATTACCAGTCATTTAAATGATTAGGATGTGGCATATGAGTTTTCAATGTATCAAAATTTTGGGTTTGAATAATGCGGCTTTTACAATTCTTGCAATATCTGTACTAGCTCTAACTATAGATGTAAACATAGTATACATGATTAAAGTTTATAATTTTACATCAAAATATGTGCAAGTCACGATCGTTAGTAATGTTTCTGATTTATCTCCTAATATGTACCAACCTTGTAAAATTCACCACATAAAATCTACTAATATAGAAACAGACTTGCGCATTTGGATGCAAATATCTCATCTTAGCAATCCCGGCACTTATTACAGGATATACCAAATTGAAGGTAAAATTGAATACATAGTATAATCTTACAATGATGTAAGCCATCCTAGCTCGCACATGAGCCTAAATTCAGTGCTAATCAGCTTTTTGAAGCAGTTGGCCGGGATTTAGTTTGAACTATTAGTACACAGGCATTTCATAATACGAGCGTGAACGTACGCTGTTTGCATTTTTCTAAACTATAAATTGCAATGGTTCTTTCCGAGGGAGCTAAGGAGCGTCTGGGAGTTGTTGTGGACATCGTCCAGACCACATTCCACTGGGGCTTTGTGCCCATGGTCCTTTATCTGGGCTTCTCAAAGGGTGCGGAATAGGGCATGGCACCGCTATCGCTCTTGAGCCTCCTGTGGCAATAGTTATTTCAAACTGGGGTTTAAATAGCGGCCGCGGCCTCATCGTAAATTGACAAATGTTCTTGTTGACTGTTTGGTATTATCACAGTAGTGGAAGAACAGCTAGCGGAAATAAATTTCTGTTAAATTAATTTACAAATTCACGATTCGTAAATGCAATCGATGCAGATATATTAAAGATGAATACATTTTAAAAGTAGTGTCTCATAAAATACACTTTTGACGCACTTCGGCGCAGTTTTATACCCTGAACCCATTAAAAATGGGTAAAAGGGTATAATGAATTTGTGCAAAAGTATGTAACAGGCATAAGGAGCATCTCCGACCATATAAAGTACATATATATATTCTTGATCAATATCAATAGCCGAGTCGATCTAGCCATGTGTGTCTGTCTGACCGTCTGTCCGTCCGTCCGTCTGTATGAACACGCGGATATCAGAGACTACAAGAGCTAGAGACTTCATATTTGGAATATATGTTCTCGTAATCCTGGGACAGATCAAGTTCATTTCATTCCCGTCCCGTCCCGTTCAAAAGTTATCGATAGCCATAACTTAAAAGTTATAATAACTAGAGGCCCCAAATTTGTCATGTATAATCTCGAATATCATACAAATAACATGTGTATATATTTCGTTTTTTGGATACTACTCCCCAATCCCCTCAAAAGTTCAAAAACCCTATTGTTGAAGGGTTGACCTTGCAATTTTGTCGCACATTTTATAGCCAATGTTATTTCCTAAAAATTTCAGAAAGATCGGACAATAAGCACAGAAGTTATTTAAGATTTTACTTTCCATTGCGTGGGGCTCAGTGAAAAGGCAAGGTAACTGCTTAAGCCGCTTGTACTGCTTGCACTGCTGCATGTGTGTGTTTATATATATACACACTGATATATTAGTATGAATGAATGTTATGGGTTCAGGGTATCTCCTAGTCGGGCACTCCCGACTAGAGCACTCTTACTTGTAGACTTTTTTTGTTGGAATTTTAAGTCTAGTGTATTTTATGTTAAGAGCGAGAGCTCAATGAAGCTTATCGTTGGTCTCTCAGAGAGCGAATCGCCTCGCTTCGCCACCATAACACTAAGGTTCGCCTCGCTCTTTAGCATAAATTTAAGATTTATAAATATTTAAATACCAAGCGCTCACTTGCTGATGCTCTGCAGAGAATATTGGGAGCATAATCCAAATTCGCAGTCAGCAAGCAATCGTTTGCATTATTCGCCGCGCACCGCCCGCCATGAAGAAAAGCGATGCACCGTGCGACTATTATATATTTATGCATTGCAATTGTAACGAAAACATTCAACTATCCTGGTTTTCGTAGTAAGTAATTTGGGCATTATCCAGAACAATTAAATTCGGCAAATGCGAGGCTGGCAACGTCCAAGACCAAACGGCGATCTACTCAAAAATTCCAAACCTTGTCCACTTCTGGGGCGCCAAATAAATGCAAACATTAAATAATTGCCGGTGGGCAATTAGCAATACGATTCTCTTAATACGTTGAATTAGAAAACGAAGAAATATACTGACCGCACTGTTTGATATTTGTTTTTGCAATGCTTCATACGTTTATTTGCATTCTGTTAAGTGATAGAGAGGGCATTCTGTTTTGGCAGATGGCCAGAGAGCAGCAGCTGTTACGTTAATGTTGTTAAATTCAAATGCCTTTACAAAGGGTAAAATGAAGTTTTGCAAAAGTATGTGACAGGCATAATGAAGCATCTGCAACCATATGAAGTGTATATATTCTTGATCATTATCAACAACCGAGTCGATCTAGCCATGTCAGTCTGTCCGTCCGTCTGTCACGCGAATATCATATTTGGAATTTAATTATTTTAATAATTAATTTGGACTGCTCAGGTTTGTTTTATTTTTCGATAACTCTTCCAGACCAGTGTTCGTAGGCCATAACTTGAAAGTTACAAAAGCTCGAGGCACCAAATGGTATGTATAGTCTCGAATAGCAAACACATGTAAAAACAAGTAAGAGTGCTCTAGTCGGGAGTGCCCGACTACGAGATACCCTGAACCCAGTCCTTACAATCATTCGTACTACTCTAAACTCACACATGCTGCAGTACAAGCAGTACAAGCAGTGCCAGCGGTTTAAGCAGTTAGCTTGCTCTTTCGCTGAGCCCCACACAATGGAAAGTTAAATCTTGAATAACTTCTGTGTTTATTGTCCGATCATATTGAAATTTTTGGGGCAAACAATTGTCGATAATATGTGTTACCAAACCAAATTGCAAGGTCGTACCTTCAAAAATGGGTTTTTTTTAACTTTTGGGCGGTTTGGGGGGTGGTATCCAAAAAGTGAAATATTTGTTACATGTGTATGCTATTCGAGATTATACATGTCAAATTAGGGCCCTCAGCTCTTATAACTTGTAAGTTATATCCAAAAAACGCTGGTCTGAAATCGAAATTTATCGATAACTTTTGAACGGACGAGCTATCGATAAATTTTAATAAACTTGATCTGTCCCGGGATTAGGAGAACTTATGTTCCAAATATGAAGTCTCTAGCTCTTGTAGTCTCTGATATCTCGGTGTTCATACAGACGGACAGACGGACAGACAGACGGACATGGCTAGATCGACTCGGCTGTTGATACTGATCAATAATATATATACTTTATATGGTCGGAGATGCTTCCTTATGCCTGTTACATACATTTGCAGAAAACCATTATACCCTTTTTACCATTTTTAATGGGTTCAGGGTATAAATATTTCACTTTTTGGATACCACCCCCCCTTCCCCAAAAAACTGCAAAGCACGCATATTTGAATGAACGACCTGGAAATTTTGTTTGGTCACACATTTTATTGCCAATTGCATGCCTAAAATATTTCAATAAGATCGGATAATAAACACAGAAGCTATTTAAGATTAGCCTTGCTTGCACTGCTTGCAGTACGTGTGTGTTTGTATAGACGTACGTAAGGACTGGGTTCAGGGTATCTCCTTGTAATTACTTCCAAAATATGTTTAGAACAAGTAAAAACGTTGCAGTCGGGCGTAGCCGATTGCATAATACTCCGATACCATTGCAAGAACAGCTTATATCAGGGACTACAAGAGCTAGAGACTTCATATTTGGAATATAAGTTCTCGTAATGCCAGAACAGGTCAAGTTTATTTCATATTATCGATAACTCGTCCCGTTCAAAAGTGATCGATAAATTTATATTTCAGACCAGCATTTTTTAACCATAACTTACAAGTTATAAGAGCTTGAGGCGCCAAATTTCGCATGTATAATCTCGAATAGCTTACACATGTAACAAATTGTTCACTTCATGGATGCCACCGTCCAATTCCCCCAAAATTATAAAAAAAACAACAATTTTTTAAGGTATGACCTTCCAATTTGGTTGTCACCCATTTTGTTAAAAGAGTAATGCCCAAAAATTTATATTAAGATCGGACAATAAACACAGAAGCTGTTTAATATTTAACTTTCCATAGTATAGGGCTCAGTAAAGAAGCAATATAACTGCTTGCAGCATGTGTATGCTTGCATGTATGGACACTGATAGGTTAGTATGAATGAATGTATGTATCTCCTAGTCGGGCAATTACTTGTTATTACTTTCGCTAGTACCATCTGTTCAACATGCCATGCCTAGCAAAAGGGAAAGAGCAATTATAGTTAAAAGCTCGGCTTCAGCCAAAAAGCCAACTCAATTAATGCAGACACATTGCTACAGTCCCACACAAATGTTGTGAAGGACATTATGCGCATAAAAAAGTTTGTCAAGGACTACCCAGGCAAAATCGAGCCATAGGAGCTTGAGTGTAGGCTAGATATTTTGACTCGATATATTGATGATGCTTTCAATATACAGAAGGATCTGGACGCAATTGTCCACTCGTTAGATCTTAAAGGGTGTTCCATTAAGAAGGAAATATGTTAAGATAAAAAAGTCGATGTTATTGTTTGTTAATTTTTGATTTGTTTGTTTAATCGAGTGAAATTGTTCATGGTAATTATGTGTGAAAGATAATATCGGCCAAATGTTCGCCAAGGCTTCAGCGGCACACCTCCAACCGATGGTCAAAGTTTTGGATGACATCTCTGCATAATTGCTCTTGGATCTCACCAATATGTCTTGTTATCTCGTCCTTTAGCTCTTGAATTGTTGTTGGTTTGTTGGCATAAACCTTGCTCTTGAAATATATCCCCAAAGGAAGAAGTCCAAAGGCGTCAAATCGCATGATCTCGGTAGCCAATTGTCTTCGCTGTTTCGAGAGATAATGCGCCCAGAACACTTCTTATTTAATACAGCCATTGTTGCATTGGCTGTGTGGCATGTGGCGCCGTCTTGTTGAAATCAAATGTCGTCGGTATCCATAACATCCAATTCTGGCCACAAGAAGTCGGTGATCATGCCACGGAACCGCTCACCATTCACCGTAACTGAATTGCCAGCTGCATTTTTGAAGAACAATGGTCCAATGATTCCGCCAGCAAAAAAGGTGCACCAAGCAGTGACTTTTATGGATGCATTGCCTTCTCAACAATCGCCCTTGGATTTTCATCAGCCCAAATGCGGCAATTCTGCTCATTAACAAAGCCACTGAGATGGAAATGGGCCTCGTCGCTGAAGAAGATTTTCTGGCAATATTCCGCATCGGTTTGTCTTTGCTCATGCATCCAATCGGCGAACGTTTGGCGCTTCAAATGGTCAGCAGGCTTCAGTTCTTGGGTAAATTGAATTTTGTAGGCGTGAAGAGACAAATCCTTCCTCAAAATTCGATGTAAGGTGGTCGTGGAAAGGTTCAATTTCTGCGCACGATGAGGTGTTTAGGCTTTCGGCCATTCTCACGAACTGCAGCAATGTTTTCATCTGAACGGCGGGTCCGAGGGCATGGTGGTCTTTTCGCATCTGCCCCCGACCCAGTTTGTTGGAATTTTTGCACAATTTTTGCTATTGCACTCTCACTAGGACGAGTATGCGCATCGAAAAAAATCGTGAAATGCATTTTTGTTGGAACGCCCATTTTCGTAATAGGCTTCAATTACTTTAACACGTTGTTCGATTGTTAATCTTTGCATGGTTGAAATTGCCAAAGACTGAACTTGCCAAATCTGCAAACAGATGTAAAAAATAATTTGACGTTTAGGCGTGGTTCACATTTAACATATTTCCTTCTTAATGGAACACCCTTTATACATATATATTTTTGATCAGTATTAACAGTCGAGTCGATCTAGCCATGTACGTCTGTCTGTCTGTCTGTATGAACCCGCGGATATCAGAGGCTATAAGAGCTAGATACTTCATATTTGAAATGGACAGATCAAGTGTATTTAATTTGATCAAAAAGTCGTCCCGTTCAAAATTTATCGATAAATTTCGATATCAGACCAGTGTTTTTTTTGGCATTATCTTGAAAGTTATAAGAGCTAGAGGCACCAAACTTGGTTTATATAGTCTCGCATAGCATACACATCTAACAAATAGTTCAGTTTTTGGATACCATACCCCACACCTTGAAAGATGGTTTGATAACCCATTTTATAGCCAATGTTGTGTCCTGAAATGATGATTTCACAAAGATCGGGCACTAAACACTGCCTGCAGTAGGTGTGTGTTTGTATGGATGTGCATTGATTGGTAAGTATGAATGAATGTATGGACTGGGTTCAGGGTATTTCCTAGCGGGCACTCCCGACTAGAGCACTCTTACTTATTTGAGATTACTTAGCGTGTCCTCTAAATCTTCCCCTATGCGGCCTTTGTCTCCTCGCTCGACAGTTACCCAAGCCAATCCAAAGAGTACTGGCTCATTGCCCTGATCAGTTCTTCTACCAATGACTTCCAACTGAAGATCACAGGTCCGTCTTCTTGCAGCATAACCTGTACAGAAGTGGTATCCTATACTAGGAAGGCTAACAAGTTTTTTTTTCCGAAAATGGAATCCCATTCAGCTCCTTCCAGATGAAAGGTTGCCAAGGGATTGCATGCGTCAACCGACATTGAGGATATTAAGGCTGAGCTAAGGGCTCAAGGACACAATCCTTGTAATATTTATAAAACACCAGGTGGGAATGGTGTGCACAATCGTAATACGTTCTACATTGAGCTGGAACCGGCTGCAAATAATATGAAGCTGTATGACATCCTAGTATTGGCCTATCAAGTCATGAAAATCGATGCCCTCCGCGATCATGAAATACATGAAAAAGAGAAGTACAACTGCATGCAATGTGCCTCCAATCACAGCGCGGGTTTGAGACGCTGTCCTGCCTATCTGGAGGCGGTTGCAATGGTAACAACTTTGGACGACGTCTACAGCAATAAGTCTGTCGTCCCTTCTACCCCAGCTCGGAATGCTTAGCCATCAACCCAAGTGCCCCCAAAGACCTCGAATCTGCCGGTACCACCCAGGATTGTGTTAAATTCGAGCCAATGGCCTACCCTATCTACCTTAGAGATGATGCGGTCCTTAATGACGAAGGATGCCCATGTTTCAGCGTCTTTGCATCGCGATGTCTGAACATCGTTATTTGGCACGCCAATGGCATCATTGGCAAGACACTGGAGGTCGAGCATCTTCTCCAGGAAAAGGATATTAGCATTCTCCTTGTTTCAGAAACACAATTCAACAGGCGCTCCTCACCGGGGTTTCCGTCTCCGTGGTTGTGCTGCAGTCATCGAGTGGTCATTGTTTGACTTTTACCTCAGTGACACGATTGCTGAGCCTCTGAGTCGCTATCTCCCCACGGCTATTGACTTCGCGGTCTACAAAGGCATCCCCTGTAGCCACCTCGCCATTTCAGAGTGTACGGCTTTATCATCTGATCACATCCTGTTGCTGGTTTACTTTTGTGTGTCCGCCTATGTGGTTACCGCCAAAGCGAGGCTTCTCTCCCGTTGCTCGAATATAGAGGACTTTGGTACTAGGCTCTCGACACTAGCTAATGCTCCCTCTTGACACTCCTGCCGACATTGACGCTTTTGCTCAGGATCTGGTTTACAAAATTCAGCTTGCTGCCCCTCCTGCTACTGAAACCACATCCGCACCTCTAAACCTGAAATCTCAGCTTTGGCTAAACGAGGGCATTCTCTGAGTCGCGAGTGGATGAGGACGCGTCATCTGCTTGATCTGGCCAGGTGTAAAGCCGCTATTTCTAATCTTAGGCGTGTGCTTAAGTCTGCTAAGTCGGAGCTCTTTGTAATCATGCTCAACGTCATCAAACGTGACGATTAACACGGTTTTGCTTTGTTGAAGTGCACCCGTTGCATCAAGCGACAGCCTCTTCGCAGGCTCCCTCTTGGGCGTAATGATGGGGTCGTACTGATGACAATATTGCTGAAGTTTTTGCGAATGAACTGGAACCTGCTTCACTCCGCCCAGCCAAGAGGTATAAACCACCGTCTCAAGGTTTGGCCTATCCTTCGGCGGTTAATGAAGATGAGGTCCACTCTCAGATTAAGAGGTTGATTCCCTCTAAGGCACCTGGTATTGATTTGACAGTTGGCAAAGTGACCAAGGCATTACCCAGCGTAATTGTCTCACAGCTTTGTCGGCTGTTCAATGCCGTACTTGACCTGGATAATTTTCCGGAAGCGCGCTCATATTGTTATGGTGCCAAAAAAACGCAAGGACCTTCACAGTCCGGACGCTTCCAGACCGATCAGTCTCCTGCCTTGTTTTTCAAAGGATTTTGAGAGAATCCTGCCAACCCGTCTTTTGGCCGTTGACAAGCTAATGCCGCTGCATGGAATTTGCTGTTGAGTACAGCCCACTCAAGAATGCGTCCCATTCGGCTTGAAGTACCTCAGGGTAGTATTCTTGGGCAAATCCTGTACACAGTATTTACCGCAGATCTTCTTATCCTCAATACACGCGAATCCTTGACGGAAACATATGCCGACGACACAGATTTTCTAGCTTCTAGCAGTTACTCAACGACCGCCTCCAGACGTGTCCAAGGATTCCTGGATGAGTTTGAGTGCTGGGCCTCGCGATGGAATATAGAGCCCAATAATGATAAAATGGGAGTGACCCTGGCGCTCACATGGAGCAGCCATATTAAAAAAGTCTGTGGAACAGTGAACAAAAAACTAGAAATTGGACCGGCTCCTCATACCAGGGAGTCTTTCCCTAAGAGCCACGGTGAGGCTATTTCAGGCCATTATACTGCCAACGTTATATTGGGGTATTACTTGCTGGGGGACTGCATGTGACACCACCCTAAGAAGAGTTGAAACTACCATAACAAAGTCTTTGTGCCGCATGACCAATATTCAGTGGCAACATTACGTCAAAAATGAGGCTATCCTTAACGACCTTCAAATACCAACGGTGTTAGAGGCCATAAATAGTAGCTCCAACCGGTATCGCGCACGCTTGCTAGAACACACTAACCGCCTGGCTAGACAACTTGCAAAACCTGCGAGACATAGGCGACTAAAGCGCAAGCACCCGTCGGACCTCTGGATCCTTCCTTGGCCGGTTTCGGAATGGCCAGTTACTTTAGAAAATTATAAGTAATATCCATACCCATGCTAACAACAGCGTCATCTCCCCACTGAGATTGGTTTTTATACCCTAAACCAGTTAAAAATGGGTAAAAAGGGTATAATAATTAATTAAATAATTATTCATGGAGCAAATTATGTTTTGTGTATAAATTCTTTTGTAATTGCATCTTCGAAAAGGCGAAAGAGGCTGTGTGAATAAAGACTCCTTATAAAATATTTACGGTAAGATAACCACAACAGGGAACTGTCCCAAAAATTTCAGCTTGAGCGGCTTTTGATCCCGGGCCATATATTTCGTTTTTATTAGAAGACTTCTATCGCGCGTATTTTTGACAATGAGAACTTCGCCGTTATTGTGAAATTAATGGATTTTTCTTTTCAAGAAATATAGAACCGTTTGACATTGCGTTGTTATTAGTGCGCTTCATTATAAAGACATAAATTTAGTATTATTGGATGATAATCGGTCCCCATCGTAACGATGCTTCGCAGATTTTGATACTCTGATACTAAAAGTATTCATAGCACTTTGAGTTTGTGCAATGTTCGTCAGGCATCCGTCTGTAAGATTGCACGTATTTCGAAACAATTGAAAATATAAACTTGAAAATTTGACTGTTATACGTGTAGTTATCTGGTTCGGTTCAAGATTGTTCCAATGTTTTTTAAGCTAGTCATCAAATTAAAGATATAAAGTCACCTATTTGGAATACAAGTTAGCTGCCGATAAGGAACGACTGGGCTGCTAAGTGCTGGCCATGCAGATTGGGCAATAAGCAGAGTTCAATAGCCCCTGCAGTCCCAGCAACCTGATATTCGGCACGAGACGTTAGCATATTCATGAGCAACAGCGGAGCAGCCGCTGTCGTTTTCTGAGGGTCTAGCCTAAAGTTTATAACTTTGTATCGTTAGTCTTTAAGTATCTTTGGATGGACACATTCTCTCAATCAAATACACAATTACTTGATTACTCAATCTATAGTTGTTTAATTGTGAGTTTAGACGCTAGCGCAACGTTAACAAGTTCAACTTGCTGCGAAGAGACAAAGCAATTGGTGGCCAACCGGTTAAAATAAGCGAACTTTAGCAACGGCCTTAATAAAAAAGTGCAATGTGCAAATAAGTGCAGTCGCACAGACAAACTAAAAAATATAACCCCAGCGCCAACGCTGAGTGAGTTCAAAAACAAATATCTAAAATTGTGATTTACCGTCGGCAAAAACAAAAACTACTGCATGTAAAATTTCAAATTTCCCCCAATTGTTACACCAAGCGGACGGCTTGGGCAGCGGAGACGGTCAATCTTTAGACGTTTGATACCATTGACTACGCAGAAGGAACATCGGCATCGAATATTTTTAGCTAAGAGAATAAGAGTACTACCACATTTTTTTTTACAAATAAAAAAAAAATAAAACGCCTCAAGTAAATAGAAAATTTCATAAAATTCAAAATGTCATTAAATTTAAAATTTCATAAATACGCCTGACTATTTTAGTAACGAATATATTTTATTTAAATTGTAAAAATTGTAAGTGAACAATAGCTCCGACGACCATTTGTTTGATAGTAATCCCGCTAGCGAGCTAGAAGAACTAGTGAAAGAAATAAATAGCCCAGCGATTAAAAGGTATTACGAACAAGCGTCTCATAAAATAAGGCCAAACATGGACGCGAAACAGTTTAGGCAAGTCATTCAAGCCGCGGTAGACGATGCTCTAAATTCGCAGGCTTCGCATTACGAGAGAACTAATAGAGCTTAAGCAATACTTTAATCTCCAGACAGCCGATCTGACAAACAAACTAAAAGGCATACACGTGGCTTTGCCAGAAGTAGGGGTATACGAAGACATTGACATACAGGAAGGGGTCAGATGGGATGAGACGTTAGACGCGGCTAAGTGCATGCCAGAATTTAATGGATCACAGGAAAACTACGTGGCATGGCACCAAGCGGCAAATGCCTTTAATAAATTGTTAAGCGATGCAATGGCAGTTTGCGGCATCATCAGGCATTACTATTACATTACATTACATTACTACATTACTATTATAAGCAAGGTGATGGCACCTGCAGATGCAGTCCTAGCTTCCCTTAACACAGCTTTAATCTTGATGCCATTATTAGTAGATTGGATTTTTTGTTCAGTGATAAGCGCACCCATCCATGTCAGAGAACATAAGATAGGCACGTAAAGGTAAGGGGTTGACGGCACATTGGCTAAAGGGATGTGAGAAAAGTTCAGGGGAGATGCACTCCGTGTGTTAGTTTCCGGCTTAATAGAAACCTCACAGATGTACTCTTCATGGTGCACACTCCAGATTTGCCATCTGCCCTGGCGCTAATTCAAGCTAAACAGTTGGGAGCCATCGTCAATCTCAAGTCAACCCGAATCGATTTCCGAAGGATCGGAACAGATCCTATACCAGAAGTGCGCAGACATTAACTTTACTAAAGTTAACGAGTCTGACGCACCAATCGCTGTAAAGGCAGAGATCGAGAATGTGTTAGAGAAAAGGGCAAATGTATTTGCGTCCTATAACAAGGCGCTACCATATAAAACGTCATTCGTGGCTACCATAAGAACGACCGACGATGCCCCAATCTATACCAAACTGTACCCATGTACTATGGGTGTACCCGATTTCGTGGGCATAGAGGTACAGAAGCTTTTAAAAAATGGGATCGTCTGAAAGTTAAGATCTCCGTGCAACAACCCGATATGGGAAGTTGACAATAAGTGAATTGCTGATTCCGGAGATAGGAAAAGCGATGAATTATCGATTTCAGGAAACTGAATGAAAACAAGTGAGAACGTTGCAGTCGGGCGGAGCCGACTGCGTAATACTCTGATACCATTTTAAGAACAGCTGAAAGCAAGTGGACAGAAAATTTTTGCTGGTGTTTGGGTGACCCGAAATCGGCATTCCAAGTTTTTGGGAACGGAAGGGGCATGGTCGATCTTAAGAGGGGGTGACCAGAAGTCTATCTACCAATTTTGGTGACTCTAGCTCTAAAACTGTGGAAGATATAAGCTTTCGCGATTTTTGGGGGCGGGAAGGGGCGTGGCCCCAAAAAATTTGGCCGATCTTTAGACAAGAAGTCTATCTTACAAATTTCTTGACTCTAGCTCTAAAACTGTGGAAGATATACATTTTCGCGATTTTTGGGGGCGGGAGGGGCGTGGCCCCAAATTTTTTTTTACCGATATTTAGAGGGGCTGACCAGAATTCTATCTTCCAAGTTTAATGACTCTAGCTCTGAAACTGTGGAAGATATAAATTTTCGCGATTTTTGGGGGCGGGAGGAGGCAGGGCCAAAAAATTTTTTGACGATCTTTAGGGGGGCTGACAATAAGTCTATCCTCCAATTTTGGTGACTCTAGCTCTAAAACTGTGGAAGATATACATTTTCGCGATTTTTGGGGCGGGCGGGGGCGTGGCCCCAAAATTTTTTGTACGATCTTTAGAGGACTTGGCCAGAAGTCTACCCTCAAAGTTTGGTGGCCCTAGCTTTTAAACTGTGCGAGATATAGGCTTCCATGTTTCGTGGGGGCGGGGTGGCTGGGGGGCGTTCTAGTGGGCGTGGCCGGAAAATCCAGGGCTGGTCAGCCCTAGTCTAAATTCCAAATTTGGGGACTCTAGCTTCAAAATTGCGGGAAATATACACGTGTTATCGAATTGTGCATTCATGTATATCGATTTTCGCGATTACGGGGGCGGAGAGGGCGTGGTCGAAATTTTGTTTCTGTAATCTGTAGAGGACGTCACCAGTAATATATATTCCAAATATGGTGGCTTTAGCTCTAAAACTGCGGGAGATATAAGCATTTCAAATTAATTTTGAGGGGGGCTGGTGGGCGTAATAATGGGCGTGGCCGATTAACCTAGGATCCAATTTTTTCGGGAGGTCTCCAGCAATATACCTACCAAATTTGATTACTCTAGCTTCAAAATTGTGGGAGTTATTCACGTTTAATCGATTTGTGATTTGAGGTGTATCGACATGTTATCGATTTGCCAGCCTCCCAGTGGGCGTGGCATAAATTTGGAATAACCTTGATCTGAAGCAGATAGCTATAATCATAACGCAAAAGATTTCAAGAGTCTATCTAATATCGTTTCGGAAATACGTGCGTTCATCCAGACAGACAGACGGACAGACGGACAGACGGCCAGACGGACAGACGGACGGCCTGACGGACATTCGACAAAACCAATATACTATGAGTACCTTCGGTATCAGAGTATAAAAAGATTGCTAACAGGTATCCCAAACCGAGCATTTCGATGATTTTAGCCATTCTGGGAAAAGCTAGGCACTTGATGACTCTAGATCTGAAGTCGGCCTATCATCAAATAGAGTTGGCAGTGCGCGATGAAGAAAAGACGGCGTTCTCTGTCAACGGAGGAAAGTTCGAATTTTATCGGCTTCTATTTGGTCTGAAGAATACCGGCAGCATTTTCCAGCGAGCGACTTTTGATGTTCTGCGAAAACAAATCGGAAAGTCGTGTTACGTTTACGTCGATGATGTAATCGTATTCTCTAAAAATGAAACAAACCATGTCAAAAACGTTGACTGTGTATTATAGAGTCAGTATGAGGCCAACCTGAGAGTAGTGCAAAAGAAATCACAGTTTTTTAAACAGTGCTTCAAATACTTCGGGCTTGTTGTAACCAACGACGACGTGGAAACGGTACAGCTATCCAGTAGTATCCTGAGCCAGGAAACCAATTTGTCGTAAGGTCCTAGCTATCTATTACAGATGTTACGCAAAGGATTTTGCATCAATCGTAAGACCAATATCGGACTTTCTAAAAGGGAAGAACTTGTCGGTTAGTAAGCATAGATCAAAGAAGATCGCTGCCAGATTTAATGATGTCCAACGGCAAGCATTTCAAAAATTGAAGAAAATAATGTGTTCCTTTACCCGAATTACAAAAACACGTTCGAGTTGACGACGGATGCCTCAGAACGGCTATCCGATTACTATGATTTCGAGGACACTTTAGCATAGGGAAATTAACTATGCCGCAAGCGAGAGGGAGTTATTCGCAATCGTATGGGCGCTAGTGTATCTCCGAAATTGTTTATACGGGACAAGGGATATTTACATATTTACAGACCACCAGCCTCCCTCGTTCGCCGTCTCGGAAAGATACCTAAACGCAAAGATTAGGCGCTGGAAGGCATTTATCGACAAACATAATACAAATGATTTTTATAAGCCCGATTAAGAAAACCATGTCGCCGACGCGCTTTCACGGCAGAGCATTCACGCACTGGAGATCAGTGTGCTTCTTCCGATGCTGCATTCGTTCATAGCGAGCTGTCACTGTCGTTCACGATAGAGTCGACAGAAAAACCTCTCAACAGCTTCAGAAACCAGTTGATACTGAAGGAAACGCATTTCCCATTAAAGCAAAGTTTTATTTTGTTTTCGGAAAAAATGCACCACACTGTACACTTCACGGACTCGTTGATCGATGAAGTTAAAGTGATGGTAGCCCTGGGGTAGTGAACGCAACACGCAACGAGAGGGTGGAAATAGTTACCACAGAGCACAACCGAACCAATAGGGCCGCCCAAGAAAATGTAAAGCAGATCATTTGCGAGTACTATTGCCCGAAAATTACTAGATTGGAATTATATTCTCCCGCGTCATGGGCTGAAAGGAGTGCACCCAGTTGCTGCCCCAGCCAACTCAAGTTTGGTATTGAATCTGAGCCAATTTTATACCATAGGTACGTGGACGTCAACTTCACAAACGTAGATTGCGCAGACGCACCTCCCGCAATGAGAGACAAATTCTTAAAAATGTTAACGGATAGGAAAAAAACCTTTGCAGACGCTAAAAAAGCGTTGCCCTATAACAGTTCCGTTGTGGCCACTATTAGGACCATGGATGAAGAACCCATCGATGCCAAGCGGCATGTCGACATGGAAATTCAGAACTTTTTTAGATATAATATAATTCAGATATCATAAATCCCCCTATAACAGCCCCATTTGGGTTGTTGATAAAAGAGCACGAATGAAATGGGCAACCAAAACATGCGCCTCGAAATTTAGGTAAAGCCAAGTACTTTTCGACTCTTGATCTTAAGTCTGGTTACCATCAAATCACGCTCGCAGAACGCGACCGTAAAAAACTTCATTCTCAGCAAAGGAGGGAAGTCCGAGGGAAGTACGAGCTTCATCGACTTCTCTTGGACTGAAAAATGCTGCCACAATTTTTCAAAGGACAATTGACGACATATTGCGAGAGCAGATCGGCAAATCATGTTACGTCTATGTCGATGACGTCATCGTATTGTCAAAGGATGAAGAATCCCATGTCAAACATGTTGATTGGGTATTGCAAAGCTTATACGAAGCAAACATGAGAGTGTCTCAGGAAAAGTCCCGCTCTTATAAGAAAAGTGTACATTTAATTGGTTTTGTCGTCACTAGTGATGGAGCCACTTTAGCTTAGGCTTTTCAGGAGTTCCCGGAGCCCCAACCTGGTTTTTCACATCAGATCGTTCTTGTGACTCGCTAGCTATTATATGCACCCAAAAAGGCAGGAGCATGGGGAGACACCAATACCCTCCTATGTGGGTGAAATTTTGCGCATTGACATCTACTCAACAAACAAGAAATTCCACTTGACCTATCTATGAATTTTCAAAATTTGCAATCTCGCAGCCGATAGCGTATCGTACAATCGAGGACGTGCAGGTTCCCATGGTGCAACTGATGAACATCTTTCCCATTGCAAAAATAATATACTGTGATAATAAGGCGTGTTTGAAATCAGAAAAGAAAAATCATTGATGTCAAATCAGTTCGGATCCCAGATTATCAACGCTGTTAATGAAACTATTCCCACAATCACACATGTAAAAGTTGTTGGAGATTGTTGGAGCCCAGCTTTTCTGGGCACGGCTCTAAATCAAATATAATAAATACAGATGTTCTTGATCCAGACGATCTGAAATCCGCACTGGTCGATCAGTCTATCAATCTATCTATCAATCAATATACAAATTTTTTAATCCGATAACATAGCTCACCTTTTTATAAGAAACCCTCTAGTAAAGCAAAAAAGTGCTAATCTACCCAAACTCTGCATTTGACCGACAATGTGGTACCAGAATGCGAGATTGGAATACACACAAACTGTGCGACGACTATTACTGCCACTTTTTGCAAGTTGACGACTAAGCAGCAGAATAAGACAAGTCACGAAAAATCAACGGGCTGGTCACAAAGCTTGCCACGGACGAGGACGGCCAGGCTTTATTGCCAAGTGCTGACCATGCAGATTGGAAAATAGCCTCTGCAGTCCAAGCAACCTGATATTCTGCACGAGGCGCAAGGTTATCATTTTCATAAGCAACAGCGGAGCAGCCGCTGCCGCTTTCTGAGGGTCTAGCCTTAAGTTTATAACTTTGTATCGTTAGTCTTTAAGTATCTTTGGATGGACGCGCTCGCGCAATTGAATATAAGTTTACTTGATTATAAAATCCATAGTTTACCAATTGTAAGTTGACGCGCTCGCGCAACGTAACGAGTTCAACTTGCTGTAAAGTGAAAGAGCAATTGGTTAATTTTCATACTAATTAAATATTCGTTAAAAGAGTAGCTAATGGTTCAAATCAAAAAGTCACCAACAAAAACAAAATAAAATTCCAATACCAGTCTAAGAAAACGTAGCTATAACTGTAATACAAAGTTTTCTAAGCAAATCCGACATACAAAAACAAAATGCTAAAATAAGCAGGGGCAGATAAATTATATTTAACAACTGCTTAATACTCTGATACCGCTGTGATAACAGTATGGGTATGGGTGCCGGCGTTAGTGGTTGTGGGTTGACCGTTTAGTAAGCTGAACAATAATCTACCTTTTGCAGTTTGCTAATTCTAGCTCTCTGTGGGAGATATAGATTTTCGCGACCTTTTGAACCGATAGGGGGTCTGGCCCAAAACATTTTTACACCACTTAAAATGGGGTGACCAGAAATGTATCTTCCAAAGTTTTTCGCGTGGTAATTACGCTGAATACAACAAGTGAGAACGTTGCAGTCGGGCGGAGCCGACTGCGTAATACTCTGATACCATTTTAAGAACAGCTGAAAGCAAGTGAACAGAAAATCTTCGGCATTCCAAGTTTTTGGGAACGGGAGGGGCATGGTCGATCCTAAGAGGGGTGACCAGAAGTCTATCTACCAATTTTGGTGACTCTAGCTCTAAAACTGTGGAAGATATAAGCTTTCGCGATTTTTAAGGGCGGGAAGGGGCGTGGCCCCAAAAAATTTGGCCGATCTTTAGAGGGAGTGACAAGAAGTCTATCTTACAAATTTCTTGACTCTAGCTCTAAAACTGTGGAAGATATACATTTTCGCGATTTTTGGGGGGCGGGAGGGGGCGTGGCCCCAAATTTTTTTTACCGATATTTAGAGGGGCTGACTAGAATTCTATCTTCCAAGTTTAATGACTCTAGCTCTGAAACTGTGGAAGATATAAATTTTCGCGATTTTTGGGGGCGGGAGGGGGCGGGGCCCCAAAATTTTTTGCCGATCTTTAGGGGGCTGACAATAAGTCTATCCTCCAATTTTGGTGACTCTAGCTCTAAAACTGTGGAAGATATACATTTTCGCGATTTTTGGGGGCGGGCGGGGGCGTGGTCGAAATTTTGTTTCTGTAATCTGTAGAGGACGTCACCAGTAATATATATTCCAAATATGGTGGCTTTAGCTCTAAAACTGCGGGAGATATAAGCATTTCAAATTATTTTGGAGGGGGGCTGGTGGGCGTAATAATGGGCGTAGCCGATTAACCTAGGATCCAATTTTTTCGGGAGGTCACCAGCAATATACCTACCAAATTTGATTAATCTAGCTTCAAAATTGTGGGAGTTAATTACGTTTAATCGATTTGTGATTTGAGGTGTATCGACATGTTATCGATTTGCCAGCCTCCCAGTGGGCGTGGCATAAATTTGGAATAAACTTGATCTGAAGCAGATAGCTATAATCATAACGCAAAAGATTTCAAGAGTCTATCTAATATCATCATAATGCATCGAACTGAAACATTGAGAAGTTGAACCATCTTTTATCATTTTTAGAGAAGGAAGCTTTAGGGACGGTAAAGGCATATCAGGTACTTGCCGAGTTTAGTCCAACCCCTTTCGCACTCTCCTACACAAGTATGTGCCTGACTCAGCAAATGCTGGACCCATCAGCCGTGTTTTTCCATCAACTACACGACAGTTGCCTCTGACAAAGTCTTATTGGCAATCATAGTAGTTCGTGAAATAAATAAGTCCGGTTCTTTTCAGTTGGTTAGGGCTCTGTTAGATTCTGGGTCGTATGGTCAATTTCATAATGAAGGACTTAAACTCAAATTTCGATCTACAGAATGAGCGGAAGGACAAAAACTTGCTATGAAACACAAGATCGCAGTGCGTCAAGTTGTTCAGACTTTCGACGACTTCGAATTGATGACTAAGCTAGTTTTGGGAAGTGTTTCGTCCTATCAGCCCGAAAAACTTTCAACTTCCTCATCTCATTGATCTGCTGCTTGGAGCAGATGTATTTTTTGATTTGCTTAAGGAAGGACATGTGAAAGGAAATAACGAGTGACCAACATGGCCAAAGGCTGGATTGTAGTCGGGCGTTGCCAAGCTACGGGCTCACTAGAGACTAGTTCAACATTCCTCGTGAGTGTGAGTCAAGACTCCATTTCAAGCCAAGAATCATTTTCATTTAGATGCTCTTGTTTGAAAATTCTTGGAGTTGGAAGAAGTACCAAATTTAATCAATTTAAATTTGTGTACCCCAAAACAGTTGCCTTACGAGAAGTCATTTGTAGAAACTATCATTTCCATACCGTCGAGTCGTCTGAGCGTCTCATTGCCTTTCAAATCGAGCCCTGTTTCGAAGGAAACATCCACTAACTTTCATTAGAATAATTTGATATCTAGCGCAGATGGAAGAATTGCGACTGTTGCATAAAGAGCTAATTGATGTCATTGACCCATTCGGCTTTACTTTCACAAAATGGTCATCAAATTGTGAGCGTTTTGAAGCTCGGCCTTCTGATGGGGCAATTCTTATTGGTCACTAAGAGAATACAAAGACGTTAGGACTCTTTGGGAGTCCACGAGATGACTATTTTAAACACTCAACGGTCAACTTATCGCTAGAAGTATTTCCTACATGTGCCATTTTGTAATTCGTCTCTCGGCTGTGCGATCCGCCCAATAGTAACTCTAGAAAAGAAAAAATAACTTTGGCTGCAAAAGATCGTGACCCAATCACTTACTCAAAAAATTGCAAGACATTACAAAGTCCTTTAAAGAATTATATTCAATTCGAATAAAAGACACGAATTGTAAAACTCATAAATATGCTGACTCCTCGACGAAAGCATACGGGTGATGCTTATATGTTCGAATTGAACATGTGTATGGCACATCCGTGCAGTTATTGACCGCATTATCAAAGGTTGCACATTTAAAAATAAAGTCAGTGCTTCGCTTGGAACTTTGCGCTGCACAGCTGTTGGCATCATTGTGGGAGAAGGTTAGGCAACTTCTCCACATGCCAATAGCGCGAGTTGCATATCTGTCGGATTCTGAGGTGGTATTGCATTAGTTACAAATGCACCCCTCCCATCTGCAAACTCTTGTCGCCAATAGAGTTTCAGACGTTCAAGAATTAACAGCAGATGTAATGTGGCAGCAAATTTGTCATCTCGTGGTTGTTCCACGATTGAATTGAAAAATTCCCACTGGATCCCAATGGACCAGAATTTTTGAAACGTGATCATTCACTTTGGCCAAGTAATGCATACATTAAATTGGCCAACGAGCACTCAATGTTGGAAAAAGGAAATATCGGAACGGTTTTGATCGCGGTCGATGTAGCTCCACATCCTATTCTTTAGGTTAAACGATAGCCTATCATCATATTGAGAGGTTGACCGCAAAATTGCATACATGTTTCGTTGTAAAAACGGAATGGGCTTAGCTTACACGTCTGCTGATGATTTATATTTGTAGTCTTTACACCGAAACAATGCCACGCTGGCCCACATGCACTAGTGAGCTTGATTTGTCAGCAAATTTGGCTCGTCCAACTTGCAGCGCCATAGTACGGCGTTGCGTACATTGTTTCAGATACAAACCGATACTGGCTTGCCAAATAATGGAAAACTTACTCGCTGATCGGCTACATGGGAATAGGCCTTTCGAATTAAGAGGAGTGGAATTCTGTTGTCCAATCCCTGTCACGTTGGGAGTTCGTGGCAGAGTGCCAGTAAAAATTTACATACATTGCGGTATTTGTTTGTATTGGTTGTTACTTGGTCTTTGATTCGCTTTCGTTTTGACGATGCTGCGTTAGTCAACCGCTCTTGCATGGTCTGTTTCACACGCCCAGCTTGAGCATCGCTTGACCCCTGATTTCGGTCATTGCATTCTATGTTCGTCTCGCACTTATCGTTCCTGCGTTGTTGAGTGATTTTGCCAGCAAGCAGCCGCGTCGCTGCATTGGGATTACAAGCAAATATGGTCGTTTCCTTATAGTTGCGCTGCCACCGCAGTCGCATTTGGTATTTCTGATAGCAATAGCTATTGAAGTTAGCAACAAAAATATTGCAACTTCAGCACAACCAACTGTTGTAAATGGGAATTCCCCTAGCAAGCAAGTTTTCATATCCAGGCTTGCTTCCAATACAACTTCCGATTGCATGGATTATTGCTAGAAAATCTACCGCTAGTGTATTAGTAACGAAATTTATAATTTTCATCATTCAAAATAAGTGATCCTCACAACACGTTCCCTATTATTTGCGATCTGAACTTTTGGGCACCTCACATGATTTTTAATGAATTTAAGCCTACAAGTTAAAACACTTCTCCCCCTATTTCATTTATGGACTCACAGACAGACGGACGGCCAGACAGACAGACAGACGGACATGGATAGATCGACTCGGCTGTTGATACTGATCAAGAATATATATACTTTATATGGTCGGAGATGCTTATGTCTGTTACATACTTTTACACAAAACCATAATGCCCTTTTACCCATTTTTAATGGGTTCAGGGTATAAAAATGTGTGTAACAAGAGTAAAATGGTTTTTTGCAAATGTATGTAACTCGCATTAGGAAGCATCTCAGACCATATAAAGTATATACATATATATTGTTGATGAGCATCAACAGCCGAGTCGATTTAGCCATGTCCGTCTGACTGTCCGTCCGTCCGTCTGTATGAACACGCAGATATCAGACTACAAGAGCTAGAGTATATAAAATCGTAGTCCCGGGACACATCAAGCTCGTTTCATTTGATCGATAACTCCACCCGTTCAAAAGTTTTCGATCTATTTATATTTCGAATAGCATACACATATACACAATATTTAACTTTCTCCCAAAACACTCCCAAAATCCCCCAAACGTTCAAAAAACGCATGTTTCAAGGTATGACTATGCAATGACTATGGTTTGATCCCCAATTTTACAGCCAATTTCATGTCTTAAAATTTCATGAAGATCGGACACAGATGTTATTTAAGACTAACCTCTGCATAGCGTGGGCTCTTGCGAAAAAGTTAGCCTGCTTAAACTGTTTGCAGTATGTGTGTGTTTGTTGGATTTGCATTGATAGGTAAGTTTGAATGGATGTAAGGACTGGGTCAGGGTATCTCCTAGTCGGTCACTCCCGACTAGAGCACTCTAACTTGTTATACTCTTTTCGAAGAAAATAGTTTATTAAGTTTGTGCTGAAGTTTGTAACGCATAGAAGGAAGCGTCGGAGACCCCCAAAAGTTACTGCCAGTATGCTTAGAATGACAATACAAATTGATCTAGCCATGTCCGTCTGTCTGTCTGTCTGTATGTATGCAAACTAGTCCCTCAGTTTTTGAGCTATCGCGATGCAACTTTGCACAGACACTTATTATTCAAGGGGACAGCACATTGGTCGGAGCCGGCCGGATCGGACCACTATATCTTATAGCTGCCATACAATTTAAAGTCGGCTTTGGCCATATATCCCATGTTTTACTTATTATTCAAAGAGACATCACATTGGCTGGAGCCGGTCGGATCGGATCACTATATCTTATAGCTGCCATACAACTCGAAGTCGGTTTTGGCCATATATCCCATGTTTTTAAAGCTATCGCGATACAACTTTGCACAGATACTTATTATTCAAAGAGACATCACATTGGTTGGAGCCGGCCGGATCGGATCACTATATCTTATAGCTGCTATACAACTGGCAATGAATTTAATATTCTTAGAACAAAACAAGTAAGAGTGCTCTAGTCGGGAGTGCCCGACTACGAGATACCCTGAACCCAGTCCTTACAATCATTCATATTAATCTAACACACACATGCTGCAGTACAAGCAGTACAAGCAGTGCAAGCGGTCTAAGCAGTTAGCTTGCTTTTCGCTGAGCCCCACATAATGGAAAGTTAAATCTTAAATAACTTCTGTGTTTATCGTCCGATCTTATTGAAATTTTTGGGGCAAACAATTGTCAATAATATGTGTGACCAAACCAAATTGCAAGGTCGTACCTTCAAAAATGCGTTTTTTAACTTTTGGGGGGTTTGGGGGGTGGTATCCAAAAAGTGAAAAATTTGTTCATGTGTATGCTATTCGAGATTATACATGTCAAATTAGGGGCCTCTAGCTCTTATAACTTGTAAGTTATATCCAAAAAACGCTGGTCTGAAATCGAAATTTATCGATAACTTTTGAACGGGACGAGCTATCGATAAATTTTAATAAACTTGATCTGTCCCGGGATTAGGAGAACTTATGTTCCAAATATGAAGTCTCTAGCTCTTGTAGTCTCTGATATCTGTGTGTTCATACAGACAGACAGACGGACAGACGGACAGACAGACGGACATGGCTAGATCGACTCGGCTGTTGATACTGATCAATAATATATATACTTTATATGGTCGGAGATGCTTCCTTATGCCTGTTACATACTTTTGCACAACTTCATTATACCCTTTTTACCCATTTTTAATGGGTTCAGGGTATAAAAAATTTTACGCGACAAAACGATTTTGTACAGCTTATGAAATTTCAGTGGTGCAGTTGGCAGAGTGAAAATTGCCTATAGGTTCGAAAAGAGTATAAAATCTTCGGCACGCCGAAGATAATCCTTCCCCACTTGTTATACCCTGAACCCATTAAAAATGGGTAAAAAGGGTATAATGGTTTTCTGCAAATGTATGTAACAGGCATAAGGAAGCATCTCCGACCATATAAAGCATATATATTATTGATCAGTATCAACAGCCGAGTCGATCTAGCCATGTCCGTCTGTCTGTCCGTCTGACCGTCTGTCCGTCTGTCTGTCTGTATGAACACACAGATATCAGACAGATCAAGTTTATTTCATTTTATCGATAACTCGATAACTCGTACCGTTTAAAAGTTAACGATAAATTTCAATTTCAGACTAGAGCTTTTGGGACATAACTTCAAAGTTATAAGAGCTAGAGGCCCCAAATTTGGCATGTATAATCTCGAATAGCATACACATGTAACAAATATTCACTTTTTGGATACCACCCCCCAAACCCCCCAAAAGTTCAAAAAACGCATTTTTGAAGGTACGACCTTGCAATTTGGTTTGGTCACACATATTATCGACAATTGCTTGCCCCAAAAATTTCAATAAGATCGGACAATAAACACAGAAGTTATTAAAGATTTAACTTTCCATTGTGTGGGGCTCAGCGAAAAAGCAAGCTAACTGCTTAAGCCGCTTGCACTGCTTGTACTGCTTGTAGTGCAGCATATGTGTGTTTAGATTAGTATGAATGATTGTAAGGACTGGGTTCAGGGTATCTCGTAGTCGGGCACTCCCGACTAGAGCACTCTTACTTGTTTTTTTTGTGTATGCTCCAATTTTGCTAAACTTTTTTCCCGCTTTACGCTTTTGCAGCTTTGTATGATATATTTGTGTAATTTGCTTAACCCCCGTTGTAAGAAAACTGTTCAACAGGCTGATGATGCTGAAAAGCCTTCACTCCAAATTTCTCAATTACCTTTCATTGTGGATAAAATTGTATCCCCAAGTTTTGAGCTTTATCCAAACGTTACTATTTTAGAACGAGTTATTTTTCGTCGCAAAAATATAACTTATAAAAGCCCCATTTTCTATTGAAGTCGGCAACCACTTCAGCTCAATCAACTGTTCTAAATGTGGTTGCCCCCTAGGAAGCAAGTTTTCATATCCGGGCTTACTTCCGATACAGCTTCTGAATTCATTAATTAGTAACTTAATTTTATTTTTCCACGCTTCGTCATCATTTAAATGAAGTGTTCCACACACAACACGTTCCTATTATTTGCGATCGGAACTTTTGGGCATCTCATATGATTCTTCATGAATTTAAACCTAAATGTCGAAACACGCATCCACCTATCTTACTTCCAACTGTGACTAAGAAATTGTATAAAACAATTTCGTGGTGGTGTACTTTTTGCCATTAAGCCCTCACATCAATCATATATTTTTAATTTGACTACACCCGCTGATGTCGAAGTTGTTGGTGTTAAAATAACTTTCCTCTATTTACGGCTTGCTATTACAATCCTCCTTCTTCCGATATTCAAGATTATATGCGACATATATATTATATGAGAGAAGTTTCTAGTTTGTTAGGCGATTGCCAAACAGCATCACATGGTAATTTTTCAGGAGCACAAATTACCTGATATCTTTAGCTCAGCAGGATTTTCTTTGGTTCAAATCAATTTAATTCATAACCAATTGATTGATATGGATTTGATCAACAGTTTTCCTAGTGCATCTGTGTCTAAGTCATTTCCATTAACCCTGAAGATATTCACCACCCCCCACTTTTGAAATTTCACTTCTCTGTTCAAAGGCTCACGCCTTACCTTCACCAACTCCTATATTTTGTTTTCGTAAGGCGAATAAACCCTATCGAGCACTACAGGAACACTTGAAATTTATAATGCAATAAGCAAATTGATTATAATTTTGGGGAAAAGTTGGACAAGCAAAATAATAAACCGCACAGTTTGGTTTGGGTTTTATCAATGTTCAATCGTTTATTTTCTCTCTTTTGAGTGACTATGAGGCAGAGAGTGCATGCTGTCTTGGTATAGACCAGCAGCTGTTAATTAACAAGCTTTCTGTTACTCTTACACAATTTTAATACCTTTATATCGGCCGCGTTGAATGCACGGAGGGCTTAAATTTTTAATGAACAAGGGAGCCAATCGGTGGAATGTTCGCTTGAAAACCCCGGCTTTGGTCCTAACGCTGGCCTCTCGCACCTTTCCATCCGCACTTCTCGTCGTCTCCTCCACTACCGCCAACATTTATTGCTGTGGTGGAGTGTTGTTTTCGTGGACCACGACAACTGGCCTTTTTGGCAATGCAGGGCAGCAGCTAGTCTTTCGAACAATAGACACAAAACAGCTGCTTGATGCTTTAGTTCAGCTGCCAGCGTTGCAAGAACGTCAGCGTGCTTTCCGGAAAGAGCCTTGTGCACGCAGATGGCACAGCTAGCAGCGTTGTCCTGGCGAGAAGACACGCTAGTGTTATAGACTCGCCGTCGTTGGGGTTGGCGCAGTCTGCGACGATTGGCCTGGAGTTGAGGATTGCCTCCACCAGCACTGATCATGGGTTGCGTGGCGGACGTCAGTGCAGCCTCCCAAAGGCCGCTGAAATGAGTCGCTCGTGGGCGGATGAACACGAATGGTTGCAGCAAATTCGATTATGGCATCCAGGTTGGCGTTGAAGCTTCTCCGCGAATCCCCCAGTATCAGATTGAAAAGACCACATGTGCCGACAAACCTTAATAAGCACATAATAAATATAAAAGCGGTAAGATCAGATACTACTTCAAAATGTACAGCTTTATATTATTGATCAGTATCAACAGCCGAGTCGATCTAGCCATGTCCGTCTGTCTGTCCGTCTGACCGTCTGTCCGTCTGTCTGTCTGTATGAACACACAGATATCAGATACTACAAGAGCTAGAGACTTCATATTTAGAACATAAGTTCTCCTAATCCCGGGACAGATCAAGTTTATTTCATTTTATCGATAACTCGATAACTCGTACCGTTTAAAAGTTAACGATAAATTTCAATTTCAGACTAGAGCTTTTGGGACATAACTTCAAAGTTATAAGAGCTAGAGGCCCCAAATTTGGCATGTATAATCTCGAATAGCATACACATGTAACAAATATTCACTTTTTGGATACCACCCCCCAAACCCCCCAAAAGTTCAAAAAACGCATTTTTGAAGGTACGACCTTGCAATTTGGTTTGGTCACACATATTATCGACAATTGCTTGCCCCAAAAATTTCAATAAGATCGGACAATAAACACAGAAGTTATTTAACTTATTTAACTTTCCATTGTGTGGGGCTCAGCGAAAAAGCAAGCTAACTGCTTAAGCCGCTTGCACTGCTTGTAGTGCAGCATATGTGTGTTTAGATTAGTATGAATGATTGTAAGGACTGGGTTCAGGGTATCTCGTAGTCGGGCACTCCCGACTAGAGCACTCTTACTTGTTTGAAACTACGTCCCCTTGATTTTACCTTCATGCACGACTGATTACGCTTTGCACAATCCCCTTCGTGTTCTTTGCAAGGACTACAACAAAGTGTTCCATGTCATCTCGGTTGAGCTCTCTCTCCCACTAATAAAATCTTATATTCTTTTGTATTTACGGGACTCCTCTGCCCGTGTTTAGTTAAATCTCTTTTCCCTTTTCTTTCTTTATTTCGCTCCTTTATTTTTCTTTATTCTCTCTCTCTATCTTCTATTTTTCACTTAATAAAATACTTTCTAATAGTATATACTAACTCATTATAAATACTTGTTTCCTTTTAAATATTAACAAACTACTAAACAAATTCTTATTGGTTTTTGGTTTGATTGGGTTTTTCTGGGTTTTCCCCAATCCTTGCAACAAATGCTGGACCAATGATTTAATTTTGCTATTGATATCCCCAGAACTAACGTAATTTTAACTTTATATCTTTAATTTAATATATATACTATTTTAAATTTTATGAAAATTTTCTTATATACATTTAAATGTTTTATAATTTTATATAAATTCTTTTGTGTCGACTGTCAATAGTCGACAGTAAATAATTTTTTTTTTTTTGATTTTTTTATTTGGCAAGCTACATAGTGTTTACCCTATTTTCAGGCCGGTATAACTTTGAACTTTAAAGACCCATCTCAGTGGGGAGATGACGCTGTTGTTAGCACGGGTATGCTATAATATATATTGCTATAATTTGCTAAAGAAGCCGGCCGCTCCGCGACCGGCCAAGGATCCAGAGGTCCGACGGGTGCTTGCGCCTTAGACGCCTATGTCTCGCCGGTCTTGCGAGTTGTCTAGCCAGGCGGTTAATGTGGTCTAACAAACGTGCGCGATACCGGTTGGAGCTTTTACTTATGGCCTCACACACCGTTGGTATTTGAAGGTCGTTGAGGATAGTCTCATTTTTGACGTAATGATGCCACTGAATATTGGTCATGCGGCGCAAAGACTTTGTTATTGTAGCTTGAACTCTTCTTAGGGTATTGTCACATGCAGTCCCCCAAATAAATAAATAAATAAATAAATAAAAAATTACAGTCATTTCAATCGTGGAACAACCACGAGATGGCAAATTTGCTGCCACATTACATCTGCTGTTAACTCTTAAAGTATACTACTCTATTGGCAACGAAAGGGAGGATTTTTGTGAGGGATTTTTAAAGGAGCAACCTTGGATTTTGCGGTCAATAACTGCACGGATTTGCCATACAAATGTTCAATTCGAACATATAAGCAGCACCCGTATGCTTTCGTCGAGGAGTCAGCATTTCCATGAGTTTTACAATTCGTTTCTTTTATTCGAATTGAATATAATTCTTTAAAGGACTTTGTAATGTCTTGCAATTTATTGAGTTAGTGATTTGGTATCTGGTCATAAAAAGCGACCATTTGCAGCTAAAGTTCCTGTGTTAAGATCCTTACTATTAGGCGGATCGTAGAGACGAGAGACAAATGACAAAATGGCACATTTTGTAGGCAATACTTCTTGCGATAAATTGACTGTTGAGTATGTGAAATAGTCATCTTGTGGACTCCAAAGAAGTCCTATCGTCTTTGTATCCTCTTAGTGTCCAATAAGAATAGAATTGATATTGGCTATTGGCTATGGCCTTCGAAGCTAATGGATGTGATTCTGAACGCAGCTCACTCAAATATTGTAAGCAGCGAATTCCAACTATGAGAATGTCATTTAGAGACATTCGTGACGTTTTGCTCTCAACTAAGTGGATGTGCTTTGCGTTCGGAGCACGCATTGATATGGAATGAAATTATACGGCTCGTTTTCCCCTACTTGGTATGTCTTTTGCACTCTGTCTTTGTTTGTTTCTTTCAGTTTCTTTTCTTTTGGCAATGTAATTTTATCTTTAATTCGCGCTGTAAGCTCTACGGGAATCGAATGGATGAATTCTATCGGTCTTTTGTCTGTCACAGAGTGTATTGACCTATTATATGTTATGGTCGCGAGAAGGACAATATCAACCGTGTGGGTCAACTGTGTCAATTGTACTGTGGAATTGTTCAACTGAGCACGATTTGTTCTGACGTGGCTCTTTTTCTCTCTACTCTGTACTGTCAGTTATGTCAATGACAATATTTTTGGAGTATCTGAATGTGGTCGAAGGAAATGTTTCAACCAAACTGTGTTGGATTAAGGCTAGGATAGGCAGCTCGCAATGTATTGCGTTAACTGCGTCTGCTTTTACAACGTCTTGTAGTGGTTTTTCTTTAAAAAAAATTAAAGTTTTTACTATGGGAAAGCTACATTCTTCAATTACTATTTGATTTCTGAAACAATTTACTGGTTTTTCTGTAGTTTTTATAGTGTACGTGTACGTGGTGTCAAATCAAGTTTTATTTTCCTTGAATGATTGGCGCTGATTTCACCGTTTTCGCCTTTTAAAACGTCCGATAGGGGTCTCGCGATTTTGGCAAGCACCAGAAATAACTTGCTAGTCCCAAAAATGATCTGAGACTGAATAAGTTTTTTGGAGGTTGTAAATCTTTTATAGCCTGAACGTTTGCAGGTGCAGTTTGTATTGAATTTTTTTTTGCCGGCATCCCGAAGACTTTTCAAATCCACTCAATGTGTTTGATATGGTCTTCTTTGTTAATGGAGAAAATTATTATTATTACGTCGTCCACCTACAAGTAACAAGTTTCCCGATTTGATCCCGGAGGACATGGTCTATTACCATTTGGAATATGCTTGCGGCGTTTATTTAGCCCAAAGGGAAGCCTGCAAAACTCACACTTCCCGTTATGAACTGAAAATGCAGTCTCTTCTCTGTCTTTTTCCGCCAATTCCATTTTCGAGGTCGAATGTTGTGACAGTATTGTCGAAATAGATGAGATTGGATATTTATCATCCGTGTTGTTTTTGGATTAATTTGCGAAAATCAATTACCAACCCACAGTGGGTTGTTATAGCGTGATTTGGACGGTCTTATTATGCCATTCGCTAGAAGTTTACCCTCTGCATAGACAAATTCAGACACACCCATGGGATATGGGTACAACTTGGAGTACACACGATAGTAGCGACAGTATTTATGTAACTGTTTAGTCAATCATTTTATTAAATATATTTCTGCCTGCAATGGGAACATCTTCGTCATTGATTTGGATAAAATTTACGTTATGACATTCTAATCAAATCGAATCGAAGCCGTGATCGTGATTAATAATATTATTTGTAAAATCTATTTTTGCATTAACTTGTTTTAGTAAATCTAGGCCAATTATGCCGTCGAATTCTTCAAGATTATTTAAAATAAATAAATATGTTTTTACAAAATAGGTGAATTTTTGTTCTAATTTTGTGTGCCCATGTATTGATTTAATTTGGAATGGGTTGTGGACGGGCACAAAATGTGCCAGTACTGAAAATGGTTTTATATCATTTTTAGATGCTCCCGTATCGATCAGAAGTCTTATGGTTTGCCCTACTTCTGTACGTGTGATGAACGGGAGCGGGGAGTTACCCATTAAAAAATTGCATTACAGCATCGGACAATTCATCATCAACTGCTATTGTTTCCGATTGTGCCTGAGCTTCATAGTTGTCATTACTTTGTTCTTGGGACATGTGGCTTATATTCTGATAACTTCGCATCGATTGGTCACCATATTTTGAGTTTTTTTTATAGCTTGAGGTTACTGCCTAAAGCGCGATGATAAGTCAATTTCCATTGGCTCGGGAGGTTGTGCCTGTGGGTTTTGTGTCTGAACGCGTTGCTTTGAGCTACCGTTTTTAGGCTGTCCCTGATTATTGCCCTGACCTTTTTGAAAGTGTGGACTCTTTTTATTAAAATTGCTATCACCTTCATCTTGTTGAGTGTTTTTACGCCAGCCCTTGGGTCGTTGGGTTTCTGGGATTTTTCCTCAGAATGTTTTGCAAAATGTTGTGCAAAAATGCTTCTATCAATACTTGACTCTGGCTCTAGTGCCAGTGCAGTGCAGTTGGTAACACACGTGGCTGAGATGGGAAGACAGCCGACTTAAGAGATTTTCTTAACCCATCGCTTCAGTATTTTTCGTTAAGAACAGCCGCTGCGGCCGAATCATGGGTCATCAATATTTTATTAGTTAAAAGAATGAGCTTTCTTTGTAACTCGTCGTAGTATTTTAAAAGGGGTAGTTCGCCCTATCTTATTGTACGAAGTTAATGTTGTATCACATGAACTAGTGTCTTATCAGCATATGTGAAATCTAGTCTCGCAATAATTGCTTTAAAATTTAAAACAGTATTTAAAGATAAAAGCACTCAATCAGCACTTCCCCTTATTTTGTTGCGAATAATGGCAACGGCTTGGTTATGCTTAGAGCTCCCATTGAAGGGTTCGAAAATTTTTAAAGCTGCGTTGGAAGTTTGTCTCCGTGAGACGTAATTTTCTTGTTTCCCGTCAATATCTAAAGGTTCGTTGTACACCTGTTCTGGCATAATATAAATTTCTCTATACACCTCAACCTGTGGCACAGCCCCTCTAAGACTGTTGAGATGTTCTGTTATTGCCGCTAATTTCTGCTCAAAAACTTGCGATTGCTGCTGAAGGCACTGACGCATGTGACCTTCTAGAGTTTGTATTTGCTCTGCCAAATTATCTTTTGATTCTAAATAGGAAGAAAACAATTCGTAACCACTACTGTCCGTTAAATTTAGTCGTTTAAGCATTAACTTGGAAAGCAACGATAGAGATATGAACTAAAAATTTTATACTCTGATACCGAAGGCACTCATAGTATATTGGTTTTGTCGGATGTCCGTCAGGCCGTCCGTCTGGCCGTCTGTCCGTCTGTCAGTCTGGATAAACGCACGTATTTCCGAAATGATATTAGAAAGACTCTTGTCTTCCACAGTTTTAGAACTAGAGTCACGAAATTTTTAAGATAGACTTCTGGTCATAACCTCCCGCCCCCAAAACTGGCGAAAATGGATATCTTCCACAGTTTTAGAGCTAGAAAAACCAAAATTGGAAGATAGACTTCTTGTCACCCCCTCTTCAGATCGACCACGCCCCCTCCCGTCCCCAAAAACTTGGACGGCCGATTTCTCGTCACCCGATGATGAGTTATAAGGATGTTCAAGTGTCCAAGAAAATTTAAGGCTATTGCTTTGAAAACATCGGATTTATGACCAAAACCGACTTCAAGTTGTATGGCAGCTATAAGATATGCTGTCTCCTTGAATAATAAGTGTCTGTGCAAAGTTGCATCGCGATAGCTCAAAAACTGAGGGACTAGTTTGCATACATACAGACAGACAGACAGACGGACATGGCTAGATCAATTTGTTTTGTTTTTCTAAGCATACTGGCAGTAACTTTTGGGGGTCTCAGACGCTTCCTTCTATGCGTTACAAACTTCTGCACAAACTTAATTAGTAAGTAATTAAGTATTAGAGTGCTGCGCTGAAAAACGGGAGAACATGGTTCAAATCCCAGCCGCGACTTATTGCTTTTTATTTTTTTCTAATAATTTTTTTCAAATATATATCAAATAACTTGAATTCAATAATTTAAAAGATAAATTTATATTCATATGATACCAATTCCAATATCAATTAGAGCAAAAAAAAATAAATGCCACGCGATAAAACGATTTTTTACTACTTTTGAAATTTCAGTGGTGCGTTGGCAGAGTGAAAATTGCCTAAAGGTTCGAAAAGAGTATAGAATCTTCGGCACGCCGAAGATAATTCTTTCCCACTTGTTTTTTTCTAATTATTTTTTTCAAATATAAAATAGCTTGAATTCATTATATTAATAGAATATTTAATTCATATGATACCAATTCTCATCAAACCGAATTGCAGGGTCATTGCAAAATTCGTTTTTTTCACTTTTGTGGAGAGGGTGGTACGGTATCCAAAAAGTGAAATATTTGCTAGATGTATATGCTATTTTAGACTATACATACCAAATTTGGTGGTCTGAAATCGAAATTTATTGATAACTTTTGATCGGGACGAGCTATCGATAAAATGAAAAAAAATTGTACTGTCTAGGGACTACTTACATTCCAAATATAAAGTCTCTAGCTCTTATAGTCTCTGATATCTGCGTGTTCGTACAGACAGACGGACGGACAGACAGACGGACATGGCTAGGTCGACTCGGCTGTTGATACTGATTAATAATATATCTACTTTATATGATCGGAGATGCTTGCTTATGCCTGTTACATACTTTTGCACAAAACCATAATACCGTTTTTACCCATTTTTAATGGGCGCAGAGTATAAATTTATTTTAATACTTATGAAATTTCAGTGGTGCGTTGGCAGAGTGAATATTGCCTAAAGGTTCGAAAAGAGTATAGAATCTTCGGCACGCCGAAGATAATCCTTTCCCCGTTGTAGTATATTAACTTTTTCCTGAAGTATGTAATGCATAGAAAGAAGCGTTGGAGACCCTTAAAAGTTACCTTCAGTATGCTTAGATTAACAAAACTAATTGGTCCAGCCATGTCCGTCTGTCTGTTTGTATGTATCTAGTCCCTCAGTTTTTGACCTATCGCGATAAAACTTTGCATTGATCCTTATTATTGAATGATGTTGTTTAAAGACAATGAGACAATGAACTATTTTCACAAGCTAACTGGGTATTCAAATAAGTTTGAATATGTGAATCAATCTGTCATGCTAAATTCTATCAAATGCGGCTTCAATCTTTGTTGTAACCAACCACGCAGATTACAAATTTTGAAAAATGTATTTAATAAAATTATTAAGCTTTAATGATGCGTGGAAATGTATACGCTTTTATATAAATTATTATTTTTCGAAAAGGGTTTAACTGGCGTTCTAAGGACCGCGTTCATTTCCGTGAGTACTGGCTTTATAGTTCTCGACAACTAACTTTATTTGTTCTCATGCCTACGTTACGCTATATTGGCGAAGCGAGGTGAACTCACTCTCTGTTCGACCGACGAGAAGCTTTAACGCGCGCTTGGTCCGCCCTAAAGCTAACTTACACTAGACTTAACAAGTAAGAGTGCTCTAGTCGAGAGTGCCTGACTAGGAGATACCCTGAACCCAGTCCTTACAATCATTCGTACTACTCTAAACTCACACATGCTGCAGTACAAGCAGTACAAGCAGTGCAAGCGGTTTAAGCAGTTAGCTTGCTCTTTCGCTGAGCCCCACACAATGGAAAGTTAAATCTTAAATAACTTCTGTGTTTATTGTCCGATCATATTGAAATTTTTGGGGCAAACAATTGTCAATAATATGTGTGACCAAACCAAATTTCAAGGTCGTACCTTCAAAAATGCGTTTTCTTAACTTTTGGGGGGTTTGGGGGGTGGTATCCAAAAAGTGAAATTTTTGTTACATGTGTATGCTATTCGAGATTATACATGTCAAATTAGGGGCCTCTAGCTCTTATAACTTGTAAGTTATATCCAAAAAACGCTGGTCTGAAATCGAAATTTATCGATAACTTTTGAGCGGGACGAGCTATCGATAAATTTTAATTTTAGGAGAACTTATGTTCCAAATATGAAGTCTCTAGCTCTTGTAGTCTCTGATATCTGTGTGTTCATACAGACGGACAGACGGACAGACAGACGGACATGGCTAGATCGACTCGGCTGTTGATACTGATCAATAATATATATACTTTATATGGTCGGAGATGCTTCCTTATGCCTGTTACATACATTTGCACAAAACCATAATACCCTTTTACCCATTTTTAATGGGTTCAGGGTATAAAAAATGTAACAATTAAAAGCTACAAAAATCATTAATGCACTAACATCGGCACCTATGAAGCGCTGTATGCTTCTTCAAAATCCGCCAGTGGCGGTCCAAAGATCGACGATCCGTACGACGCCCTCCACTACTGCGTGCACCGCTTTGCTCTGCGATCAGCCACTGCTGGGGCATCATATAAGCCTCTGCGACGACCACCAGCTCTACAACGGCGATGTCCTGGAGGCGATGGCGCCACTTGATTCGCAGCTGGAGTCCCAGAACATACTACTTCGACCACCAGAACTGTTTCTTGCAGATTCTGTTTCTTCAGCAGGTGTGATCCTGCCCGTATGTTTTGTAAGCTATATGTATGTGCAGCTTTGAGTCATGATACGTATATTTCATGTTTGGTCTGGAAGTCCGGTATGGATTTCACAATGTCTAAAGTCGACGCCCGACTCCAAGAACCCGCGTGGAAAATGGCAGTTACAAATATATTTACTAGGATGGAGAGAAGCAATCGTATTGCGAACTAGAACAAGTGTGCTCAAGTCCGGCGTGCCCGACTAAGAGATACCCTGAACCCAGACGTTACATTCATTCCGACTAAGCTGTCAGTGTACATGCATACAAACGGACATATACTGCAAACAGCTTAAGCAGTTAGGTTGCTTCTTCACTGCGCCCCACACTATGGATAGTTAAATCGTAAAAAACTCCTGTGTGTATTGTACTGTCTAATTGACATTTTATGTGCATAAAATTGGCAATAAAATGTGTGAGCAAACCGAATTGCAAGGTCATACCTTTATAAAAAAAGTAATTTGCACTTTTGTGGGATGGAGGGTGGTATCCAACAAGTGAAATAAATGTTACATGTGTATGCTTTTCATATTATACATACCAAATTTTGTGCCTCTAACTCTCCAGCTAGATACCAATTCTTATATCTTCTTATATCTTTTAAGTTATGGCCCAAATACGCTAGTCTGAAATCGAAATAAATCGATAACTTTGGAATGGGACGAGTTATCGATAAAATGAAATAAACTTGATCTGTCCCGGGATAACGAGAACTTATATTCCAAATATGAAGTCTCTAGCTCTTGTAGTCTCTGATATCCGCGTGTTCATCCAGACAGACAGACGGACATGGCTCGATCAATTGGTTTTGTTTTTCTAAGCATACTGGCAGTAACTTTTGGGGGTCTCCGACGCTTCCTTCTATGCGTTACAAACTTCAGCACAAAATGAATATACTATCTTTTTCGAAAAGAGTATAATTATATCAATTGTTAACAGACTTATTATACCCTGAACCCATTAAAAATGGGTAAAAAGGGTATAATAAAGTTGTGCAAAAGTATGTAACAGGCATAAGGAAGCATCTCCGACTGTATACAGTGCATATATTCTTGATTAGTATCAACAGCCGAGTCGATCTAGCCATGTCACTCCGTCTGTCCGTCCGTCTGTCTGTATGAATATGCGGATATCAGAGACTAAAAGAGCTATAGTCTTCATATTTGGAAAATAAGTTCGTGTAGTGCCGGGTCAGATCAAATTTATATCATTTTATCGATAACTCGTCCCGTTCAAAAGTTATCGATTAATTTCGATTTCAGACTAGCGTATTTGGGCCATAACATAAAAGTTATAAGAGCCAGATGCCCCAAATTTTTTATGTATAATCTCGAATATCACTCATATGTAACAAATACTCCACATTTTGAATACCACCCACCAATCCACCAAAAGTGCAAAAATGCCTTTTTGTGGTATAATCTTGCAATTTTGTTTGATAACTCATTTTATTGCCAATTGTATGCCCAAGAAATTTCAATAAGACCGGAGACACAGAAGTGGACTACGATTAAATTATCCATAGTGTGCGGCCCAATAAATTAGCATGACAACTGGTTGCTTGAAGAAGCAAGATAACTGCATAAGCTGCTTGCACTGCTTGCAATATATGGATGTTTGTATACATGTGATAGGCAAGTATAAATTAATGTTCAGGGTATCTCCTAGTCGGGCACTCCAGACTAGAGAACTCTTACTTGTTGCAATTATTTTAATTAACAAAACAAATGTTATTGAAGGTGTGGCAGGCTTTGCTGGCGCTGCCACACAGGTGCATTTCCTTAAACACTTCCCCCGACGCTTCTTTCTATGTATTACAAACTTCAGCACAAAGTGAATACACTATTTTCTTCGAAGAGTATACAAATAATTAGAAACAAGTAAGAGTGCTCTAGCCGGGAGTGCCCGACTAGGAGATACCCTGAACCCAGTCCTTACATTCATTCATACTAATCTATCAATGTATAAACATACAAACACACACATGCTGCAGTACAAGCAGTGCAAGCGGCTTAAGCAGTTAACTTGCTTTTCACTGAGCCCCACACACTGGAAAGTAAAATCGTAAATAACTTATTTTTATTGTCCGATATTTCTGAAATTTGTAGGACATAATATTGGCAATAAAATGTGTGGCCAAACCAAATTGCAAGGTCATACCTTCAAAAACTCTTGGGGGAGTGGGGGGTGGTATCCAAAAAGTGAAATATTTTTTAAATGTTTATGATATTCGAGATTGTACATGCAATTTGGGGCCTCTAGCTATTACAACTTTTAAGTATCGCCCAAAAACGCTAGTCTGAAAATGAAATGTATCGATAACTTTTGAAAGGGATGAGTTATCGATAAAATAAAATAAACTTGATGTGTCCCGGGACTACGAGAACTTATATTCCAAATATGAAGTCTCTAGCTCTTATAGCTCTGATATCCGCGTGTTCATACAGACAGACAGAAGGACATGGCTACATCGACTCGACTGTTGATACTGATCAAGAATACATATACTATATATGGTTGGAGATGCTTCCTTATGCCTGTAACATACTTTTGCACAAAACCATAATACCATTTTTACCCATTTTCAATGGCTTATTGATTTATATTTTTGTATACCCAGAATACAAAAATATAAATTGATTTATATTTTTGTATACCCAGAATACAAAAATATAAATCAATAAGTCGCGGCTGGGATTTGAAACGAATTCTCCCCGTTTGTCAGCGCACCACTCTAATGCCTACGCCACCAAGCAGTTTTGAAATGCCCCGACAAACTCGATTATACTGATTGTTCTAAGACATAGGTAGCATATGAATTTGATTACAGTTATTTTAGATTTGAAAAGAAGAATAAGAAACAAGTGAGAACGTTGCAGTCGGGCGGAGCCGACTGCGTAATACTCTGATACCATTTTAAGAACAGCTGAAAGCAAGTGAACAGAAAATTTTTGCTGGTGTTTGGGTGACCCGAAATCGGCATTCCAAGTTTTTGGGAACGGGAGGGGCATGGTCGATCTTAAGAGGGGGTGACCAGAAGTCTATCTTCCAATTTTGGTGACTCTAGCTCTAAAACTGTGGAAGATATAAGCTTTCGCGATTATTGGGGGCGGGAGGGGGCGTGGCCCCAAAAATGTTGGCCGATCTTTGGAGGGAGTGACAAGAAGTCTATCTTACAAATTTCATGACTCTAGCTCTAAAACTGTGGAAGATATACATTTTCGCAATTTTTGGGGGCGGGAGGGGGCGTGGCCCCAAATTTTTTTTACCGATATTTAGAGGGGCTGATTAGAAGTCTATCTTCCAAGTTTAATGTCTCTAGCTCTGAAACTGTGGAAGATATACATTTTCGCGATTTTTGGGGGCGGGAGGGGGCGGGGCCCAAACATTTTTTGTCCGATCTTTAGAGGATTTGGCCAGAAGTCTACCCTCAAAGTTTGGTGGCCCTAGCTCTTAAACTGTGCGAGATATAGGCTTCCGTGTTTCGTGGGGGCGGGGTGGCTGGGGGGCGTTCTAGTGGGCGTGGCCGAAAAATCCAGGACGCAATCTTTTGGGCTGGTCAGCCCTAGTCTAAATTCCAAATTTGGGGACTCTAGCTTCAAAATTGCGGGAAATATACACGTGTTATACACATGTTCATGTATATCGATTTTCGCGATTACGGGGGCGGGAGTGGGCGTGGTCGAAATTTTGTTTCTATAATCTGTAGAGGACGTCACCAGTAATATATATTCCAAATATGGTGGCTTTAGCTCTAAAACTGCGGGAGATATAAGCATTTCAAATTAATTTTGGAGAGGGGGC
Source organism: Drosophila flavopinicola (assembly GCA_035042425.1). Classification (NCBI taxonomy): domain Eukaryota; kingdom Metazoa; phylum Arthropoda; class Insecta; order Diptera; family Drosophilidae; genus Drosophila; species Drosophila flavopinicola. The sequence continues at coordinate 172,695 of JAWNLL010000296.1, read as the reverse complement.
TGGTGGGCGTAATAATGGGCGTGGCCGATTAACCTAGGATCCAATTTTTTCGGGAAGTCACCAGCAATATACCTACCAAATTTGATTACTCTAGCTTCAAAATTGTGGGAGTTATTCACGTTTAATCGATTTGTGATTTGAGGTGTATCGACATGTTATCGATTTGCCAGCCTCCCAGTGGGCGTGGCATAAATTTGGAATAAACTTGATCTGAAGCAGATAGCTATAATCATAACGCAAAAGATTTCAAGAGTCTATCTAATATCGTTTTGGAAATACGTGCGTTCATCCAGACAGACAGACGGACAGACGGACGGCCTGACGGACATTGGACAAAACCAATATACTATGAGTACCTTCGGTATCAGAGTATAAAAAATTAATGGAAATGACCAGTCGCCGCTGGTACTCGCACTCGGGACCTTGCGTTTGTCAGCGCGTCACTTTACCCCTTGCGCCACAAACCGTTTTTATAATCGATGACAAAATCCCTTGATCCTGTTCTTTTAAAATTATTTAATGACGCATATCATCGCTATTTATGACTTAATCGTTTTGCGATTTTACCCACTGATTATTTATAAGGATGCTCAAGTGTACAAGGAAATTAAAAGCAATTGTTTTGAAAATATCGGATTTATGGCCAAAACCGATTTGGAGATGTATGGCAGATATAAGATATAGTGGTCCGATCCGGCCGTCACCGACCAATGTGATATTTCTTTGAATAATAAGTATATTTGGAAAGTTTTATCGCGATAGATTTCAAAACATGGGATTTATTACCAAAACCGACTTAAAGGTGTATGGCAGCTATAAGATATAGTGGTCCGATCCGGCCGGCTCTGACTAATGTGCTGACCCCTTGAATAATAATTGTCTGTGCAAAGTTGCATCGCGATAGCTCAAAAACTGAGGGACTAGTTTGCATACAGACAGACAGACGGACATGGCTAGATCAATTTGTTTTGTTTTTCTAAGCATACTGGCAGTAACTTTTGGGGGTCTCAGACGCTTCCTTCTTTCTTTGAAAAGAGTATAATAATAAAAATAATTTTAGTTTTATGTAAACATTAAACAATTAATGTAAAATTAACATATTCATATTGTTCATAAAAATACTATTAATATAATACCAACGGTTCTTCTCGATAAGAGTCCTGTTCAATTATGTTAACATTGAACATCTTGGCGCCTGTTAAAAGATTGAGCTTTCAAGATCCTTTTAAGTATAGAGTTTAATATATAATATTAAACATCTTGGCCCCTGTTTAAAGGTTGGCCTTTCAAAGATAGCTTTAGTATATTAGGCTAATATTATATAAACATCTTTGCCCCTGTTGAAAGGTTGGCATTTCAAAATAGTTGTTGTTCAAACCGTAGCTGTGTCTAGATATAAGCCCACTTTTGATATTAATTTTATTTTTATGAACAATATGATTATGTTAATTTTACATTATCTTTTATGTTTATATAAAAACTATAATTATATTTTTTTATTATTTTCTATCCCAGTCGTGGTAAAGCGATCGTAGCGGGCAGGAATTGTGAAGGCAGCTGACAGACTCGCCTGAACAGAATGTAGACAACAGCGGCAATTCCGACGAACAGTAGTCCGGTAGTCGCGCTTATGCTGTAGTGGGCTGCGTTGTGAAAATCCAGGTCGAGCGGAAAGCATAGTCTGCCCTTGTCGTGGCAATTCCAGTATTTTAAAGGGCTTAAGTACGCCCTTCAAATTGATGTGCGCCACTGACGGCAAGTGATTGGGTATGTTCACTTGTGGCACCCAAAACTTTACCTCAGTGGTTACGTCCTCATACGCCCATATATTTACATCGACGAAGTGCAGATTGCATCCTGGGTTGAGTTGCAGAATCCCTTGACCCGATATCTCCACCGTTGTGAGATTGTGCTTGCAAAAAACGTCTGCAGTTATCTGCTTCGGAATTAAAAATAGCCACGAGTTTGGCATGTTTAGTGGGACCCTTAAGCTTTCAGGCTATTTTATTAGGAGCAGTACTTCGCAGCTGGCATCGCTGAACTGAAATTAAAAATGGGTAAAAAGGGTATAATGAAGTTGTGCAAAAGTATGTAACAGGCATAAGGAAGCATCGCAGCCGAGTCGATCTAGCCATGTCCTTCCGTCTGTCTGTCCGTCTGTATGAACACGCAGATATCAGAGACTATAAAGGCTAGAGACTTCACTGTTTTTTTGGCCATAACTTGAAATTAATAAGAGCTAGAGGAGCTATTTTACCTTTCCATAGTGTCGGGGCTTGCGAAGAAGTTAGCCTGCTTAAACTGCTTGCAGTATGTGTGTCTTTGTATGGATGTGCATTGATTGCTAAGTATGAATGGATGCAAGGACTGGGTTCAGGGTATCTCCTAGTCGGGCATTCCCGACTAGAGCACTCTTACTTGTTTTAAGTTGTGCTGTCCAATATTGCCTACCGCATCGCTTAGCTACATGATGAGCGTACTAATCGTTTTCCGATCGCTTTCTTCGCGTGCGATTCCATTGCGTTTCACAAAGTTATTGAATGCAATGGGCGCCTAGTCGATCAGGTTAAGCTGCGGCACAGGATAATTTTGTTCCGTTGACTTCAGCAATTTTTCTGAGGGTCTGCGAATATTTGAATCTGTTGCACATAATTGGCGAGTCCTTGCAAATTTAAGTCGGTGGCTTCCACTATAATATTCCACGCAGTCCTTGTCAGTCCCACAATAATTTCGTTTTCATTAACTACCCTTATTATCTACATATTTTAGTTTCTGTGACTTCACATTGTGACAGAGATTTGAGCATAATAATATTTTGATATGTAATACACTCATTTTCACTTGAATATTAAATAATCTTTAATTAAAAATTTAACAAACTACATATATGTTTTAGCAAAATATATTTTGTATGTTTAATTATCATTAATATATAGTATTGTATGGTATAGTAAAAACCATAAATATTTGCAACAATTATTGAGTTTTGAGCTAAGAAAGTAAAAATAAAAAAAAAAAACAAGTGGGAAAGAATTATCTTCGGCGTGCCGAAGATTCTATACTCTTTTCGAACCTTTAGGCAATTTTCACTCTGCCAACTGCACCACTGAAATTTCAAAAGTAGTAAAAAATCGTTTTATCGCGTGGCATTTATTTTTTGCTCTAAGAATTGGAATCAAATGAATTTAAATATTTCCTTTAAATTATTGAATTCAAGTTATTTGATATATATTTGAAAAAAATTATTAGAAATAAATAAAAGCAATAATTCGCGGCTGGGGTTTGAACCATGTTCTCCCGTTTATCAGCGCAGCACTCTAATACTTACGCCACCAAGCAGTTGTGAAATGCGCTGACAAACTCGATTATATTGATCTTTTCTTTTGCGTTGTATGTGTAATGACCAGCCGCCGCTGAGTTTCGTACCCGCGAGCTTTCGTTTGATAGCGCCACTTTACCCCTTACGACACAAGCAGTTTTGATGATCTATGACAAAATCCCTTGAAGAGCAGACTGTCAAAAGCTAACTTGTTCTGTTTTCCTGCAACCTGCAACTCGCGTTTGTCAGCTTACACAAAGCAATTTTAAAAATCGCTGACAAACTCGATTATACTGAGCATTTGTTTTTTCGCGTGGCATTGTTTTTGTTCTAAGACATTGGTAGCAAATGAATTTGATTACAGTTATTTCATATTTGAAAAGCAGAATAAGAAACAAGTGAGAACGTTGCAGTCGGGCGGAGCCGACTGCGTAATACTCTGATACCATTTTAAGAACAGCTGAAAGCAAGTGAACAGAAAGTTTTTGCTGGTGTTTGGGTGACCCGAAATCGGCATTCCAAGTTTTTGGGAACGGGAGGGGCATGGTCGATCTTAAGAGGGGTGACCAGAAGTCTATCTACCAATTTTGGTGACTCTAGCTCTAAAACTGTGGAAGATATAAGCTTTCGCGATTTTTGGGGGCGGGAAGGGGCGTGGCCCCAAAAAATTTGGCCGATCTTTAGAGGGAGTGACAAGAAGTCTATCTTACAAATTTCTTGACTCTAGCTCTAAAACTGTGGAAGATATACATTTTCGCGATTTTTGGGGCGGGAGGGGGCGTGGCCCCAAATTTTTTTTTACCGATATTTAGAGGGGCTGACCAGAATTCTATCTTCCAAGTTTAATGACTCTAGCTCTGAAACTGTGGAAGATATAAATTTTCGCGATTTTTGGGGCGGGAGGAGGCAGGGCCCCAAATTTTTTGTTCGATCTTTAGAGGACTTGGCCAGAAGTCTACCCTCAAAGTTTGGTGGCCCTAGCTTTTAAACTGTGCGAGATATAGGCTTCCATGTTTCGTGGGGGCGGGGTGGCTGGGGGGGCGTTCTAGTGGGCGTGGCCGAAAAATCCAGGACGCAATCTTTTGGGCTGGTCAGCCCTAGTCTAAATTCCAAATTTGGGGACTCTAGCTTCAAAATTGCGGGAAATATACACGTGTTATCGAATTGTGCATTCATGTATATCGATTTTCGCGATTACGGGGGCGGGAGTGGGCGTGGTCGAAATTTTGTTTCTGTAATCTGTAGAGGACGTCACCAGTAATATATATTCCAAATATGGTGGCTTTAGCTCCAAAACTGCGGGAGATATAAGCATTTCAAATTAATTTTGGAGGGGGGCTGGTGGGCGTAATAATGGGCGTGGCCGATTAACCTAGGATCCAATTTTTTCGGGAAGTCACCAGCAATATACCTACCAAATTTGATTACTCTAGCTTCAAAATTGTGGGAGTTATTCACGTTTAATCGATTTGTGATTTGAGGTGTATCGACATGTTATCGATTTGCCAGCCCAGTGGGCGTGGCATAAATTTGGAATAAACTTGATCTGAAGCAGATAGCTATAATCATAACGCAAAAGATTTCAAGAGTCTATCTAATATCGTTTCGGAAATACGTGCGTTCATCCAGACAGACAGACGGACAGACGGCCAGACGGACAGACGGACAGACGGACGGCCTGACGGACATTCGACAAAACCAATATACTATGAGTACCTTCGGTATCAGAGTATAAAAAGAAAAGTAAAGGAGCGAAATAAAGATATAGTAAGATAAGAAAAGGGAAAATAGATTTAACTAAACACGGGCAGAGGAATCCCGTAAATACAAAAGAATATAAGATTTTATTAATGGGAGAGAGAGCTCAACCGAGATTACATTAAAAACGTTATTGTAGTCCTTGCATAGAACACGAAGAGGATTGTGCAAAGCGTAATCAGTCGTACATGAAGGTAAAATCAAGGGGACGTTGTTTCTAGCTGGCCTACTAGGAACAAAAAAGTTTAGGCGAGCTAACAGAAAGGAAGAATCTATGTCACCGTTAATTAACTTGTGTAGCTGTGCAAAAGTATGTAACAGGCATAAGGAAGCATCGCAGCCGAGTCGATCTAGCCATGTCCTTCCGTCTGTCTGTCCGTCTGTATGAACACGCAGATATCAGAGACTATAAAGGCTAGAGACTTCACTGTTTTTTTGGCCATAACTTGAAAGTTATAAGAGCTAGAGGAGCTATTTTACTTTTCCATAGTGTCGGGGCTTGCGAAGAAGTTAGCCTGCTTAGACTAGAGCACTCTTACTTGTTTTAAGTTGTGTTGTCCAATCATGCCTACCGCATCGCTTAGCTACATGATGAGCGTACTAATCGTTTTCCGATCGCTTTCTTCGCGTGCGATTCCATTGCGTTTCACAAAGTTATTGAATGCAATGGGCGCCTAGTCGATCAGGTTAAGCTGCGGCACAGGATAATTTTGTTCCGTTGACTTCAGCAATTTTTCTGAGGGTCTGCGAATATTTGAATCGGTGCTAAGCATCTGTTGCACATAATTGGCGAGTCCTTGCAAATTTAAGTCGGTGGCTTCCACTATAATATTCCACGCAGTCCTTGTCAGTCCCACAATAATTTCGTTTTCATTAACTACCCTTATTATCTACATATTTTATTTTCTGTGACTTCACATTGTGACAGAGACTTGAGCATAATAATATTTTGATATGTAATACACTCATTTTCACTTGAATATTACACTCTACAAATTGAACAAACTACATATATGTTTTAGCAAAATATATTTTGTATGTTTAATTATCATTAATATATAGTATGGTATGGTATAGTAAAAATCATAAATATTTGCAACAATTATTGAGTTTTGAGCTAAGAAAGTAAAAATAAAAAAAAAACAAGTGGGAAAGAATTATCTTCGGCGTGCCGAAGATTCTATACTCTTTTCGAACCTTTAGGAAATTTTCACTCTGCCAACTGCACCACTGAAATTTCAAAAGTAGTAAAAAATCGTTTTATCGCGTGGCATTTATTTTGTTGCTCTAAGAATTGGAATCAAATGAATTTAAATATTTCCTTTAAATTATTGAATTCAAGTTATTTGATATATATTTGAAAAAAAAAATTAGAAATAAATAAAAGCAATAAGTCGCGGCTGGGATTTGAACCATGTTCTCCCGTTTATCAGCGCAGCACTCTAATACTTACGCCACCAAGCAGTTGTGAAATGCGCTGACAAGCTCGATTATATTGATATTTTCTTTTGCGTTGTATGTGTATGTATATTTACCCATTGATGAGATATAAGGATGTTCAAGTGTACAAGGAAATTTAAAGCAATTGCTTTGAAAACATCAGGTTTATGGCCAAAACCGACTTAGAGTTGTATGGCAGCTATAAGATATAGTGGTCCGATCCGGCCGGCTCCGACCAATGTGCTGTCCCCTTGAATACGAAGTGTCTGTGCAAAGTTGCATCGCGATAGCTCAAAAACTGAGGGACTAGTTTGCATACATACAGACATACAGACATACAGACAGACAGACAGACAGACTGACAGACTGACAGGCAGACAGACAGACGGACATGGCTAGATCAATTTGTTTTGTTTTTCTAAGCATACTGGCAGTAACTTTTTGGGGTCTCAGACGCTTCCTTCTATGCGTTACAAACTTCAGCACAAAGCTAGCTTCTTCGAAAAGAGTATAAACTGGCAAAATAAAATGGTTCTTATTCTGACAACAGGCTTAACTTATAGCTCTTCAGTGTCTTATAAACGGTGCTTGATTTTAGGACATATTTTGCAAAAATCTAAGAGGTTTGGGCGGTTGAAACATAGAAGTGGTTTTCGCGGCCAACAATTCAAGCGCCGACTTCAGCGAAACCTGAGGCAATATACATATCAATGTGACTAATTTTAGAATGTTATGCATTGATTTCTATTGAAAATAGTTTTGATTTCACTCAAAAATTATTTAAACTTTTTTTTTAACTGATTTTTAATCAATGTCATGATGGGGAGTGTAGGACGATAGTTTTTTTCCATTATGATATTAATGTTGTGTCTGTTGCTGTTTTACGAAATTATTTATAAATAACCTTGGTAAAAATGTTTTTAAATCAACAGAAGTATTAAATGTATTAATTTTGACATAATAACAACGAACTTACCAAAAATATGTAGTATAAAAAAAAATAGACAAGTGGGGAAGGATTATCTTCGGCGTGCCAAAGATTTTATACTCTTTTCGAACCTATAGGCAATTTCACTCTGCCAACTGCACCACTAAAATTTCATAAGCTGTACAAAATGTTTTGTCGCGTAACATTTTTATACCCTGAACCCATTAAAAATGGGTAAAAAGGGTATTATGGTTTTGTGCAAAAGTATGTAACAGGCATAAGGAAGCATCTCCGACCATATAAAGTATATGTATTCTTGATCAGTATCAACAGTCGAGTCGATTTGGCCATGTCCGTCTGTCTGTCTGTCCGTCCGTCCGTCCGTCCATCCGTCCGTCTGTATGAACACGCGGATATCTGAGACTAGAAGAGCTAGAGACTTCATATTTGGAATATAAGTTCTCGTAGGCCCGGGACAGATCAAGTTTATTTCATTTTATCGATAACTCATACCGCTTAAAAGTTATCGATAAATTAAGATTTCACACTAGCGTTTTTGGGACATAACTTCAAAGTTATAAGAGCTAGAGACCCCAAATTTGGCATGTATAATCTCGAATAGCATACACATGTAACAAATATTTAACTTTTTGGATACCACCCCCCAAACCCCCGAAAAGTTCAAAAAATGCATTTTTGAAGGTATGACCTTGCAATTTGGTTTGGTCACACATATTATTGACAATTGCTTGCCCCAAAATTTCAATAAGATCGGACAATAAACACAGAAGTTATTTAAGATTCAACTTTCCATTGTGTGGGGCTCAGCGAAAAAGCAAGCTTACTGCTAAGACCGCTTGCACTGCTTGTACTGCTTGTACTGCAGCATGTGTGTGTTTAGAGTAGTACGAATGATTGTAAGGACTGGGTTCAGGGTATCTCCTAGTCGGGCACTCCCGACTAGAGCTTGTTATACCCTGAACCCATTAAAAATGGGTAAAAAGGGTATTATGGTTTTGTGCAAATGTATGTAACAGGCATAAGGAAGCATTTCCGACCATATAAAGTATATATATTATTGATCAGTATCAACAGCCGAGTCGATCTAGCCATGTCCGTCTGTCTGTCTGTCCGTCCGTCCGTCCGGCCGTCTGTCTGTATGAACACGCGGATATCAGAGACTACAAGAGCTAGAGACTTCATATTTGGAACATAAGTTCTCCTAATCCCGGGACAGATCAAGTTTATTTCATTTGATCGATAACTCGTCGCATTCAAAAGTTATCGATAAATTTTGATTTTAGACTAGCGTTTTTGGGACATAACTTCAAAGTTATAAAAGTAAGAGATCCCAAATTTGGCATGTATAATCTCGAATAGCATACACATGTAACAAATATTTCACTTTTTGGATACCACCCCCCAAACCCTCCAAAAGTTAAAAAACCTATTTTTGAAGGTACGACCTTACATTTTGGTTTGGTAACACATATTATCGACAATTGCTGGCCCCAAAAATTTCAATAAGATCGGACAATAAACACAGAAGTTATTTAAGATTTAACTTTCCATTGTATGGGGCTCAGCGAAAGAGCAAGCTAACTGCTTAAACCGCTTGCACTGCTTGTATTGCTTGTACTGCAGCATGTGTGTGTTTAGAGTAGTACGAATGATTGTAAGGACTGGGTTCAGGGTATCTCGTAGTCGGGCACTCCCGACTAGAGCACTCTCACTTGTTATACCCTGAACCCATTAAAAATGGGTAAAAAGGGTATAATGAAGTTGTGCAAAAGTATGTAACAGGCATAAGGAAGCATCTCCGACCATATAAAGTATATATATTATTGATCAGTATCAACAGCCGAGTCGATCTAGCCATGTCCGTCTGTCTGTCCGTCTGTCTGTCTGTATGAACACACAGATATCAGAGACTACAAGAGCTAGAGACTTCATATTTGGAACATAAGTTCTCCTAATCCCGGGACAGATCAAGTTTATTAAAATTTATCGATAGCTCGTCCCGTTCAAAAGTTATCGATAAATTTCGATTTCAGACCAGCGTTTTTTGGATATAACTTACAAGTTATAAGAGCTAGAGGCCCCTAATTTGACATGTATAATCTCGAATAGCATACACATGAACAAATTTTTCACTTTTTGGATACCACCCCCCAAACCCCCCAAAAGTTAAAAAAACGCATTTTTGAAGGTACGACCTTGCAATTTGGTTTGGTCACACATATTATTGACAATTATTTGCCCCAAAAATTTCAATAAGATCGGACGATAAACACAGAAGTTATTTAAGATTTAACTTTCCATTATGTGGGGCTCAGCGAAAAGCAAGCTAACTGCTTAGACCGCTTGCACTGCTTGTACTGCTTGTACTGCAGCATGTGTGTGTTTAGATTAATATTAATGATTGTAAGGACTGGGTTCAGGGTATCTCGTAGTCGGGCACTCCCGACTAGAGCACTCTTACTTGTTTTAAATGGCATTAAGCAACTAATATTCCATTAGGGATGTTTTTTTATACCCTGAACCCATTAAAAATGGGTAAAAAGGGTATAATGGTTTTGTGCAAATGTATGTAACAGGCATAAGGAAGCATCTCCGACCATATAAAGTATATATATTATTGATCAGTATCAACAGCCGAGTCGATCTAGCCATGTCCGTCTGTCTGTCCGTCTGTCCGTCTGTATGAACACACAGATATCAGAGACTACAAGAGCTAGAGACTTCATATTTGGAACATAAGTTCTCCTAATCCCGGGACAGATCAAGTTTATTAAAATTTATCGATAGCTCGTCCCGTTCAAAAGTTATCGATAAATTTCGATTTCAGACCAGCGTTTTTTGGATATAACTTACAAGTTATAAGAGCTAGAGGCCCCTAATTTGACATGTATAATCTCGAATAGCATACACATGTAACAAATATTTCACTTTTTGGATACCACCCCCCAAACCCCCAAAAGTTAAAAAAACCCATTTTTGAAGGTACGACCTTGCATTTTGGTTTGGTAACACATATTATCGACAATTGTTTGCCCCAAAAATTTCAATATGATCGGACAATAAACACAGAAGTTATTTAAGATTTAACTTTCCATTGTGTGGGGCTCAGCGAAAGAGCAAGCTAACTGCTTAAACCGCTGGCACTGCTTGTACTGCTTGTACTGCAGCATGTGTGAGTTTAGAGTAGTACGAATGAGTGTAAGGACTGGGTTCAGGGTATCTCGTAGTCGGGCACTCCCGACTAGAGCACTCTTACTTGTTTTTTGTTTGAATTTGAAAATATAAATTTAATTTGAATGAAAATGGGCAATTTTAATAGAGTGTTGAGCCTCCTCTGACAATACAAATTTATCTAGCCATGTCCGTCTGTCTGTCTGTCTGTATGTATGCAAACTAGTCCCTCAGCTTTTGAGCTATCGTTATAAAACTTTGCACAGAGACTTATTTTTTAAAGGGACAGCACATTGGTTTGAACCGTCCGGATCGGACCACTATATCTGCACAGATACTTATTATTCAAACATACATTACATTGATCGGAGCCGGCCGGATTGGATCACTATATCTTATAGCTGCCATACAACTGGAAGTCGGTTTTGGCCATAAATCCCATGTTTTCAGAGCTATAGCGATGAAACTTTGCACAGATACATATTAGTTAAACATACATCACATTGATAAGCTGCCATACAACTGGAAATAAATCTAATATTTCAATTCCAATTGATATCATATGATATAAATTTTTACAGATAAAAGTGCTGCAGTTAGCAGAGTGAAAATTGTCTAAAGGTTCGAAAAGAGTATAAAATCTTCGGCACGCCGAAGATAATCCTTTCCCGCTTGCTTTTTATACTCTGATACCGAAGGTACTCATAGTATATTGGTTTTGTCGAATGTCCGTCAGGCCGTCCACTGTCCGTCTGTCTGTCTGGATGAACGCGCGTATTTCCGAAACGATATTAGATAGACTCTTGAAATCTTTTGCGTTATGATTATAGCTATCTGCTTCAGATCAAGTTTATTCCAAATTTATGCCACGCCCACTGGGAGGCTGGCAAATCGATAACATGTCGATACACCTCAAATCACAAATCGATTAAACGTGAATAACTCCCACAATTTTGAAGCTAGAGTAATCAAATTTGGTAGGTATATTGCTGGTGACCTCCCGAAAAATTGGATCCTAGGTTAATCGGCCACGCCCATATTACGCCCACCAGCCCCCCTCCAAAATTAATTTGAAATGCTTATATCTCCCGCAGTTTTAGAGCTAAAGTCACCATATTTGGAATATATATTACTGGTGACGTCCTCTACAGATTACAGAAACAAAATTTCGACCACGCCCACTCCCGCCCCCGTAATCGCGAAAATCGATATACATGAATGCACAATTCGATAACACGTGTATATTTCCCGCAATTTTGAAGCTAGAGTCCCCAAATTTGGAATTTAGACTAGGGCTGACCAGCCCAAAAGATTGCGTCCTGGATTTTCCGGCCACGCCCACTAGAACGCCCCCCAGCCACCCCGCCCCCACGAAACACGGAAGCCTATATCTCGCACAGTTTTAGAGCTAGAGTCACCAAAATTGGAGGATAGACTTATTGTCAGCCCTCCTAAAGATCGGCAAAAAATTTTGGGGCCCCGCCCCCTCCCGCCCCCAAAAATCGCGAAAATGTATATCTTCCACAGTTTCAGAGCTAGAGTCATTAAACTTGGAAGATAGAATTCTGGTCAGCCCCTCTAAATATCGGTAAAAAAAAATTTGGGGCCACGCCCCTCCCGCCCCCAAAAATCGCGAAAATGTATATCTTCCACAGTTTTAGAGCTAGAGTCAAGAAATTTGTAAAATAGACTTCTTGTCACTCCCTCTAAAGATCGGCCAAATTTTTTGGGGCCACGCCCTTCCCGCCCAAAAAAATCGCGAAAGCTTATATCTTCCACAGTTTTAGAGCTAGAGTCACCAAAATTGGTAGATAGACTTCTGGTCACCCCCTCTTAAGATCGACCATGCCCCTCCCGTTCCCAAAAACTTGGAATGCCGATTTCGGGTCACCCAAACACCAGCAAAAATTTTCTGTTCACTTGCTTTCAGCTGTTCTTAAAATGGTATCAGAGTATTACGCAGTCGGCTCCGCCCGACTGCAACGTTCTCACTTGTTTTGTTCTAAGAATATTTAATTCATTGCCTGTTGTATTGCAGCTATAAGATATAGTGATACGATTCGGCCGGCTCCAACCAATGTGATGTCTCTTTGATTAATAAGTATATGTGCAAAGTTGCATCGCGATAGTTTTAAAAACATGTGATATATGGCCAAAACCGACTTCAAGTTGTATGGCAGCTATCAATTATAGTGATCCGATCCGGCCGGCTCCGACCAATGTGCTGTCCCTTGGAATATTAAGTGTCTGTGCAAAGTTTTATCGCGATAGCTCAAAAACTGAGGGTCTAGTTTGCATACATACAGACAGACGGACATGGCTAGATCAATTTGTATTGTCATTCTAAGCTTACTGGCAGTAACTTTTGGGGGTCTCCAACGCTTCCTTCTATGCGTTACAAGCTTCAGCACAAACTTAATATACTATTTTCTTCGAAAAGAGTATAAAAAGTTACATTCTACTTGGAAACATTGTTTTGTAAAATCATCTAGGATTGAGATAATAAATTTGCTTATAAACTAAGGGCGGCTCCCACCAGAAAGATAAATATTTATCAAAAACATTAATAAGATCTCGTAATTTTAGTTAAGAAAATTATAAGGAAAATAATTCGCACTTATGACAACAAACCAAGCTAGTATAATTTGACACTTGACGAAGTTAAAGTTAGTATTTTCAATATTATTTTGCCATGTTAGCCTGTAATCCTCAAAAAAAATTTAAAATTTAATTTAAAATATAAGAACCAAGATAACAAATCTTCATATTTTTCAGCAAGGTTTTTCTATATTTATTGGGTATTCAAATCTGTGTTTGTTCGCAAAATTTAATGGTCTGTCTGCTAGAACTTTCGACGCACTGATAACAAATGTTTTTCGTCGGTTGGGCGGTAATTCGAAATATGCGATAAAGCAATGCCAAAACTTGCAGTTGCTTACTATCGCATAGTTACTTATGCACTTTTTATACTCTGATACCGAAGGAACTCATAGTATATTGGTTTTGTCGAATGTCCGTCAGGCCGTCCGTCTAAATGAACGCACGTATTTCCGAAACGACATAAGATAACAGAAATAACAATAATACCTCATCAAGAAATATTGATTCTCGCAGATTCTCGATAATTTTCATCAAGCAGCCTCGGACTCCGAAACAAATTAATCATGAATGTCGAACATTTTAAATGCATAATAGATACAGGATCTTCTATAAATTTAATGCACTTTTCTGGAGAGGCCATGTCTTATGTTTTAATTGGAGAGAAATGAAAGTTCAAACAATAAATGGAAACATTTGCTTAAACCAATGTATTTCCTCAGCACCAAACAAACTTTGTCCGTCTTTCACAAACCTTTTACATACACGAATTTTCGGAAAATTACGATGTATTATAATTCAGGGATTATCTTGAAGATTGCCAAGCAACGATTAATTATAAAGAAGGAATCGTAACACTAAGCAATTAGTTGTTTATTACGAGATACAATCATGAAAACTTTATAAAGGACAAGACCGCAACTATTTGCCTTGATCCACCCCACATAATAGACTACGATTATGATTGTCTTAACCCACCTTTTACTGAAGATAGGTCTTGTAACTTTGCAATCGAAAACGAGTTTCAAGAAAATAATAAATTCAGATTAGAACATCTTATCGATGAAGAAAGGAACAAATTGACCAAAATCTTTTTTGAGTTCAGTGACATACAATATAGAGAAAGTAAAAATTTGACTTTCACAAGAACTATTAAACATGTCAGACAAACTAAACACGAGGATGCTATTATAGATGATAAATACCCTACCCCAATAATGGAAAATGTATTAGACAAACTTGAAAAAAGTCAATATTTCACTACCATCGACCTAGCAAAAGGCTTTCATCAGACTCAAATGGATTTTGATTCAATCCCAAAGACCGCTTTCTCGACGAAAAATGTATGTTGCGAGTACACTCGAATGCCTTTTGTACTCAAAAACGCTCCTGCAACCTTTCAGCATTGTATGAACAACCTTTTAGAAGATTTAATCTATAAGGATTGTATGGCCAAAATGGATGACATAATAGTGTATTCCACTTCATTGAAAGAACACATATTGTCACTAAAAAGAGTTTTCAAGAAACTCAATTCCAAAAACAAGTGAGAACGTTGCGTAATACTCTGATACCATTTGAAGAACAGCTGAAAGCAAGTGAACTGAAAATTTTTGCTGGTGTATGGGTGACCCGAAATCGGCATTACAAGTTTTTGGGGACGGGAGGGGGAGGGATCGATCTTTGGTGATTTTAGGTCTAAGACTGCGGGAGATATAAGTATTTCCAATTAATTTTGGAGGGGGGCTGGTGGGCGCTCAATTGGGCGTGGCCAAAAACCTAGGATCCAATTTATTGGGGAGGTCACCGGCAACATACCTACCAAACTAGATGACAAGCTTCAAAATTGTGGGAAATAGTGAATAATCGATTTGTGATTTGAGGTGTATCGACATGCTATCGATTTGGAATTTGGAATAAGCTTGATCTGAAGCAGATAGCTACAATCATAACTCAAACTATTTCAAGTCTCTATCTTATGTCGTTTCGGAAATACACTCCGTTTCACTTGAATAGCACACTCTACAAATTGAACTTCACTTCCCTATATATTTTAAACAAATCAAACTACATATATGTTTTAGTAATTTATATTTTGTATGTTTAATTGTCTTTAATATATAGTAAGGAAATCATAAATGTTTGCAAGAATTATTGAGTTATGAGCTAAGAAAGTAAAAAAAAAAAATTTACATAAATGTTGTTCCACTTGAATAGCACACTTTTTATACTCTGATACCGAAGGTACTCATAGTATATTGGTTTTGTCGAATGTCCGTCAGGCCGTCCGTCTGTCCGTCTGTCTGTCTGGATGAACGCGCGTATTTCCGAAACGATATTAGATAGACTCTTGAAATCTTTTGCGTTATGATTATAGCTATCTGCTTCAGATCAAGTTTATTCCAAATTTATGCCACGCCCACTGGGAGGCTGGCAAATCGATAACATGTCGATACACCTCAAATCACAAATCGATTAAACGTGAATAACTCCCACAATTTTGAAGCTAGAGTAATCAAATTTGGTAGGTATATTGCTGGTGACCTCCCGAAAAAATTGGATCCTAGGTTAATCGGCCACGCCCATTATTACGCCCACCAGCCCCCCCTCCAAAATTAATTTGAAATGCTTATATCTCCCGCAGTTTTAGAGCTAAAGTCACCATATTTGGAATATATATTACTGGTGACGTCCTCTACAGATTACAGAAACAAAATTTCGACCACGCCCACTCCCGCCCCCGTAATCGCGAAAATCGATATACATGAATGCACAATTCGATAACACGTGTATATTTCCCGCAATTTTGAAGCTAGAGTCCCCAAATTTGGAATTTAGACTAGGGCTGACCAGCCCAAAAGATTGCGTCCTGGATTTTCCGGCCACGCCCACTAGAACGCCCCCCAGCCACCCCGCCCCCACGAAACACGGAAGCCTATATCTCGCACAGTTTTAGAGCTAGAGTCACCAAAATTGGAGGATAGACTTATTGTCAGCCCTCCTAAAGATCGGCAAAAAATTTTGGGGCCCCGCCCCCTCCCGCCCCCAAAAATCGCGAAAATTTATATCTTCCACAGTTTCAGAGCTAGAGTCATTAAACTTGGAAGATAGAATTCTGGTCAGCCCCTCTAAATATCGGTAAAAAAAAATTTGGGGCCACGCCCCCTCCCGCCCCCAAAAATCGCGAAAATGTATATCTTCCACAGTTTTAGAGCTAGAGTCAAGAAATTTGTAAAATAGACTTCTTGTCACTCCCTCTAAAGATCGGCCAAATTTTTTGGGGCCACGCCCCTTCCCGCCCAAAAAAATCGCGAAAGCTTATATCTTCCACAGTTTTAGAGCTAGAGTCACCAAAATTGGTAGATAGACTTCTGGTCACCCCCTCTTAAGATCGACCATGCCCCTCCCGTTCCCAAAAACTTGGAATGCCGATTTCGGGTCACCCAAACACCAGCAAAAATTTTCTGTTCACTTGCTTTCAGCTGTTCTTAAAATGGTATCAGAGTATTACGCAGTCGGCTCCGCCCGACTGCAACGTTCTCACTTGTTATACCCTGATCCCATTAAAAATGGGTAAAAAGGGTATAATGGTTTTGTGCAAATGTATGTAACAGGCATAAGGAAGCATCTCCGACCATATAAAGTATATATATTATTGATCAGTATCAACAGCCGAGTCGATCTAGCCATGTCCGTCTGTCTGTCCGTCTGTCCGTCTGTATGAACACACAGATATCAGAGACTACAAGAGCTAGAGACTTCATATTTGGAACATAAGTTCTCCTAATCCCGGGACAGATCAAGTTTATTTCATTTGATCGATAACTCGTCGCATTCAAAAGTTATCGATACATTTTGATTTTAGACTAGCGTTTTTGGGACATAACTTCAAAGTTATAAGAGCTAGAGACCCCAAATTTGGCATGTATAATCTCGAATAGCATACACATGTAACAAATATTTCACTTTTTGGATACCACCCCCCAAACCCCCCAAAAGTTAAGAAAACGCATTTTTGAAGGTACGACCTTGCAATTTGGTTTGGTAACACATATTATCGACAATTGCTTGCCCCAAAAATTTCAATAAGATCGGACAATAAACACAGAAGTTATTTAAGATTTAACTTTCCATTGTGTGGGGCTCAGCGAAAGAGCAAGCTAACTGCTTAAACCGCTTGCACTGCTTGTACTGCTTGTACTGCAGCATGTGTGTGTTTAGAGTAGTACGAATGATTGTAAGGACTGGGTTCAGGGTATCTCCTAGTCGGGCACTCCCGACTAGAGCACTCTTACTTGTTTTAAATGGCATTAAGCAACTAATATTCCATTAGGGATGTTTTTTTTATACCCTGAACCCATTAAAAATGGGTAAAAAGGGTATAATGGTTTTGTGCAAATGTATGTAACAGGCATAAGGAAGCATCTCCGACCATATAAAGTATATATATTATTGATCAGTATCAACAGCCGAGTCGATCTAGCCATGTCCGTCTGTCTGTCCGTCTGTATGAACACACAGATATCAGAGACTACAAGAGCTAGAGACTTCATATTTGGAACATAAGTTCTCCTAATCCCGGGACAGATCAAGTTTATTAAAATTTATCGATAGCTCGTCCCGTTCAAAAGTTATCGATAAATTTCGATTTCAGACCAGCGTTTTTTGGATATAACTTACAAGTTATAAGAGCTAGAGGCCCCTAATTTGACATGTATAATCTCGAATAGCATACACATGTAACAAATATTTCACTTTTTGGATACCACCCCCCAAACCCCCCAAAAGTTAAAAAAACCCATTTTTGAAGGTACGACCTTGCAATTTGGTTTGGTAACACATATTATCGACAATTGTTTGCCCCAAAAATTTCAATATGATCGGACAATAAACACAGAAGTTATTTAAGATTTAACTTCCATTGTGTGGGGCTCAGCGGAAGAGCAAGCTAACTGCTTAAACCGCTGGCACTGCTTGTACTGCTTGTACTGCAGCATGTGTGAGTTAAGAGTAGTACGAATGATTGTAAGGACTGGGTTCAGGGTATCTCGTAGTCGGGCACTCCCGACTAGAGCACTCTTACTTGTTTTGTTCTAAGAATATTTAATTCATTGCCTGTTGTATTGCAGCTATAAGATATAGTGATACGATTCGGCCGGCTCCAACCAATGTGATGTCTCTTTGATTAATAAGTATATGTGCAAAGTTGCATCGCGATAGTTTTAAAAACATGTGATATATGGCCAAAACCGACTTCAAGTTGTATGGCAGCTATCAATTATAGTGATCCGATCCGGCCGGCTCCGACCAATGTGCTGTCCCTTGGAATATTAAGTGTCTGTGCAAAGTTTTATCGCGATAGCTCAAAAACTGAGGGTCTAGTTTGCATACATACAGACAGACGGACATGGCTAGATCAATTTGTATTGTCATTCTAAGCATACTGGCAGTAACTTTTGGGGGTCTCCAACGCTTCCTTCTATGCGTTACAAGCTTCAGCACAAACTTAATATACTATTTTCTTCGAAAAGAGTATAAAAAGTTACATTCTACTTGGAAACATTGTTTTGTAAAATCATCTAGGATTGAGATAATAAATTTGCTTATAAACTAAGGGCGGCTCCCACCAGAAAGATAAATATTTATCAAAAACATTAATAAGATCTCGTAATTTTAGTTGAGAAAATTATAAGGAAAATAATTCGCACTTATGACAACAAACCAAGCTAGTATAATTTGACACTTGACGATAGTTAAAGTTAGTATTTTCAATATTATTTTGCCATGTTAGCCTGTAATCCTCAAAAAAAATTTAAAATTTAATTTAAAATATAAGAACCAAGATAACAAATCTTCATATTTTTCAGCAAGGTTTTTCTATATTTATTGGGTATTCAAATTTGTGTTTGTTCGCAAAATTTAATGGTCTGTCTGCTAGAACTTTCGACGCACTGATAACAAATGTTTTTCGTCGGTTGGGCGGTAATTCGAAATATGCGATAAAGCAATGCCAAAACTTGCAGTTGCTTACTATCGCATAGTTACTTATGCACTTTTTATACTCTGATACCGAAGGAACTCATAGTATATTGGTTTTGTCGAATGTCCGTCAGGCCGTCCGTCTAAATGAACGCACGTATTTCCGAAACGACATAAGATAACAGAAATAACAATAATACCTCATCAAGAAATATTGATTCTCGCAGATTCTCGATAATTTTCATCAAGCAGCCTCGGACTCCGAAACAAATCAATCATGAATGTCGAACATTTTAAATGCATAATAGATACAGGATCTTCTATAAATTTAATGCACTTTTCTGGAGAGGCCATGTCTTATGTTTTAATTGGAGAGAAATGAAAGTTCAAACAATAAATGGAAACATTTGCTTAAACCAATGTATTTCCTCAGCACCAAACAAACTTTGTCCGTCTTTCACAAACCTTTTACATACACGAATTTTCGGAAAATTACGATGTATTATAATTCAGGGAAGGAATCGTAACACTAAGCAATTAGTTGTTTATTACGAGATACAATCATGAAAACTTTATAAAGGACAAGACCGCAACTATTTGCCTTGATCCACCCCACATAATAGACTACGATTATGATTGTCTTAACCCACCTTTTACTGAAGATAGGTCTTGTAACTTTGCAATCGAAAACGAGTTTCAAGAAAATAATAAATTCAGATTAGAACATCTTATCGATGAAGAAAGGAACAAATTGACCAAAATCTTTTTTGAGTTCAGTGACATACAATATAGAGAAAGTAAAAATTTGACTTTCACAAGAACTATTAAACATGTCAGACAAACTAAACACGAGGATGCTATTATAGATGATAAATACCCTACCCCAATAATGGAAAATGTATTAGACAAACTTGAAAAAAGTCAATATTTCACTACCATTGACCTATCAAAAGGCTTTCATCAGACTCAAATGGATTTTGATTCAATCCCAAAGACCGCTTTCTCGACGAAAAATGTATGTTGCGAGTACACTCGAATGCCTTTTGTACTCAAAAACGCTCCTGCAACCTTTCAGCATTGTATGAACAACCTTTTAGAAGATTTAATCTATAAGGATTGTATGGCCAAAATGGATGACATAATAGTGTATTCCACTTCATTGAAAGAACACATATTGTCACTAAAAAGAGTTTTCAAGAAACTCAATTCCAAAAACAAGTGAGAACGTTGCGTAATACTCTGATACCATTTGAAGAACAGCTGAAAGCAAGTGAACTGAAAATTTTTGCTGGTGTATGGGTGACCCGAAATCGGCATTACAAGTTTTTGGGGACGGGAGGGGGCGGGATCGATCTTTGGTGATTTTAGCTCTAAGACTGCGGGAGATATAAGTATTTCCAATTAATTTTGGAGGGGGGCTGGTGGGCGCTCAATTGGGCGTGGCCAAAAACCTAGGATCCAATTTATTGGGGAGGTCACCGGCAACATACCTACCAAACTAGATGACAAGCTTCAAAATTGTGGGAAATAGTGAATAATCGATTTGTGATTTGAGGTGTATCGACATGCTATCGATTTGGAATTTGGAACAAGCTTGATCTGAAGCAGATAGCTACAATCATAACTCAAACTATTTCAAGTCTCTATCTTATGTCGTTTCGGAAATACACTCCGTTTCACTTGAATAGCACACTCTACAAATTGAACTTCACTTCCCTATATATTTTAAACAAATCAAACTACATATATGTTTTAGTAATTTATATTTTGTATGTTTAATTGTCTTTAATATATAGTAAGGAAATCATAAATGTTTGCAAGAATTATTGAATTACGAGCTAAGAAAGTAAAAAAAAAAATTTACATAAATGTTGTTCCACTTGAATAGCACACTTTTTATACCCTGAACCCATTAAAAATGGGTAAAAAGGGTATAATGGTTTTGTGCAAATGTATGTAACAGGCATAAGGAAGCATCTCCGACCATATAAAGTATATATATTATTGATCAGTATCAACAGCCGAGTCGATCTAGCCATGTCCGTCTGTCTGTCCGTCTGTATGAACACACAGATATCAGAGACTACAAGAGCTAGAGACTTCATATTTGGAACATAAGTTCTCCTAATCCCGGGACAGATCAAGTTTATTTCATTTGATCGATAGCTCGTCGCATTCAAAAGTTATCGATACATTTTGATTTTAGACTAGCGTTTTTGGGACATAGCTTCAAAGTTATAAGAGCTAGAGACCCCAAATTTGGCATGTATAATCTCGAATAGCATACACATGTAACAAATATTTCACTTTTTGGATACCACCCCCAAACCCCCCAAAAGTTAAGAAAACGCATTTTTGAAGGTACGACCTTGCAATTTGGTTTGGTAACACATATTATCGACAATTGCTTGCCCCAAAAATTTCAATAAGATCGGACAATAAACACAGAAGTTATTTAAGATTTAACTTTCCATTGTGTGGGGCTCAGCGAAAGAGCAAGCTAACTGCTTAAACCGCTTGCACTGCTTGTACTGCTTGTACTGCAGCATGTGTGTGTTTAGAGTAGTACGAATGATTGTAAGGACTGGGTTCAGGGTATCTCCTAGTCGGGCACTCCCGACTAGAGCACTCTTACTTGTTTTAAATGGCATTAAGCAACTAATATTCCATTAGGGATGTTTTTTTTTTTGTTTAATTTGAAAATATAAATTTAATTTGAATGAAAATGGGCAACTTTAATAGAGTGTTGAGCCTCCTCTGTTCAAAATTACTTCGTAAACCCTATTGGGTAGGGAATTATACAAATTTTGTATATAATCCAGGGAAATTGTAGCCCACGCTCGCTGAATGGCTTCAAGTAGTTCAGTTTTGGTTGAAAACTGTCTACCAGACTCATAAACCTTTCTGGCCAGCCATCCCCATACATTTTCTATAATATTCAGGTCCGGAGAGTATGGTGGCCAGTTCAAAAGTGCAATATTTTTGGACTCGATGAACGATTTAACAGTACGTGTAGTGTGTATTGGAGCATTGCCGTGTTGGAATGTCCACGGCAGTTGTCCAAAGAGACTTTCCAATGGCGGAAAAGCCTTTTCCAAAACACCTTGGTAAGAATAAGCGTTCATTGTCGAGGTTAAAAATTGAAGTTCGCAAGTGCCATGATAGGATATGGCTCCCCAAACCATAACTCCGCCAACTCGACTGTGCTAATGATTAGACTGGTGGAGCCCCACCTTCATCCTCAAATCGATGAAAAAATAATTGTAGCCATCAGGACCTTCCAAATAAAACATTTTCTCATCAGAGAAAACAGTGCACTGCCACTCTCTGCTCCATGACATATTGGTACGATAAAAAGTCAACCGAGCTTATTTATGTGCATGAGCTTCTTTTAGATGTTTGGCTTTCGAAATACAGTTCGCCATACAGTTGTTTTGCTCGCATCGACACCTGCTTATCCTGTCAACAGAATCATGGGAATTCGAGGCTTCACGCTAAGTTGACCGCTTATCAGCAGCAGAAATAACGCTTTTTAAACGGCCTTTTATATTTGTTCTTTAGTATTGATCATTTTGAATAAATTTATATATAACCTTTCTGCTTCTTCCTATTTTTTTTTTTTTTGCATATTTCAGTCACAGAAAGGCCGCAATCTCTATAGGTTTTTATTTTCACCTGTTCTTCGTCGGTTAAAGCCTTACCACGGCCCATCACTATGTTAAATAAGTAAAATGTATTTAAAATACTAAAAACAAGTAAAGTTTAATGAAACTAAAACGAGTGAAACGAAAAATTTGCTATCCTTTAAAGCAAAATCAAAAGAAATTAGCGAAAAAATTTAACGGCACATTTGCAGAGCACCGTTGTTTTCTCAGAATGACCACAAAAGGTCATAAAAAAAACAACATTAGGATTGACAAAGTCTTTAGAATATTGGCATATAATCAAATACCAATGATGACACGAAGTTTGCTATTCAAGTGAAAAGGAATGTATATAAATAAGCATACTTTTATTATTAATTTTTCTTGGTTTGGGCCCATACATAGTATGGGTGTTCACAGATTTTTGTTTGTGATCAATTGTAACACTTCTTATTAACTTTTCAGTTTTATCGGTTTGTTTCTTACTCACTGCATTGACAGATACAAAATTTAACTCGTCACTCTCCTCGATAGGAGAAGGACACGCATTGTGTGTCGATCTTAAAGACACTCCAGTGCTGGCCCTTACCTCTATCATTTAAGAAACCCCATTATTTCCTATAAAAGGCTTTGTCACCCTACCCGTTCTCCAAGGAGCTTCAGCCCGGCTTCAGGTTATCTTTTGTGTCTTAATATTTCCAATTTGATATGTTTGAGTTAACTTGAATTGTGTTGACTGTAAGGCACACAAAGGTTTTGAGTGTGGCTGGGTCAAGCTAAAACCAGCAAAGTATGATTTTTGACTCTGAAAATTTTGACTTCCAGAGCTCTTGCATTACACATTTTTTGTGGCCGTCACCGGATTAACCCCATGGATCAAATAATTCGGACATGTCGGACAAAATATTTATTTTTGTTGTTCTCTTCTTTCATTCCTAATTATTCTTAATACCGAAATGGCCTGTTGCCGGCATCCAAGATACTGCTAACGATTTAACTGTGTCCACTTGATCTCTATAAAAATTCGATCGCATGGCTACGGGAATTGATTGAAGAATTGTTTCAGTGTTTGAAAACCTTTTTCTAAGGGTAGATCGCCTTTCTTTAGAGGCTTTTGACAGCTGATCTTTTACCACCAGGCACTGTTCAATGTCACTGTCAGCACCTGTTATAAGATCATTTTTTATGACTTCAACTGCTGTTGGTAATTTTTTATCGGGCACATATGAAGCAGAACCAAATATTTATTATTAAAATTTTCTTCGCCCTTACCTTATTCTTTTGAGTGTTTTAGTCGATCAACGCTTATCTCCTCTACTTCCCTAAACTTTCTTAACTGTGAATCTAGTCGATTGGACACCGATGTTACCGTGCCACAAAGCTTAGCCGGTTGGTTTAGGAAAGCTGTCCCATTTGCGATTCAACCAAACACTGTATTTTGCAAGCGAATTGCAACTTCGTTTAAACTAGCACTGCCGTCCCTGTGAATATCATAGAATAATTATATTCCTAAAAGCATATCAATGCCTTTTGGAATATTAAACTGGGGATCAGCCAATTCTAACTTAGGAACCGTATCACCAATATATATTTTTTGGGTCGGTAATTCCGACACAATTTTTTATACCCTGAACCCATTAAAAATGGGTAAAAAAGGTAGTTATTTAAGATTTAAGTTTCCATTGTGTGGGGCTCGGTGAAAAGCAAGCTAACTGCTTAAGCCGCTTGCACTGCTTGTACTGCTTGAACTGAACAGTATGTGTGTAATTAGATAAGTATGCACGATTATAAGGACTTGGTTCAGGGTATTTCGTAGCCGGGCACTCCCGACTAGAGCACTCTTACTTGTTTTATAATCAAAACTTCAATATTTTGAATGTCCTCCTTGCTGGCGGCTGTGGTCGTTGCAGCCGCGTGGTTTTATATTTCAACCACGGATTGTCCCATCAATTCCATCGATGTTTCCATTTCATTTTAATTATACTCTTTTCGAAGAAAATAGTATATTAAGTTTGTGCTGAGGGGTGTAACGCATAGAAGGAAGAGTCCGAGACCCCCAAAAGTTACTGCCAGTATGCTTAGAATGAAAAACAAATTGATCTAGCCATGTCCGTCTGCCTGTCTGTATGTATGAAAACTAGTCCCTCAGTTTTTGAGCTATCGTGATCAAATTTTGCACAGAGACTTATTATTTAAAGGGACAGCTTATTGGTTGGAACCGGCCGGATCGGACCACTATATCTTATAGCTGTCATACAACTGGATGTCGGTTTTGGCCATAAATCCCATGTTTTCAAAGCTATCGCGATGAAACTTTGCACAGATACTTATAATTCAAACATACATCACATTAATCGGAGTCGGCCGGATCAGACTACTATATCTTATAGCTGCCACACAACTGGAAGTCGGTTTTGACAATAAATCCTTTGTTTTCAAAGCTATCGCGATGAAACTTTGCACATATACTTATTATTCAAACATACATCACATTGATCGGAGCCGGCCGGATCGAACCACTATATCTTATAGCTGCCATACAACTGGAAATAAATTTAATATTTCAGTAGAAAATTTAAATTCATGTATAAATTTTTACAGCTAATGAAATTGCTGTGTTTATCAGAGCGAAAATTGTCTTAAGGTTCGAAAAGAGTATAAAATCTTCGGCACGCCGAAGATAATCCTTTCACACTTGTTTTTTGTGTTTTACTTTAATTAAAATTTTTATATTTATACTCTTTTTGAAGAAAATAGTATATTAAGGTTGTGCTGAAGTTTGCAACGCATAGAATGAACCGTCGGATATCCCCAAAAGTTACTGTCAGTATGCTTAGAATGACAAAACATATTTATCTAGCCATGTCCGTCTGTCTGTCTGTATGTATGTACACTTGTCCCTCAGTTGTTGAGCTATCGCGATGCAACTTTGCACAGACACTAATTATTCAAAGGCACAGCACATTGGTCGGAGCCGGCTGGATCGGACCACTATATCTTATAGCAGCCATACAACTTGAAGTCGGGTTTTGTCCTAAATCCCATGTTTTTAAAGCTATTGCGATAAAACTTTGCACAGATACTTATTTTTCAAAGAAACAGCACATTGGTCGGTGCCCGCCGGATCGGACCACTATATCTTATAGCTGCCATACAACTCTAAGTCGGTTTTGGCCATAAATCAGATGTTTTCAAAGCAATTGCTTTCAATTTCCTTGTACACTTGAACATCCTTATAACTCATCAATGGGTAAAATTGCTAAACGATTGAGTTATAAATAGCGAAGATATGCGTCATTAACTATTTTTAAAAACAGGTGCATATGAGCACACAAACCCAAGCGCAAGAAAGCCTTTGACAGTCTGCTCTTCAAGGGATTTTGTCATCGATCATCAAAACTGCTTGTGGCGTATTATTCTTCCTTTCAAATATAAAATAACTGTAATCAAATTAATTGGCTTCCAATGTCTTAGACCAAAAACAATGCCACGCGAAAAAACAAATGCTCAGTATAATCGAGTTTGTCAGTGATTTTTAAAACTGCTTGTTGTAAGTAGTAGAGTGCTGAGCTGACAAACGCGAGTTGCAGGTTGCAGGAAAACAAAACAAGAAAGTTTTTAACAGTCTGCTCTTCAAGCGATTTGGTCATCGATCATTAAAACGGTTTGTGGTGCAATTGGTAAAGTGGTGTGCTAACAAACGAAATGTCCTGGGTTCGGTTCCAGCGGCAACTGGTCATTTATGTACACTTTTTATACCCTGAACCCATTAAAAATGGGTAAAAAGGGTATTATGGTTTTGTGCAAAAGTATGTAACAGGCATAAGGAAGCATCTCTGACCATATAAAGTATATTTATTCTTGATCAGTATCAACAGCCAAGTCGATTTAGCCATATCCATGTATCAGAGACTACAAGACCTAGAGACTTCATATTTGGAATGTAAGTTCTCGTAGTAACGGGTCAGATCAAATTATTAAATTTTATCGATACTCATCCCGTTCAAAAGTTATCGATATATTTCGATTTCAGACCTGCGTTTTTGGGTCATAACTTCAAAGGTTTAAGAGCTAGAGGCCCCAAATTTGGCATGCATAATCTCGAATGGCATACCCATGTAACAAATATTTCACTTTTTGGATACCACCCCCCAATCCCCCCCAAAGTTAAAAAACGCATTTTTGAAGTTATGACCTTGCAATTTGGTTTGGTCACACATTTTATTGCCCAGTCTGTGCCCAAAAATTTCAATAAGATCGGGTGATAAGCACAGACGTTTTTAAGGATTTAACTTTCCATTGTGTGGAGCTCAGTAAAGAATCAAGCTTACTGCTTAGACTGCTTGCACTGCTATCACTGCAGCATGTGTGTGTTTAGATTAGTACGAATGATTGTAAGGACTGGGTTGAGGGTATCTCGTAGCGGGCACTCCCGACCAGAGCAATCTTACTTGTTTCTTATTCTTCTTTTCAAATATAAAATAACTGTAATCAAATTCATTTGCTACCAATGTCTTAGAACAAAAACTAAACAACGCGAAAGAAACGATCAGTATAATCGAGTTTGTCAGCGCATTTCAAAACTGATTGGTGGCGTAAGTATTAGAGTGTTGCGCTGACAAACGGGAGAGCACGGTTCAAATCCCAGCCGCTACTTATTGATTTATATTTTTATACTCTTTTCGAAGAAAATAGTATATTAAGTTTGTCCTGAAGTTTGTAACGCATAGAAGGAAGCGTCGGAGACCCCCAAAAGTTACTGCCAGTATGCTTAGAATGACAATACAAATTGATCTAGCCATGTCCATCTGTCTGTCTGTCTGTCTGTCTGTTTGTCTGTCTGTCTGTATGTATGCAAACTAGTCCCTCAGTTTTTGAGCTATCGCGATAAAACTTTGCACAGACACTTATTATTCTAGGGGACAGCACATTGGTCGGAGCCGGCCGGATCGGACCACTATATCTTATAGCTGCCATACAACTTGAAGTCGGTTTTGGCCATATATCCCATGTTTTTTAATCTATCGCAATGAAACTTTGCACTGATACCTATTATTCAAAGAGACATCACATTGGTTGGAGCCGGCTGGATCGGATAGCTATATCTTATAGCTGCCACACAACTCGAAGTCGGTTTTGGCCATATATCCCATATTTTTTAATCAATCGCAATGAAGCTTTGCACAGATACTTCTTATTCAAAGAGACATCACATTGGTTGGAGCCGGCCGGATCGGATTCCTATATCTTATAGCTGCGATTTTGTACAGCTTATGAAATTTCAGTGGTGCAGTTGGCAGAGTGAAAATTGCCTATTGGTTCGAAAAGAGTATAAAATTTTCGGCACGACGAAGATAATCCTTCCCCACTTGTTTATACTCTTTTCGAAGAAAATAGTATATAAAGCTTGTGCTTGTGAAATAAATTTTATATTTCAGTAGAAAATTTAAATTCATGTATAAATTTTTACAGCTAATGAAATTGCTGTGTTTAGCAGAGCGAAAATTGTCTTAAGGTTCAACTTGAAGTCGGGTTTTGTCCTCAATCCCATGTTTTTAAAGCTATTGCGATAAAACTTTGCACAGATACTTATTTTTCAAAGAAACAGCACATTGGTCGGTGCCCGGATCGGACCACTATATCTTATAGCTGCCATACAACTCTAAGTCGGTTTTGTCCATAAATCAGATGTTTTCAAAGCAATTGCTTTCAATTTCCTTGAACACTTGAACATCCTTATAACTCATCAATGGGTAAAATTGCTAAACGATTGAGTTATAAATAGCGAAGATATGCGTCATTAACTATTTTTAAAAACAGGTGCATATGAGCACACAAACCCAAGCGCAAGAAAGCTTTTGACAGTCTGCTCTTCAAGGGATTTTGTCATCGATCATCAAAACTGCTTGTGGCGTATTATTCCTCCTTTCAAATATAAAATAACTGTAATCAAATTAATTGGCTTCCAATGTCTTAGACCAAAAACAATGCCACGCGAAAAAACAAATGCTCAGTATAATCGAGTTTGTCAGCGATTTTTAAAACTGCTTGTTGTAAGTAGTAGAGTGCTGAGCTGACAAACGCGAGTTGCAGGTTGCAGGAAAACAAAACAAGAAAGTTTTTAACAGTCTGCTCTTCAAGCGATTTGGTCATCGATCATTAAAACGGTTTGTGGTGCAATTGGTAAAGTGGTGTGCTAACAAACGAAATGTCCTGGGTTCGGTTCCAGCGGCAACTGGTCATTTATGTACACTTTTTATACCCTGAACCCATTAAAAATGGTTTTGTGCAAAAGTATGTAACAGGCATAAGGAAGCATCTCTGACCATATAAAGTATATATATTCTTGATCAGTATCAACAGCCAAGTCGATTTCAACAATCAGTATAATCGAGTTTGTCAGCGCATTTCAAAACTGATTGGTGGCGTAAGTATTAGAGTGTTGCGCTGACAAACGGGAGAGCACGGTTCAAATCCCAGCCGCGACTTATTGATTTATATTTTTTATACTCTTTTCGAAGAAAATAGTATATAAAGCTTGTGCTGAAATTTGTAACGCATAGAAGGAAACGTCGGAGACCCCCAAAAGTTACTGCCAGTATGCTTAGAATGACGAAACAAGTTGATCTAGCCATGTTCGTCTGTCTGTCTGTATGTATGCAAACTAGTCCCTCATTTTTTGAGCTATCACGATGCAACTGTGCACAGATATTCAAAGGGACAGCACATTGGTCGGAGCCCGCCGGATCGGACCACTATATCTTATAGCTGCCATACAACTCTAAGTCGGTTTTGGCCATAAATCAGATGTTTTCAAAGCAATTGCTTTCAATTTCCTTGTACACTTGAACATCCTTATAACTCATCAATGGGTAAAATTGCTAAACGATTGAGTTATAAATAGCGAAGATATGCGTCATTAACTATTTTTAAAAACAGGTGCATATGAGCACACAAACCCAAGCGCAAGAAAGCTTTTGACAGTCTGCTCTTCAAGGGATTTTGTCATCGATCATCAAAACTGCTTGTGACGTATTATTCTTCCTTTCAAATATAAAATAACTGTAATCAAATTAATTGGCTTCCAATGTCTTAGACCAAAAACAATGCCACGCGAAAAAACAAATGCTCAGTATAATCGAGTTTGTCAGCGATTTTTAAAACTGCTTGTTGTTGCAGGAAAACAAAACAAGAAAGTTCTTAACAGTCTGCTCTTCAAGCGATTTGGTCATCGATCATTAAAACGGTTTGTGGTGCAATTGGTAAAGTGGTGTGCTAACAAACGAAATGTCATGGGTTCGGTTCCAGCGGCAACTGGTCATTTATGTACACTTTTTATACCCTGAACCCATTAAAAATGGTTTTGTGCAAAAGTATGTAACAGGCATAAGGAAGCATCTCTGACCATATAAAGTATATATATTCTTGATCAGTATCAACAGCCAAGTCGATTTCAACAATCAGTATCAGTATAATCGAGTTTGTCAGCGCATTTCAAAACTGATTGGTGGCGTAAGTATTAGAGTGTTGCGCTGACAAACGGGAGAGCACGGTTCAAATCCCAGCCGCGACTTATTGATTTATATTTTTTATACTCTTTTCGAAGAAAATAGTATATAAAGCTTGTGCTGAAATTTGTAACGCATAGAAGGAAACGTCGGAGACCCCCAAAAGTTACTGCCAGTATGCTTAGAATGACGAAACAAGTTGATCTAGCCATGTCCGTCTGTCTGTCTGTCTGTTTGTCTGTCTGTCTGTATGTATGCAAACTAGTCCCTCAGTTTTTGAGCTATCGCGATAAAACTTTGCACAGACACTTATTATTCTAGGGGACAGCACATTGGTCGGAGCCGGCCGGATCGGACCACTATATCTTATAGCTGCCATACAACTTGAAGTCGGTTTTGGCCATATATCCCATGTTTTTTAATCTATCGCAATGAAACTTTGCACTGATACCTATTATTCAAAGAGACATCACATTGGTTGGATTCGGCTGGATCGGATCACTATATCTTATAGCTGCCATACAACTCGAAGTCGGTTTTGGCCATATATCCCATGTTTTTTAATCTATCGCGATTAAACTTTGCACTGATACTTATTATTCAAAGAGGCATCACATTGGTCGGAGCCGGCCGGATCGGATCACTATATCTTAAAACTGCAATACAACTGGAAATTAATTTAATATTTCAATTCAAATTGATATCATATGATATCAATTTTTACAAATGAAAGTGCTGCAGTGAGCAGAGTGAAAATTGCCTATAGGTTCGAAAAGAGTATAAAATCTTCGGCTCGCCGAAGATAATCCTTCCCCACTTGTAGTATATTGAGTTTGTGCAATTTCCGTCTGGCTGCCCGTCCGTCCATCCTTATGAACGCAAGTATTTTCGACACTATTGAAGATAGAAACTTGGATTAATAACTTGTTATTTCGTTCAAATCAAGTTTTTTAATTTGTGCCACGCCCCCTGGTAGGCTGGCAAATCGATAACATGTCGATATATCTGAAGCCGATAAAACGTGAATATTTTCACAATTTTAAAGCTAGAGGCATAATATTTGGCGGAAATCGAGAAATACCTGAAAGCACAAATCGATAACACGTTTTGCGTAATACGTGTTTATGCCCGAACCGTTTTGATGTTCGATGACAATCTTGCTTATGGAGCAATCTGTTCAAAACTAACATGCACTTCCCTTTATTTGTAAAATAAACCGGTTATTTCAAGATTAGATATAATGACGTTCAAGAAAATTGAAGACGATAACTTTGAAAACATGGGGTAAATTGCCAAAACCGACTTCCAGTTAAAAGGCAGCTATAAGATATAGTGGTCCGATCCGACCGGATACGACCAATGTGGTGTCGGTTTAAATAATAAGTCTCTGTGCAAAGTTTTATCGCGATAGCTTTAAAAATATGGGATAAAGGCCAAAACCTGTTAATGTGCTATTTCTGGTCAAATGAAATTTTCCCTAAAATTGATCGTCCGAGGAAAATATTATGTTTTACTCCCGCAAATATGGTTACTACAATTTAAGCATTTATAAAAATGGCACAAGAAATTGCTATTATTTTTTGTGTGGTGAGCTAGATGCCAAGCGCCGGCGCAATGAAATATCCTGGCTCTTTATACCATAAACTCATTAAAAATGGGTAAAAATTTATAAAATCTTACGGGACAAGTTTTCGATAAAATGAAATAGACTTGATCTGTTCCGGGACTACGAGAACTTATATTCTAAATATGAAGTCTCTAGCTCTTGTAGTCTCTGATATCTGATCAATAATATATATACTTTATATGGTCGGAGGTGCTTCCTTATGCCTGTTACATTATACCGTTTTTACCTATTTATACTCTTTTCGAAGAAAATAGTATATTAAGTTTGTGCTGAAGTTTGTAACGCATAGAAGGAAGCGTCTGAGACCCCCAAAAGTTACTGCCAGTATGCTTAGAAAAACAAAACAAATTGATCTAGCCATGTCCGTCTGTCTGTATGTATGCAAACTAGTCCCTCAGTTTTTGAGCTATCACGATGCAACTGTGCACAGATATTCAAAGGGACAGCACATTGGTCGGAGCCCGCCGGATCGGACCACTATATCTTATAGCTGCCATACAACTCGAGGTAGGTTTTGGCCATAAGTCCGATGTTTTCAAAGCAATTGATTTCAATTTCTTTCAATGTACACTTAAACATCCGTATAACTCAACAATGGTTAAAATCGAAAATTGATTGAGTCAAAAAAAACGAAGATATGCGTCATTAAATATTTTGAAAGAACAGGTGCATATGAGCAAACAAAGTTAAGCGCAATTAAGCTTTTGACAGTCTGCTTTTAAAGAGATTTCGTCATCGATTATCAAATGGGTTTGTGGCGTAAGGAGTAAAGTGATACCCTGGCAAACGAAAGGTCGCTGGTTCGATTCCTTGCGGCGACCAATATTTTTATTTTTTTCTCTTCAAATATAAAATAACTGCAATCAAATTCATTTGCTACTAATCTCTTAGAACAAAAACTATGCAACGCGAAAAAAAGATCAGTATAGTCGAGTTTGTCAGCGCATTTCTAACCTGCTTGGTGGCGTAGATATTAGAGTGCTGCGCTGACAAACGGAAGAACACGGTTCAAATCCCAGCCGCCGCGGCCTATTGATTTTTATTTTTTTTCCAATTATTTATTTCAAATATATATCAAATAGCTTGAGTCCAATATTTTAAAAGAAAAATTTAAATTCATGATACCAATCTTTGGAGCAAAAAATAAATGCCACGCGATAAAACGATTTTTTACTACTATTGAAATTTCAGTGGTGTAGTTGGCAGAGTGAACATTAACTAAAAGTTCGAAAATAGTATAAAATCTTCGGCACGCCGAAGATAATCTTTCCCCACTGGTTTAATTAAAACTTTTACTCCGCGCGAACCGTGTATTTAATATTAATAATTAAATAACTGAAATTAAAACAAGTGAGAACGTTGCAGTCGGGCGGTGCCGACTGCGTAATACTCTAATACCATTTTAAGAACAGCTGAAAGCAAGTGAACAGAACATTTTTGCTGGTGTATGGGTGACCCGAAATCGGTCTTCCAAGTTTTTGGGGACTGGAGGGGCGTGGTCGATCTTAAGAGGGGGTCACCAGAAGTCTATTTTCCAAATTTGGTGATTTTAGCTCTAAAACTGTGGAAGATATACATTTTCACGATTTTTGGTGGTGGCAGGGGGCGTGGCCCCAAATTTTTTTTCCGATCTTTAGAGGGGTGACAAGAAGTCTAACTTCCAATTTTTGTGACTCTAGCTCTAAAACTGTGAAAGATATAAATTTTCACGGTTTTTGGGGGCGGGAGGGGGCGTGGCCCCAAAATTTGTTCCGATTTTTAGAGGGGGTGACAAGAAGTCTATCTTCCAATTTTGGTGACTCTAGCTCTAAAACTGTGGAAGATATACATTTTCGCGATTTTTGGGGGCGGGAGGGGGCGTGGCCCCAACAATTTTGGCCGATCTTTAGAGGGGTGACAAGAAGTCTATTTTTCAATTTAGGTGACTCTAGCTCTAAAACTATGGAAGATATAAGCTTTCGCGATTTTTGGGGGCGGGAGGGGGCGTGGCCCCAAAAATTTTGGCCGATCTTGAGAGGGGGTGACAAGAAGTCTATCTTACAAATTTGGTGACTCTAGCTCTAAAACTGCGGAAGATATAAGTTTTCGCGATTTTTGGGGGCGGGGTGGCTGGGGGGCATGGCCGGAAAATTCACGACGGAATCTTTTGTGGTGGTCAGCACAAGTCTAAATTCCAAATTTGGGGACTCTAGCTTCAAAATTGCGGGAAATATACACGTGTTATCGAATTGTGCATTCATGTATATCGATTTTCGCGATTGCGGGGGCGGGAGTGGGCGTGGTTGAAATTTTTTTTCTGCGATCTGTAGAGGACGTAACTAGTAATTTATTTTCTAAATATGGTGACCTTAGCTCCAAAACTGCGGGAGATATAGGCATTTCAATTTAATTTAAGGGGGGGTTGGTGGGCGTAATAATGGGCGTGGCCGATAAGCCTAGCATCCAATTTTTTTCGGGAGGTCACCAGCAATATGCCTACCAACTTTTATTACTCTAGCTTCAAAATTGTGGGGGATATTCACGTTTAATCGATTTGTGATTTGAGGTATATCGACATGTTATCGATTTCCCAGCCTCCCAGTGGGCGTGGCATAAATTTGAAATAAACTTGATCTGAAGCAGATAGCTATAATCATAACACAAAAGATTTCAAGAGTCTATCTAATATCGTTTCGGAAATACTTGCGTTCATCCAGACAGACAGACGGCCAGACGGACGGCCTGATGGACATCCGACAAAACCAATATACTATGAGTACCTTCGGTATCAAAGCATAAAAATTAAAATTTTTTTATTTTTACGTTTGCTTGTTTCTTTATTTTTTAAACACTTCACTTAAATTTTAAATACACTCGCGTGAACGTTTAGGGGTCACCATGAACGAAAACTACAAACACCGATACAAATTACGCAGAGCGCGGACGAATAATGCACGAACTGTTATGATGTTATTGAACGACTGCTGCCGCATTGCTTTGGCAGGTGTATTGAAAACTCTTAAATTATATTAATATTTTCTATATTTAGCTTAATCTTACCTAGGACAATATCTAGGTACACATTTCCAGTTACAATCGCGTCTAGACTCATTGTCCTACACATATTTGTTTAAGAGACCTCTTATCGCTTTTTATACCCTGAACCCATTAAAAATGGGTAAAATGGTATTATGGTTTTGTGCAAAAGTATGTAACAGGCATAAGGAAGCATCTCCGACCATATAAAGTATCTATATTCTTGATCAGTATCAATAGCCGAGTCGATTTAGCCATGTCCGTCTGCCTGTCCGTCCGTCTGTCTGTACGAACACGCAGATATCAGAGACTATAAGAGCTAGAGACTTTATATTTGGAATATAAGTAGTCCCTAGACAGTACAAGTTTTTTTCATTTTGATAACTCGTCCCGATCAAAAGTTATCAATAAATTTCGATTTCAGACCACCAAATTTGGTATGTATAGTCTAAAATAGCATACACATCTAGAAAATATTTCACTTTTTGGATACCGTACCACCCTCCCCCAAAAGTGAAAAAAACGAATTTTGCAATGACCTTCCAATTCGGTTTGATGACCCCTTTTATATCCAATGTTATGACCCTAAAATTTCATAAAGATCGGGCACCAAATACAAAAGTTATTTAAGATTTACCTTTGCATTGTGTGGGGCCTTGCGAAGAAGTTAGCCTGCTTAAGCTGCTTGCAGTATGTGTGTGTTTGTATTGGTAAGTATGAATTGATGGGTTCAGGGTATCTCCTAGTCGGGCACTCCCGTCTAGAGCACTCGCACTTGTTTGCACTAAGAATTGGTATCATATGAATATAAATTGTTCTTTTAAATTATTGAATTCAAGTTATTTGATATATATTTGAAAAAAATTATTAGAAAAAAAATTAAAAGCAATAAGTTGCGGCATGGATTTGAACCATGTTCTCCCGTTTTTCAGCGCAGCACTCTAATACTTACGCCACGAAACAGTTTTGAAGGGCCTGTATCCATGCGACACGACCTGCGATCGGTGCGTAGACCGACTCGCGTTTAGTGTCAATCCGCATACCTCCTGCCCAAAATTGCTTTTAAGGCAACCATTAACGAGAGCAAGTGCAAGTGCTTCCTTGATGTCTGTGACTCGGCAGACCAAGATCTCTAGTGCAGAGCGAACAAATTGGTCTCCATGAAGCTAAGGCCGCGTAAGGACGCCATCGGATCCATATCTAATAGGTTATATTGTAGCTAATCCTTACTCGCTTAGGAGTGACGTCCATCGCTGAAAGCTGGAAGGTAACAAGACCATTGAGGATGTATCCCTCGACGATCCACAAGGCTCCAGGGCTTAATTCCATACCCAATAGGGCACTGAGACTGGTTCAGTCGCTCATCGGTCTTCAACCAGTGCGGGATGGTGAAGATAAAGTTGCACAGATGCTGTACACTTCATTGCAAATGTCCTTACCTACTCGCCAAATTCGACTGGAGGAAGTTGTCGAAGTGGTCAAATGTTTACCCGGACGCAAGTCTCCGGGACATGATTGGATATGTCATGCTACTCTCATGTGCCTGCCAATGCGTGCGCTCCTATTCATTGTTTTAATATTTAATGCGATGTTGAGGCTTTTTTTTCCAGCCCAAGGGAAGTTGGCCGCAATTCGAATGATTCACAAGCCTGGTAAGCCAGAGGACGAAGCCGAATCTTATAGGCCAATTACCCTGCTTCCAACACTTGGGAATGTATGGGATAGGCTTTTTGCGGACCGTATTAAGGCGCTTGAGGGATTTGGTGAGATCCTACCTGACCACTAGTTTGGATTCCGGGCTTGACATGGGACGGTTGAGCAAGTGCACAGGTGGTATTCGACGACGGCGAATATTGTAATGCTGTCTTTGTCGATGTACAGCAGGATTTTGCTAGGGTTTAGCATGATAGTTTATTATGCAAAATCAAGACTCTCTCCCAGCGCCATTCTATCTGATGCTTAGTTTATATTTGGATAGACGACAGTTTCAGGTTAAAGAAAGGACTGTAGTTTCGGCAAAACATCCAGCCAGAGCTGGAGTTCCTCAAGGCAGTGTATTAGGGCCTCTCTTGTACTCGCTTTTCACTTGTCGTTGACAGGAGTAAAATGGTGTTGGCCACATAAGCTGATGACCTTGCTATCTTATACTCCTCCAAGTGCGAGTATGAGGCAGCTGATGGTACACAGGAGTACCTGCAACTACTGGAAAATTGGACAAACAAATGGAATATTCGCCTTAACCCAGCAAAGTGCATCAGCATTCTGTTTACTCTAACACGACGGACATCCACCGCTGTGCTTGGCGAGGTAGTAGTGTGCAGAAGAAGTCAAATATCTAGGCATAACGCCAGATAAGAGGCTCACCTTCTCACAGCACATTAAAAATATGGGTAATCGATGTCGTGGGAGAAGGCGGCAATTTAGCTGGTTAATAAGCCGGAAAAGCAAGTTGAAATTACGCTGTAAAAGGGCAGTGTACAATTCAATTATTGCCCCTATGTGGCGATATGGTATAAGATATAGGGAATTATATCGAAGTCAAAAATAACAAGCAATTAACGAATTGAACAAACAAAAATATGTTTAATCTTATATATTAAACTCTATACTAAAAAGGATCTTGAAAGCCCAATCTTTCAACAGGAGCCAAGATGTTCAATCTTATCATAGTTGAACAGGAATCTTATCGAGAAGAAAAGTAGGTACGTGCTACATGCACGCACGCGGCACAATAAGTGACCGCAATAAACATGTAAGCAAGCGATAAGAGTTCTCCTAAACAAATATGTGCTAGGATAATGACTCTAGACGCGATTGCAACTGCAAATGTGTATCTAGATATTGTCCGAAATTAAAATAAAACATTTTTTTTTTTTCTAAGAATTCGTATTATATGAATTTAAATTTTTCTTTTAAAATATTAAATTCAAACTGTTATATATTTGAAAAAAAAAGGAATTTAAAAAAATGAAAATATGTGATGTTATTTTAAAATATTGCAATTTATAACTCAATTCAATTGAAGTTTTAAACATTGATGAGGTATAAGGATGTTCAAGTGTACAAGTAAATGGAAGGCGATAGTTTTGAAAAGATCGGATATATGACCAAAACCGAATTTCAGTTGTATGGCAGCTATAAGATATAGTGGTCCGATCCGGCCGGCTCCGAAAAATCAACTGTCCCTTTGAATAATAAGTATCTGTGCAAAGTTTCATCTCGTTAGCTTTGAAAACATGGGATTTATGGCCAAAACCGACTTCCAGTTGTATGGCAGCTATAAACGGTTTGTGGCGTAAGGCGCAAAGAGCCGTGCTAACGAACACAAGTTTCGCATGTTCAGCGTTTGTCAGCGCCACTTTACCCCTTACGCCACAAGCAGTTTTGACGATCTATGACAAAATACCTTGAAGAGCAGACTGTCAAAAGCTAACTTGTTTTGTTTTCCTGCGGCATTGGTAGCAAATGAATTTGATTACAGTTATTTTATATTTGAAAGGAAGAATAAGAGAAAAATAAAAATAAATAATCAGCCGTCGCTGAGACTCGTTCTTGGGACCTTTCGTTTGTGAGCGTCACTTTCTTTGCCCCTTATGCCACAAGCAGTTTTGATGATCGATGACAAAATCGCTTGAAAAGCAGACTGTCAAAAGCTTTCTTGCGCTTGGGTTTGTTTGCTCATATGCACCTGTTTTTCAAAATATTTAATGACGCATATCTTCGCTATTTATGACTCAATCGTTTAGCAATTTTACCAATTGATGAGTTATAAGGATGTTCAAGTGTACAAGTGATTTAAAGCAATTGCTTTGAAAACATGGGATTTATGACAAAAACCGACTTCAAGTTGTATGGCAGCTATAAGATATAGTGGTCCGATCCGGCCGGCTCCGACCAATGTGCTGTCCCCTTGAATAAGAAGTGTCTGTGCAAAGTTGCATCGATATAGCTCAAAAACTGAGGGACTAGTTTGCATATATACAGACAGCCAGACAGACGGACATGGCTAGATCAATTTGTTTTGTTTTTCTAAGCATACTGGCAGTAACTTTTGGGGGTCTCAGACGCTTCCTTCTATGCGTTACAAACTTCAGCACAAACTAATATACTATTTTCTTCGAAAAGAGTATTAAGAACTAAATCAATACGAAAGAGGCACATTTGCCACCGGGTCAAGCAAACACACACAAAAATACATCAGTAAAAGACCTCACATTTTCTGCAATACTCGTGTATATAAAATACAGTGTACTTATAGTTGCGGTGCACCGTTGCCAATCTCTGATACATACATACAGTGGCTCACAGCTTATTTCAACCAGCAACTCAAAAAAATTTTAGCCATGTATCGAATCTAAACTAAAAGAGATATCAAAATAATTTAAGAGCTATTTGTTAGTCTGATGCTTTAACTTATAAAATATTACATCATTTATTTTTCAAATATTTTTAAAACATTTTATATTAATTAAAAACTAAAAAATCAACCAAAATCAATGCCACAGCTTATTTCAACCACATACTTTGCAGCTGAGCAAAGATCCGTTATTTTACAATGCAACGGTAGTATCTTTTTCTATGCTTTAGTCATTGTTTTCGGAGTATGGTGAAATATATTTCTGCTGAATTTTGACAGTGGATCTTGCAGAAAAGTGTATTTATCGAAATGGGACCACGCACAACTAATGAGCAGCGAGAACTTGTTCTCAGGCATTTTAAAACGGGCTGCTCGCGCAGGAAAATTGGTGAGATGGTTGGACTAAGTGATTCCACAGTCCAGAGCATCATTTACCGATTTGTCCGAGAAAATAGAACCCATGATAAGGGTAGAATTGCTCCGAACAAAATTTTCAATTCTACGGACGAGCGCTATATTGTCCGGAAAATACGGGATAATCCCAGGCTATCGGCTCCAAAACTGGCCAGTGATGTTGAGGCAGAGTTGGGCAAGTCATGCCACCCAGAAACGATTCGCCGTGTGCTTCGGGAGCATGACTTCAAGGCCAGAATAGCGAGCAAGAAGTTTTTTAAAAGCGACAAAAATAAGATGTGTCGCCTAAAGTTTGCCCAGGAGCACTTGCACAAGGATAATGGTTTCTGGAATACAGTGTTATTCTGTGACGAGTCTAAATTTAATATTTTTGGGTCAGATGGAGCCTCATATCTGTGGCATAAGCCAAACACAGAACTGGAAGCAACAAATTTATGGGCTACAGTTAAGCATGGCAGTGGTAACGTTATGGTGTGGGCCTGTATGTCGGCAACCGGTGTCGGAAACTTGAAGTTTATTGAGACGACAATGGACAAAACTAAACATCTTGAAATTTTTAAGTCCAATTTGATTGAAAGTGCTGGGAAACTGAGCTTTAGGGACGTCAACAGATTATACCAGGACAATGCCCCGAAACATACGGCAGACATTGGGAAGACCTGGCTGATCTGCAACTGTCCGCATGTTATGAAACCACCAGCCCAGTCACCAGACATGAATGTTATTGAAAATTTGTGGGCCATTTTGGATACAAATATCCGAAAACGCAATATTTCTAACAAATCTGACCTTAAAGCTGCATTGCTTGACGAAAGGGCCAAGATTACACCACAAGTTACACAAAAGTTGGTCGAATCCATGCCAAAAAGGCTCAAAATGGTGGTTGACCAAATGGGTGGTCATAGCAAGTATTCATTTTTGTTGTTTGATGAAAAACATAGTTTTAACAATATAATTTCTAAAGTGGTTGAAATAAGCTGTGACATTGATTTTGGTTGACTTTTTAGTTTTTAATTAATATAAAATGTTTTAAAAATATTTGAAAAATAAATGAAGTCATATTTTATAAGTTAAGGCATCAGACTAACAAACTGCGTTTAAATTATTTTGATATCTCGTTTAGTTTAGATTTTATACATGCCTAAAAATTTTTTGAGGTGCTGGTTGAAATAAGCTGTGAGCCACTGTATGTACATACATACCGGATTTGGTGCCTCTAGCTCTTATTACGTTTAAGCTATGGCCGAAGAACGCTGGTCTGAAATCGAGATTTAATAACTTTTGAACAGGACGAGTTAACAATAAAATCAAACAAACTTGATCCAACCAGAGACTACGAGAACTTGTGTACATATACTATTCCAAATATGAAGTATCTAGCTCATATGGTCTCTGATATCCGCGTGTTCGTACAGACAGACAACCTCGCATGATTAGATCGACTCGTTTGTTGGTACTGGTTAAGAATATACTTTATATGGTTTTTATATGCTTTCTTATGTCTGTTACATACTTTTGCACAACTTTATTATACCCTTATTACCCATTTTTGATTGGTTCAAGGTATAAAAGTAAAATTAATTGCGCTGTATGAGTGAGGCAAACAGCAAAATACGATAAAAAGTTAAGTAATACGTGCAGCCATTATAATATCAGTACTTAGATTCCTGCACGTTCTAAAGCGGTTAGCTGTATGCTTAGTCGCTCTTCCTTGGCTTTGCGCTCTGCACTTATCTTCTTGGAGCATTGATAGGTATTGAGGAAGGTCTGCACATCGATTTTACCTTTCAGAAAATACGCCACATGACGCTCGCAGTTAGCGTCCGCGTTTGCCGCGGCGATTTCCAGCAATTCCTGGGTTACAAAATAAAATTAGTACAATTATTATAGCATTAAAATAGTGCATCTTACTCGAATATGCTGCGGAGCATATTCCTCCGATTTTTGTAAGTACTTTTTGTTCAACTGATCGCATTTCTCGCCGAGTGTTTTCAATGCCGTGAAATCATCGCGAAGTCGTCGTTTGAGCTCCACTAGATATGTGCACTTGTTTTCGTTTTCGTCTGCATTTGGTTCAGCTACTATATAATTAGGTTCAGTCAGAATAGTTATTTTAGCTTACGTGATATGGTCTCTACTTGATTTATCATGCAATCAAGTTCCTCGTTCAAATGCCGCACCACAGATATCTCCTCAACAAAATCATCAAAGAACTCGGGATCTCGATCGGCCTGCTTTAGTTCATCGAGCGACAGTGTTGACAAATTTGGCATATTATCGTCCTCCGCTTTCAGTTCACGAACACTAGTGCTTTCCTCATTGGCTAGTTGCTCCTGCTGCTTGGTAGGCATTTTGAAGTCCGGCGGCAATTTTATATAAAACTCTTTTTTCCTGAAGTATTTATAGACTTAACAATATTATTAGTCCAGCTGTCCGCCAAGCATATACATATATGTACATATGTTCATACATATTAACTATACTCACTAAGTGCTTGCTAAAATTTTACGAATATGTATAAATTGCCAGTTGTGGAATTGAAAAAAGTTTAGTGTCATGTTATAACAAAAACAACATTGCATTCAATGAAGCTCCGTTTGGTTAACACACTTGCCATTTAGCGTCAGATAGTAACAGGTGGTTTTAAATAGTATCAAACATTTCTTTTGTTAAGTAGTTATACATATATACATTTGTACATAGACATGTAAAAATTAACAGATTAAGGCACGTTGATTTATAACTTATTAAACTGTGTTCGACTGGCAATTCCTTATGCGTACCGCATATGCCGTGGTGCTGCTGCAAGAGTGTTGGACCACCCTCGACAATTGCCGCTGAACTAGGGCTGTGATTGGGCTCAATATAAACAGAAATTTAACAAATTTATACCGAACATGCATAACGTAAGCACATACAAATATTAAGGGTATTCACGTAATGTCTCAAGTGCCAATTCGTTGCTAAGCATATGGAACAGAAACCCAAGTATTTCACCATCACCATATTTTTATACTCTGATACCGAAGGTACTCATGGTATATTGGTTTAGTTGGATGTACAGTGAATCACTAAAGTATTCATTGCTAAGCATATGGAGCATAACCCCAAGTAGTTCACTATCTTAGCAACTACTTTTTATACCCTGAACCCATTAAAAATGGGTAAAAAGGGTATTATGGTTTTGTGCAAAAGTATGTAACAGGCATAAGGAAGCATCTCCGACCATATAAAGTATATATATTCTTGATCAGTATCAACAGTCGAGTCGATTTGGCCATGTCCGTCTGTCTGTCTGTCCGTCCGTCCGTCCGTCCGTCTGTCTGTATGAACACGCGGATATCAGAGACTACAAGAGCTGGAGACTTCATATTTGGAATATAAGTTCTCGTAGTGCCGGGACAGATCAAGTATATTTCATTTTATCGATAACTCGACCCATTCAAAAGTTATCGATAAATTTCGATTTCAGACTAGCGTTTTTGGGCGTAATAGACGCATTTGGAATTGCTAATAGCAATAGCTCAATTTGTGCGTCGCTTTGGCACTTTGAGCTGTTTCGATTTGTTTGAGCTCGTTACTCACGCATGTCGTTGCTGTTTTATTGAGTGAGAAATTCTACCAGTGGTCAAATCGCTGTTTGTTTTATGAACATTTGGTATATTTGTTTTATTGTTTCAACGCAACAGCAGTCGCTAATCCACAGTGGTTGGGCTAGTATGGAGCCCACGGCCATAAATACCTCTAGTGGGGATATCCTTACGAAATTTTTACCAAAAATCTAGAAAAATATTTTAAATATATATTGAAAAAATTAACCAAATCGTTCGAGTATATCCTATTCTGCCATAGAAACT
This sequence comes from Drosophila flavopinicola, assembly GCA_035042425.1. Taxonomy (NCBI): domain Eukaryota; kingdom Metazoa; phylum Arthropoda; class Insecta; order Diptera; family Drosophilidae; genus Drosophila; species Drosophila flavopinicola. Next base: position 129,059 of record JAWNLL010000296.1, on the reverse strand, counting down.
ATCGGGAGCAATTTTAAAAACAATATTATTTTCCATGATAATTAATTTAACTTCAATATTGGGCCCCTTAATAAGGGGGCTAGTGCAATCTTGAGCCCCAAGACGGAATCCTTTGGCGTACAATGAAAATTCTCTGGCGCCATCGCATTCAGGAGTCATTGCGCGTGTATGAAGTTAGCACTGAAAAATACTTCCAGTAGACATATCAGCTTGAATTTTTATACCCTGAACCCATTAAAAATGGGTAAAAAGGGTATAATGGTTTTGGACTGGGGAAATTGGACTGGCTCCTCAGACCAGGGAGTATTTTCCTAAGAGCCAAGGTGAGGCTATTTAAGGCCATTATACTGCCAAGGCTAAATTGGGGTATTACTTGCTGGGGGACTGCATGTGACACCACCCTAAGAAGAGTTGAAACCACCATAACAAACTCTTTGCGCTGCATGACCAATATTCAGTGGCAACATTACGTCAAAAATGAGACTATCCTCAACGACCTTCAAATACCAACGGTGTATGAGGCCATAAAAAGTAGCTCCAACCGGTATCGCGCACGTTTCTTAGACCACACTAACCGCCTGGCTAGACAACTCGCAAGACCGGCGAGACATAGGTGACTAAAGCGCAAGCACCAGTCGGACCTCTGGATCCTTGGCCGGTCGCAGAACGGCCGGCTACTTTAGCAAATTATAGCAATATATTATAGCATACCCGTGCTAACAACAGCGATATCTCCCCACTGAGATGGGTTTTTAAGGTTTGACATCATACCGGCCTGGAAATAGGGTAAACACCCTATGTAGCTTGCCTAATAAAAAAAAAAAAAAATATTAATCTTCGGCACATAGGTGCTGATATCTACGACTTAAGGCTGTTTCGCAATCACTCCATAATGGAATGGTTGCATAATCGAGTTGATCCTCCCATTTTCGCCTGGTCATTGCGTCAACTTTGTTCATAACGAGATGAATAAGAATCGCCTATGGAAAGGAGCGAACCATATATGGCATATAAGTAATATCCATACCCGCGCTAACAACAGCGTCATCTCCCCACTGAGATGGGTTTTTATACCCTGAACCCATTAAAAAAGGGTATTATGGTTTTGTGCAAAAGTATGTAACAGGCATAAGGAAGCATCTTTGACCATATAAGGTATATATATTCTTGATCAGTATCAACAGCCGAGTCGATCTAGCCATGTCCGTCTGTCTGTCTGTCTGTCCGTCCGTCCGTCCGTCCGTCTGTATGAACACGCGAATATCAGAGACTACAAGAGCTAGAGAATATTTGGAATATAAGTTCTCGTAGGCCCGGGACAGATCAACTTTATTAAATTTTATCGATAACTCATCCCGTTCAAAGGTTATCAATAAATTTCGATTTCAGACCTCCGTTTTTGGGTTATAACTTCAAAGGATTAAAAGCTAGAGGCCCCAAATTTGGCATGTATAATCTCGAATGGCATACCTATGCAACAATTATTTAAATTTTTTAAACCACCCTCTAATCCCCCCTAATGTTAAAAACACCCATTTTTGAAGTTATGACCTTGCAATTTGGTTTGGTCACACATTTTATTGCTCAGTTTGTGCCCAAAAAATTTCAATAAGATCGGGTAATAAACACAGACGTTTTTAAAGAATTTAACTTTCCATTGTGCGGAGCTCAGTAAAGAAGCAAGCTAACTGCTTAGACTGCTTGTAGCATGTGTATGTTTGTATGTACGTACACTGACTGGTTAGTGAATGAATGAATGTAAGGACTGGGTTCAGGATATCTCCTAGTCGGGCACTCCCGACTAGAGCACTCTTACTTGTTTATATTATATTAATTGCAAAACGTTTAACACTTATCAAAATAGAACAACAAAACTAAAAAACCCGCATATTTTTATCTCACAAAAGTATTCATTGCTCTTATATATATTTACTTATGTTACGAAAATTTAGGTAATGCAGCTTAAGTTATTATTTTTTTTTGTGTGCCTTGCTGTCTCATATATCCTCCAAGCGTCTTGACATCGATTCCACCAATTTACGGCAATATTCGGGACCTATTTTGGACCATTCATCCTGCAGCACCTGCTTTAAGACTACTTTTGGAGAAATATGGTTCTATCTAACTTTTAGCTTAAGATATGACTTTAGATTCTTGATGGGATTTGTGTAGGGACTCTGTGGGGGAGCTTTTGACTATTTAGTGTTGCATAAAATCCACATTTGTACTGCCAAGCAGTGTGTTTTGGGTAGTTGACCACGCTCAAATCCCATTTCGGAGGCAGTAACGGCCACATTTTTTTTTTAATATGTTAAGATACACATTAGAGTTCATAGTGCCATCACCAAAAACCAAATTGCCCATACCACGTGCTTACATATAGTCCCAAACCATCACTGAACCTCCGCCGTGCTTTTTAGTTGCTGTTGTATTTTTAGGATTAAACGCGTATCCAGGCCTACGCCATACCATGTGACGACCGCCAGAGCCAAAAATTTTGTATTTGCTCTAGTCGATGAATATGATAGTCTCCCAGAGTGAAAATGGTTGTATTTTGTAGCAATTATCAATAGATAATCTCTTTGTAAAATTTATAGTGGAAATTATAATTTTTTTCTGATAACTCGACCATGTATATCTTTTGATCGGAGCACCCTGCGGACAGTTTCATCACATACGCTTGTGTTAAGGGTTGTTTGGAGAATATCGTTAATTTTTGGAGCAGAAATATGTGGGTTATTCCTGTTTTCCTGTAGAACTTTCCTCTACTCTCTGGCAGATAGAGACTTCGGACGTCCAGAACGCTGGATATTTTCCAATCTACCGCGATATTTCAAACGCTGTATAGCACTTCGGATAGTGGTAGGACTTCTGTCGAACATTTGGCAATAATAATTGGTAGATCTCCCTTCATTGTGAAGATATAATATTATTTTCTTCTCAACCACACTTAATTCCTTTCCCTTGACCATTTTGACGTACTAACAAAAACTTTGATGGTCAAATTGAATACATTGAGCGAAAATCTTATCTACACAAAAAAAACTGCAAAAAACAAGTAAGAGTGCTCTAGTCGGGAGTGCCCGACTAGGAGATACCCTGAACCCAGTTCTGACTTCCATTAATACTTGCCTAATAGTGTGCATACATACAAGCACACACATACTGCAAGCAGTGCATGCGGTTTAAGCAGTTAGCTTGCTTTTAGCTGAGCCCCATACAATGGTAAGTTAAATCTCAAATAACTTCTGTGTTTATTGTCCGATCTTACTGAAATTTTTGGGACATACAATTGTCAATAATATGTGTTACCAAAACAAATTGCAGGGTCGTACCTTCAAAAATGCGTTTCTTCAACTTTTGGGGGCTGGTATCCAAAAAGTGAATTATTTGTTACATGTGTATGTTATTCGAGATTATGCATGCCAAAATTTGGGTCTCTAGCTTTTATATCTTGGAAGCTATGTCCCAAAAACGCTAGTCTAAAATCGAAATTTATCGATAACTTTTGAATGCGACGAGTTATCGAACAAATGCAATAAACTTGATCTGTCCCGGGACTAGGAGAACTTATATTCCAAATATGAAGTCTCTAGCTCTTATAGTCTCTGATATCTGCGTGTTCATACAGACAGACGGACAGACGGACGGACAGACAGACGGACATGGCTAGATCGACTCGGCTGTTGATACTGATCAAGAATATATATCCTTTATATGGTCGGAGATGCTTCCTTATGCCTGTTACATACTTTTGCACAACTCCATAATACCCTTTTTACCCATTTTTAATGGGTACAGGGTATAAAAAACATAAAAAAACATGTACAACATGCACAAGCTAAAATAACGGATGAGGCAACAACCGCAATGAATACTTTTGTGACATGAAAATATGCATTTTTTATACTCTGACACCGAAGGTACTCATTATACTCTGATACCGAAGGTACTCATAGTACATACAGTGAATCACTAAAATATTCATTGCTAAGCATATTGAGCATAAACCCAAGTATTTCACCATCTTAGCATCTACTTTTCTATATTTTTTTACAGCATTCGTAGAATGATGTTTACGAAAGACAATGCAAAAGAAAAAATTGGAAAACGTTTAACAGTTATCAAAATAGAGCAACACAACGGAAAACAAGTAAGAGTGCTCTAGTCGGGAGTGCCCGACTAGGAGATACCCTGAACCCAGTCCTTACAATCATTCGTACTACTCTAAACACACACATGCTGCAGTACAAGCAGTACAAGCAGTGCAAGCGGCTTAAGCAGTTAGCTTGCTCTTTCGCTGAGCCCCACACAATGGAAAGTTAAATCTTAAATAACTTCTGTGTTTATTGTCCGATCTTATTGAAATTTTTGGGGCAAGCAATTGTCGATAATATGTGTTACCAAACCAAATTGCAAGGTCGTACCTTCAAAAATGCGTTTTTATACCCTGAACCCATTAAAAATGGGTAAAAAGGGTATTATGGTTTTGTGCAAAAGTATGTAACAGGCATAAGGAAGCACCTCCGACCATATAAAGTATATATATTCTTGATCAGTATCAACAGCCAAGTCGATTTAGCCATGTCCGTCTGTCTGTCTGTCCGTCCGTCCGTCCGTCCGTCCGTCCGTCCGTCCGTCCGTCCGTCTGTCTGTATGAACACGCGGATATCAGAGACAACAAGAGCTAGAGACTTCATATTTGGAATATAAGTTCTCGTAGTGCCGGGACAGATCAAGTTTATTTCATTTTATCGATAACTCGACCCATTCAAAAGTTATCGATAAATTTCGATTTCAGACTTGCGTTTTTGGGCTATAACTTACAAGTTATAAGAGCTAGAGGCCCCTAATTTGGCATGTATAATCTCGAATAGCATACACATGTAACAAATTTTTCACTTTTTGGATACCACCCCCAATCCCCCCAAAAATTCAAAAAACTCATTTTTGAAGGTATGACCTTGCAATTTGGTTTGGTCACACATTTTATAGCCAATGTTATGTCCTACAAATTTTAAAAAGATCGGACAATAAACACAGAAGTTATTTAAGATTTTACTTTCCATTGTGTGGGGCTCAGTGAAAAAGCAAGATAACTGCTTAAACCGTTTTCACAGCTTGCAGTAATGTGTGGTGTGTTTGTATGTATGCACACTATTAGGCAAGTATGAATGGATGTCAGAACTGGGTTCAGGGTATCTCCTAGTCGGGCAGTCCCGACTAGAGCACTCTTACTTGTTTTAACTTTTGGGGGTTTGGGGGGTGGTATCCAAAAAGTGAAATATTTGTTACATGTGTATGCTATTCGAGATTATACATGCCAAATTTGGGGTCTCTAGCTTTTATAACTTTGAAGATATGTCCCAAAAACGCTAGTCTAAAATCAAAATTTATCGATAACTTTTGAATGCGATGAGTTATCGATCAAATGAAATAAACTTGATCTGTCCCGGGATTAGGAGAACTTATGTTCCAAATATGAAGTCTCTAGCTCTTGTAGTCTCTGATATCTGTGTGTTCATACAGACAGACAGACGGACAGACGGACAGACAGACGGACATGGCTAGATCGACTCGGCTGTTGATACTGATCAATAATATATATACTTTATATGGTCGGAGATGCTTCCTTATGCCTGTTACATACATTTGCACAAAACCATAATACCCTTTTTACCCATTTTTAATGGGTTCAGGGTATAAAAACGCATATTTTCATGTCACAAAAGTATTCATTGCGGTTGTTGCCTCTTCCGTTATTTTAGCTTGTGCATGTTTGTACATGGTTTTATACCCTGAACCCATTAAAAATGGGTAAAAAGGGTATTATGGTTTTGTGCAAAAGTATGTAACAGGCATAAGGAAGCATCTCCGACCATATAAAGTATATATATTCTTGATCAGTATCAACAGTCGAGTCGATTTAGCCATGTCCGTCTGTCTGTCTGTCCGTCCGTCCGTCCGTCCGTCTGTCTGTATGAACACGCGGATATCAGAGACTACAAGAGCTAGAGACTTCATATTTGGAATATACGTTCTCGTAATCCCGGGACAGATCAAGTTTATTAAAATTTATCGATAACTCGTCCCGTTCAAAAGTTATCGATCAATTTCGATTTCAGACCAGCGTTTTTTGGCTATAACTTACAAGTTATAAGAGCCAAATTTGGCATGTATAATCTCGAACAGCATACACATGTAACAAATATTTCACTTTTTGGATACCACACCCCAATCCCCCCAAAAGTTCAAAAAGCTCATTTTTTAAGGTACGGCCTTACAATTTGGTTTGGTCACACATTTTATAGCCAATGTTATGTCCTACAAATTTTAGAATGATCGGACAGTAAACACAGAAGTTATTTAAGATTTTACTTTCCATTGTGTGGGGCTCAGTGAAAAAGCAAGCTAACTGCTTAAACCACTTGCACAGCTTGCAGTATGTGTGTGTTTGTATGTATGCACACTATTAGGCAAGTATGAATGGATGTCAGAACTGGGTTCAGGGTATCTCCTAGTCGGGCATTCCCGACTAGAGCACTCTTACTTGTTTTATGTTTTTTTTTGCACATTTATATTGTGTAGATAAGATTTTCGCTCAATGTGTTCAATTTGACCATCAAAGTTTTTGTTAGTACGTCAAAAGGGTCAAGGGAAAGGAATTAAGTGTGGTTGAGAAGAAAATAATATTATATCTTCACAATGAAGGGCGATCTACCAATTATATTTGCCAAATGTTCAACAAAAGTCCTACCACTATCCGAAGTGCTATACAGCGTTTGAAATATCGCGGTAGATTGGAAAATATCCAGCGTTCTGGACGTCCGAAGTCTCTATCTGCCAGAGAGGAGAGTAAAGTTCTACAGGAAAACAGGAAAACCCACATATTTCTGCTTCAAAAATTAACGATATTCTCCAAACAACCCTCAACACAAGCGTATGTGATGAAACTGTCCGCAGGGTGCTCCGATCAAAAGATATACATGGTCGAGTTTTCAGAAAAAATTATAAATTCCACTGTAAATTTTACAAAGAGATTATCTATTGATAATTGCTACAAAATACAACCATTTTCACTCTGGGAGACTATCATATTCATCGGCTAGAGCAAATACAACAGTTTTGGCTCTGGCAGTCGTCACATTATATGGCGTAAGTCTGGATACGCGTTTAATCCTAAAAATACAACAGCAACTATAAAGCACGGTGGAGGTTCACTTATGGTTTGGGGCTATATGTCTGCACGTGGTATGGGCAATTTGGTTTTTGTTGATGGCATTATGAACTCTAATGTGTATCTTAACATATTAAAAAAAAATGTGGCCGTTACTGCCTCCAAAATGGGATTTGAGCGTGGTCAATTTCTGTTTCAACAAAATAACTACCCAAAACACACTGCTTGGCAGTACAAATGTGGATTTTATGCAACACTAAATAGTCAAAATCTCCCCACAGAGTCCCTACACAAATCCCATCAAGAATCTATAGTCATATCTTAAGCTAAAAGTTAGATAGAACCATATTTCTTCAAAAGTAGTCTTAAAGCAGGTGCAGCAGGATGAATGGTCCAAAATAGGTCCCGAATATTGCCGTAAATTGGTGGAATCGATGTCAAGACGCTTGGAGGGTATATGAGACAGCAAGGGACACAAAAAATAATAACTTAAACTGCATTACCTAAATTTTCGTAACATAAGTAAATATATATAAGAGCGATGAATACTTTTGTGACATGAAAATATGCGTTTTTTTCCGTTGTGTTGCTCTATTTTGATAACTGTTAAACGTTTTCCAATTTTTTCTTTTGCATTGTCTTTCGTAAACATCATTCTACGAATGCAGTGAAAAAAAATATAAAAAAGTAGTTGCTAAGATGGTGAAATACTTGGGTTTATGCGCCATATGCTTAGCAATGAATACTTTAGTGATTCACTGTATATTGGTTTTGTCGGATGTCCGTCAGGACGTCCGTCTGTCCGTCTGTCTGTCTGGATGAACGCACGTATTTCCGAAACGATATTAGATATACTCTTGAAATCTTTTGTGTTATGATTATACATAGCTATCTGCTTCAGATCTAGTTTATTTAAAATTTATGCCACGCCCACTGGGAGGCTGGCAAATCGTAAGTAATCAAATTTGGTAGGCATATTGCTGGTGACCTCCCGAAAAAATTGGATGCTAGGTTTATCGGCACAACCCATTATTACGCCCACCAGCCCCCCTCCAAAATTAATTTGAAATGCTTTAATCTCCCGCACCATAGGTCACCATATTAGGAATATATATTACTAGTTACGTCCTCTACAGATCACAGAAAAAAAATTTCAACCACGCCCACTCCCGCCCTCGTAATCGCGAAAATCGATATACATGAATGCACAACACGTGTATATTTCCCGCAATTTTGAAGCTAGAGACCCCAAATTTTAAATTTTGACTGGGGCTGACCACCCCAAAAGATTCCGTCCTGAATTTTCCGGCCAGAGCTAGAGTCACCAAAATTGGAAGATAGACTTCTTGTCACCCCCTCTAAGGATCGGCCAAAATTTTTTTTGGCCACGCCCCCTCCCTCCCCCGAAAATCGTGAAAGTTTATATCTTCCACAGTTTTAGAGCTAGAGTCACCAAAATTGGAAGTTGGACTTCTTGTCACCGCCCGCAAAAATCGTAAAAATTACCAGCCCAAAAGATTGCGTCCTGGATTTTCCGGCCACGCCCCCCAGCCACATCGGGGCCACCCACGAAACACGGAAGCCTATATCTCGCACAGTTTAAGAGCTAGATCCACAAATTTTTAGGGTAGACTTCCGGCCTTCCTCTAAAGATCGGGGCCACGCGTTCTCCCGCCCTGAAAAATCGCGAAAATTTATATCTTCCACAGTTTTAGAGCCAAAATCACAAAATTTTTAAAATAGACTTCTGGTCACCCCCTCTTAAGATCGACCACGCCCCCTCCCGTCCCCAAAAACTTGGAAGGCCGATTTCTGGTCACTCATGCACCAGCAAAAATGTTCTGTTCACTTGCTTTCAGCTGTTCTTCAAATGGTATCCGACTGCAACGTTCTCATTTGGTTAAATGTAAAACATTTTGAGTGTAATAATTCAAAAGGAAAATTACAATTCATATGATACCAATATCTTAGAGCATCAATGCCAAAATGGCAAAACTTCTCTTTGTTGCAGCATATATAACATTTCAGTGGTACATCTGGTGGAGGGCAGTGCACTGAGGAGGTGACGAGGTCCGCCGTTCGCTTGTCGCTCGTGTCGAAATTTTTTTTCCATTCTTTTATTTTGTTCTATTGTTTATACCCTGAACCCATTAAAAATGGGTAAAAAGGGTATTATGGTTTTGTGCAAAAGTATGTAACAGGCATAAGGAAGCATCTCCGACCATATAAAGTATATATATTCTTGATCAGTATCAACAGCCAAGTCGATTTAGCCATGTCCGTCTGTCTGTCTGTCCGTCCGTCCGTCCGTCCGTCCGTCCGTCCGTCCGTCCGTCCGTCCGTCCGTCTGTCTGTATGAACACGCGGATATCAGAGACAACAAGAGCTAGAGACTTCATATTTGGAATATAAGTTCTCGTAGTGCCGGGACAGATCAAGTTTATTTCATTTTATCGATAACTCGACCCATTCAAAAGTTATCGATAAATTTCGATTTCAGACTTGCGTTTTTGGGCTATAACTTACAAGTTATAAGAGCTAGAGGCCCCTAATTTGGCATGTATAATCTCGAATAGCATACACATGTAACAAATTTTTCACTTTTTGGATACCACCCCCCAATCCCCCCAAAAATTCAAAAAACTCATTTTTGAAGGTATGACCTTGCAATTTGGTTTGGTCACACATTTTATAGCCAATGTTATGTCCTACAAATTTTAAAAAGATCGGACAATAAACACAGAAGTTATTTAAGATTTTACTTTCCATTGTGTGGGGCTCAGTGAAAAAGCAAGATAACTGCTTAAACCGTTTTCACAGCTTGCAGTAATGTGTGGTGTGTTTGTATGTATGCACACTATTAGGCAAGTATGAATGGATGTCAGAACTGGGTTCAGGGTATCTCCTAGTCGGGCAGTCCCGACTAGAGCACTCTTACTTGTTTTCTATCAGAGCTATTTTGAAATAAACATGTGCAGAGGGATATCTGTGAATTAGTCGCGAGCTATATTATAGCAAATGCATAAGCGTAAAATATAAGATAATGAAATCTGTCTACAGATACGAAAATAGTATAAAATCTTCGGCACGCCAAAGACAGTCCTTTCCCACTTGTCATAATTCTATCTTATTGCATTCGTAGAATGATGTTTACGAAAGGCGATGCAAAAGATAGACATTGGAAACTTTTTACAGTTACCAAAATAGCGCAGCGAAACTAAAATAAACCGCAGTTTTTCATCTTACAAAAGTTATAAATATATATGTAATATGTATAATGCTTAAATTAATAGTTTGTGTGGTGCCACATTTCGCCTTCAAGTGGTCTTTTAATTTTGATTTCTGATGTTTATAGGATCCACAATTTTACTGCCTAAGCAGTGTGTTTTGGGTCGCTATTTTGTTGAAACATAAATGGATCAAGGTCAAATCCTATTTTGGTGACAATAACGACAATTTTTTCTTTTAATATGTTAAGGTACATATTAGCTTTCATAATGCTTTTAATAATGAATTCTGAATATAATTTTCCCAGAATTAAAATGTTAACACTTTGTAGCAATTCGCATAAGATGGTATATTTCTCACATTCGCACTGAAAATTATAGTGTTTTTTCTGGCAGCCATGTATATCGTTGGCTCGGTGCACTTTGCAGACAGTATCGTCACAAACGCTTGTGTTAAGGGTTGCTTGGAGAGAATCCTTTACTTTTGCAGCAAAAAGATTTGTATATACCTTCGGATACTGGAAGGACTTATGCTAAACATTTTGCAAATATATTCGGGGAATCGACCCTCATTGTAAAGATTAAATATTATTTTCTTCTCTGCAACCCTTAATTCCATTTGAAATTTTTAAAAACTCACAAAAACTTTGGACACCAGCGAGTTTTATAACTCTAGCTTCCTGCTTTATCGGTTTGTGATTTTTTGTGTATCAACATGTTTTCCATTTGCCAGCCTTCTAGTGGTCGTAGCATAAAAATCTTAAAACTTTATCTGAAGCAGAAGAAGAAAATAGTATATTCAGTTTGTGCTGAAGTTTGTAACGCATAGAAGGACGCGTCGGAGACCCCCAAAAGTTACTGCCAGTATGCTTAGAATGACAATACAAAATGTATCTAGCCATGTCCGGCTGTCTGTATGTATGCAAGCTAGTCCCTCAGTTTTTGAGCTATCGCGTTAAAACTTTGCATAGACACTTATTATTCAACGGGACAGCACATTGGTTGGAACCGGAAGGATCGTACCACTATATCCTATAGTATTCAAACGGACATAAAATTGGTCGGAGCCGGCCCGATCGGACCACTATATCTTAAAGCTGTCATACAACTGGCAATGAATTAAATATTCTTAAAACAAACAAAAACAAGTAAGAGTGCTCTAGTCGGGAGTGCCCGACTTCGAGATACCCTGAACCAAGTCCTTGCAGTCATTCATACTAATCTAAGCACACACATGCTGCAGTTCAAGCAGTGCAAGCAGTCCAGGCGGCTTAAGCAAATAGTTTACTTTTCACCGAGCCCCACACAATGGAAAGTTAAATCTTAAATAACTTCTGTGTTTATTGTCCGATTTTATTGAAATTTTTGGGGCAAACAATTGTCAATAACCAAACCAAGTTGCAAGGTCGTACTTCCAAAAACCTTTTTTGGGGGGTTTGGGGGTGGTATCCAAAAAGTGAAATATTTGTTACATGTGTATGCTATTCGAGATTATACATGCCAAATTTGGGGCCTCTAGCTCTAATAACTTTGAAGTTATGTCCCAAAAACGCTAGTCTGAAATCGAAATTTATTGATAACTTTTAAACGGTACAAGTTATCGATCAAATGAAATTAACTTGATCTGTCCCGGGATTGGGAGAACTTATATTCCAAATATGATGTCTCTAGCTTTTGTAGTCTCTGATATCCGTGTGTTCATACAGACAGACGGACGGACAGACGGACAGACAGACGGACATGGCTAGATTGACTCGGCTGTTGATACTGATCAATAATATATATACTTTATATGGTCGGAGATGCTTCCTTATGCCTGTTACATACTTTTGCACAACTTCACTATACCCTTTCTACCCATTTTGAATGGGTTCAGGGTTTAGCAAGTGGGAAAGGATTATCTTCGGCGTGCCGAAGATTCTATGCTCTTTTCGAACCTTTACGCAATTTTCACCCTGCCGACTGCACCACTGAAATTTCAAAAGTAGGAAAAAATCGTTTTATCGCGTTGCATTTATTTTTTTGCTTTAAGAATTGGTATCAAATGAATTTAAATTGTTCTTTTAAATTATTGAATTCAAGCTATTTCATATATATATAAAAAAAAATAGTTAGAAACAAGTGAGAACGTTGCAGTCGGGCGGAGCCGACTGCGTAATACTCTGATACCATTTTAAGAACAGCTGAAAGCAAGTGAACAGAAAATTGTTGCTGGTGTTTGGGTGACCTGAAATCGGCATTCCAAGTTTTTGGGAACGGGAGGGGCATGGTCGATCTTAAGAGGGGGTGACCAGAAGTCTATCTACCAATTTTGGTGACTCTAGCTCTAAAACTGTGGAAGATATAAGCTTTCGCGATTTTTGGGGGCGGGAGGGGGCGTGGCCCCAAAAAATTTGGCCGATCTTTAGAGGGAGTGACAAGAAGTCTATCTTACAAATTTCTTGACTCTAGCTCTAAAACTGTGGAAGATATACATTTTCGCGATTTTTGGGGGCGGGAGGGGGCGGGGCCCCAAAATTTTTTGCCGATCTTTAGGGGGGCTGACAATAAGTCTATCCTCCAATTTTGGTGACTCTAGCTCTAAAACTGTGGAAGATATACATTTTCGCGATTTTTGGTATCATATGAATTTAAATTTTTCTTTTAAATTATTGAATTCAAGCTATTTGATATATATTTGAAAAAAACAAGTGAGAACGTTGCAGTCGGGCGGAGCCGACTGCGTAATACTCTGATACCATTTTAAGAACAGCTGAAAGCAAGTGAACATAACATTTTTGCTGGTGTATGGGGGACGAGAAATCGGCCTTCCAAGTTTTTGGGTACGGGAGGGGGTGTGGTCGACCTTAAGAGGGGGTGACCAGAAGTCTAATTTCCAAATTTGGTGATTTTGGCTCTAAAACTGTGGAAAATATACATTTTCGAGATTTCTGAGGGAGGGATATGGCGAGGCCCCAACATTCTTTTACTGATCTTAAGAGGGGGTGACCAGAAGTATATCTTCCAAATTTTGTGACTCTAGCTCTAAAACTGTTTTCCACAGTATATCTGATACATTTTCGCGATTTTTGGGTGCGGGAGGGGGCGTGTCCCAAATATTTTCTGGCCTATCGTTAGAGGAATTAGCCAGAAGTCTACCCTCAAAGTTTGGTGGCCAAGCTCTTAAACTGTGCGAGATATAAGCTTCCGTGTTTCGTTGGGGCGGGAAGGCTGAGGGCTATCTAGTGGGCGTGGCCGGAAAATGCAGGACGCAATCTTTTGGGTTGGTCAGCCCTAGTCTAAGTTCGAAATTTGGGGACTCTAGCTTCAAAATTGCGGGAAATATACACGTGTTATCGAATTGTGCTTTCATGTAAATCGATTTTCGCGATTACGGGGGCGGGAGTGGGCGTGGTCGAAATTTGTCTGTGATCTGTAGAGGACGTCACCAGTAATATATATTCCAAATATGGTGACCTTAGCTCTAAAACTGCGGGAGATATAAGCATTTAAAATAATTTTGGAGGGGGGGGGGCTGGTGGGCGTAATAATGGGCGTGGCCGATTAACATTTGATTACTTTAGCTTCAAAATTGTGGGTGATGTTGACGTTTTATCGATTTGTGATTTGAGGTGTATCGACATGTTATCGATTTGCCAGCCTCCCAGTGGGCGTGGCATAAATTTGGCTTGACTTAGAGTTGTATGACAGCTTCAAGATATAGTAATCCGATCCGGCCGGCTCAGACCAATGTGCTGTCCCTTTGCATAATAAGTGTCTGTGCAAAGTTGCATTGCGATAGCTCAAAAACTGAGGGACTAGTTTGCATACATACAGACACACGCCGTTTTGATGATCGCCGACAAAATAGCTTGAAGAGCAGACTGTAAAAAACTTACTTGTTTTGTTTTTGTTCTAAGACATTGGTAGCAAATGAATTTGATTACAGTTATTTTATATTTGAAAAGAGAATAAGAAAAAAATGAAAATAATTGACCAGTCGCCGCTGGTAATTGAACCCGCGACCTTGCGTTTGTCACCGCGTCACTTTACCCCTTACGCCACAAAACGTTTTAATGATCGATGACAAAATCGCTTGAAGAGCAGACTGTTAACATCTTACTTGTGCTTGGCTTTGTTTGCTTATATGCACCTGTTTTTTCAAAATATTTAATGACGCATATCTTCGCTCTTTATGACTCAATCGTTTTGCGATTTTACCTATTGATGAGTTATAAGGATGTTCAAGTGTAGAAGGAAATTAAAAGCAATGTCATTGAAAACATTGGATTTATGGCCAAACCGACTTAGATTTGTATAGCAGCTGTAAGATATAGTGGTCCGATCCGGCCGGATTCGACCAGTGTGCTGTCCTTTTGAGTAATAAGTAGCTGTGCATAGTTGCATCGCAATGGCACAAAAACTGAGGGACTAGTTTGCATACATACAGATAGACAGACAGGCAGACGGACAGACGGACATGGCTTGATCAATTTGCTTTGTCTTTCTAATCAGACTGGCAGTACTTTTTTCTTCGAATGTTCTGTATACTAGCTAACAGTCATACAAAATTTGTAGAATATATGTATTGAAAATATGAAATAATCTTGTCTTAATAATTCCTTTATTCTTTAGTATGGGGTCTTTAGCCAAATAAATATTAAAGACCATGATTGGGTGGGTAAAGAAGAGAGAGTGGCGATTAACATCTAAGTTCTCCGCGGATCGTTTGCTACTAATAGGGATTGGGTGAACCAACAGTAGCAACCCCAAAAATAAGCAATTTATTGCCCAACGTGGGGCATGACTACGGTTATGCCACAGCTTTTCATACCCACAACCTTCTTCACAAAAAAATGTGTTGTGCCAAGCAAAGCTAGCCGGATATGTCCTGGCTTTTTTTCTTACCTCACCGTTATTTTGAACGACTCGAAGACATTATCCGGGCTCTACGTCAAATCGTAGAGAATGGTTTCAGGACTACTTTATCGAGTTGAAACTTTTGATGCACTATGTCGAATTCGACGAAGTCCGAGAAGCTCCGGACTATCAATTGTATATTAAGAGATTGGATTTCACGATTCTAAAGCTCACACACATTGCCGGGGTAATTGCTACAGTGAGGATCGGAACACTAGATACCGGCGCTACGCGCAGCTTTATGAGCGAGAGCTGCGTACAGTTGGTAGCGGCTTGAAAGAGAGAGTTATAAAGGCTGATACACGCATACAATTGGCCGACGGTTCCAGCCTCGATGTTATCAAGATGTTGTGTTTGAAACTAGAGGTAGCATACTCGTGAGCTGCCCATACTCGTGATGTCGTGGATGCTGGACCAATTGATCTTAGGGATGAACTTTTTGGGTGCAATATGCATACGAATGAGGTGGGGTCAACAAGATTTGTTGCTAGGGAGGGGATTCGGGCTCACACCTGGCATGGCGTCGTCCTACAACAGACCCATCGACAGTAGTTTGGGTATAAGGGTACAGGTCGACAAGAAATCCGCTGGAGATCTTTCAGATGGGTTAGGTACATTGCTGCAGTCAGGCGTGATGCAGGCGATACATCTTGTAGTTCCTGGGTCAGAAAACCAAGACTCCTTGCTCCTTAAGGCATCGGGGACGCAACGTTACTCGTAAGGGTTTGGAGGTGGAGTCCCTGAAAAAAAAGGGACGGAAATACTTGGGATGTTAGATCTAAAACGGGGATACTGGCAAATTCCGGTGGAAGTCAATAGAAGGTTGTAAACGACATTTAATGTAACGGACTTTTTCAAAGGCGAGTGAGGATTTTGGACACAAAATTGGTACTACAGACAGACACTATCTACGGCGGACTACGGGCAGTGTCAACTCAAACCATAGCAAGCCGCAAGTTGGTAAAGGCAGACGGAGAAAGAATGTCTCGCTATAGTATGGTTCATTAGGAAGCTAATGTGCTATTTAGAGGGATACCGATTTGATCAAGTGATCACGGAATACCTAGCGTTTAAATGGCTCAACCTCCTCCGTCTGGAAGAATTGCACGTTGGGCCATAGAGTTACCACAATACCAATTCGACGTAGAATATCGTCGGGGAAAGTTGAATGAAGAAGCGGACGCCTTGTCTAGGCAGCCATTAGAAACGTTTCAACAGGCAGTGGTCGAGAAACCTCCCTGTAAATAGGTTGTTTGCACGATAAGAAAAATCGCTGCGAACCCTGCTAAGGTTCCACACTACACATCAGATAATAGGCAATTCTATCGTCAAATAGGCCACCGAGCTGACGACGAAAATTATGGCCCGTGATAATTATGCGTGGAGAATGACCAACGCTCCGACAGCCGGACATCAGGGAGTCAGAAAGACTATAGCGCATCTTACACAGAGGTATTATTAACGCCGCCAAATATGTGAGATGCTGCGAAATCTGCCAACGGTTTAAGGGCGAACAATGCAAGCCTGCCGGTGGCCTTTAAAGTGACCGAGCCCTTGTCCGTCCTGTGCGTGGATTTCGTAGGCCCGCAACCTCAGTCCAGACACGGGAACACGATTCTATTAGTGTTTTACGACGCTTATACTAGTCCCTCTGAAGCGAGCGACGATTCGACCAGATTTTCTCCGGCATACTTGATGCAGAGTAGAGAACCTCGGCTCCCAGCAGCGTTGTACGATGAATTCACTCCAGGCGGTACTAGCACCCTTCACGCCCCTGTCGATAAGTCAGCATATTTGAAAAAGATATTTGACATCGTATGAAATAACCTACAGTGAGCGACCCAAGATAAGAGTAGCAATTATAATTTGCGGGAGTGGCGACCGACCCTCAACTCGTCAGTCCTACTACGTATACATATGTTGTCAAAGGCAGGGGAAGGTTTAGCGGCGAAGTTGGCACCTAAGTATGACGGGACGTAGCGGGTAACCAAATTCTTATCACCGAACATCGTGCAATTGGCGTGAAGGGGCGAACGAAAGCAAGGGTCGCAAACATTGCCCAATTAAAACCTTTTCATCGTGGGGATAGCGAAGCTTCTGATGATAAAGAACAAAAATTAAGAGGAAGAAAGAAAAGCAAGTAAGAATGCCGGGAGATACCCGACTAGGAGATACCCTGAACTCAGTCCTTACATTCATTCATACTACCCTATCAATGTACATACATGCAAGCACACACATACTGCAAGCAGTTAAGCAGTTAGCTTGCTTCTTCGCTTAGCCCCACACAATGGAAAGTTAAGTCTTAAGCCACATCTGAGTTTACTGTCCGATCTTACTGAAATTTTTGGGGCATCAAATTGGCAAAATGTTAGACTAAACCAAATTCCAAGGTCATACCTTCAAAAATGCGTTTTGCATATTTGGGGGGATTGGCGGGTGGTAATCAAAAAGTGTTAAAGTTACATGTGTATGCTATTCGAGATTTTACATGCCAAATTTGGGGCCTCTTGCTCTTATAACTTTAAAGTTATGGCCCAAAAACGATAGTCTAAAATCGAAATATATCGATAACTTTTTAACGGAACGAGTTATCGATAAAATGAAATAAACTTGACCTGTCCCGGCACTACATTCCAAATATGAAGTCTCTAGCTCTTGTAGTATCTGATATCCACGTGTTCATACAGACGGACGGACAGATAGACAGACGGACATAGCTAAATCGACTCGGCTGATGATACTCATCAAGAAAATATATGGACATTTCCACGGCAAGGAAATTTTCTATTAAGTTATCCAGTGATTATACTCATAGTATATTGGTTTTGTCGGATGTCCGTCAGGCCGTCCGTCTGACCGTCTGTCTGTCTGAATGAACGCACGTATTTCCGAAACGATATTGGAAAGACTCTTGAAATCTTTTGTGTTATGATTATAGTTATCTGATTTAGATCAAGTTAGTTCCAAATTTATGACACGCCCACTGGGAGGCTGGCAAATCGATAACATGTCGATACACCTCAAATCACAAATCGATTAAACGTGAATATCTCCCACAATTTTAAGACTAGAGTTATCAAATTTGGTAGGTATATTGCTGGTGACCTCCCGAAAAACTTAGATCTTAGGTTATTCGGCCACGCCCATTATCGGTAACTTTTGAACGGGAAGAGTTATCGATAAAATGATATAAACTTGATCTGTCCCGGGACGACGAGAACTTAAATTCCAAATATAGTCTTATAGTCTCTGATTTCCGCGTGTTCATACAGA
Source organism: Drosophila flavopinicola (assembly GCA_035042425.1). Classification (NCBI taxonomy): domain Eukaryota; kingdom Metazoa; phylum Arthropoda; class Insecta; order Diptera; family Drosophilidae; genus Drosophila; species Drosophila flavopinicola. The sequence goes on along the minus strand of JAWNLL010000296.1, from coordinate 110,480 downwards.
CGGATGGACGCACAGACAGACGGACAGACAGACAGACAGACAGACAGACGGACATTGCTAAATCGACTCGGCTGTTGATACTGATCAAGATTACATACTTTTGCACAAAACCATTAACCCTTTATACCCATTTTTAATGGGTTCAGGGTATAAAAAATGTTACGCGACAAAACGATTTTGTACAGCATATGAAATTTCAGTGGTGCAGTTGGCAGATTGAAAATTGCATAAAGGTTTGAAAAGAGTCTACAATCTTCGGCACGCCGAAAATAATCCTTCCCCATTTGTTTTTTCTAATTCTTTATACTCTTTTCGAAGCAAATACTATATTAACTTTGTGCTGAAGTTTGTATTGCAAAGAAGGAAGCGTCCGAGACCCCCAAAGTTACCTCCACTATGCTTAGAATGAGAAAGCAAATTGATCTAGCCATGTCCGTCTGACTGTGTGGCTTTCTGTCTGTATGTATGCAAACAAGTCACTCAGTTTTTGAGTTATCGCGATGAAACATTGCACAGAGACTAATTATTCAAAGGGACAGCAGATTAGATGACCCGCAAGATCGAACCACTATATCTTATAGCTGCCAAACAACTGGAAGCCGAGTTTGGCCATACATCGATATTTTCAAAGCTATTGCCATCCATTTCCTTGTACACTTAAACATCCTTATAACTCATCAATGTTTAAAATTTCATATCAATGGAGTTATAAATTGCATAGATCTATGTACGTCATTAAATATTTGGAAAGAACATCATATATTTTAATTTATATACCCTGAAGCTATTAAAAATGCCTAAAATAGGGTATAATAAAGTTGTGCAAAAGTATGTAACGGGCATAAGGAAGCATCTCCGACCATATAAAGTATATGAGCGTTTTCATGGTGTCAGGTTTTTTCAATCGTACGCATTTCAAGTAAAAACAAGTGAGAACGTTGCAGTCGGGCGGAGCCGACTGCGTAATACTCTGATACCATTTTAAGAACAGCTGGAAAATTGAACAGAACATTTTTGCTGGTGTATGGGTGACCCGAAATCGGCCTTCCAAGTTTTTGGCGACGGGAGGGGCGTGGTCGATCTTAAGAAGGGGTGATAAGAAGTCTATTTTCCAAATTTGGTGATTTTAGCTCTAAAACTGTGGAAGATAAACATTTTCGCGATTTTTGGGGTGGGAGGGGGCGTGGCCCCAACATTTTTTCCGATCTGTAGAGGGGGTGACAAGTCTATCTTCCAATTTTGGTGACTCTAGCTCTAAAACTGTGGAAGATATAAGCTTTCGCGATTTTTGGGGGCGGGACGGTGCGTGGCCCCAAAAATTTTGGCCGATCTTTAGAGGGAGTGACAAGAAGTCCATCTCACAAATTTTGTGACTCTAGCTTTAAAACTGTAGAAGATATAAATTTTCGCTATTTTTGTTGGCGGGAGGGGGCGTGGCCTGTGATCTGTAGAGGACGTCACCAGTAATATATATTCCGAATATGGTGACCTTAGCTCTAAAACTGCGGGAGAGATAAGCATTTCAAATTATTTTGGGAGGGGGGGTTGGTGGGCGTAATAATGGGCGTGGCCGATATTCCTAGCATTCAATTGTTTCGGGAGGTCACTACCAAATTAGATTACTCTAGCTTCAAAATTGTGGGAGATATTCACGTTTAATCGTTTTGTGATTTGAGGTGTATCGACATGTTATCGATTTGTCAGCCTCCCAGTGGGCGTAGCATAAATTTGAAACACACTTGATCTGAAGCAGATAGCTATAATCATAACACAAAAGATTTCAAGAGTCAATCTAATATCGTTTCGGAAATACGTGCGTTCATCCAGACAGACAGACGGCCAGACGGACAGGCGGACGGCCTGACGGACATCCGACAAAACCAATATACTACTATGAGTACCTTCGGTATCAGAGTATAAAAAACAGGCAAATATCCCAGATTTTTTTCTGACAACTGTAGTTGTAGTAGTCAGTAGTCAGTAGTCCCATAATAGGTGCTAAGCTTGATTTTGGGACATTTTTTGCTTTCAAGATATTTGCAAAAAACCAAGAGGTTTCGACGGTACAAAAATATAAGTGGTTTTCGCGGCCAACAATTCAAGAGTCGATTTCAGCGAAACCTGTGGTAATATTTCAATGCTATTTTTCCAGAATTTTATGCATTGATTTGAAACGAAAATGGTTTTGATTTCACCCAAAAACTATTTAATCTTTTTTTTTTAATTTGAGTTTCATACAGTGTCATGATGGGTAGTGTTGGATGATAATTTTTTTTCATTATGATATTAATGTTGTTTCAGTTGCTGTTTAACGAAAGTTTTTATAAATAGCCGTATGTTTTTAAATCAACAGAAGTATAAAATGTTACATGTAGTATGATTAAAATAAAAAAGTTATATACTACTGGGAAACATTGTTTTGTAACATCAACTAGGCTTGAGAGTACAAGTTTGTTAATAAACTGAGTGTGGAGCAGGTGGGAGCAAACAAAAAGCAATAATAAGATTTCGTAATTTTAATAATGAAATTTATAAACAAAAATTTGCACTTATGACTACAAACCAAGCTACACAAGTAAAATTGGACAGCTGACGATAGCTGAAATGAGCAGTTTCGATCTCATTTGCCTTTTTAGCTTGTAATCCTCAAACAAATTTATCTAAGTAAAAAAAGTTTTCAAAATATTTAGATTTTACACCTAAGGTGTCAGACGCTCCCAATTTTATATAAGAGCCAAGATCACAAATCTTCATACTTTTCAGCATGGTTTCTTTTATTTTAATTGTTTGCAAAATCTCTGTTTTGCATTCCAAATTTAATGATCTTCCTGCAAGTCCTTTCGACGCACTGACAATAAATGTTTACTATGGCATAGTTTCTTATGCACATTTTTATACCCTGAACCCATTAAAAATGGGTAAAAAGGGTATAATGAAGTTGTGCAAAAGTATGTAACAGGCATAAGGAAGCATCTCCGACCATATAAAGTATATATATTATTGATCAGTATCAACAGCCGAGTCGATCTAGCCATGACCGTCTGTCTGTCCGTCTGTCCGTCCGTCTGTCTGTATGAACACACAGATATCAGAGACAAGAGCTAGAGACTTCATATTTGGAACATAAGTTCTCCTAGTCCCGGGACAGATCAAGTTTATTTCATTTTATCGATGACTCGTCCCGTTTAAAAGTTATCGATAAATTTCGATTTCAGACTAGAGCACTCTTACTTGTTTAACTCTCTTTCTCTTCAGAATGATTTTTAGAGAGCAAGAGTCAATGCATTATGTCTCTCTTTATAATATTTGATCAGAGGAAAATTACCCAAATAAGAAAAATTGCGCTTGAGCGACTTTGCATTCGAATAATTTGAAGAGCGTTTTAAATAAACGCAATTTTTTTGTTTAAATTAGTTTAATTTGATTGTTTTACTACGAAAATATGAAAAATTAAAGTGTTTTCAAGATCTTTTAATTTATTAGTCTTGGTGGACCTTGCCGTGGAAATGCCCAAACATATAATTACATTATACCTTATTTTTTACAAATAAGAACACATTCAAACAAGTGTAAGAATTGTTAACAATTTAAAACAAGTGGGGAAGGATTATCTCCGGCGTGCCGAAGATTTTATACTCTTTTCGAACATATAGGCAATTTTCACTCTGCCAACTGCACCACTGAAATTTCATATGCTGTACAAACTCGTTTTGTCGCGTAACATTTTTTTTTTTTTGTTTTAAGAAAATTTAATTCATTGCCAGTTGTATAGCAGCTATAAGATATAGTGATCCGATCCGGCCGGCTCCAACCAATGTGATGTCTCTTTGAATAATAAGTATCTGTACAAAGTTGTATCGCGATAGCTTTAAAACATGGGATATATGGACAAAACCGACTTCGAGTTGTATGGCAACTATAATATATAGTGATCCGATCCGGCTGGCTCCAACCAATGTGATGTCTCTTTGAATAATAAGTATCAGTGCAAAGTTTTATCGCGATAGCTCAAAAACTGAGGGACTAGTTTACATACATACATACAGACAGACAGACAGACGGACATGGCTAGATCAATTGATTTGTTTTTCTAAGCATACTGGCAGTAACTTTTGGGGGTCTCAGACGCTTGCGTTACAAACTTCAGCACAAACTTAATATACTATTTTCTTCGAAAAGAGTATAAGCACTGGATAACTGAATATAAAATTTCCTTGCCGTGTAAATGTCCATATATATTCTTGATGAGTATCACCACCCGAGTCGATTTAGCTATGTACGTATGTCTGACTGTTCGTCCGTCTGTATGAACACGTGGATATCAGATACTACAAGAGCTAGAGACTTCATATTTGGAATGTAGTGCCGGGACAGGTCAAGTTTATTTCATTTTATCGATAACTCGTTCCGTTAAAAAGTTATCGATATATTTCGATTTTAGACTATCGTTTTTGGGCCATAACTTTAAAGTTATAAGAGCAAGAGGCCCCAAATTTGGCATGTAAAATCTCGAATAGCATACACATGTAACTTTAACACTTTTTGATTACCACCCGCCAATCCCCCCAAATATGCAAAACGCATTTTTGAAGGTATGACCTTGGAATTTGGTTTAGTCTAACATTTTGCCAATTTGATGCCCCAAAAATTTCAGTAAGATCGGACAGTAAACTCAGATGTGGCTTAAGACTTAACTTTCCATTGTGTGGGGCTAAGCGAAGAAGCAAGCTAACTGCTTTAACTGCTTGCAGTATGTGTGTGCTTGCATGTATGTACATTGATAGGGTAGTATGAATGAATGTAAGGACTGAGTTCAGGGTATCTCCTAGTCGGGTATCTCCCGGCATTCTTACTTGCTTTTCTTTCTTCCTCTTAATTTTTGTTCTTTATCATCAGAAGCTTCGCTATCCCCACGATGAAAAGGTTTTAATTGGGCAATGTTTGCGACCCTTGCTTTCGTTCGCCCCTTCACGCCAATTGCACGATGTTCGGTGATAAGAATTTGGTTACCCGCTACGTCCCGTCATACTTAGGTGCCAACTTCGCCGCTAAACCTTCCCCTGCCTTTGACAACATATGTATACGTAGTAGGACTGACGAGTTGAGGGTCGGTCGCCACTCCCGCAAATTATAATTGCTACTCTGATCTTGGGTCGCTCACTGTAGGTTATTTCATACGATGTCAAATATCTTTTTCAAATATGCTGACTTATCGACAGGGGCGTGAAGGGTGCTAGTACCGCCTGGAGTGAATTCATCGTACAACGCTGCTGGGAGCCGAGGTTCTCTACTCTGCATCAAGTATGCCGGAGAAAATCTGGTCGAATCGTCGCTCGCTTCAGAGGGACTAGTATAAGCGTCGTAAAACACTAGTAGAATCGTGTTCCCGTGTCTGGACTGAGGAAGCGGGCCTACGAAATCCGCGCACAGGACGGACAAGGGCTCGGTCACTTTAAAGGCCAGCATGTAACCGGCAGGCTTGCATTGTTCGCCCTTAAACCGTTGGCAGATTTCGCATCATCTCACATATTTGGCGGCGTCAATAATACCTCTGTGTAAGCTGGGCTATAGTCTTTCTGACTCCCTGATGTCGGAAGCGTTGGTCATTCTCCATGCATAATTTTCACGGGACATAATCGTCGTCATCAGCTTAGTGGCCTATATGACGATAGAGTTGCCTATTACCTGATGTGTAGTGTGGAACATTAGCAGGGTTCGCAGCGATTTTTCTTATTATGCTGAAACCTATTTACAGGGAGGCCTCTCGACCACTGCCTGTGGTCCGCTTCTACAATCAACTTTCTCCGACGATATTGTACGTCGAATTAGTATTGTGGTAACTCTATGGCCAAACATGCAATTCTTCCAGACGGAGGAAGTTGAGCAACTGTACGCAGCTCTCGCTTAAAAAGCTGCGCGTAGCGCTGGTATCTAGTGTTGCTGCCACAAGGCACAAGCCGATCCTCACTGTAGCAATTACCCGACCCCACTCTACTCGTCACGGGTTTCGGAATTTGGACCCTCGGTCACTTCGGCGTCGCCTCTGTCTCGGATTGAGTCGCTCTGCTGTCCGTTTCCCGCATCTGGGTGAGAACTGCATTCTCTTCTTTGTACTCCTCTTTCACCACATTGCCTACAAAATAGTACCGGCGAGTTGGGGTAGTCTCCGGCCAGACGCTCCATTTGGGCACAACGGAAACACGCCCGGTCCTGTCTAACCACGCGGTTTACCGTTTCTCTATTCACGACGGCAATGTGTGTAAGCTTTAGAATCGTGAAATCCAATCTCTTAATATACAATTGATAGTCCTGAGCTTCTCGGACTTCGTCGAATCCGACATAGTGCATTAAAACTTTCAACTCGATAAAGTAGTCCTTGAAACCATCCTCTTTGATTTGACGAAGAGCCCGGATAATGTTTTCGAGTCGTTCAAACCAGTTCAAAGCCAGGACATGTCCGGCTAGCTTTGCTTGGCACAACACATTTTTTTGTGAAGAAGATTGTGGGTATGAAAAGCTGTGGTGTCTTATTCAGGCCCCACTTTGAGCACATAACCTTAGTCATGCCCACGTTGGGCACCAAAATACTACTTTTCGGCATTGCTACTGTTGGTTAACCCAATCCCTGTCAGCTTCACTACAAACCATTGGAGCATATGCTAAGCAGCGGTGCGGGTCCCATTGATTCCTAGCTCTAGCAGTATGGGGGGTTGTTGCTACCGCCAATGATCGCTAACCCATACAATGTTTTACTAGAGAGTCATCCTGATATTAATACAAATGGAAAATTAATTTCCACTAACTCACGCAAATAAGGGTTCATCGCCAGCGGCCAATCACTCCACCATCCCAATCTCAATTAACTAAAAAGTTGCACACCCGCAGTAGCAAACGATCCGCGGAGAACTTAGATGTTAATCGCCACTCTCTCTTCTTTACCCACCCAATCATGGTCTTTAATATTTATTTGGCTAAATACCCCATACTGAAGAATGAATTACCTTTAATTACGCTCCCATTCCATTGGAATTATTAAGACAAGATTATTTCATATTCTCAATACAATTCTACAAATTTTGTATGACTGTTAGCTAGTATACAGAACATTCTATCTGTATGTATGCAAACTAGTCCCTCAGTTTTTGTGCTATTGCGATGCAACTATGCACAGCTACTTATTACTCAAAAAGGACAGCACACTGGTCGAAGCCGGCCGGATCGGAGCACTAAATCTTATAGCTGCTATACAACTCTAAGTCGGTTTTGGTCATAAATCCAATGTTTTCAAAGCAATTGCTTTCAATTTCCTTGTACACTTGAACATCCTTTTAACTCATCAATGGGTAAAATCTCAAATCGATTGAGTCATAAACAGCGAAGATATGCGTCATTAAGTATTTTGAAAAAACAGGTGCAAATGAGCAAACAAAGCCAATCGCAAGTAAGATGTTAACAGTCTGCTCTTCAAGCGATTTTGTCATCGACCATTAAAACGGTTTGTGGCGTCAGGGGTAAAGTGACGCGGTGACAAACGCAAGGTCGCAGGTTCAATTACCAGCGGCGACAATTATTTTCATTTTTTTTGCACAGTCTGCTCTTCAAGCGATTTTGTCGGCGATCAGCAAAACGGCGTGTAGCGTAAGGTGTAAAGTGACGCGCTGACAAGGTAAGTATTAGAGTGCTGAGCTGACAAACGGGAGAGCTCGGCTCAAATTTTTTTTTATATATAAAAAAACTTGAATTCAATATTTTAAAAGAAAAATTTAAATTCATATGATACCAATTATTAGAGCAAAAAAATAAATGACATGCGATAAAACGATTTTTTAATCTTTATGAAATTTCAGTGATGCAGTTGGCAGAGTGAAAATTGCCTAAGGGTTCACAAGAGTATAGAATCTCCGGCACTTGTTTTATATTGTTTTTGATGAAAATAGTATATTCAATTTGTGAAGTGTGTAATGCGTATAAGGAAGCATAGGAGACCCACAAAAGATAGCTCCAGAAAGATTAGAATGACTAAGCAAATTTATCTGGCCATGTCTGTCTGTCCCTCAGCTTTTGATCTATCGCGATACAACTTCCACAGAGACTTATTATTCAAAGGGACAGCCTATTGGTCGGAAACAGTCGGATCAGACTACTATATCCTATATCTGCTATACAACGGAAAGTCGCTTTTGGCCATATATACGATCTTTTCTAAGCTATCGCCTTCAATTTCCATGTGCACTTCAACATTCTAATAACTCATCACTGTTTAAAATTATAAACCAATTGAGTCATAAAAAGACAAGATATGCGTCATAAAATATTTTGAAAGAACAGGTGTATACGAGCAAACCAGTGAAGCTCTAGTGACTAGTGACTGCTCTTTAAGCGAGTTGTAAGTGGTAAAATGATGTGTTGACGACGCGAAGTCACGGTGGTGGCGCACATCGGCGCATTCATGATTATACTCTTTTCGAAGAAAATAGTATATTAGTTTGTGCTGAAGTTTGTAACGCATAGAAGGAAGCGTCTGAGACCCCCAAAAGTTACTGCCAGTATGCTTAGAAAAACAAAACAAATTGATCTAGCCATGTCCGTCTGTCTGTATGTATGCAAACTAGTCCCTCAGTTTTTGAGCTATCGCGATGCAACTTTGCACAGACACTTCTTATTTAAGGGGACAGCACATTGGTTGGAGCCGGCCGGATCGGACCACTATATCTTATAGCTGCCATACAACTTGAAGTCGGTTTTTGTCATAAATCCCATGTTATTAAAGCTATCGCGATAAAACTTTGTACAGATACTTATTATTCAAAAAAACAGCACATTGGTCGGTGCCGGTCGGATCGGACCACTATATCTTACAGCTGCCATACAACTCTAAGTCGGTTTTGGCCATAAATCCGATGTTTTCAAAGCAATTGCCTCAAGTTTCTATGTACACTTGAACATCCTTATAACTCATCAATTGGTAAAATCGCAAATCAATTGAGTCGTAAACAGCGAAGATATGCGCCATTAAATATTTTGAAAAAACAGGTGCATATGAGCAAACAAACCCAAGCGCAAGAAAGCTTTTGTCAGTCTGCTCTTCAAGGGATTTTGTCATCGATCATCAAAGCGGTTTGTGGCGTAAGGCGTAAAGAGCCGCGTTACCGAACGCACGTTTCGCAAGTTCGAGTCTCAGCGGCATTTGATTATTATTTTAATACTTTTTTCTTTTCTTTCTTTCAAATATATAACTGTAATCAAATTGATTTGTCATCGATCATCAAAACGGTTTGTGGCGTAAGGCGTAAAGAGCCGCGCTAACGAACGCATGTTTCGCAAGTTCGAGTCTCAGCGGCGACTGATTATTATTTTAATACTTTTTTCTTTTCTTCCTTTCAAATATATAACTGTAATCAAATTAATTTGCTTCCCATGGCTTAGAACAAAAACAATGCCACGCGAAAAACAAATGCTGACAAACGCGAGTTGCAGGTTGCAGAAAAACAAAACAAGTAAGCTTTTGATAGTCTGCTCTTCAAGCGATTTTGTCATCGATCATCAAAACTGCTTGTGGCGTAAGGGATAAAGTGGCGCCCTGTCAATCGAAAGGTACAGGTTCGATCCCTAACGGCGACCAATAATTATTTTCATTTTTGTATACTCTTTTCAAAGAAAATAGTATATCAAGTTTGTGCTGAAGTTTGTAACGCATAGAAGGAAGCGTCTAAGACCCCCACAAGTTACTGCCAGTATGCTTTGAAAAACAAAACAAATTGATCTAGCCATGTCCGTCTGTCTGTCTGTATGTATGCAAAGTAGTCCCTCAGTTTTTGAGCTATCGCAATGCAACTTTGCACACTTATTATTCAAGGGGACAGCACATTGGTCGGAGCCGGCCGGATCGGACCACTATATCTTATAGCTGCCATACATTTCTAAGTCGGTTTTGGCCATAAATCCCATGTTTTCAAAGCAATTGCCTCAAGTTTCTATGTACACTTGAACATCCTTATAACTCATCAATTGGTAAAATCGCAAATCAATTGAGTCGTAAACAGCGAAGATATGCGCCATTAAATATTTTGAAAAAACAGGTGCATATGAGCAAACAAACCCAAGCGCAAGTAAGCTCTTGACAGTCTTGTCTTCAATGGATTTTGTCATCGATCATCAAAGCTGCTTGTGGCGTTAGGGATAAAGTGGCGCCCTGTCAAACGAAAGGTACAGGGTTGGATCCCTAGCGGCGACCAATAATTATTTTCGTTTTTATACTCTGATACCGAAGGTACTCATAGTATATTGGTTTTGTCGAATGTCCGTCAGGCCGTCCGTCTGTCCGTCTGGCCGTCTGTCCGTCTGTCTGTCTGGATGAACGCACGTATTTCCGAAACGATATTAGATAGACTCTTGAAATCTTTTGCGTTATGATTATAGCTATCTGCTTCAGATCAAGTTTATTCCAAATTTATGCCACGCCCACTGGGAGCCTGGCAAATCGATAACATGTCAATACACCTCAAATCACAAATCGATTAAACGTGAATAACTCCCACAATTTTGAAGCTAGAGTAATCAAATTTGGTAGTTATATTACCTCCCGAAAAATTAGATCCTAGGTTAATCGGCCACGCCCATTATTACGCCCACCAGCCCCCCTCCAAAATTTAATTTGAAATGCTTATATGCTAAAGCCACCATATTTGGAATATATATTACTGGTGACGTCCTCTACAGATTATAGAAACAAAATTTTGACCACGCCCACTCCCGCCCCCGTAATCGCGAAAATCGATATACATGAATGCACAATTCGATAACACGTGTATATTTCCCGCAATTTTGAAGCTAGAGTCCCCAAATTTGGAATTTAGACTAGGGCTGACCAGCGCAAAAGATTGCGTCCTTTATTTTCCGGCCACGCCCACTAGAACGCCCCCCAGCCACCCCGCCCCCACGAAACATGGAAGCCTATATCTCGCACAGTTTAAAAGCTAGGGCCACCAAACGTTGAGGGTAGACTTCTGGCCAAGTCCTCTAAAGATCGAACAAAAAATTTTGGGGCCACGCCCCCGCACCCGCCCGCCCCCAAAAATCGCGAAAATGTATATCTTCCACAGTTTTAGAGCTAGAGTCACCAAAATTGGAGGATAGACTTATTGTCAGCCCCCCTAAAGATCGTCAAAAAATTTTGGGGCCCTGCCTCCTCCCGCCCCCAAAAATCGCGAAAATTTATATCTTCCACAGTTTCAGAGCTAGAGTCATTAAACTTGGAAGATAGAATTCTGGTCAGCCCCTCTAAATATCGGTAAAAAAAATTTGGGGACACGCCCCCTCCCGCCCCCAAAAATCGCGAAAATGTATATCTTCCACAGTTTTAGAGCTAGAGTCAAGAAATTTGTAAGATAGACTTCTTGTCACTCCCTCTAAAGATCGACCATGCCCCTCCCGTTCCCAAAAACTTGGAATGCCGATTTCGGGTCACCCAAACACCAGCAAAAATTTTCTGTTCACTTGCTTTCAGCTGTTCTCAAAATGGTATCAGAGTATTACGCAGTCGGCTCCGCCCGACTGCAACGTTCTCACTTGTTTCTTATTCTGCTCTTCAAATATAAAACAACTGTAATCTAAATCATTTGCTACCAATATCTTAGAACAAAAACTGTGCAACGCGAAAAAAAAGATCAGATAATTGAGTTTGTCAGCGCATTTCAAAACTGCGTGGCGGCGTAGGTATTAGAGTGCTGCACTGACAAACGGGGAGACACGGTTCAAATCCCAGCCGCGACATATTGCTTTTAATTTTTTTTCTAATTTTTATACTCTGATACCGAAGGTACTCAAAGTATATTGGTTTTGTCGAATGTCCGTCAGGCCGTCCGTCTGTCCGTCTGGCCGTCTGTCCGTCTGTCTGTCTGGATGAACGCACGTATTTCCGAAACGATATTAGATAGACTCTTGAAATCTTTTGCGTTATGATTATAGCTATCTGCTTCAGATCAAGTTTATTCCAAATTTATGCCACGCTCACTGGGAGGCTGGCAAATCGATAACATGTCGATACACCTCAAATCACAAATCGATTAAACGTGAATAACTCCCACAATTTTGAAGCTAGAATAATCAAATTTGGTAGGTATATTGCTGGTGACCTCCCGAAAATTGGATCCTAGGTTAATCGGCCACGCCCATTATTACGCCCACCAGCCCCCCTCCAAAATTAATTTGAAATGCTTATATCTCCCGCAGTTTTAGAGCTAAAGCCACCATATTTGGAATATATATTACTGGTGACGTCCTCTACAGATTATAGAAACAAAATTTCGACCACGCCCACTCCCGCCCCCGTAATCGCGAAAATCGATATACATGAATGCACAATTCGATAACACGTGTATATTTCCCGCAATTTTGAAGCTAGAGTCCCCAAATTTGGAATTTAGACTAGGGCTGACCAGCCCAAAAGATTGCGTCCTGGATTTTCCGGCCACGCCCACTAGAACGCCCCCCAGCCACCCCGCCCCCACGAAACATGGAAGCCTATATCTCGCACAGTTTAAAAGCTAGATCCACCAAACTTTGAGGGTAGACTTCTGGCCAAGTCCTCTAAAGATCGAACAAAAAATTTTGGGGCCACGCCCCCGCCCGCCCCCAAAAATCGCGAAAATGTATATCTTCCACAGTTTTAGAGCTAGAGTCACCAAAATTGGAGGATAGACTTATTGTCAGCCCCCCTAAAGATCGGAAAAAAATTTTGGGGCCCTGCCTCCTCCCGCCCCCAAAAATCACGAAAATTTATATCTTCCACAGTTTCAGAGCTAGAGTCATTAAACTTGGAAGATAGAATTCTGGTCAGCCCCTCTAAATATCGCTAAAAAAAATTTAGGGCCACGCCCCCTCCCGCCCCCAAAAATCGCGAAAATGTATATCTTCCACAGTTTTAGAGCTAGAGTCAAGAAATTTGTAAGATAGACTTCTTGTCACTCCCTCTAAGATCGGCCAAATTTGTTGGGGCCACGCCCCTTCCCGCCCCCAAAAATCGCGAAAGCTTATATCTTCCACAGTTTTAGAGCTAGAGTCACCAAAATTGGTAGATAGACTTGTGGTCACCCCCTCTTAAGATCGACCATGCCCCTCCCGTTCCCAAAAACTTGGAATGCCGATTTCGGGTCACCCAAACACCAGCAAAAATTTTCTGTTCACTTGCTTTCAGCTGTTCTTAAAATGGTATCAGAGTATTACGCAGTCGGCTCCGCCCGACTGCAACGTTCTCACTTGTTTTTTTTCAAATATATATCAAATAGCTTGAATTCAATAATTTAAAAGAAAAATTTAAATTCATATGATACCAATTCTTAGAGCAAAAAAAATAAATGCCACGCAATAAAACGAATTTTTACTACTATTGAAATTTCAGGTCTCCCCCTCTTAAGATCGACAACGCCCCTCCCGATATAATTGGCAATAAAATGTGTGCCAAACCAAATTGCAGGGTCATACTTTCAAAAATTAGTTTTTTTTTAACCTTTGGGCGGATTGAAGTGAAATATTTGTTACATGTGTATGCTATTCGAGATTATATCTACCAAATTCGGTGGCCTTAGCACTTATATCTTGTAAGTTATAGTCCAAAAGCGCTGGTCTGAAATCGAAGTTTATCGAAAACTTTTGAACGGGATGAGTTGTCGATAACATGAAATAAACTTGATCTGTCCCGGGACTACGAGATCTTATATTCCAAATATGAAGTCTCTAGCTGTTGTAGTCTCTGATATCCACGTGTTCATATACAACGAATTTATACGAAGCACTTGCGATAAATAAGAACACAGATGTTGTAAGTTTAAGTATTTATTTTGAGTATAAATACTCCGTAAATATCTGTATAGTTGTTAAATGCTTTGTTTAATTAACTGCTCGCTGGAATTACGACGTGTCTCCGGACTCGTCGTCGGTATTCGGATCGGTGTAGCCGAGACAGTCGTCGGCTTCGGCTCGGAGGAGGGCGGAAAACCGAAGTAGTCGTCGGCCTCGCAAGCTCGCAGAGACTTGATTCGGCTTTGTGTAAGCGACCAACGCAAGGATACGTCATGCCACTCCTGCTAATTACAAGGATACACCAATGGTCACACCTGCTTCGCAAGGATCACACCGGCCACTCCTCTCTACAAGGATACGCTAGTACCTCCAGTTCGCTGGGGTTATGCTAAGATCTGTTGTAATTGCAAGGATACGTTTGCTACTCCCGCTACACAAGGGTACGTCAGGCCACTCCTGCTCTCGCAAGGATATGCCGTGACCACTCCTGTATCGCAAAGATAAACACAAACCACTCCTGCCTACAAAGATCGTGCTTAGCCACCTCAGCTCCCTTGGACTTGCACTAGCCACTCCTGTAGTACAAGGATACGCACGGTACTCCTGCTACACAAGGATACACCAGGCTTCTCCCGCAATTTCGCAAGGATACGCTTTACCACTCCTGCACTGTACCCAGTTGCTGGTTCGCTCACTCACCTGCACTCGTTTCTGCGTGGCACGGCTCGGTCAGCGGTACTTCGGCTCGGCTGGCGAAGATCTCGGTTGTCCGGCGGAGTCGGTTGGACATTGGACGCTGGTGGGTGCTCGGGGACGAAATGCTTGGGGTTTGTCGGGGTCTGTCGTTGCGAGCCGTAACCTACTGTATCGATTCGACGTGCATTTAGCCACTCCTGTATTTGCGAAGGATACGTCAGGCCACTCCTGCTATTGCAAGGATACGCCGTGATCACTCCTGTTCACAATGATATCACTCAAGATCTTGCCTACAAGGATACGCTAGTGAACTTTCGTGCGTGATCAACACTAGCCACTCCTGTAATTGCGAGGATTGAATTGGTACTCCTGTTTACAAGGATACGTCAGGCCACTCCTTCAATTGCAAGAATACGCCGTGACCACTTCTGTTCACAAGGATATCACCAAAAACCCTGTCTACAAGGATACGCTAGTACTCACCTAAATCGACACAGGATGGTATGTCGACGGTGCAAGGACTTACTCGGTTGTTTTGATGATGGTTCCTGGGCGTTGTCTGGGTTTCCACTTTGTCGACTCGCTGCTTGCTGGTACTTGATTTCTCCCTTATCTGTCTGTCTGCTGGCCTTTTATAGCTGTGGGCCCTGTTGTAACGGGACTATGACGTGATGTCTCCCACCATGTAACGGCGTTATGTCCCGTTACAACAGTACCCGCTCTCTCGGCTGGCTGCAGGTGTTCGTCAGCAGAGGTCGCTGAACTCGCAGCTTTTGTTTTTGCCAGATCGTAACGGGACTATGTCACAATGCTTAAAGCAAAGTGACAACATTCTTGTCGGTCCCGTTACAGTGGCTATGTTTTGTGAGGAGTTGTTTTGGCTCCTCACAATACTAATCAATAGTTTTTATACTCTGATACCGAAGGTACTCATAGTATATTGGTTTTGTCGAATGTCCGTCAGGCCGTCCGTCTGTCCGTCTGGCCGTCTGGCCGTCTGTCCGTCTGTCTGTCTGGATGAACGCACGTATTTCCGAAACGATATTAGATAGACTCTTGAAATCTTTTGCGTTATGATTATAGCTATCTGCTTCAGATCAAGTTTATTCCAAATTTATGCCACGCCCACTGGGAGGCTGGCAAATCGATAACATGTCGATACACCTCAAATCACAAATCGATTAAACGTGAATAACTCCCACAATTTTGAAGCTAGAGTAATCAAATTTGGTAGGTATATTGCTGGTGACCTCCCGAAAAAATTGGATCCTAGGTTAATCGGCCACGCCCATTATTACGCCCACCAGCCCCCCTCCAAAATTAATTTGAAATGCTTATATCTCCCGCAGTTTTAGAAGTAAAGCCACCATATTTGGAATATATATTACTGGTGACGTCCTCTACAGATTATAGAAAGAAAATTTCGACCACGCCCACTCCCGCCCCCGTAATCGCGAAAATCGATATACATGAATGCACAATTCGATAACACGTGTATATTTCCCGCAATTTTGAAGCTAGAGTCCCCAAATTTGGAATTTAGACTAGGGCTGACCAGCCCAAAAGATTGCGTCCTGGATTTTCCGGCCACGCCCACTAGAACGCCCCCCAGCCACCCCGCCCCCACGAAACATGGAAGCCTATATCTCGCACAGTTTAAAAGCTAGGGCCACCAAACTTTGAGGGTAGACTTCTGGCCAAGTCCTCTAAAGATCGGACAATTTTGGGGCCACGCCCCCGCCCGCCCCCAAAAATCGCGAAAATGTATATCTTCCACAGTTTTAGAGCTAGAGTCACCAAAATTGGAGGATAGACTTATTGTCAGCCCCCCTAAAGATCGGAAAAAAATTTTGGGGCCCTGCCTCCTCCCGCCCCCAAAAATCACGAAAATTTATATCTTCCACAGTTTCAGAGCTAGAGTCATTAAACTTGGAAGATAGAATTCTGGTCAGCCCCTCTAAATATCGCTAAAAAAAAATTTGGGGCCACGCCCCCTCCCGCCCCCAAAAATCGCGAAAATGTATATCTTCCACAGTTTTAGAGCTAGAGTCAAGAAATTTGTAAGATAGACTTCTTGTCACTCCCTCTAAAGATCGGCCAAATTTGTTGGGGCCACGCCCCTTCCCGCCCCCAAAAATCGCGAAAGCTTATATCTTCCACAGTTTTAGAGCTAGAGTCACCAAAATTGGTAGATAGACTTGTGGTCACCCCCTCTTAAGATCGACCATGCCCCTCCCGTTCCCAAAAACTTGGAATGCCGATTTCGGGTCACCCAAACACCAGCAAAAATTTTCTGTTCACTTGCTTTCAGCTGTTCTTAAAATGGTATCAGAGTATTACGCAGTCGGCTCCGCCCGACTGCAACGTTCTCACTTGTTTTTTTTCAAATATATATCAAATAGCTTGAATTCAATAATTTAAAAGAAAAATTTAAATTCATATGATACCAATTCTTAGAGCAAAAAAAATAAATGCCACGCAATAAAACGAATTTTTACTACTATTGAAATTTCAGGTCTCCCCCTCTTAAGATCGACAACGCCCCTCCCGATATAATTGGCAATAAAATGTGTGCCAAACCAAATTGCAGGGTCATACTTTCAAAAATTAGTTTTTTTTTAACCTTTGGGCGGATTGAAGTGAAATATTTGTTACATGTGTATGCTATTCGAGATTATATCTACCAAATTCGGTGGCCTTAGCACTTATATCTTGTAAGTTATAGTCCAAAAGCGCTGGTCTGAAATCGAAGTTTATCGAAAACTTTTGAACGGGATGAGTTGTCGATAACATGAAATAAACTTGATCTGTCCCGGGACTACGAGATCTTATATTCCAAATATGAAGTCTCTAGCTGTTGTAGTCTCTGATATCCACGTGTTCATATACAACGAATTTATACGAAGCACTTGCGATAAATAAGAACACAGATGTTGTAAGTTTAAGTATTTATTTTGAGTATAAATACTCCGTAAATATCTGTATAGTTGTTAAATGCTTTGTTTAATTAACTGCTCGCTGGAATTACGACGTGTCTCCGGACTCGTCGTCGGTATTCGGATCGGTGTAGCCGAGACAGTCGTCGGCTTCGGCTCGGAGGAGGGCGGAAAACCGAAGTAGTCGTCGGCCTCGCAAGTTCGCAGAGACTTGATTCGGCTTTGTGTAAGCGACCAACGCAAGGATACGTCATGCCACTCCTGCTAATTACAAGGATACACCAATGGTCACACCTGCTTCGCAAGGATCACACCGGCCACTCCTCTCTACAAGGATACGCTAGTACCTCCAGTTCGCTGGGGTTATGCTAAGATCTGTTGTAATTGCAAGGATACGTTTGCTACTCCCGCTACACAAGGGTACGTCAGGCCACTCCTGCTCTCGCAAGGATATGCCGTGACCACTCCTGTATCGCAAAGATAAACACAAACCACTCCTGCCTACAAAGATCGTGCTTAGCCACCTCAGCTCCCTTGGACTTGCACTAGCCACTCCTGTAGTACAAGGATACGCACGGTACTCCTGCTACACAAGGATACACCAGGCTTCTCCCGCAATTTCGCAAGGATACGCTTTACCACTCCTGCACTGTACCCAGTTGCTGGTTCGCTCACTCACCTGCACTCGTTTCTGCGTGGCACGGCTCGGTCAGCGGTACTTCGGCTCGGCTGGCGAAGATCTCGGTTGTCCGGCGGAGTCGGTTGGACATTGGACGCTGGTGGGTGCTCGGGGACGAAATGCTTGGGGTTTGTCGGGGTCTGTCGTTGCGAGCCGTAACCTACTGTATCGATTCGCCGTGCATTTAGCCACTCCTGTATTTGCAAAGGTTCAGTAAGTACTCCTGCTTACCAGGATACGTCAGGCCACTCCTGCTATTGCAAGGATACGCCGTGATCACTCCTGTTCACAATGATATCACTCAAGATCTTGCCTACAAGGATACGCTAGTGAACTTTCGTGCGTGATCAACACTAGCCACTCCTGTAATTGCGAGGATTGAATTGGTACTCCTGTTTACAAGGATACGTCAGGCCACTCCTTCAATTGCAAGAATACGCCGTGACCACTTCTGTTCACAAGGATATCACCAAAAACCCTGTCTACAAGGATACGCTAGTACTCACCTAAATCGACACAGGATGGTATGTCGACGGTGCAAGGACTTACTCGGTTGTTTTGATGATGGTTCCTGGGCGTTGTCTGGGTTTCCACTTTGTCGACTCGCTGCTTGCTGGTACTTGATTTCTCCCTTATCTGTCTGTCTGCTGGCCTTTTATAGCTGTGGGCCCTGTTGTAGCGGGACTATGACGTGATTCTCCCACCATGTAACGGCGTTATGTCCCGTTACAACAGTACCCGCTCTCTCGGCTGGCTGCAGGTGTTCGTCAGCAGAGGTCGCTGAACTCGCAGCTTTTGTTTTTGCCAGATCGTAACGGGACTATGTCACAATGCTTAAAGCAAAGTGACAACATTCTTGTCGGTCCCGTTACAGTGGCTATGTTTTGTGAGGAGTTGTTTTGGCTCCTCACAATACTAATCAATAGTTTTTATACTCTGATACCGAAGGTACTCATAGTATATTGGTTTTGTCGAATGTCCGTCAGGCCGTCCGTCTGTCCGTCTGGCCGTCTGTCCGTCTGTCTGTCTGTCTGTCTGGATGAACGCACGTATTTCCGAAACGATATTAGATAGACTCTTGAAATCTTTTGCGTTATGATTATAGCTATCTGCTTCAGATCAAGTTTATTCCAAATTTATGCCACGCCCACTGGGAGGCTGGCAAATCGATAACATGTCGATACACCTCAAATCACAAATCGATTAAACGTGAATAACTCCCACAATTTTGAAGCTAGAGTAATCAAATTTGGTAGGTATATTGCTGGTGACCTCCCGAAAAAATTGGATCCTAGGTTAATCGGCCACGCCCATTATTACGCCCACCAGCCCCCCTCCAAAATTAATTTGAAATGCTTATATCTCCCGCAGTTTTAGAAGTAAAGCCACCATATTTGGAATATATATTACTGGTGACGTCCTCTACAGATTATAGAAAGAAAATTTCGACCACGCCCACTCCCGCCCCCGTAATCGCGAAAATCGATATACATGAATGCACAATTCGATAACACGTGTATATTTCCCGCAATTTTGAAGCTAGAGTCCCCAAATTTGGAATTTAGACTAGGGCTGACCAGCCCAAAAGATTGCGTCCTGGATTTTCCGGCCACGCCCACTAGAACGCCCCCCAGCCACCCCGCCCCCACGAAACATGGAAGCCTATATCTCGCACAGTTTAAAAGCTAGGGCCACCAAACTTTGAGGGTAGACTTCTGGCCAAGTCCTCTAAAGATCGGACAAAAAATTTTGGGGCCACGCCCCCGCCCGCCCCCAAAAATCGCGAAAATGTATATCTTCCACAGTTTTAGAGCTAGAGTCACCAAAATTGGAGGATAGACTTATTGTCAGCCCCCCTAAAGATCGGAAAAAAATTTTGGGGCCCTGCCTCCTCCCGCCCCCAAAAATCGCGAAAATTTATATCTTCCACAGTTTCAGAGCTAGAGTCATTAAACTTGGAAGATAGAATTCTGGTCAGCCCCTCTAAATATCGGTAAAAAAAATTTGGGGCCACGCCCCCTCCCGCCCCCAAAAATCGCGAAAATGTATATCTTCCACAGTTTTAGAGCTAGAGTCAAGAAATTTGTAAGATAGACTTCTTGTCACTCCCTCTAAAGATCGGCCAAATTTGTTGGGGCCACGCCCCTTCCCGCCCCCAAAAATCGCGAAAGCTTATATCCTCCACAGTTTTAGAGCTAGAGTCACCAAAATTGGTAGATAGACTTCTGGTCACCCCCTCTTAAGATCGACCATGCCCCTCCCGTTCCCAAAAAGTTGGAATGCCGATTTCGGGTCACCCAAACACCAGCAAAAATTTTCTGTTCGCTTGCTTTCAGCTGTTCTTAAAATGGTATCAGAGTATTACGCAGTCGGCTCCGCCCGACTGCAACGTTCTCACTTGTTATACTTTATATGGTCGGAGATGCTTCCTTATGCCAGTTACATACTTTTGCACAACTTGATTATACCCTTTTTACCCATTTTTAATGGGTTCAGGGTATAAAAAGGCCTTTAGCTATTTCGTCGGCTGTCAAGCCCATCACGATTATTGCTTTCAAGTTTCCTTGCACGGTTTCTAAAAGTGTGCACTGTAAAGAACTTATTGGCTTCGCCGGGATAATCTCGATCGTGCAACAAATTTATAAGAAGCACTTGCGATAAATAAGAACACTGACTTTGATAGGTTATCTTGGTGTTTATTTTAAATATAAATATATTAATATTTGACGATTTGGATTCAATGATTCGGCTCGCTGTTGAAATTACAGCGTGTCCTCGGACTCGTCATCGGTCTTTGGGTATCGAAATAGCCGAAAATGTCGTCAGTCTTTATTCGGTTTTGCGTGGCGACCAACGCAAGGATTTGCCACTCCTGCTTCGCAAGGATCACACCGGCCACTTCTGTCTACAAGGTTACGCTAGTAACCCTAGCTCGCTTGGGTTATGCTAAAATCTATTGTATTTGCGAGGAGACGTTTGGTATTCCTGCTACACGAGGATACGTCAGGCCACTCCTGCTAATCGCAAGGATACGCCGATGACCACTCCTGTTTTGCAAGGATCTCTCTAACGACTTTTACCTACAAGGATACGCTAGTACTCAAGCCGTAATAGACACAGGACGGTATTTAAGGCGGTGTAAGGAAATACTCTGTTGGTCGATGATCCTGGACGTCTCTGGATATCTCGTTGTTAGCTCGTTGCTTTGCTAGCCTGTCTGGCTGCTGGCCTTTTAAATTTGCGGACCGGGTTGAAACGGGACTATGGCGTGATGCCACACACCATGTAACGGCGTTTTCTACTGTTAAAACGGTACCCGCGCTCTCGGCTCACTGCAGGTGTTCATCAGGTGGGGTCGCTGCACTCGCGACTGCTGTTTTGTCCGACTGCAACGGGACAATGTCACGATGCCTAAAACAAAGTGACGGTATTTTTGATCCCGTTACAGTGGCTCTGCTGTGAGGAGGTTTTTTGGCTCCTCAAAACACTTAAAGCGGACTCATTTGCCATTGGAGCATCTACTACATTTCTAAAGTGAATTTCTAATATTGCTCTTTGGTTAGAAAATTGATTCTCCAGCAGCGACCATGCACGCTAATAATTCGTATCTGTTGGCGTAAGGCAGGCTATGGTCGCTGCTGCGTCCCCTTCAATTTTCGTTTTCAAAATGCACATTTTTTGCGCGTCAATTGCTGAAAGAGCTCTTTGAATATTTTCCATTATTCGAACTTCCCAGTGAAAGATGGAACATCTAATTTGGGGAACACGAAGCGCAGATTTTCGCTCCATGCTTGTGACGCGTGTTCTCCATACTCTTCATTAAGAGTATATAACACTCGATGCACTCGAAGAAGACATCTTGAACTGTTCACTAAGCGGACTTCGGACTTTTAAACCTATTTAAAACTCTCTCATACCCGCTTAGCATATACTGAAACTTTCGATTTAACGATAGTTTCCTTTCTATACTCTGATACCGAAGGTACTCATAGTATATTGGTTTGTCGAATATCCGTCAGGCCGTCCGTCTATATAAGATAGAGACTTTTGTGTTATGATTGTAGCTATCTGCTTCAGATCAAGTTTGTTCCAAATTTATGCCACGCCCACTATGACGCTGGCAAATCGTCCTACAGCAGTCCGGTACAGCAGACTACAAGCGCCTAGTAGCACAGCAAAGGTAAAGCTCGTACTTGCAATTTAGCAAAAAGGTCCAAAGACATATATTGCAGCAGCATGCATTGAACTTGAACATTCAAGCCATATGACCCACGACGATATAATCATCTGTACTCCTGGAGAGTACTCGATGAGCACTCCTTCTCTGAACATAGATACATAGAAACAGAATTTTCTCTTAACACACCCTAGCATAAATGGTTTCATAATGTCAAACTAACCAACTGGCAACGATATAAAATTCACATCCAGAGCGAGCTTCCGTTCACTTCCCAGATGTAAATTCACTCACTTCATGCGAAAGTGCCCTCAATAAATCCTGCCCCCTTAGAAAACTATTTAAGAAACCTCTTCAATGTGGCAAAGACTGATACCGATGAATTGTGGTTTAAAAGGCTATATGTCAAGCAAAAACAAGTGGGAAACTTACTCTGCCAACTGCACAACTGAAATTTCATATGCTGTAATAAATCGTTTTATCGCGCAGCATTTTTATTTTTATACCCTGAACCCATTAAAAATGGGTAAAAAGGGTATTATGGTTTTGTGCAAAAGTATGTAACAGAAAGGAAGCATCTCCGACCATATAAAGTATATATATTCTTGATCAGTATCAACAGTCGAGTCGATTTGGCCATGTCCGTCTGTCTGTCTGTCCGTCCATCCGTCTGTCTGTATGAACACGCGGATATCAGAGACTACAAGAGCTGGAGACTTCATATTTGGAATATAAGTTCTCGTAGTGCCGGGACAGATCAAGTATATTTCATTTTATCGATAACTCGACCCATTCAAAAGTTATCGATAAATTTCGATTTCAGACTAGCGTTTTTGGGCGTAATAGACGCATTTGGAATTGCTAATAGCAATAGCTCAATTTGTGCGTCGCTTTGGCACTTTGAGCTGTTTCGATTTTTTTGAGCTCGTTACTCACGCATGTCGTTGCTGTTTTATTGAGTGAGAAATTCTACCAGTGGTCAAATCGCTGTTTGCTTTATGAACATTTGGTATATTTGTTTTATTGTTTCAACGCAACAGCAGTCGCTAATCCACAGTGGTTGGGCTAGTATGGAGCCCACGGCCATAAATACCTCTAGTGGGGATATCCTTACGAAATTTTTACCAAAAATCTAGAAAAATATTTTAAATATATATTGAAAAAATTAACCAAATCGTTCGAGTATATCCTATTCTGCCATAGAAACTATCGGGAGCAATTTTAAAAACAATATTATTTTCCATGATAATTAATTTAACTTCAATATTGGGCCCCTTAATAAGGGGGCTAGTGCAATCTTGAGCCCCAAGACGGAATCCTTTGGCGTACAATGAAAATTCTCTGGCGCCATCGCATTCAGGAGTCATTGCGCGTGTATGAAGTTAGCACTGAAAAATACTTCCAGTAGACATATCAGCTTGAATTTTTATACCCTGAACCCATTAAAAATGGGTAAAAAGGGTATAATGGTTTTGGACTGGGGAAATTGGACTGGCTCCTCAGACCAGGGAGTATTTTCCTAAGAGCCAAGGTGAGGCTATTTAAGGCCATTATACTGCCAAGGCTAAATTGGGATATTACTTGCTGGGGGACTGCATGTGACACCACCCTAAGAAGAGTTGAAACCACCATAACAAACTCTTTGCGCTGCATGACCAATATTCAGTGGCAACATTACGTCAAAAATGAGACTATCCTCAACGACCTTCAAATACCAACGGTGTATGAGGCCATAAAAAGTAGCTCCAACCGGTATCGCGCACGTTTCTTAGACCACACTAACCGCCTGGCTAGACAACTCGCAAGACCGGCGAGACATAGGCGACTAAAGCGCAAGCACCAGTCGAACCTCTGGATCCTTGGCCGGTCGCAGAACGGCCGGCTACTTTAGCAAATTATAGCAATATATTATAGCATACCCGTGCTAACAACAGCGATATCTCCCCACTGAGATGGGTTTTTAAGGTTTGACATCATACCGGCCTGGAAATAGGGTAAACACCCTATGTAGCTTGCCTAATAAAAAAAAAAAAAAAAAAATTAATCTTCGGCACATAGGTGCTGATATCTACGACATAAGGCTGTTTCGCAATCACTCCATAATGGAATGGTTGCATAATCGAGTTGATCCTCCCATTTTCGCCTGGTCATTGCGTCAACTTTGTTCATAACGAGATGAATAAGAATCGCCTATGGAAAGGAGCGAACCATATATGGCATATAAGTAATATCCATACCCGCGCTAACAACAGCGTCATCTCCCCACTGAGATGGGTTTTTATACCCTGAACCCATTAAAAAAGGGTATTATGGTTTTGTGCAAAAGTATGTAACAGGCATAAGGAAGCATCTTTGACCATATAAGGTATATATATTCTTGATCAGTATCAACAGCCGAGTCGATCTAGCCATGTCCGTCTGTCTGTCTGTCTGTCTGTCTGTCCGTCCGTCCGTCCGTCCGTCTGTATGAACACGCGAATATCAGAGACTACAAGAGCTAGAGAATATTTGGAATATAAGTTCTCGTAGGCCCGGGACAGATCAACTTTATTAAATTTTATCGATAACTCATCCCGTTCAAAAGTTATCAATAAATTTCGATTTCAGACCTCCGTTTTTGGGTTATAACTTCAAAGGATTAAAAGCTAGAGGCCCCAAATTTGGCATGTATAATCTCGAATGGCATACCTATGCAACAATTATTTCAATTTTTTAAACCACCCTCTAATCCCCCCTAATGTTAAAAACACCCATTTTTGAAGTTATGACCTTGCAATTTGGTTTGGTCACACATTTTATTGCTCAGTTTGTGCCCAAAAAATTTCAATAAGATCGGGTAATAAACACAGACGTTTTTAAAGAATTTAACTTTCCATTGTGCGGAGCTCAGTAAAGAAGCAAGCTAACTGCTTAGACTGCTTGTAGCATGTGTATGTTTGTATGTACGTACACTGACTGGTTAGTGAATGAATGAATGTAAGGACTGGGTTCAGGATATCTCCTAGTCGGGCACTCCCGACTAGAGCACTCTTACTTGTTATACCCTGAACCAGTTAAAAAAGGGTATAATGATGTTGTGCAAAAGTATGTAACTGGCATAAGAAAGCATCTCCGACCATGTAAAGTATATATATTATTGATCAGTGTCAATAGCCGAATCGATCTAGCTATGTCCGTCCGTCTATCTGTATGAACACACGGATATCAGAGACTATAAGAGCTAGAGACTTCATATTTGGAATATAAGTTCTCGTAGACCAGGGTCAGATCAAGTTTATTTCATTTTATCGATAACTCGACCCCTTCAAAAGCTATCGATATATTTAGATATATTTCAGAACAGCGTTTTTGGGCCATAACTTCAAAGTTTTAAGATATAGAGGACACAAATTTGGCATGTATAATCTCGAATAGCATACACATGTAACAAACATTTCACTTTTTGAATACCATCCCCCAATCCCCCCAAAAATTAAAAATGTTTGAAGGCATGACCTTGCAATTTTATTGCCAATTGTAGACCAACAAATTTCAATCATATCGGACTTTAAACACAGAAGTTGTTTACGATTTAACTTTCCATAGTGTGGGGCTGAGTAAAGAAGCATGCCAACTATTTGATTGAAGAAGCAAGCAAACTGCTTAAGCTGCTTGCACTGCCTGCAGTATATTAACCAGATGATGTCGATAATGAGATCTACTTTAGAGATGATGCGGTCCTTACTGATTAAGGGTGCCCATGCTTCAACGTCTTTGCATCGCGATGTCTAATTATGGTATGAATATCATTACTTGGAACGCCAATGGCAACATTGGCAAGACCCTATAATTCGAACATCTTCTCCAGGAAAAGGATAATGATAGCCTCCTTGTTTCAGAAACATACTTCAACAGCCGCTCCACCTTCCGCATTCTTAGTTATGATGTTCACTGTGCCAATCACCCGGGTGACCGCTTCCGTGGTGTTGCAGTCGTCGTGCGGTCAACGTTTATCTTTCACCTCAGTGGTACGATTGCTGACCCCCTCTACAAGCTATTTCTGTATCCTTGGTCACCGGTATTGGAAGAGTTTATTTTGCTGCTGTGTATTGCCCCCTTGGACATTGTCAATGCTGGACTTCTGGAGAGTATCATCGCCTATTTTGCTCTATGGGCAACCATTTTTCTTATTGGCGACGATTGGAATTCGCACCATCAATTTTTGGATTGCAGGCGCTCGTGTATTAGAAGAGATATCAGGCTCTAATCTTCAGGTCTTAGTCACCGGCGCACCCACATATTTTCCGGGAAATACCCGCTATCTCCCCACGGCCATTGATTTCGCGGTCTACAAAGGCATCCTCTGCAATCACCTCGCCATTTCAGAGTGTTAAAGTCTATCATCTGATCACATCCCGTTGCTGGTTTACTTTTGTGTGTCAGCCTATGTGGTTGCCGCCAAAGCTAGGCTTGTCCCACGTGGCTCGAACATAGAGGATTTTGGTACTTGGCTCTCGACACTTGCTATTGCTAATCCTCTCCCTCTTGACACTCCTGCTGACATTGGCGCTTTTCTCAGGATCTGGTTGACAAGATTCACCTTGCTGCCGGTCGCGGAAAGGCCGGCTACTTTAGCAAATTATAAGTAATATTCCAAGTAACCAGAAATCGGCTTTCCAAATTTGGTGATTCAAGCTCGAATGCAGTGGGAGATATGGATTTACGCGGCGGGACTTTTTTACCGATCATTAAAGGGTGTGACCAGAAGTCTAACACCCAAGTTTGGTGACTCCATCTCGAAAACTGTGGAAGATTGCGTGGCCCCAAAAATTTTTCACCGATCTTTAGAGGGGTTGAGCAGAAGTCTATCTTCAAAATGTTGTGACTTTAGCTCTAGAACTGCGGGAGATATAAGCATTTCCAATTAATTTTGGATGGGGGGCTGGTGGATGTACAAGTGGGCGTGGCCAAAAAACCTAGTATCCAATTTTTTGGGGAGGTCACCGACAACATACCTACCAAATGTGATGACTCTAGCTTCAAAATTGTGAGAAATGTTCACGATTTATCGATGTTAGCGATTTGCCAGCCTCCCAGTGGGCGTGGCATAAACGATGAGGACTTCCTATTGGAAGAACAATTCGAGGATGTCGATCAACCAGTGTTGGGGGTTAAAACTGAAAATACTCTAAGAGTTCTACAGAACAGTAAAGCAGCTGCCGCTGCTCTTCTTCTCCGCCTAAGCCAAGGCGGAGTCGACACCGTCCTCACCCAGGAACATTGGGTATGCGGTTGCAATGTTTCTGGACTGGGTACAGCAGACTACGAGCGCCTAGTAGCACAGCAAAGGTAAAGCTCGTACTTGCAATTTAGCAAAAAGATCCAAAGGCATATATTGACAGCAGCATGCATTGAACTTGAGTCAAAGTTCAAAGGGCTTAGTTCAAGCCATATGACCCACGACGATATAATCATCTGTACTCCTGGAGAGTACTCGATGAGCACTCCTTCTCTGAACATAGATACATAGAAACAGAATTTTCTCTTAACACACCCTAGCATAAATGTCAAACTAACCAACTGGCAACGATATAAAATTCACATCCAGAGCGAGCTTCCGTTCACTCCCCAGATGTAAATTCACTCACTTAATGCGAAAGTGCCCTCAATAAATCCTGCCCCCTTAGAAAACAATTTAAGAGCTCTGCAACCAATCCAGAAACCTCTTCAATGTGGCATAGACTGATACCGATGAATTGTGGTTTAAAAGGCTATATGTCAAGCAAAAACAAGTGGGAAACTTACTCTGCCAACTGCACAACTGAAATTTCATATGCTGTAATAAACCGTTTTATCGCGCAGCATTTTTATTTTTTTTCTAAGAATTGGTATCATATGAATTTAAATTTTTCTTTTGAAATAATTAATTCATTGCCAGTTGTATGGCAGCTACAGTATATAGTGATCTGATCTGGCCGGCTCCGACTAATGTGCTGTAGCGCGATAGCTCAAAAACTGAGGGACTAGTTCCCATACATACAGACGGACAGACGGACATGGCTAGATCAATTTGTTTTGTCATCCTAAGCATACTGACATACTGGCAGTAACTTTTGGGGGTCTCAGACGCTTTCTTCTATGCGTTACAAACTTCAGCACAAACTTATTATAATAGTTTCTTCGAAAAGAGTATAAAACATGTGGGTAAGGATTATCTTCGGCGTGCCGAAGATTTTATACTCTTTTCGAACCTTTAGGCAATTTTCACTCTGCCAACTGCACCACTGAAATTTCAATAGTACTAAAAAATCGTTTTATCGCATGGCATTTATTTTTTTGCTCTCAGAATTGGTATCATATGAATTTAAATTTTTCTTTTTAATTATTGAATTCAAGCTATTTGATATATATTTGAAAAAAATATTTAGAAACAAGTAAGAGTGCTCTAGTCGGGAGTGCCCGACTAGGAGATACCCTGAACCCAGTTCTGACTTCCATTAATACTTGCCTTATAGTGTGCATACATACAAACACACACATACTGCAAGCAGTGCAATCGGTTTAAGCAGTTAGCTTGCTTTTCGCTGAGCCCCATACAATGGAAAGGTAAATCTCAAATAACTTCTGTGTTTATTGTCCGATCTTACTGAAATCTTTGGGACATACAATTGTCGATAACATGTGTTACCAAACCAAATTGCAAGGTCGTACCTTCAAAGGTCGTACCTTTTTTACTTTTGGGGGGATTGGGGGGTGGTATCCAAAAAGTGAAATATTTGTTACATGTGTATGCTATTCGAGATTATACATGCCAAATTTGGGGTCTCTAGCTTTTATAACTTTGAAGTTATGTCCCAAAAACGCTAGTCTAAAATCAAAATTTATCGATAACTTTTGAATGCGATGAGTTATTGATCAAATGAAATAAACTTGATCTGTCCCGGGATTAGGAGAACTTACGTTCCAAATATGAAGTCTCTAGCTCTTGTAGTCTCTGATATCTGTGTGTTCATACAGACAGACAGACGGACAGACGGACAGACGGACGGACGGACAGACGGACAGACAGACGGACATGGCTAAATTGACTCGGCTATTGATACTGATCAATAATATATATACTTTATATGGTCGGAGATGCTTCCTTATGCCTGTTACATACTTTTGCACAAAACCATAATACCCTTTTTACCCATTTTTAATGGGTTCAGGGTATAAAAAGAATAAAAAGCAATATGCCGCGGCTGGGATTTGAACCGTGCTCTCAATTATACTGATCGTTTTTTTCGCGTATAGTTTTTGTTCTAAGGCATTGGTAGCAAATGAATTTGATTACAGTTATTTTATATTTCAAAAGCAGAATAAGAAAAAATGAAAATAATTATTGGTCGCCGCCAGGAATCGAACCTGTACCTTTCGTTTGGCAGGGCGCCACTTTATCCCTTACGCCACAAGCAGTTTTGATTATCGATGACAAAATCGCTTGAAGAGCAGACTATCAAAAGTTTACTTGCGCTAGACTTTGTTTGCTCATATGCACCTGTTCTTTACTTAGCAATGAATACTTTAGTGAGTATGTAAGCTTTTCAATTAGCTTTTGAGCTATCGCAATGTTATTTTGCATAGAGACTTATTCAATGGGACAGCGAATTTATCGGAACCGGCCGGATGGGACCACTAAATCATATATTTGCCATAGAACTTAAAGTCGATTTTGGCCATCATCAAATATTTTCAAAGCTATCGTCTTCAATTCCATTTGTAAACTCGTTAGTCATCAATGTTGCAAATTGCAAACTTATTGAGTATTTATGACAAGGAAATACGTAAATTAATATTTATATTTTATTTATTTATTGTCCGATCTTTGTGAAATTAGTAGGACAGGAAATTGGTTATAAAATGGTAGATCAAACCAAATTGCAAGGCCATACTTTTACAAATTAGTGTTTTACACTTTTGGTGGGAATGGGGTAGTAACAAAAAATATTTTTTTATGCTATTTGAGAATATACAGACAGACAGATAGTCAGAAAAACAGACAGCCGGGCATGGCTATATTGACTCGGCTCTTGATACAATCATGCAGATATATATTTTATATGGTCTGAGATGCTTCCGTATGGCAGTTACATACTTTTGCACAGTTTTATTATACTCTTTTTACCCATTTTTCTTGGGTTCAGCTTATAAAAAACATGTTAAAGCGCAGCTGCTGCTCTCTGGCGCTCTGCCAAGACTGCATGCACAGATAGAAATAAAATGCAAGAACATTGATAAAACCTAAACCAAACAATAAATGCACATCTTTCTGCTGCAAAAATAATCGGTATGCTCCAAATAACCCTTTACACAGCCGTATGTTATTCCAGAACAAAACGATCATTTCCATTGTCAACGTTACAAAGAAATTATCTATTGGGAATTGCAACAAAGCGCAACCATTTTTATTATACCCTGAACCCATTAAAAATGGGTAAAAAGGGTATTATGGTTTTGTGCAAAAGTATGTAACAGGCATAAGGAAGCATCTCCGACCATATAAAGTATATATATTATTGATCAGTATCAACAGTCGAGTCGATTTAGCCATGTCCGTCTGTCTGTCTGTCCGTCCGTCCGTCTGTCTGTATGAACACGCGGATATCAGAGACTACAAGAGCTAGAGACTTCATATTTGGAATATAAGTTCTCGTAATCCCGGGACAGATCAAGTTTATTAAAATTTATCGATAACTCGTCCCGTTCAAAAGTTATCGATAAATTTCGATTTCAGACCAGCGTTTTTGGGCTATAACTTACAAGTTATACGAGCTAGAGGTCCTTAATTTGGCATGTA
This sequence comes from Drosophila flavopinicola, assembly GCA_035042425.1. Lineage (NCBI taxonomy): Eukaryota > Metazoa > Arthropoda > Insecta > Diptera > Drosophilidae > Drosophila > Drosophila flavopinicola. Next base: position 79,374 of record JAWNLL010000296.1, on the reverse strand, counting down.
TAATCTCGAATAGCATACACATGTAACAAATTTTTCACTTTTTGGATACCACCCCCAATCCTCCCAAAAACTCAAAAAACTCATTTTTGATGGTATGACCTTGCAATTTGGTTTGGTCACACATTTTATAGCCAATGTTATGTTCTACAAATTTTAAAAAGATCGGATAATAAACACAGAAGTTATTTAAGATTTTACTTTCCATTGTGTGGGGCTCAGTGAAAAAGCAGATAACTGCTTAAGCCGTTTTCACAGCTTGCAGTAATGTGTGGTGTGTTTGTATGTATGCACACTATTAGGCAAGTATGAATGGATGTCAGAACTGGGTTCAGGGTATCTCCTAGTCGGGCAGTCCCGACTTGAGCACTCATACTTGTTGTGGATTGTAAGAACAGCTGAACGCAAGTGAAACCGAACCTTTTTGCTGGTGTATGAGTGACGGCGTTAGTGGTCGTGGGTTTACCGTTTAGTAAGCTGAACAATAATCTACCTCCCCAGTTTGCTGATTCTAGCACTAAAACAATGGAGATATGGATTTTCGCGACTTTTTGGAGCGATAGGGGACCTGGCCCAAAACTTAGTCACACTTAAAAGGGGGTGAACAGGCGGCGTCTACAATAATTCGATTTTCCCCAATTTTTTGGGAGGTCACCGGCCACATACCTACCAAATTTGATGACTTTAGCTTCAAAATAGTGGGAAATATTCACGATTTGTGATTTGAGGTGTATCTACTTGTTATCGGTTTGCCTGCCTACCAGAGGGCGTGGCACAGATTTCGAACAAACTTGTTGAAAACTAAGATTCTAATATTGTGAAATTAATAAACACTTTATATGTTTTATTTGTTTCAAGTACAATACAAAAGAGAACGAAACACTTCGTGTGACCAAACTATGTATGTGTTTGTATAAATACTCAATATGGTATTCTATAATGTTATTTTTGTAAGTTTGAATAGGGATATTCCAACACGCCCCCTCAAAAAAACTTTCATAGTTATTAAACTAACAAACTTAAAAATGATATTCATTTGTAATTACCATTTACTTATTCTAATGTGGCTGGTGTGCATTCTGGGGAATATTACGTGATCTAGCATTTGCTACAAGGATACGGGGAAAACCCAGAAAAACCCGATCAGATCACTTTCAAACATGTTAACATAACATAACATAAAATAATATAATATTATTATTCAGCATCGACGAACAACTGGATTAGTCATCTTGGAGTAATCCCAACTTGTCTCGTAGATCCACGAATCTTACAGCTGGCAGCGGCTAAGTGAAGATGTCAGCAAGTTGTTTATCTGTAGAAATATACTCAATGCAAATCACATTATTTTCAACTTGCTCTCTAGCAAAATGATATTTAATATCAATATGTTTAGCTCTTTTATCACAAGAAGGGTTGTTGGCTATACTGATACAACCTTGGTTGTCTTCATAAATTCTGATGGGCTAGTTCTGAACTATGGCAATGTTTAAAAAGAGTTCTTAGATACTTGAAGGGAAGCATTGATATGAAATTAATTTTCAAGAAGAATGCGGTGTTTGAAAATATATTGGTTGGCTATGTAGATTCTGATTGGGGTGGTAATGAGATTGATAGGAAAAGTACAACGGGCTATTTATTTAAAATGTTCGGTTCAAATCTAATTTGCAGAACTCAGTAGCAGCCTCATTAACGGAAGCTGAGTATATGGCACTATTTAAAGCCGTAAGAGAAGCCCTATGGTTAAAATATCTTCTTAAGAGTGTAAATATGAAACTTGAAAGCCCATCAGAATTTATGAAGACAACCAAGGTTGTATCAGTATAGCCAACAACCCTTCTTGTGATAAAAGAGCTAAACATATTGATATTAAATATCATTTTGCTAGAGAGCAAGTTGAAAATAATGTGATTTGCATTGAGTATATTTCTACAGATAAACAACTTGCTGACATCTTCACTAAGCCGCTGCCAGCTGTAAGATTCGTGGATCTACGAGACAAGTTGGGATTACTCCAAGATGACTAATCCAGTTGTTCGTCGATGCTGAATAATAATATTATATTATTTTATGTTATGTTATGTTAACATGTTTGAAAGTGATCTGATCGGGTTTTTCTGGGTTTTCCCCGTATCCTTGTAGCAAATGCTAGATCACGTAATATTCCCCAGAATGCACACCAGCCACATTAGAATAAGTAAATGGTAATTACAAATGAATATCATTTTTAAGTTTGTTAGTTTAATAACTATGAAAGTTTTTTTGAGGGGGCGTGTTGGAATATCCCTATTCAAACTTACAAAAATAACATTATAGAATACCATATTGAGTATTTATACAAACACATACATAGTTTGGTCACACGAAGTGTTTCGTTCTCTTTTGTATTGTACTTGAAACAAATAAAACATATAAAGTGTTTATTAATTTCACAATATTAGAATCTTAGTTTTCAACAAGTTTGTTCGAAATCTGTGCCACGCCCTCTGGTAGGCAGGCAAACCGATAACAAGTAGATACACCTCAAATCACAAATCGTGAAAATTTCCCACTATTTTGAAGCTAAAGTCATCAAATTTGGTAGGTATGTGGCCGGTGACCTCCCAAAAAATTGGGGAAAATCGAATTATTGTAGACGCCGCCTGTTCACCCCCTTTTAAGTGTGACTAAGTTTTGGGCCAGGTCCCCTATCGCTCCAAAAAGTCGCGAAAATCCATATCTCCATTGTTTTAGTGCTAGAATCAGCAAACTGGGGAGGTAGATTATTGTTCAGCTTACTAAACGGTAAACCCACGACCACTAACGCCGTCACTCATACACCAGCAAAAAGGTTCGGTTTCACTTGCGTTCAGCTGTTCTTACAATCCACAACAAGTATGAGTGCTCAAGTCGGGACTGCCCGACTAGGAGATACCCTGAACCCAGTTCTGACATCCATTCATACTTGCCTAATAGTGTGCATACATACAAACACACCACACATTACTGCAAGCTGTGAAAACGGCTTAAGCAGTTATCTGCTTTTTCACTGAGCCCCACACAATGGAAAGTAAAATCTTAAATAACTTCTGTGTTTATTATCCGATCTTTTTAAAATTTGTAGAACATAACATTGGCTATAAAATGTGTGACCAAACCAAATTGCAAGGTCATACCATCAAAAATGAGTTTTTTGAGTTTTTGGGAGGATTGGGGGTGGTATCCAAAAAGTGAAAAATTTGTTACATGTGTATGCTATTCGAGATTATACATGCCAAATTAAGGACCTCTAGCTCGTATAACTTGTAAGTTATAGCCCAAAACGCTGGTCTGAAATCGAAATTTATCGATAACTTTTGAACGGGACGAGTTATCGATAAATTTTAATAAACTTGATCTGTCCCGGGATTACGAGAACTTATATTCCAAATATGAAGTCTCTAGCTCTTGTAGTCTCTGATATCCGCGTGTTCATACAGACAGACGGACGGACGGACAGACAGACAGACGGACATGGCTAAATCGACTCGACTGTTGATACTGATCAATAATATATATACTTTATATGGTCGGAGATGCTTCCTTATGCCTGTTACATACTTTTGCACAAAACCATAATACTTTTATCACAAGAAGGGTTGTTGGCTATACTGATACAACCTTGGTTGTCTTCATAAATTCTGATGGGCTTTCAAGTTTCATATTTACACTCTTAAGAAGATATTTTAACCATAGGGCTTCTCTTACGGCTTTAAATAGTGCCATATACTCAGCTTCCGTTAATGAGGCTGCTACTGAGTTCTGCAAATTAGATTTGAACCGAACATTTTAAATAAATAGCCCGTTGTACTTTTCCTATCAATCTCATTACCACCCCAATCAGAATCTACATAGCCAACCAATATATTTTCAAACACCGCATTCTTCTTGAAAATTAATTTCATATCAATGCTTCCCTTCAAGTATCTAAGAACTCTTTTTAAACATTGCCATAGTTCAGAACTATTTTTGCTACTATATCTACTCAAGATATTTACTGCAGTAGCTAAATCTGGACGTGTACATAGCATTATGTACATTAAACAAACAAATAAGTTTACGGCATGGCGCATTGCAATTCTCATCCAAGTTCAGTGACTCATAATTTAGTTTGTTTGGTAGAGGCGTACTGACTGCATTGCAATCATCCATGTTAAATTTATTTAAAATTCTTTTAACATAAGCAGCCTGGCTCAAGATAATTTTATCTTCCGACATTTCTATTCTTAAACCAATAAAATGTCATAATTATTTTAAGTCAGTCATTGTTAACATTTCCATTAAATGCCCGTTGAAACTATTCATTCTTGTTATGTCACCTGTTGCTATTACCACATCATCACCATATGTGTAACAATACATGTACATATGTACTAGTTGATATCACCTTTGTCAATGTTATATATACAGCGATCTACCGGAGAGTTTGCAAACTCACACTCTTTCAAAGCTTGCTCAAATACTCCAAACCAGCATCTAGCCGCTTATTTGAGCCCATAAATTGCCTTATTCAATTTACATATATTATCACCATTTCCTGATAATTTTGACGTATTTAATATTTCGTATGGCCGCCCTTAGCAGCACATACTGCTTGCAATCGCCGTTTCATGCAACTAACAAGGTTTTCCATGTTGTAAGACTCACGATCTTCGTCGATTCTTTTAACTCATCTCGAGTCTTCGGACTCCTTTTGGCCTATCCAATACTTTTCCACAGTTGTAAAGTAGCCAAATCCTTACCATATTAGCTTTATGCTTGGGATCATTGTCTTGATCAAATTTGAATCTTGGTCTGTTACCTTCGATAAAGCCAAAATTTCGTGCGCTGCTCAATAAATTCGATTTCAAAATTTGCAAATATTGTGCAGCACTCATTGTGTTTTCGATGAAAGCCAATTCGCGAACCCCTTTTCTCGATATGCAGCCCCACACCATGATCGACAGTTTTCCAAACTTTACTGTTGGAATTATATTCCGATTTTCCAAAGCTGTTAAAGGCTTCCGCCAGACTCTGGATGGGCCATCATTACAGTATAGCATCATTTTGGTTTCATCACAGAAAATTACGTCATCCCAAAAGTCAGCTAGTCTCTCCACATGCATTTGAGCGAACAAAAGTCCCATTTCAGTATTGACAGTTGAAGGTAGTGGCTTCTTTCAAGGCGTGGCGTGGCAATGAGGCGCGTCACTGCAGCCCTCACTACTACTACTTATCGTTGTTGCATTTGGAACTCAAGCATATATTGTTGTTGCTTAATAGACGCATTTGGAATTGCTAATAGCAATAGCTCAATTTGTGCGTCGCTTTGGCACTTTGAGCTGTTTCGATTTGTTTGAGCTCGTTACTCACGCATGTCGTTGCTGTTTTATTGAGTGAGAAATTCTACCAGTGGTCAAATCGCTGTTTGTTTTATGAACATTTGGTATATTTGTTTTATTGTTTCAACGCAACAGCAGTCGCTAATCCACAGTGGTTGGGCTAGTATGGAGCCCACGGCCATAAATACCTCTAGTGGGGATATCTTTACGAAATTTTTACCAAAAATCTAGAAAAATATTTTAAATATATATTGAAAAAATTAACCAAATCGTACGAGTATATCATATTCTGCCATATAAACTATCGGGAGCAATTTTAAAAAAATTATTATTTTCCATGATAATTAATTTAACTTCAATATTGGGCCCCTTAATAAGGGGGCTAGTGCAATCTTGATCCCCAAGACGGAATCCTTTGGCGTACAATGAAAATTCTCTGGCGCCATCGCATTCAGGAGTCATTGCGCGTATATGAAGTTAGCACTGAAAAATACTTCCAGTAGACATATCAGCTTGAATTTTTATACCCTGAACCCATTAAAAATGGGTAAAAAGGGTATAATGGTTTTGGACTGGGGAAATTGGACTGGCTCCTCAGACCAGGGAGTCTTTTCCTAAGAGCCAAGGTGAGGCTATTTAAGGCCATTATACTGCCAAGGCTAAATTGGGGTATTACTTGCTGGGGGACTGCATGTGACACCACCCTAAGAAGAGTTGAAACTACCATAACAAACTCTTTGCGCTGCATGACCAATATTCAGTGGCAACATTACGTCAAAAATGAGACTATCCTCAACGAACTTCAAATACCAACGGTGTATGAGGCCATAAAAAGTAGCTCCAACCGGTATCGCGCACGTTTGTTAGACCACACTAACCGCCTGGCTAGACAACTCGCAAGACCGGCGAGACATAGGCGACTAAAGCGCAAGCAGCAGTCGGACCTCTGGATCCTTGGCCGGTCGCAGAACGGCCGGCTACTTTAGCAAATTATAGCAATATATTATAGCATACCCGTGCTAACAACAGCGTTATCTCCCCACTGAGATGGGTTTTTAAGGTTTGACATCATACCGGCCTGGAAATAGGGTAAACACCCTATGTAGCTTGCCTAATAAAAAAAAAAAAAAAAAAAAATTAATCTTCGGCACATAGGTGCTGATATCTACGACTTAAGGCTGTTTCGCAATCACTCCATAATGGAATGGTTGCATAATCGAGTTGATCCTCCCATTTTCGCCTGGTCATTGCGTCAACTTTGTTCATAACGAGATGAATAAGAATCGCCTATGGAAAGGAGCGAACCATATATGGCATATAAGTAATATCCATACCCGCGCTAACAACAGCGTCATCTCCCCACTGAGATGGGTTTTTATACCCTGAACCCATTAAAAAAGGGTATTATGGTTTTGTGCAAAAGTATGTAACAGGCATAAGGAAGCATCTTTGACCATATAAGGTATATATATTCTTGATCAGTATCAACAGCCGAGTCGATCTAGCCATGTCCGTCTGTCTGTCTGTCTGTCTGTCCGTCCGTCCGTCCGTCCGTCCGTCAGTCCGTCCGTCCGTCCGTCCGTCCGTCCGTCCGTCTGTATGAACACGCGGATATCAGAGACTACAAGAGCTAGAGAATATTTGGAATATAAGTTCTCGTAGGCCCGGGACAGATCAAGTTTATTAAATTTTATCGATAACTCATCCCGTTCAAAAGTTATCAATAAATTTCGATTTCAGACCTGCGTTTTTGGGTTATAACTTCAAAGGATTAAAAGCTAGAGGCCCCAAATTTGGCATGTATAATCTCGAATGGCATACCTATGCAACAATTATTTCAATTTTTTAAACCACCCTCCAATCCCCCCTAATGTTAAAAACACCAATTTTTGAAGTTATGACCTTGCAATTTGGTTTGGTCACACATTTTATTGCTCAGTTTGTGCCCAAAAAATTTCAATAAGATCGGGTAATAAACACAGACGTTTTTAAAGAATTTAACTTTCCATTGTGCGGAGCTCAGTAAAGAAGCAAGCTAACTGCTTAGACTGCTTGTAGCATGTGTATGTTTGTATGTACGTACACTGACTGGTTAGTGAATGAATGGAATGTAAGGACTGGGTTCAGGATATCTCCTAGTCGGGCACTCCCGACTAGAGCACTCTTACTTGTTATACCCTGAACCAGTTAAAAAAGGGTATAATGATGTTGTGCAAAAGTATGTAACTGGCATAAGAAAGCATCTCCGACCATATAAAGTATATATATTATTGATCAGTGTCAATAGCCGAGTCGATCAAGCTATGTCCGTCCATCTATCTGTATGAACACACGGATATCAGAGACTATAAGAGCTAGAGACTTCATATTTGGAATATAAGTTCTCGTAGACCAGGGTCAGATCAAGTTTATTTCATTTTATCGATAACTCGACCCCTTCAAAAGCTATCGAAATATTTAGATATATTTCAGAACAGCGTTTTTGGGCCATAACTTCAAAGTTTTAAGATATAGAGAACACAATTTTGGCATGTATAATCTCGAATAGCATACACATGTAACAAACATTTCACTTTTTGAATACCATCCCCCAATCCCCCCAAAAATTAAAAATGTTTGAAGGCATGACCTTGCAATTTTATTGCCAATTGTAGACCAACTTAGTCCTTACTGACTAAGGGTGCCCATGCTTCAACGTCTTTGCATCGCGATGTCTAATTATGGTATGAATATCATTACTTGGAACGCCAATGGCAACATTGGCAAGACCCTGGAGGTCGAACATCTTCTCCAGGAAAAGGATATTGATAGCCTCCTTGTTTCAGAAACATACTTCAACAGCCGCTCCACCTTCCGCATTCTTAGTTATGATGTTCACTGTGCCAATCACCCGGGTGACCGCTTCCGTGGTGTTGCAGTCGTCGTGCGGTCAACGTTTATCTTTCACCTCAGTGGTACGATTGCTGACCCCCTCTACAAGCTATTTCTATATCCTTGGTCACCGGTATTGGAAGAGTTTCTTTTGCTGCTGTGTATTGCCCCCTTGGACATTGTCAATGCTGGACTTCTGGAGAGTATCATCGCCTATTTTGCTCTATGGGCAACCATTTTTATACTCTGATACCGAAGGTACTCATAGTATATTGGTTTTGTCGAATGTCCGTCAGGCCGTCCGTCTGTCCGTCTGTCCGTCTGTCCGTCTGTCCGTCTGTCTGTCTGGATGAACGCGCGTATTTCCGAAACGATATTAGATAGACTCTTGAAATCTTTTGCGTTATGATTATAGCTATCTGCTTCAGATCAAGTTTATTCCAAATTTATGCCACGCCCACTGGGAGGCTGGCAAATCGATAACATGTCGATACACCTCAAATCACAAATCGATTAAACGTGAATAACTCCCACAATTTTGAAGCTAGAGTAATCAAATTTGGTAGGTATATTGCTGGTGACCTCCCGAAAAAATTGGATCCTAGGTTAATCGGCCACGCCCATTATTACGCCCACCAGCCCCCCCTCCAAAATTAATTTGAAATGCTTATATCTCCCGCAGTTTTAGAGCTAAAGTCACCATATTTGGAATATATATTACTGGTGACGTCCTCTACAGATTACAGAAACAAAATTTTGACCACGCCCACTCCCGCCCCCGTAATCGCGAAAATCGATATACATGAATGCACAATTCGATAACACGTGTATATTTCCCGCAATTTTGAAGCTAGAGTCCCCAAATTTGGAATTTAGACTAGGGCTGACCAGCCCAAAAGATTGCGTCCTGGATTTTCCGGCCACGCCCACTAGAACGCCCCCAGCCACCCCGCCCCCACGAAACACGGAAGCCTATATCTCGCACAGTTTAAGAGCTAGGGCCACCAAAATTGGAGGATAGACTTATTGTCAGCCCCCCTAAAGATCGGCAAAAAATTTTGGGGCCCCGCCCCCTCCCGCCCCCAAAAATCGCGAAAATGTATATCTTCCACAGTTTTAGAGCTAGAGTCACCAAAATTGGAGGATAGACTTATTGTCAGCCCCCCTAAAGATCGGCAAAAAATTTTGGGGCCCCGCCCCCTCCCGCCCCCAAAAATCGCGAAAATTTATATCTTCCACAGTTTCAGAGCTAGAGTCATTAAACTTGGAAGATATAATTCTGGTCAGCCCCTCTAAATATCGGTAAAAAAAAATTTGGGGCCACGCCCCCTCCCGCCCCCAAAAATCGCGAAAATGTATATCTTCCACAGTTTTAGAGCTAGAGTCACCAAAATTGGAGGATAGACTTATTGTCAGCCCCCCTAAAGATCGGCAAAAAAATTTGGGGCCCCGCCCCCTCCCGCCCCCAAAAATAGCGAAAATTTATATCTTCCACAGTTTCAGAGCTAGAGTCATTAAACTTGGAAGATAGAATTCTGGTCAGCCCCTCTAAATATCGGTAAAAAAAAATTTGGGGCCACGCCCCCTCCCGCCCCCAAAAATCGCGAAAATGTATATCTTCCACAGTTTTAGAGCTAGAGTCACCAAAATTGGAGGATAGACTTCTGGTCACCCTCTTAAGATCGACCATGCCCCTCCCGTTCCCAAAAACTTGGAATGCCGATTTCGGGTCACCCAAACACCAGCAAAAATTTTCTGTTCACTTGCTTTCAGCTGTTCTTAAAATGGTATCAGAGTATTACGCAGTCGGCTCCGCCCGACTGCAACGTTCTCACTTGTTCTTATTGGCGACGATTGGAATTCGCACCATCAATTTTTGGATTGCAGGCGCTCGTGTATTAGAAGAGATATCAGGCTCTAATCTTCAGGTCTTAGTCACCGGCGCACCCACATATTTTCCGGGAAATACCCGCTATCTCCCCACGGCCATTGATTTCGCGGTCTACAAAGGCATCCTCTGCAATCACCTCGCCATTTCAGAGTGTTAAAGTCTATCATCTGATCACATCCCGTTGCTGGTTTACTTTTGTGTGTCAGCCTATGTGGTTGCCGCCAAAGCTAGGCTTGTCCCACGTGGCTCGAACATAGAGGATTTTGGTACTTGGCTCTCGACACTTGCTATTGCTAATCCTCTCCCTCTTGACACTCCTGCTGACATTGGCGCTTTTCTCAGGATCTGGTTGACAAGATTCACCTTGCTGCCGGTCGCGGAAAGGCCGGCTACTTTAGCAAATTATAAGTAATATTCCAAGTAACCAGAAATCGGCTTTCCAAATTTGGTGATTCAAGCTCGAATGCAGTGGGAGATATGGATTTACGCGGCGGGACTTTTTTACCGATCATTAAAGGGTGTGACCAGAAGTCTAACACCCAAGTTTGGTGACTCCATCTCGAAAACTGTGGAAGATTGCGTGGCCCCAAAAATTTTTCACCGATCTTTAGAGGGGTTGAGCAGAAGTCTATCTTCAAAATGTTGTGACTTTAGCTCTAGAACTGCGGGAGATATAAGCATTTCCAATTAATTTTGGATGGGGGGCTGGTGGATGTACAAGTGGGCGTGGCCAAAAAACTTAGTATCCAATTTTTTGGGGAGGTCACCGACAACATACCTACCAAATGTGATGACTCTAGCTTCAAAATTGTGAGAAATATTCACGATTTATCGATGTTATCGATTTGCCAGCCTCCCAGTGGGCGTGGCATAAACGATGAGGACTTCCTATTGGAAGAACAATTCGAGGATGTCGACCAACCAGTGTTGGGGGTTAAAACTGAAAATTACTCTAAGAGTTCTACAGAACAGTAAAGCAGCTGCCGCTGCTCTTCTTCTCCGCCTAAGCCAAGGCGGAGTCGACACCGTCCTCACCCAGGAACATTGGGTATGCGGTTGCAATGTTTCTGGACTGGGTACAGCAGACTACGAGCGCCTAGTAGCACAGCAAAGGTAAAGCTCGTACTTGCAATTTAGCAAAAAGATCCAAAGGCATATATTGACAGCAGCATGCATTGAACTTGAGTCAAAGTTCAAAGGGCTTAGTTCAAGCCATATGACCCACGACGATATAATCATCTGTGCTCCTGGAGAGTACTCGATGAGCACTCCTTCTCTGAACATAGATACATAGAAACAGAATTTTCTCTTAACACACCCTAGCATAAATGGTTTCATAATGTCAAACTAACCAACTGGCAACGATATAAAATTCACATCCAGAGCGAGCTTCCGTTCACTCCCCAGATGTAAATTCACTCACTTCATGCGAAAGTGCCCTCAATAAATCCTGCCCCCTTAGAAAACTATTTAAGAAACTTCTTCAATGTGGCAAAGACTGATACCGATGAATTGTGGTTTAAAAGGCTATATGTCAAGCAAAAACAAGTGGGAAACTTACTCTGCCAACTGCACAACTGAAATTTCATATGCTGTAATAAATCGTTTTATCGCGCAGCATTTTTATTTTTATACCCTGAACCCATTAAAAATGGGTAAAAAGGGTATTATGGTTTTGTGCAAAAGTATGTAACAGGCATAAGGAAGCATCTCCGACCATATAAAGTATATATATTCTTGATCAGTATCAACAGTCGAGTCGATTTGGCCATGTCCGTCTGTCTGTCTGTCTGTCTGTCTGTCCGTCCGTCCGTCCGTCCGTCCGTCTGTCTGTATGAACACGCGGATATCAGAGACTACAAGAGCTGGAGACTTCATATTTGGAATATAAGTTCTCGTAGTGCCGGGACAGATCAAGTATATTTCATTTTATCGATAACTCGACCCATTCAAAAGTTATCGATAAATTTCGATTTCAGACTAGCGTTTTTGGGCGTTAACTTACAAGTTATAAGAGCTAGAGGCCCTAAATTTGGCATGTATAATCTCGAATAGCATACACATGTACGACATTTTTCCTTTTTTGGATACCACCCCCATTTCCCCCAAATTTGAAAAAACGCATTTTTGAAGGTACGACCTTGCAATTTGCTTTGGTCACACATTTTATAGCCAATGTTATGTCCTATAAATTTTAGAAAGATCGGACAATAAACCCAGAAGTTATTTAAGATTTTACTTTCCATTGTGTGGGGCTCAGTGAAAAAGCAACCTAACTGCTTAAACCGCTTGCACAGTTTGCAGTATGTGTGTGTCTGTATGTATGCACACTATTAGGCAAGTATGAATGGATGTCAGAACTGGGTTCAGGGTATCTCCTAGTCGGGCACTCCCGACTAGAGCACTCATACTTGTTTTTTCTAAGAATTGGTATCATATGAATTTAAATTTTTCTTTTGAAATAATTAATTCATTGCCAGTTGTATGGCAGCTACAGTATATAGTGATCTGATCTGGCCGGCTCCGACTAATGTGCTGTAGCGCGATAGCTCAAAAACTGAGGGACTAGTTCCCATACATACAGACGGACAGACAGACAGACGGACATGGCTAGATCAATTTGTTTTGTCATCCTAAGCATACTGACATACTGGCAGTAACTTTTGGGGGTTTCCGACGCTTCCTTCTATGCGTTACAAACTTCAGCACAAACTTATTATAATAGTTTCTTCGAAAAGAGTATAAAACATGTGGGAAAGGATTATCTTCGGCGTGCCGAAGATTTTATACTTTTTTCGAACCTTTAGGCAATTTTCACTCTGCCAACTGCACCACTGAAATTTCAATAGTACTAAAAAATCGATTTATCGCATGGCATTTATTTTTTTGCTCTCAGAATTGGTATCATATGAATTTAAATTTTAATTTTAAATTATTGAATTCAATATATTTGATATATATTTGAAAAAAATATTTAGAAAAAAGAATAAAAAGCAATATGCCGCGGCTGGGATTTGAACCGTCTCAATTATACTGATCGTTTTTTTCGCGTATAGTTTTTGTTCTAAGGCATTGGTAGCAAATGAATTTGATTACAGTTATTTTATATTTGAAAAGCAGAATAAGAAAAATGAAAATAATTATTGGTCGCCGCTAGGAATCGAACCTGTACCTTTCGTTTGGCAGGGCGCCACTTTATCCCTTACGCCACAAGCAGTTTTGATGATCGATGACAAAATCGCTTGAAGAGCAGACTATCAAAAGTTTACTTGCGCTAGACTTTGCTTGCTCATATGCACCTGTTCTTTCAAAATATTTAATGACGCATATCTTCGCTGTTTACGACTCAATCGATGTGCGATTTTACTTATTGATGAGTTATAAGGATGTTCAAGTGTACAAGGAAATTGAAAGCAATTGCTTTGAAAACATCGGATTTATGGCCAAACCGACTTAGAGTTGTATGTCCCTTTAAATAATAAGTGTCTGTGCAAAGTTGCATCGCGATAGCTCAAAAACTGAGGGACTAGTTTGCATACATACAGACAGACGGACATGGCTAGATCAATTTGTTTTGTTTTTCTAAGCATACTGGCAGTAAATTTTGGGGGTCTCAGACGCTTCCTTCTATGCGTTACAAACTTCAGCACAAACTTAATATACTAAGATGGTGAAATACTTGGGCTTATGCTCCATTTACTTAGCAATGAATACTTTAGTGAGTATGTAAGCTTTTCAATTAGCTTTTGAGCTATCGCAATGTTATTTTGCATAGAGACTTATTCAATGGGACAGCGAATTTATCGGAACCGGCCGGATGGGACCACTAAATCATATATTTGCCATAGAACTTAAAGTCGATTTTGGCCATCATCAAATATTTTCAAAGCTATCGTCTTCAGTTCCATATGTAAACTCGTTAGTCATCAATGTTGCAAATTGCAAACTTATTGAGTATTTATGACAAGGAAATACGTAAATTAATATTTATATTTTATTTATTTATTGTCCGATCTTTGTGAAATTAGTAGGACAGGAAATTGGTTATAAAATGGTAGATCAAACCAAATTGCAAGGCCATACTTTTACAAATTAGTGTTTTACACTTTTGGTGGGAATGGGGTAGTATCAAAAAATATTTTTTACAAGTGTATGCTATTTGAGAATATACAGACAGACAGATAGTCAGAAAAACAGACAGCCGGGCATGGCTATATTGACTCGGCTCTTGATACAATCATGCAGATATATATTTTATATGGTCTGAGATGCTTCCGTATGGCAGTTACATACTTTTGCACAGTTTTATTATACTCTTTTTACCCATTTTTCTTGGGTTCAGCTTATAAAAAACATGTTAAAGCGCAGCTGCTGCTCTCTGGCGCTCTGCCAAGACTGCATGCACAGAGAGCCTCTGTCACTTAATAGATAGAAATAAAATGCAAGAACATTGCTAAAACCTAAACCAAACAAAAAATGCACATCTTTCTGCTGCAAAAATAATCGGTATGCTCCAAACAACCCTTTACACAGCCGTATGTTATTCCAGAACAAAACGATCATTTCCACTGTCAACGTTACAAAGAAATTATCTATTGGGAATTGCTACAAAGCGCAACCATTTTTATTCTGGATTGAAAGAACAGCTGAACGCAAGTGAAACCGAACCTTTTTGCTGGTGTATGAGTGACGGCGTTAGTGGTCGTGGGTTTACTTAGTAAGCTGAACAATAATCTACCTCCCCAGGTTGCTGATTCTAGCACTAAAACAATGGAGATATGGATTTTCGCGACTTTTTGGAGCGATAGGGGGCCTGGCCCAAAACTTAGTCACACTTAAAAGGGGGTGAACAGGCGGCGTCTACAATAATTCGATTTTCCCCAATTTTTTGGGAGGTCACCGGCCACATACCTACCAAATTTGATGACTTTAGCTTCAAAATAGTGGGAAATATTCACGATTTGTGATTTGAGGTGTATCTACTTGTTATCGGTTTGCCTGCCTACCAGAGGGCGTGGCACAGATTTCGAACAAACTTGTTGAAAACTAAGATTCTAATATTGTGAAATTATTGTTTCAAGTACAATACAAAAGAGAACGAAACACTTCGTGTGACCAAACTATGTATGTGTTTGTATAAATACTCAATATGGTATTCTATAATGTTATTTTTGTAAGTTTGAATGGGGATATTCCAACACGCCCCCTCAAAAAAACTTTCATAGTTATTAAACTAACAAACTTAAAAATGATATTCATTTGTAATTACCATTTACTTATTCTAATGTGGCTGGTGTGCATTCTGGGGAATATTACGTGATCTAGCATTTGCTACAAGGATACGGGGAAAACCCAGAAAAACCCGATCAGATCACTTTCAAACATGTTAACATAACATAACATAAAATAATATAATATTATTATTCAGCATCGACGAACAACTGGATTAGTCATCTTGGAGTAATCCCAACTTGTCTCGTAGATCCACGAATCTTACGGCTGGCAGTGGCTTAGTGAAGATGTCAGCAAGTTGTTTATCTGTAGAAATATACTCAATGCAAATCACATTATTTTCAACTTGCTCTCTAGCAAAATGATATTTAATATCAATATGTTTAGCTCTTTTATCACATGAAGGGTTGTTGGCTATACTGATACAACCTTGGTTGTCTTCATAAATTCTGATGGGCTTTTCAAGTTTCATATTTACACTCTTAAGAAGAGATTTTAACCATAGGGCTTCTCTTACTGCTTCAAATAGTGCCATATACTCAGCTTCCGTTAATGAGGCTGCTACTGAGTTCTGCAAATTAGATTTGAACCGAACATTTTAAATAAATAGCCCGTTGTACTTTTCCTATCAATCTCATTACCACCCCAATCAGAATCTACATAGCCAACCAATATATTTTCAAACACCGCATTCTTCTTGAAAATTAATTTCATATCAATGCTTCCCTTCAAGTATCTAAGAACTCTTTTTAAACATTGCCATAGTTCAGAACTATTTTTGCTACTATATCTACTCAAGATATTTACTGCAGTAGCTAAATCTGGACGTGTACATAGCATTATGTACATTAAACAAACAAATAAGTTTACGGCATGGCGCATTGCAATTCTCATCCAAGTTCAGTGACTCATAATTTAGTTTGTTTGGTAGAGGCGTACTGACTGCATTGCAATCATCGATGTTAAATTTATTTAAAATTCTTTTAACATAAGCAGCCTGGCTCAAGATAATTTTATCTTCCGACATTTCTATTCTTAAACCAATAAAATGTCATAATTATTTTAAGTCAGTCATTGTTAACATTTCCATTAAATGCCCTTTGAAACTATTCATTCTTGTTATGTCACCTGTTGCTATTACCACATCATCAACATATGTGTAACAATACATGTACATATGTACTCGTTGATATCACCTTTGTCAAAAACTCACACTCTTTCAAAGCTTGCTCAAATACTCCAAACCAGCATCTAGCCGCTTATTTGAGCCCATAAATTGCCTTATTCAATTTACATATATTATCACCATTTCCTGATCATTTTGACGTATTTAATATTTCGTATGGCCGCCCTTAGCAGCACATACTGCTTGCAATCGCCGTTTCATGGAACTAACAAGGTTTTCCATGTTGTAAGAATCACGATCTTCGTCGATTCTTTTAACTCATCTCGAGTCTTCGGACTCCTTTTGGCCTATCCAATACTTTTCCACAGTTGTAAAGTAGCCAAATCCTTACCATATTAGCTTTATGCTTGGGATCATTGTCTTGATCAAATTTGAATCTTGGTCTGTTACCTTCGATAAAGCCAAAATTTCGTGCGCTGCTCAATAAATTCGATTTCAAAATTTGCAAATATTGTGCAGCACTCATTGTGTTTTCGATGAAAGCCAATTCGCGAACCCCTTTTCTCGATATGCAGCCCCACACCATGATCGACAGTTTTCCAAACTTTACTGTTGGAATTATATTCCGATTTTCCAAAGCTGTTAAAGGCTTCCGCCAGACTCTGGATGGGCCATCATTACAGTATAGCATCATTTTGGTTTCATCACAGAAAATTACGTCATCCCAAAAGTCAGCTAGTCTCTCCACATGCATTTGAGCGAACAAAAGTCCCATTTCAGTATTGACAGTTGAAGGTAGTGGCTTCTTTCGTGCAAGGCGTGACAATGAGGCGCGTCACTGCAGCCCTCACTACTACTACTTATCGTTGTTGCATTTGGAACTCACGCATATATTGTTGTTGCTTAATAGACGCATTTGGAATTGCTAATAGCAATAGCTCAATTTGTGCGTCGCTTTGGCACTTTGAGCTGTTTCGATTTGTTTGAGCTCGTTACTCACGCATGTCGTTGCTGTTTTATTGAGTGAGAAATTCTACCAGTGGTCAAATCGCTGTTTGTTTTATGAACATTTGGTATATTAGTTTTATTGTTTCAACGCAACAGCAGTCGCTAATCCACAGTGGTTGGGCTAGTATGGAGCCCACGGCCATAAATACCTCTAGTGGGGATATCTTTACGAAATTTTTACCAAAAATCTAGAAAAATATTTTAAATATATATTGAAAAAATTAACCAAATCGTGCGAGTATATCCTATTCTGCCATAGAAACTATCGGGAGCAATTTTAAAAACAATATTATTTTCCATGATAATTAATTTAACTTCAATATTGGGCCCCTTCATAAGGGGGCTAGTGCAATCTTGAGCCCCAAGACGGAATCCTTTGGCGTACAATGAAAATTCTCTGGCGCCATCGCATTCAGGAGTCATTGCGCGTATATGAAGTTAGCACTGAAAAATACTTCCAGTAGACATATCAGCTTGAATTTTTATACCCTGAACCCATTAAAAATGGGTAAAAAGGGTATAATGGTTTTGGACTGGGGAAATTGGACTGGCTCCTCAGACCAGGGAGTATTTTCCTAAGAGCCAAGGTGAGGCTATTTAAGGCCATTATACTGCCAAGGCTAAATTGGGGTATTACTTGCTGGGGGACTGCATGTGACACCACCCTAAGAAGAGTTGAAACCACCATAACAAACTCTTTGCGCTGCATGACCAATATTCAGTGGCAACATTACGTCAAAAATGAGACTATCCTCAACGACCTTCAAATACCAACGGTGTATGAGGCCATAAAAAGTAGCTCCAACCGGTATCGCGCACGTTTCTTAGACCACACTAACCGCCTGGCTAGACAACTCGCAAGACCGGCGAGACATAGGCGACTAAAGCGCAAGCACCAGTCGGACCTCTGGATCCTTGGCCGGTCGCAGAACGGCCGGCTACTTTAGCAAATTATAGCAATATATTATAGCATACCCGGGCTAACAACAGCGATATCTCCCCACTGAGATGGGTTTTTAAGGTTTGACATCATACCGGCCTGGAAATAGGGTAAACACCCTATGTAGATTGCCTAATAAAAAAAAAAAAAAAAAAAATTAATCTTCGGCACATAGGTGCTGATATCTACGACTTAAGGCTGTTTCGCAATCACTCCATAATGGAATGGTTGCATAATCGAGTTGATCCTCCCATTTTCGCCTGGTCATTGCGTCAACTTTGTTCATAACGAGATGAATAAGAATCGCCTATGGAAAGGAGCGAACCATATATGGCTACTTTAGCAAATTATAAGTAATATCCATACCCGCGCTAACAACAGCGTCATCTCCCCACTGAGATGGGTTTTTATACCCTGAACCCATTAAAAAAGGGTATTATGGTTTTGTGCAAAAGTATGTAACAGGCATAAGGAAGCATCTTTGACCATATAAGGTATATATATTCTTGATCAGTATCAACAGCCGAATCGATCTAGCCATGTCCGTCTGTCTGTCTGTCTGTCTGTCTGTCCGTCCGTCCGTCCGTCCGTCTGTATGAACACGCGAATATCAGAGACTACAAGAGCTAGAGAATATTTGGAATATAAGTTCTCGTAGGCCCGGGACAGATCAACTTTATTAAATTTTATCGATAACTCATCCCGTTCAAAAGTTATCAATAAATTTCGATTTCAGACCTGCGTTTTTGGGTTATAACTTCAAAGGATTAAAAGCTAGAGGCCCCAAATTTGGCATGTATAATCTCGAATGGCATACCTATGCAACAATTATTTCAATTTTTTAAACCACCCTCCAATCCCCCCTAATGTTAAAAACACCAATTTTTGAAGTTATGACCTTGCAATTTGGTTTGGTCACACATTTTATTGCTCAGTTTGTGCCCAAAAAATTTCAATAAGATCGGGTAATAAACACAGACGTTTTTAAAGAATTTAACTTTCCATTGTGCGGAGCTCAGTAAAGAAGCAAGCTAACTGCTTAGACTGCTTGTAGCATGTGTATGTTTGTATGTACGTACACTGACTGGTTAGTGAATGAATGAATGTAAGGACTGGGTTCAGGATATCTCCTAGTCGGGCACTCCCGACTAGAGCACTCTTACTTGTTATACCCTGAACCAGTTAAAAGAGGGTATAATGATGTTGTGCAAAAGTATGTAACTGGCATAAGAAAGCATCTCCGACCATATAAAGTATATATATTATTGATCAGTGTCAATAGCCGAATCGATCTAGCTATGTCCGTCCGTCTATCTGTATGAACACACGGATATCAGAGACTATAAGAGCTAGAGACTTCATATTTGGAATATAAGTTCTCGTAGACCAGGGTCAGATCAAGTTTATTTCATTTTATCGATAACTCGACCCCTTCAAAAGCTATCGATATATTTAGATATATTTCAGAACAGCGTTTTTGGGCCATAACTTCAAAGTTTTAAGATATAGAGGACACAAATTTGGCATGTATAATCTCGAATAGCATACACATGTAACAAACATTTCACTTTTTGAATACCATCCCCCAATCCCCCCAAAAATTAAAAATGTTTGAAGGCATGACCTTGCAATTTTATTGCCAATTGTAGACCAACAAATTTCAATCATATCGGACTTTAAACACAGAAGTTGTTTACGATTTAACTTTCCATAGTGTGGGGCTGAGTAAAGAAGCATGCCAACTATTTGATTGAAGAAGCAAGCAAACTGCTTAAGCTGCTTGCACTGCCTGCAGTATATTAACCAGATGATGTCGATAATGAGATCTACTTTAGAGATGATGCGGTCCTTACTGATTAAGGGTGCCCATGCTTCAACGTCTTTGCAGCGCGATGTCTAATTATGGTATGAATATCATTACTTGGAACGCCAATGGCAACATTGGCAAGACCCTGGAGGTCGAACATCTTCTCCAGGAAAAGGATAATGATAGCCTCCTTGTTTCAGAAACATACTTCAACAGCCGCTCCACCTTCCGCATTCTTAGTTATGATGTTCACTGTGCCAATCACCCGGGTGACCGCTTCCGTGGTGTTGCAGTCGTCGTGCGGTCAACGTTTATCTTTCACCTCAGTGGTACGATTGCTGACCCCCTCTACAAGCTATTTCTATATCCTTGGTCACCGGTATTGGAAGAGTTTCTTTTGCTGCTGTGTATTGCCCCCTTGGACATTGTCAATGCTGGACTTCTGGAGAGTATCATCGCCTATTTTGCTCTATGGGCAACCATTTTTCTTATTGGCGACGATTGGAATTCGCACCATCAATTTTTGGATTGCAGGCGCTCGTGTATTAGAAGAGATATCAGGCTCTAATCTTCAGGTCTTAGTCACCGGCGCACCCACATATTTTCCGGGAAATACCCGCTATCTCCCCACGGCCATTGATTTCGCGGTCTACAAAGGCATCCTCTGCAATCACCTCGCCATTTCAGAGTGTTAAAGTCTATCATCTGATCACATCCCGTTGCTGGTTTACTTTTGTGTGTCAGCCTATGTGGTTGCCGCCAAAGCTAGGCTTGTCCCACGTGGCTCGAACATAGAGGATTTTGGTACTTGGCTCTCGACACTTGCTATTGCTAATCCTCTCCCTCTTGACACTCCTGCTGACATTGGCGCTTTTCTCAGGATCTGGTTGACAAGATTCACCTTGCTGCCGGTCGCGGAAAGGCCGGCTACTTTAGCAAATTATAAGTAATATTCCAAGTAACCAGAAATCGGCTTTCCAAATTTGGTGATTCAAGCTCGAATGCAGTGGGAGATATGGATTTACGCGGCGGGACTTTTTTACCGATCATTAAAGGGTGTGACCAGAAGTCTAACACCCAAGTTTGGTGACTCCATCTCGAAAACTGTGGAAGATTGCGTGGCCCCAAAAATTTTTCACCGATCTTTAGAGGGGTTGAGCAGAAGTCTATCTTCAAAATGTTGTGACTTTAGCTCTAGAACTGCGGGAGATATAAGCATTTCCAATTAATTTTGGATGGGGGGCTGGTGGATGTACAAGTGGGCGTGGCCAAAAAACCTAGTATCCAATTTTTTGGGGAGGTCACCGACAACATACCTACCAAATGTGATGACTCTAGCTTCAAAATTGTGAGAAATATTCACGATTTATCGATGTTATCGATTTGCCAGCCTCCCAGTGGGCGTGGCATAAACGATGAGGACTTCCTATTGGAAGAACAATTCGAGGATGTCGATCAACCAGTGTTGGGGGTTAAAACTGAAAATACTCTAAGAGTTCTACAGAACAGTAAAGCAGCTGCCGCTGCTCTTCTTCTCCGCCTAAGCCAAGGCGGAGTCGACACCGTCCTCACCCAGGAACATTGGGTATGCGGTTGCAATGTTTCTGGACTGGGTACAGCAGACTACGAGCGCCTAGTAGCACAGCAAAGGTAAAGCTCGTACTTGCAATTTAGCAAAAAGATCCAAAGGCAGATATTGACAGCAGCATGCATTGAACTTGAGTCAAAGTTCAAAGGGCTTAGTTCAAGCCATATGACCCACGACGATATAATCATCTGTACTCCTGGAGAGTACTCGATGAGCACTCCTTCTCTGAACATAGATACATAGAAACAGAATTTTCTCTTAACACACCCTAGCATAAATGGTTTCATAATGTCAAACTAACCAACTGGCAACGATATAAAATTCACATCCAGAGCGAGCTTCCATTCACTCCCCAGATGTAAATTCACTCACTTAATGCGAAAGTGCCCTCAATAAATCCTGCCCCCTTAGAAAACAATTTAAGAGCTCTGCCACCAATCCAGAAAGCTCTTCAATGTGGCAAAGACTGATACCGATGACTTGTGGCTTAAAAGGACATATGTCAAGCAAACCTTTTTAACTCTGCCAACTGCACCACTGAAATTTCATATGCTGTAATAAATCGTTTTATCGCGCAGCATTTATTTATTTTGTTCTAAGAATTAGTATCATATTTAATTATATTTAAATTTTTTTTTGAAATAATTAATTCATTAACAGTTATATGGCAGATTTAATATATAGTGATCCAATCCGGCCAGCTCCGACCAATGTGATGTCCCTTTGAATAATAAGTTTCTGTCCACAGTTTCATCGCGATAGCTTTGAAAACAAGGGATATATGGCCAACACCGACTTTGAGTTGTATAGCAGCTATAAGATATAGTGATCCGATCGGGCCGGCTCTAACCAATATGCTGTCTTATTAAATAATTTGTATCTGTGCAAAGTTTCATAGCAATAGCTTTACAAACTTGGGATATATGGTGAGAACGGACTTCAAGTTGTATGGCAGCTATAAGATATAGTGGTGTATTTGAATAAAAGTGTATGTCCAAAACTTCATCGCGATAGCTCAAAAACTGAGGGTCTAGATCCCATACATATAGACAGACAGACAGACGGACTTGGCTAGATCAATTTGTTTTGTCATTCTAAGCACTGGCAGTAACTTTTGGGGTTCTCCGACGCTTCCTTCTATGCGTTTCTAACTATATATACTATTTTCTTCGAAAAGAGTAAGACGCCACCTACCCTGGGCTACTTACGTACGCCTAAATATTCCTGGACATCCGCAAGCCAAGAGTCACTCGAGCTATTCGTAACCACACATTTGCCGAGCTGCAGGACCACGGAACCTGTTTACAGCCTCTCTAGAGAACACAGAGTCTCGGGTCTCTCAAATCTCCTTTCAGAGCGTAATAGTTATTGGGAAATGAACAGCGTGAAGCCCTACAAATCCCTTGGCCCAGACAGTATCATCCCGGCTCAAATACAACACGCGGGTATAGCGTCCATCAAATGGCTACAAAGTAGTCTCCTTCATGTCCTCTGAATAGGCTCATTCCCTCCTTCCTTCCCTTCTATGGAATGCTGCGCTCGTTAAAAGGGGCAGGCTGTCGCGTGGTTGCATACGCCGACGACGCTGCTATTGCTTCTTGGGAAAATATCCACAGACTCTATGTAAGCGTCTCAAAGAGATACTCCACGTTTTGTCCAACTGGACAGCTGAAAATGGACTAGGAGTAAATCCGGACAAAAGGTAACTAATTTTCATCACCAGGAAGTAAAAATTCCCTCTCTGATCCTCCCCACTCAATAGAATACAGTCCTTCTTCAAGATTTCGGCAACATACCTTAGACTAACATTAGACAGTAAACCAGATTGTAACCTCAACACCACAGACCGGGAAAGGAAAGCCAAAGTACCTCTTTATACATGTAGGAAATTTATCTTGTTGAGCATCACCTACTGACTCTACTCGGCACTAATTCGACCAATCCTACAGTATTTTGGCCGACTCTTACAAAAAACACCAACGTCCAGAAACTGGCCAAAGTACAGCGTACGACTGAATTGTCAATCACGGGCGCGCTGCCAATTACTCCCAGTGAAACCTTGGATAACATCCTCCACATATACTTGATGGGAAAGATGATAGCAAGAGAGATGCTAAACAATGCACCGAACATGTCAAAAGTCTCGTGGGAAACTCAGATTCTTAGATCCACTGACTACCGCAGTCCGCTGGACCACATCATTTCCATCATTCATACTCCATCCATTCAAGAGAGGATTGATATCTAGGTCTCCCAGGACCAGTCAAATTCCTCTGAATATATACAGACGGTTCAAAAATCGACAACCGAGTAGATGGTGCCGTTTTCGGCAATGCATTTTAAGACTCCCCAACCACGTGAGTGTTTTCCAAGCGGAATTACCGTAGCAATCGCAAGCATAGACAGCTTTGAAGTCCATGGTACAAGTATCTGCATCTACTCAGACAGCCAGGCTAGTATAAAGTCTCTACAAACATTATTATGGAGCTCGAAATCGGTCAACAACTCACTTCAAGAGATGGCAGAGCATATAAGTATCACGACACATATACATCGAGGTCAAGGAGAAAGATGAGGCAAGGATGGGAACCACAGTCTCTCTCCAGCTGTAAGCTAAGAGACCCAATTTGGGCTAGAGGCAGACAAAAGGTGACAGAGCACTACCAATATATGAAAGATCGCATGGCAAGCCTGGCCGTGAAGCTGTAATCAGCGCTTGAAGCAGATCTGCCAACTGGACACTGTAGTGCGAGCAATTACAAGCCATTGGCAACTAGGAATATACGCTGCGAGGCTACTAGCTCCATATAACGACTTCTGTAGTAGCTGTCATGATGCGGAAGAGGAGGAAACTGTTTCTCACCACTTATCCAACTGACCCGCGCTTTGCAAAACAAGAAACCGACATATTGGGGCCTGCTTCTTGCTAGATCTCTCAGAACTTTTGCCTTTAAACCCATATCGGATTCTAGGTTGGTCCTAGACACTCCTCAAACTTTATTCAGCCATCGGAAGACGGAATATATCCAGCCCATTGTGGCATCCCAACAGGCTAGTAATGGCCTATGTGAGTCAAGGAGTACACCCGCCACGACCACACTAACCCTACTTAACACACCCCAGCCCTTATGATTTCGTTATGTCAAATGTCAACATGAATGGCAACGATATAAAACACACATTCAGAGCCTGATTCCAACTACTCTCACAGAGGGACCAAGCAACCAGGAGTGCAATGAAACACTCTTAAGTAATTTTCTTTCATGTATGCGAGATTGATCTCTCAACAAACCGAGGGGGAAAGGCAAGGTTGGTCAATATAAATTGGACAGTTCCGCAACAAATCCAGAAATCTCTTCAATGCTGAAAAAGTTAATACCGATGCCATGCGGTCTATTGAAATGCCCAATGTCAAAAAAATGAACCGCATGTCTAAATTTATGGTCTAACATTTAAGGCGTGGCATACATTTGGAACAAACTTGATCTGAAGCAGTTACCTATTATCATAACACAAATACGTTCGTTCATCCAGACAGACAGACGGCCAGACGGACGGCCTGACGGACATCCGACAAAACCAATAAACTATGAGTACCTTCGGTATCAGAGTATAAACACCACTTGTTACCTACCAACACCGTCTTTGGGCTACTTGCGTAATCCCGATGACTCCTGGACATCCTTAAGCCATGAGTCTCTCCCTCTGCTCCCACACATAACTGTTCCAGGCTGCACGGATATCCAACCTGTCTAAAACTCGAATCGCCTCCCAGAGAGTAGTATTTCCTATTCAATTAGCAGCTTAAAGCCCATTTTGTCCTGCAGCTTGTTATACATGCAAGAAAGAGTTGGCGACACCAAAAAGGTTTATATTCTGGCAAAACAAATTGATCTGGTCATGTTCATCTGTCTATATGTATGTAAGCTTTTCAATCACTTCTTCAGCTATCGCGATGAAACTTTGCACAGAGACTTGTTATTCAAACGGACAGCATATTAGTCGGAGCCGGCCGGATGGGACTACTATATCTTATAGCTGCCATACAACTGGAAGTATGTTTTGGCCATAAATCCGATGTTTTCAAAGCTATCGCCTTCAATTTCCTTGTACACTTGAATATCCTAAAAACTCATCAACTCTCAAAATTACAAATTGAAAGAACAGGTGTATACGAGCAAAAAAGCCATGTGCAAGTATGTTTTTAACAGTCTGTTCTTTATGTGAACATCGAAACGGTTTGGTAGTGTTAGTGGTATGCTGATGCGCTGACAACATGATGTCTAAACGGAACTTTGAATCCTGCACCTATTGGCGTTGATGCATTCTGGCACGTTTGCATATTATGCCTCTGTAGCATATCCTTAATGTACAGCAGTTCATTGCTATACACTCTGTATCACCATCTCGCCCAATTTGCATACCTAGAAATTTCTGCAATTTACCTTTGTTGACGGACGTCCTGGTTTCCCAGTCCGACCCCGACCAATGCTCACGCATTCCAAGTGCTCCTGCTGATGCTCATCTGAATCTGTGCTCCTGATTCTGACGGTTATTGTGCAAGGGCTCTTGTTCCTTCCGGTCTGCTTCTTCGCTCAATATCGGATTACTGCTTATCCTCTTTAATGTGTGGTAGAATATTGGCCGTCTTCACTCTGAATCTGAATATTCTATATTTGCTGTATTGCCAGGCTTCTCGAACAAACGATCACGCTTCGCGATTAAACATTGTTTATCTTTGTCGTACAGTCTGAATACCAAGGAGTATCCCACGAAGCGGTATTCTTTTCCTTTTTCCTGGAATTTGCAAAGATAAGTCTTATCCAAACCGACTCCCACGGATCCGATTATGTGTGCACCCTACACGTTGGGTTTTCTGACGCACTATGCCTCAAATGGTGTTTTGCCAACTAATGCTGTTGTTGGCGACCTATTTAGTATGTACCATGGTGTTTGTAATGCCTCTACCCATAGGTGTTCGTCCATATTAGCCTGCAGAAGCAAACTTCATCATATCTCAACAAGAGTCCGGTTTGCCCGTTCAGCAACGCCATTTATTTGTGGATTATATGGAGCTGTCAGTTGTCGCACATCAAACTGCCTGTTGATATACTGTCGGCCATTGTCGCTCCACAATACCTTCATATTATGCCCACTCTGCCGCACCGCCATATTTTTAATTAAAAAAATTTGTGAAATACCTCGTCCTTTGATTTGATAAAATACATATATGAGGGATCGCTTTTGAAACGGTCCACATACATCGTATGGCTCCAGCTGATGCTTGGCCCGATTTTCAACTGCTGCCAGAAACGATTGAGTGTGAATTTGGCACTTCATACACATCATGCACGTTGTCTTCTCAGAAACCGCACAATATCTTGTTCTTTGTGCGATTTATTAGACTTGCATAATTTTAATGTCCATACCTGTTGTGTCATACACCTGCACTTTACTGTGCTACATCACATCACAAGTTGCGTTTGCCTCTAAACACAAATAGCTTGTTGTTCTTTTGAGTTCTTAGTAGATACATATCTGTATGTATTCCAGCAAAAAACTGCAAGCTTTCGATCGAACATAACTGTGCATCTCCGAACGATAGCTTGGGCAACTATTATGAAATTTCTCTTCATATCTGGGACAGGCAGCACGCTCTCCAACGTCAAATCATCAGACTCTGCTTGAAGCTTTGCGTCACATCTGCCAACTGCCTTTATAACGATGTTATTAGCCAATACAATATTTTTGTTTTGTGGTTCATAGTTTTCAAACATGCTGCACACACAACACATACATATACGTCGTAGCTCCAGAATCCACACACCAGCTCAATCAACCTAAATCACCTGCTTCCAACGCAGCTAAACAGTTAACGAGCTGTTTGATCTTTACCTAATATAATGTTGGTAAACTGCCACGCTTTTCAATGGCAATGTCAGAATTGTCGTACGGCTTTGGTAAACTACAAAGCAATACAAATACAGCTAGCTTGTCTCATAGTTTTATTTCCACTTCTCCAAGTTTATCCACCGTTGAACAAAACGTGTTCACGTTCTCGCTTATGCCGTTATCTCCTTCCGTCAATCACGGGCGCGCTGCCAATTACTCCCAGTGAAACCTTGGATAACATCCTCCACATATACTTGATGGGAAAGATGATAGCAAGAGAGATGCTAAACAATGCACCGAACATGTCAAAAGTCTCGTGGGAAACTCAGATTCTTAGATCCACTGACTACCGCAGTCCGCTGGACCACATCATTTCCATCATTCATACTCCATCCATTCAAGAGAGGATTGATATCTAGGTCTCCCAGGACCAGTCAAATTCCTCTGAATATATACAGACGGTTCAAAAATCGACAGCCGAGTAGATGGTGCCGTTTTCGGCAATGCATTTTAAGACTCCCCAACCACGTGAGTGTTTTGAAAGCGGAATTACCGTAGCAATCGCAAGCATAGACAGCTTTGAAGTCCATGGTACAAGTATCTGCATCTACTCAGACAGCCAGGCTAGTATAAAGTCTCTACAAACATTATTATGGAGCTCGAAATCGGTCAACAACTCACTTCAAGAGATGGCAGAGCATATAAGTATCACGACACATATACATCGAGGTCAAGGAGAAAGATGAGGCAAGGATGGGAACCACAGTCTCTCTCCAGCTGTAAGCTAAGAGACCCAATTTGGGCTAGAGGCAGACAAAAGGTGACAGAGCACTACCAATATATGAAAGATCGCATGGCAAGCCTGGCCGTGAAGCTGTAATCAGCGCTTGAAGCAGATCTGCCAACTGGACACTGTAGTGCGAGCAATTACAAGCCATTGGCAACTAGGAATATACGCTGCGAGGCTACTAGCTCCATATAACGACTTCTGTAGTAGCTGTCATGATGCGGAAGAGGAGGAAACTGTTTCTCACCACTTATCCAACTGACCCGCGCTTTGCAAAACAAGAAACCGACATATTGGTGCCTGCTTCTTGCTAGATCTCTCAGAACTTTTGCCTTTAAACCCATATCGGATTCTAGGTTGGTCCTAGACACTCCTCAAACTTTATTCAGCCATCGGAAGACGGAATATATCCAGCCCATTGTGGCATCACAACAGGCTAGTAATGGCCTATGTGAGTCAAGGAGTACACCCCAGCCCTTATGATTTCGTTATGTCAAATGTCAACATGAATGGCAACGATATAAAACACACATTCAGAGCCTGATTCCAACTACTCTCACAGAGGGACCAAGCAACCAGGAGTGCAATGAAACACTCTTAAGTAATTTTCTTTCATGTATGCGAGATTGATCTCTCAACAAACCGAGGGGGAAAGGCAAGGTTGGTCAATATAAATTGGACAGTTCCGCAACAAATCCAGAAATCTCTTCAATGCTGAAAAAGTTGATACCGATGCCATGCGGTCTATTGAAATGCCCAATGTCAAAAAAATGAACCGCATGTCTAAATTTATGGTCTAACATTTAAGGCGTGGCATACATTTGGAACAAACTTGATCTGAAGCAGTTACCTATTATCATAACACAAATACGTTCGTTCATCCAGACAGACAGACGGCCAGACGGACGGCCTGACGGACATCCGACAAAACCAATAAACTATGAGTACCTTCGGTATCAGAGTATAAACACCACTTGTTACCTACCAACACCGTCTTTGGGCTACTTGCGTAATCCCGATGACTCCTGGACATCCTTAAGCCATGAGTCTCTCCCTCTGCTCCCACACATAACTGTTCCAGGCTGCACGGATATCCAACCTGTCTAAAACTCGAATCGCCTCCCAGAGAGTAGTATTTCCTATTCAATTAGCAGCTTAAAGCCCATTTTGTCCTGCAGCTTGTTATACATGCAAGAAAGAGTTGGCGACACCAAAAAGGTTTATATTCTGGCAAAACAAATTGATCTGGTCATGTTCATCTGTCTATATGTATGTAAGCTTTTCAATCACTTCTTCAGCTATCGCGATGAAACTTTGCACAGAGACTTGTTATTCAAACGGACAGCATATTAGTCGGAGCCGGCCGGATGGGACTACTATATCTTATAGCTGCCATACAACTGGAAGTATGTTTTGGCCATAAATCCGATGTTTTCAAAGCTATCGCCTTCAATTTCCTTGTACACTTGAATATCCTAAAAACTCATCAACTCTCAAAATTACAAATTGAAAGAACAGGTGTATACGAGCAAAAAAGCCATGTGCAAGTATGTTTTTAACAGTCTGTTCTTTATGTGAACATCGAAACGGTTTGGTAGTGTTAGTGGTATGCTGATGCGCTGACAACATGATGTCTAAACGGAACTTTGAATCCTGCACCTATTGGCGTTGATGCATTCTGGCACGTTTGCATATTATGCCTCTGTAGCATATCCTTAATGTACAGCAGTTCATTGCTATACACTCTGTATCACCATCTCGCCCAATTTGCATACCTAGAAATTTCTGCAATTTACCTTTGTTGACGGACGTCCTGGTTTCCCAGTCCGACCCCGACCAATGCTCACGCATTCCAAGTGCTCCTGCTGATGCTCATCTGAATCTGTGCTCCTGATTCTGACGGTTATTGTGCAAGGGCTCTTGTTCCTTCCGGTCTGCTTCTTCGCTCAATATCGGATTACTGCTTATCCTCTTTAATGTGTGGTAGAATATTGGCCGTCTTCACTCTGAATCTGAATATTCTATATTTGCTGTATTGTCAGGCTTCTCGAACAATCGATCACGCTTCGCGATTAAACATTGTTTATCTTTGTCGTACAGTCTGAATACCAAGGAGTATCCCACGAAGCGGTATTCTTTTCCTTTTTCCTGGAATTTGCAAAGATAAGTCTTATCCAAACCGACTCCCACGGATCCGATTATGTGTGCACCCTACACGTTGGGTTTTCTGACGCACTATGCCTCAAATGGTGTTTTGCCAACTAATGCTGTTGTTGGCGACCTATTTAGTATGTACCATGGTGTTTGTAATGCCTCTACCCATAGGTGTTCGTCCATATTAGCCTGCAGAAGCAAACTTCATCATATCTCAACAAGAGTCCGGTTTGCCCGTTCAGCAACGCCATTTATTTGTGGATTATATGGAGCTGTCAGTTGTCGCACATCAAACTGCCTGTTGATATACTGTCGGCCATTGTCGCTCCACAATACCTTCATATTATGCCCACTCTGCCGCACCGCCATATTTTTTAATTAAAAAAATTTGTGAAATACCTCGTCCTTTGATTTGATAAAATACATATATGAGGGATCGCTTTTGAAACGGTCCACATACATCGTATGGCTCCAGCTGATGCTTGGCCCGATTTTCAACTGCTGCCAGAAACGATTGAGTGTGAATTTGGCACTTCATACACATCATGCACGTTGTCTTCTCAGAAACCGCACAATATCTTGTTCTTTGTGCGATTTATTAGACTTGCATAATTTTAATGTCCATACCTGTTGTGTCATACACCTGCACTTTACTGTGCTACATCACATCACAAGTTGCGTTTGCCTCTAAACACAAATAGCTTGTTGTTCTTTTGAGTTCTTAGTAGATACATATCTGTATGTATTCCAGCAAAAAACTGCAAGCTTTCGATCGAACATAACTGTGCATCTCCGAACGATAGCTTGGGCAACTATTATGAAATTTCTCTTCATATCTGGGACAGGCAGCACGCTCTCCAACGTCAAATCATCAGACTCTGCTTGAAGCTTTGCGTCACATCTGCCAACTGCCTTTATAACGATGTTATTAGCCAATACAATATTTTTGTTTTGTGGTTCATAGTTTTCAAACATGCTGCACACACAACACATACATATACGTCGTAGCTCCAGAATCCACACACCAGCTCAATCAACCTAAATCACCTGCTTCCAACGCAGCTAAACAGTTAACGAGCTGTTTGATCTTTACCTAATATAATGTTGGTAAACTGCCACGCTTTTCAATGGCAATGTCAGAATTGTCGTACGGCTTTGGTAAACTACAAAGCAATACAAATACAGCTAGCTTGTCTCATAGTTTTATTTCCACTTCTCCAAGTTTATCCACCGTTGAACAAAACGTGTTCACGTTCTCGCTTATGCCGTTATCTCCTTCCATCCGCAAACTAAGTAAGTTTTTATATAGCGTTGCATTCCTTACAGGTCCACTTGGCTCATGAACTTCTTTAAGTGTTTCCCAGGCATTAGTTGCCGATTGACAACTCCTTAGGTAACATAGCTGTGTTGGCCTCACAGTTAATGTAATCATGGCCAATGCCTTCTGGTTGAGATCATTGACCTTGGTTCGCTTATCAGACTCCACAACTCTGCGTGTACCAACACCCTTCCCATTTGGATCTCCCATGAATCATAATTCCCTTCATCCAATTTCTCGATTTGGTAATACGAATTCATTCTGATGGCGTGTCTTATGTCGTGATTTACCTCAAGTGCAGTTATTTAATTTCAACACAAATATTTTCCCAACTATTAATTTGATTTTAAATAATTTCACAACAAAATGCTGGCTACGTTTTCCTGGCCCCATACTTTATGAGAATCCGATGGATCTTATATCAGTATTTGTAGACCAGAATATTTAATACGCGATTGTGCTTCTTATTCTATAGTGGCTCACAAACTTTGCTATCCATCCACGAGAAAGGGCGCGGATGTGTGATCTGAAATCGACCTTCCAAGTTTGGCGATTCGAGCTCTAGCTCTGAAACTGTGCGAGATATAGGCTTCCGTGTTTCGTGGGGGCAGGGAGGCTGGGGGGCGTTTTAGTGGGCGTGGCAAGTAAGCCCAGGTCGCTGGTCAGCTCCAGTATAAATTCCAAATTTTCTGACTCTAGCTTCAAAATTTCGGGAAATATTCAAGTGTTATCGAATTGTGCTTTCATGTATACCGATTTTCTCGATTACGTGGCGTGAATGGGCATGGTCATAATTTTTCTGTGATCGGTGGAGGACGTCACCAGTAATATATATTCAAAAAATAATGACTTTAGCTCTAGGACTGCGGGAGATACATATAAGCATTTCCAATTAATTTTGGAGATGGGGCTGGTGGGCGTAATAATGGGCGTGGACGATTAACCTAGGATCCAATTTTTTCGGGAGGTCACCAGCAATATACCTACCAAATTTGATTACTCTAGCCTTAAAATTGTGGGGGATATTCACGTTTAATCGATTTGTGATTTGAGGTGTATCGACATGTTATCGATTTGCCAGCCTCCCAGTGGGCGTGACATAAATTTGGAACAAACTTGATCTGAAGCAGATAACTATAATTATAACACAAACAATTTCAAGAGTCTTTCTAATATCGTTTCGGAAATATGTGCGTTCATCCAGACAGACAGACGGACAAACGGACGGCCTGACGGACATCCGACAAATCCAATATACTAAGAGTAACTTCGGTATCAGAGTATAAATAGTGAAAATATATAATATGTCACCGCTGGGATGCGAACCTCTGAGCTCGCGTTTGCCAGCGCAGTACTATACTACTTAAACCACCAAACCGTTTTGAAAAGCGCTGAAAAACTCGATTATAGTGATCGTTTTTTTCGCGTGGCATTGTTTCTGTTCTAAGGCATTGGTTGCAAATTAATTTGATTGCAGCTATTTTATATTTGAAAAGAAGAATAAGAAGCAATTAAGAGTGCTCTAGTCGGGAGTGCCCGACTAGGAGATATCCTGAACACAGTCTTTCTAAAAATTCATACTAGTCTATCAATGTGCATACATACAGTGTACATACGTTCAAACACACACATGCTGCAGTACAAGCAGTACATGCGGCTTAAGCTTTTAGCTTCCTTTTTCACTGAGCCCCACACTATGGAAAGTTAAATTGTAAATAACTTCTGTGTTTATTGTCCGATCTTATTTAAATTTTTTGGGCATGAAATTGGCAATAAAATGTGTGACCAAATTGCAAGGTCATACCTTCAAAAATACGATTTTCGAACTTGGAGATTGGGGTATCCAAAAAGTGAATTATTTGTAACATGTGTATGTTATTCGAGAATATATGCCAAATTATTATATTATATTATGCCAAATTTTGACCATCTAGCTATTATAACTTTTAAGTTATGGCCCAAAACCGCTAGTCTGAAAACGGAATTTATCGATAACTTTTGAACGGGTCGAGCTATCGTTTAATTAAATAAACTTGATCTGTCCCGGGACTACGAGAACTTATATTCCAAATATTCTAGTCTCTGATATCCGCGTGTTCATACAGACATGGACATGGCTAAATCGATTCGACTTTTGATACTGATCAAGAATATATACTGTATATGGGCGGAGATGCTTCCTTATGCCTGTTACATACTTTTGCACAACTTCATTATACTCTTTTACTCATTTTTTTTGGGTTCAGGGTATAAAAAATGAAAATAAATGATAAATCACCGCTGGGATGCGAACCTTCGAACTCGCGTTAGTCAGCGCATCACTTTACCACTTACGCCACCAAACCGTTTTGATGATTGATGAAAGAATGGCTTAAAAAGCAGTCTGCTAAGAACTTACTTGAACTTGGCTTTGTTCTTTCAAAATATTTAATGACGCATATCTTCGCTATTTATGACTCAATCGTTTTGCAATTTGCATGCGATTTATGGCAGCTATAAGATATAGTGGTCCAGTCCGGCCGGTTCCGACCAATAATAAGTCTCTGTGCAAAGTTTCAAAAACTGAGGGACTGGTCTGCATACATACAGGCAGACAGACGGACATGACCAGATTAATTTGTTTTGTCATTCTAAGCATATTGGCAGTAACTTTTGGGGGTCTCCGAAGCTTTATTCTATGCATTTTACACTTCAGCACAAAGTTGATATACTATTTTCTTCGAAAAGAGTATAAACAATGCTACGTGAAAAAAGTTCACTATAATTGAGTTTGTCAGCGCTTTTCAAAACGATTTCGCGGTGTACCTCAGAAAGTGATGCTCTGACAACGCAAAATCACGGATTCGACTGCCGGTCGCAACATCGTATATTTTCACTTTTTTTACTCTGATACCGAAGGAACTCATAGTTTATTGGTTTTGTCGGATGTCCGTCAGGCCGTCCGTCCGTCCGTCTGTCTGTCTGGATGAACGTACGTATTTCCGAAACTATATTAGATAGAGACTTGAATCTTGAAGTGTTATACTTGTAGCTATCTGCTTCAGATCAAATTTGTGCCACAACCACAAATCGATAACATGTGGATACACATCAAGTCACAAATCGATTAAACGTGCTAGTCATAAAATGTGGTAGGTATATTACCGGTGACCTACCCAAAAAATTTGATCCTAGGGTTACCGGCCACGCCCACTAGTACGCCCACTAACACGCCCTCCAAAATTTTTCGCAAATGCTTTTATCTCCCTCAGTTTTAGAGCTAAAGTCACTATATTTGGAATATATATTACTGGTGACGTCCTCCACCGATCACAGAAAAATTATTACCATGCCCACTCCCACCCCCATAATCGCTTCTATATTTCCAATAACCAACTTTACAGCATGTGAAATTTCGTAGGTTCGAAAACAGTATAAAATCCTTGGCACGCCGAAGATAATTTTTAAATGGTACATTTCATAGTTTATTCTTAAATATCGCCTAACTGAATAATCCGTTTGTATTGTTTGTAAAGGTCTTTACAATCAACATACTAAACTTATATATGCTGACATTTTTCTAACGGGACTTTTTATACCCTGAACCCATTAAAAATGGGAAAAAAGGGTATAATGAAGTTGTGCAAAAGTATGTACCAGTCATAAGGAAGCATCTCCGACTATATAAAGTATATATATTATTGATCAGTATCCAAAGCCGAGTCGATCTAGCCATGTCCGTCTGTCTGTCCGTCTGTCTGTCTGTATGAACACACGGATATCAGAGACTACAAAAGCTAGAGACTTCATATATGGAATATAAGTTCTCCTAATCCCGGGACAGATCAAATTTATTTCTTTTTATCGATAACTCGTACCGTTTAAAAGTTATCGATAAATTTCGTTTTAGAGCTAAAGTCACTATATTTGGAATATATATTACTGGTGACGCCTCCACCGATCACAGAAAAATTATGACCATGCCCACTCCCGCCCCCGTAATCGCGAAAATCGATATACATGAATGCACAATTCGTAACACGTGTATATTTCCCGCAATTTTGAAGCTAGAGTCCCCAAATGTGGAATTTAGACTAGGGCTGACCAGCCCAAAAGATTGCGTCCTTGATTTTCCGGCCACGACCCCAACCACCCCGCCCCCACGAAGCACGGAAGCCTATACCTCGCACAGTTGAAGAGCTACGGCCACCAAACTTTGAGTGTAGAGTTCTGGCCAAGTCATCTAAAGATCGGCCAAAAAAATGTATATGTTCCACAGTTTTAGGGCTAGAGTTGCCAAAATTGGAAGAAAGACTTCTGGTCACCCCCTCTAAAGATCGGCAACAAATTTTGCGCCCAAGCCCCTTTCCGCCCGCAAAAATCGCGAAAATGTATATTTTCCACAGTTTTAGAGCTAAAAATCACCAAATTTGGAAAATTGACTTCTGGTCACCCCCTCTTAAGATCGACCACGCCCCTCCCGTCCCCAAAAACTTGGAAGGCCGATTTCTTGTTACCAGCAACAATGTTATGTTCACTTGCTTTCGGCTGTTCTTAAAATGGTATCAGAGTATTACGCAGTTGGCTCCCCCCGACTGCACCGTTCTCACTTGTTATACCCTGAACCCATTAAAAATGGGTAAAAAGGGTATTATGGTTTTGTGCAAAAATATGTAACAGGCATAAGGAAGCATCTCCGACCATATAAAGTATATATATTCTTGATCAGTATCAATAGCCGAGTCGATTTAGCCATGTCCGTCTGTCCGTCCGTCTGTATGAGCACGCGGATATCAGAGACTACAAGAGCTAGAGACTTCATATTTGGAACATAAGTTCTCCTAATACCGGGACAGATCAAGTTTATTTCATTTTATCGATAACTCGTACCGTTTAAAAGTTATCGATAAATTTCGATTTCAGACTTGCGTTTTTGGGACATAACTTCAAAGTTATAAAAGCTAGAGACCCCAAATTTGGCATGTATAATCTCGAATAGCATACACATGT
The DNA here is from genome assembly GCA_035042425.1 of Drosophila flavopinicola. Classification (NCBI taxonomy): domain Eukaryota; kingdom Metazoa; phylum Arthropoda; class Insecta; order Diptera; family Drosophilidae; genus Drosophila; species Drosophila flavopinicola. The sequence continues at coordinate 42,435 of JAWNLL010000296.1, read as the reverse complement.
AATAAATATTTCACTTTTCATCACAAACTTAATATACTATTTGCTTCAAAAATTTCACTATAATCGAGTTTGGCAGCGCTTTTCAAAACGGTTTGGTAAGAGGTAAGAGGTAAAGTGATGCGCTGACAACGCGAAGTCACGGGGTCGAGTCCCGGTTGCATCACTATTTTGTAATTCTTTTCAAATGTAAAATAGCTGGAATATAATGATTTATATTAAATGATTGGTATATTATAAATTTAAATTTTTCTTTTAAAAATATTAAATTCTACCTATTTTATAATTGAAAAAAATAATAAGAAAAACAGTGAACATATATGGTGTCGCGACCGGGATTTGATCAGCGTCTTTCCGTTTGTCAGCGCAGCACCTTATCACTTACACCACCAAACCGTTTTCAAATGCGCGGACAAACTCGATTATACTAAGCGCTTGTTTTTTCGCGTGGCACTGTTTTTGTTCTAAGACACTGGTGTCATATGAATTTATATTTTGATTACAGTTGTTTTATATCTGAAAACACGAATTAGAAAAAAAAATCGAAAAATAATATGTCACCGCTGGGATGCGAACCTCCGAGCTCGCGTTTGTCAGCGCAGCACTCTACTACTTACACCACCAAACCGTTTTGAAAAGCGCTGACAAACTCGATTATAGTGATCGTCTTTTTCTGTTTCTGTTCTAAGGCGTTGGTAGCAAATGAATTTGATTACGGTCCTTTTATATTAGAGATTTCGACGCAAACGCGGATTTTACTGCTATGGAAACGCGCTATCAGATAAGGACGACAACATATTATTATAAGCATGATCATATCATGTTTACAATCAAATTGTCTAGTACACACGGGCATATTTCGAAACTACTATTTCAATTCTCTTACAATCTGTACAAAACTATGATAGGTGTCAGTTACAATGCCCACAAGGCCATTGTCAAAATGGTGCTCATCTTGGGCCTACGCTATGGTGGCGACGCGAGGCGAATTCGCTCTCTGAACGGCCAACGAAAGGCTTTATTGCGCTCTCGCTTCGCCCTAAATCTAAATAACAGTAGACTTAAAATTAATAAAAACAAAAAAAATAATGAATGCGCCGAAGTGTGCCAACACCGGCCCCCATGAAGCGCTGTGGGCTTCATCACCAACGGCGACGTTCGGCAGACGATGGTGCCACTTGGCTCGCAGCTGGAGCCACAGTCCTCCTCCTACTCCTTCGACCATCGCCGCCAGAACTGCTGCTTGAGCAACGAGACAGGCTGCCATCGATTTAAGCAGGTGAGACCCTGCTGGTCCGGGGTCCCCTCCGCTGGTAGTGTGGTCAATTGGCCACCCACTAGAAGATGGCCTGGCGTCAGGGCCTCACCGACGTTGGGATCCTCGATGAGTCCTACCACTGGCCCGGAGCTCAGCACGGCTTCCACTGCGACGAGCGTCGTCTGCAGCTTCTCCGCCGTGAGTAGCAGGCTTACGACCGTCCGTAGGAGTTGAAGCTTTGCAGACTTCACACCTGCTTCCCACAGACTCCCGAAGTGCGGAGCCCTTGACGGTATGAACGCAAATTCGCAACCGCTTTTTGATGCGATTCCACGTTGTCGCAATGAACGGTCTGTGGGACTTCTCGACGGCCGACGAACCTTTAAAAAGCCATTAAAAATGTATTAGTGGATAAGTCGGCTTTCGCATTCTGAAGATCGTGCTAATTGGGCCACAAAAGTCGACGCCACAAAAAGAAAATGGGCGGAGCGCTCAGAATCGATCTGCTGGTAAATTTCCCATTATTTGGGTTACCAGACGAGGTTTGCATTCAAAGCAACGAATGCATGATCTCAATGAACAAAGCGGAACACATATGCAAGAGGTCTGGTCGGTCTACCATAACTGCCAGTCCAATAGCTGTTTTACGTACAGAGACACACATAAGTATTGGCACAGCAAGCATTTCTGACTTTGCTGCTTTGGTGCGATGTTTTTGTGATAATATATGTATCTATAGCATTTTTTCCATATAACATGATTAATTTACTACAAAAAAAAACTTTATATTTATTTTTTATTTTTAATAACTTAAAAATTACATTTTTTCGCTGCACATAAGTATTGGCACACTTACTTTAAAACATAAAAAAATTGCAAAATTGTGCATATTTAATATTTTGTTGTCAAACCCTTTTGGTCGATGACCTCTCGGAAGCATCTTGGCATAAAATATATAAATTTCCGGGTTACGTCCATCCCAATTGCTTGACATTCTTCCAATAAAACCGTTTTCAACTTCGATTTTTCGGAAAAGCCCGTCCTTTTCCCTTTTGGCGAGTTCTTCCCACAAATGCTCAGTGCGATTTAGGTCTGGTGATTGTGGTGAATGTGCGCAAGCCATATTTTCACATCATGCGCCGTATTCTTCGGATCATTGTGGTGCTAAAACGTGAACTTGCTTGATAGTTTTAGCTTTTCGGATCTCTTTTTTTAAGACTTTGCCTTAAAATATCTAAATAAACGGTCTTGTGCATGATGCCGTCTATAAAGACCAACTCACCCACGCCAGCAGCAGACATGTACCCCCACAGCATTTGTCTACCGCCGCCGTGTTTCATTGTTGGTTCATGGTTTTGGTTTGAGAAGCCATGTTTGTGACATACAGTCACCATCACACCGTAAAATAGTAAATTTGATCTCATCTGAGAAAGCACCTGATCGCAAAAAGAGATGGCCTTGCCTTTGTAAGCTTTAAATACTCTAAACGCTTCTTCTGGTTGTTTGGAGATACCATAGTCTCCGCCTTGCAACACGTGCATTGAAATTCGCGTTGTGCAGTGTTCGTCTTATGGACATTCGGTGCACGTCCTTTCCAATCTCTTCCTTGACCTCTGCAGCAATCTGTGTGGACGTTATCTTCGGGTCCTTCTTCACTTTTCACACGATTTCAGCATTATCCCGGTCGTTTAATATCGGTAAACGGCCTGTGCGTTTTGAATTCTCGACGCTCTTTTAAAGCGAGTAATGATGCTTCTAATCGTAAAACGCCTTCTGTTCATAATTTCACCAATCTCAGCATGTGATTGGCGTTGATTATGCAGATGTTAAATGATATTCCAATATGATTCGATCGTTTCTTTTTTTTTTGGTGCCATTTCAGTATAAAATCAACGAAATTGGTTGATATCGGCAAAAAAAAACGCTATTTTTCGCTGATAGCGTATTTTTTCGAATAACTGTTGAGTGTTATAACTGTTTTCGTCATTAGAACCACCAGATTTGTAAAATCCGATGTGTAAATCAATTAAACAAGTAAGTGTGCCAATACTTAGGTGCACCGAAAAACTGTCATGGCTACCACTGAAGAACAATACAAATGCATCAACTGTGGGTCCAATCACAGCGCGGCTTTCAGTCGCTGTCCCGGCTATCTGGAGGCGGTTGCAAAGCGCAATGGTAACAACATTGGACGACGTCTACAGCAAAGGAAGTCTGTCTCTCTCAAATTCAAGCCACTAGCCTACACCGGGCTATAGTAGGATGCTTAATGTCCCTGGTTCTAGCATCCCTGGTAATTTGCACTCGGTTTCCACAATTCAGCCTGCTCAGGACAGACTACAAAGCTTCATTGACAAACTACGTAGTCAGCAGGAAGCTTGTGCTTCAAACAAGTGGCTGCGATTGACAAGCTGCTATCGCGTTTTGACGAGATAATGTCGATAATGACATCTACTTTAGAGATGATGCGGTCCTTACTGACGAACGGTGCCCATATTTCAACGTCTTTGCATCGCGATGTCTAATTATGGTCTGAACATCATTATTTGGAACGCCAATGGCATCATTGGCAAGACCCTGGAGGTCAAACGTCTTTTGCAGGAAAAGGATATTGATATCCTCCTTGTTTCAGAAACACACTTCAACAGCCGCTCCTCCTTCCGCATCCATGGTTATGATGTTCACTGTGCCGGCTACTTGAGCAAATTATAGCAATATATTATAGCATACTGGTGCTAACTACAGCGACATCTTCCCACTGAGATGGAGTTTTTAAACTTTAAAATCATACCGGAAATAGGGTAAATACCCTATGTAGCTTTCCAAATAAAAATTAAAAAAAAAAAATTAAGTCGGTGGCAAATAGTGCGAGCGCTTTATTTTAATAACTTTTGAGTCTGGAACATATTGGTACATAGTATAAATTCCATTTTTATTTTAAATTAATAAGTAAAAAATCTAATTAAGCATATATTTGGCAACCAAACAAAGTTTTTACGAGTAAAAAAGAAACGCAATGTGCGGATTAAAAGCATATTGCGCTTAAATGACCAAATAATAAAAGATAAATTAAACCTAGAATCTACAGAATTGGAATATAGATTATAAATGTTGGCCTCGCATTTAGAAACAGCTTTAAAATATTAGACTCGAGTGGAGTTTTTTGATGCAGACGATGATTATCGTTTCGAGCTGGAAGAGATTTGTATAACGACGGAAGCTCGTCCAACGTTAGTTATAATAAATATGTGCCTGCAGGCATACCAGTTACAGATCCGCGCACTCGTCTGCCGCATCGAGCACTTCCAAAGTTTAGTGGAAAATATTCTGAGCTCAGAAATGTCATAGGTCTGTTCGAAATACTTGTTCGTAACGATAGTCCGACTCCAACTATCGAGAAGTTCAATCATCTCATATCATGACTTTCTGGTGAAGCTTTAGGTACTGTTAGAGCATTCCAAAAAGAGTATACGTCAATAAATGTTTAATATTCAATGAGAATATTTCGGCTCTCTTTAGCTTGCCAAGGATAGCGCAGCCCTCTGCTGTAGCTTTGCGACCGATGATTGACGCTGTCTCCGTTATATATGGTTCACTACTCTCGATAGGCGATGACAAAAAGATTTCAAACGCAATTCTTATTCATCTTATTCACTAGACGAAATCTGATTGCGAAACAGCCTTAGATCGTAGATATCAGCACCTATGTGCCGAAAAATTAATTTTTTTACTCTGAACCCATTAAAAATGGGTAAAAAGGGTATTATGGTTTTGTGCAAAAGTATGTAACAGGCTAAGAAAGCATCTCCGACAGTATAAAGTATATATATCCTTGATCAGTATCAACAGCCGAGTCGATTTAGCCATGTCCGTCTGTATGAACACGCAGATATCAGAGACTATAAGAGCTAGAGACTTCATATTTGGAATATAAGTTCTCGTAGTCCCGGGACAGTGCAAGTTTATTTAATTTTATCGATAACTTTTCTCGTTCAAAAGTTATCGATAAATTTCGACATCAGACCAGTGTTTTTTGACCATAAGTTATAAGAGCTAGATGCCCCAAAAAGTTGAAAATACGCATTTTTGAAGTTATGACCTTTGTGGGTACATGGCGCCATTCAGTGTTCTCTGTCCACTCTGGATTTCAGCCACACGATTTAACACAATTGTTGCCAATGACGAAAGATGTGATTTAATCCAATGAAGTGTGTCTTCAGAGTCAGACCAAAGACCAATCCGTTCAATTGGTAATTTTAAAAGATTTTTGATTCGGTGACAGACATCTGCGAGAAGCTGAGCCGCACACAACTCAAGTCTAGGAAGTGTCTTCGCCTTGAAGGAAGCTACTTTTGATTTGGATGTCAACAACGAAATGCGACAAACTTCTGCAGTCTGGCTGCGTATATGTATATACGCATGTGCCAAACGCTCTTATTGAAGCGTCGGCGAAATCATGTAACTCGATCGGGGCAGTTGGCTCAGTCAATACATATCATGGTACCTTTATTCTTTGCAAGTGAATCAAAGTTGGTGCCAGCTGCTGCCACGAGTGGTCCAAGCTTAAAGGGATCGATTCATCCCAGTCTAGCTTTTGAAGCCAAAACTCTTGGAGCAGGATCTTTGCCTTTATAATCAGAGGGCTTAAGAGGCCAATCGGGTCGAATAACCGCGATGTCACCGAGAGAATTTTCCGTTTTGTCGCTCGAAGACCCATGAATGAATCGTCTAATTTAAATTGGAAGATGTCTTCATTTGGCAACCCAACACGCCAAGTGTCAGACTGTGAGATTGTTATCGGCTTGGCTGCGTTTGTTAGGATACTTCAGATCTAATCGTCTGAAGGTACTCGACGCATGTAGCACCAGTTAGTAAATCATCGACATAAAAGTCGTGCCTGAGCTTTTGGCGTGATGATTCGACCGTCTCACTTAGCTTTTTTAAACACCGTATTGCCAAAAACGGGGAAAGTACAGTGCTGTAAGTTACGGTGTTAAACCTGAAGGACCTCAAAGAGTCGAATGGGTTATTTCTCCACACTATGAGCTGGAAATCTCGATCTGCTTCGTGCACCATGACCTGCCTGTACATCTTTTTGATGTCAGCCGTCAACGCATACTTGTGCAATCTAAATCGAAGCAGAGTCGAATATAGCTCCTCTTGAATGGTCGGCCCAACCATAAGATCATTCAACGCAACTTAAGACGAAGTCCGACAAGATGCGTCGAAAACAACGCACAGCTTCGTCGACGTGCTCTGTGGTGTTAAGACACACTGATGCGGAATGAAGTAGTGTGGAGTACTTGGAATGTGGCTGTCTATTTCAGACATATGACATAATGAAACAGATTCTTCCATGAATTCCAGGTACATACGCTTAAGCTCGGGATCTCGAGATAAACGTCTTTCAAGCGAGAAGAACCGACGCTTAGTAACCTCAAGTGAGTTACCAAACTGATCGGCATCTGATTTAAATGGCAATCTTACTTTAAATCGACCTAACGGCAATATTTTCAAATTATCTAGAAAATGTCTCTCGCATAACTGCTTTTCTACTGTTAATACATTTTTGGGGGAGGGTAATTCTTCCAATGATCAGAATTTCTGCAAAGTGTTGTCTATCGAGGTAAACGATTCTTCCCGACAACTTTGATTGACAACATGGGCCTTATTGGAACCTGTTTAATTTGACCGACAGATAGAAGTTCAAAGAACGTCTAAGCTTCGATGAGCCTGTCGATCTTCTGTGACTTATGGAAGTATGGAAGTATTTTCCAACCCCTAACATTGACCGTGTGGTCAGGCTGGTACCCAGAGATAGTCTTTAAAATCTACATATCTAGTGTATGTATCTTCTTCTATACTTGCGTATTGCAATGTGCAAATTCCAAGTAAGCTGGTACTCGTTGTGCTGGCTCGTCTGTTACAAAAATAATTTGTGAATCAGAATCAAGCAAAGGTCCTGCGAAAACGAAGTTGCTACTTTTCAATTTGATGCTAGCAACTGTTGTGACTAGGATCACACTATCAGACACAGCAGTACCAATATTTTGGGGTCATCTGATTGTTTCTAACCACCGAACACCGAACACGAAAATGAACTTCGATTATTATTTTTGGAAACAGCTTTGGACTCGGACTTGAATTTATCGGACCCTTTTTTCTGACACCACCCTAAAAAGAGTTGAAACTACCATAACAAAGTCTTTGCTCCGCATGACCAATATTCAGTGGCAACATTACTTCAAAAATGAGACTATCCTCAACGACCTTCAAATTCCAACGGTGTGTGAGGCTATAAGTAGAGACTCCAACCGGTATCGCGCACGTTTGTTTGACCATACTAACCGCCTGGCTAGACAACTCGCAAGACCGGCGAGACATAGGCGACTAAAGCGCAAGCACCAGTCGGACCTCTGGATCCTTGGCCGGTTGCAGAACGGCCGGCTACTTTAGCAAATTATAGCAATATATTATAGCATATTCTAACAACAGCGTCATCTCCCCACTGAGATGGGTTTTTAAAGTTTGAAATCATACCGGAATGGAAATAGGGTAAACACCCTATGTAGCTTGCCTAATAAAAATAAAAATAAAAACAAGAGTGCTCTAGTCGGGAGTGCCCGACTAGGAGATACCCTGAACCCAGTCCTTATATACTAATACTAATCTATCAGTGTGTATACATACATGTTATGGAAAGTAAAATCTTAAATAACTTCTGTGTTTATTGTCCGATCTTTCTGAAATTTAGGACATAACATTTGCGCAACTACCAGTTTTAAATGTGGTTGCCCCTAGTAAGCAAGTTTTTATATCTAGGCTTGCTTCTGATACTACTTCAGACTCTATAGTCTCACACATTGCTAGCAAAACTACCGCTAGCGTATTAGTTACCAAATTTACCTTTTCGTCACCTCGTGAAATATCTTCTTTCAAAATAAGTGTTCCGAATGACACTTTCCTCATAATTTGTGACCAGAAATTTTGGCCACCACACATGATAGTTCATGAATTTAAACCAAAAACCCCTCCACCTGTCTCACTTCTAGCTGGTAGTTCGGCATCCAGCAATCCCTCAAAAAACTGAATTTTGATTTAACTACCATTCAATATTAGAATGTTAGAGGCCTTATGTCTAAACTTAAAAGTCTATTCTCTAATAGCACATCTTTTGAGTCAGATATTATCGCTTTCTCTGAAACTTGGTTAAACACTACTGTTTCTGATTGCCAAGTTTTTTCAAATAATTTTAATGTCTATAGACGTGACCGGCCGACTAGAGGTGGTGGTGTTCTAATTGCCATTAAAGCCATGCTCCAATCGGAAATTTTTAATTTTACTATGCCCGCTGATGTAGAAATTGTTGCTGTTAAAGTAATATTCCCATCAAAGGCTCTTTTTATTACCTGCTCTTATATCCTTCCTTCTTCTGATATTCAAGTTTATATGAGACACATATCTTATATCAGAGAAGTTTCTACCCATGTGCGTGATAATGACCTTTTCGTGGTTTTAGGCGATTTTAATCTGCCAAATATCATATGGACATTTTTCAGCAGCACAAATTATCTTATTCCGTCAGCTCAGCATGATTTTCTTGATGGCATGCTTGATCTTTCGTTGTTTCAGATCAATTCAATTCATAACTAATTGAATAGAATACTTGATATCATTTTTATCAACGACTGTCCCAGTGCTTCTGTGTCTAGGGCACTTCCAATAACAGTCCCTGAAGATTCTTACCATCCCACTATAGAAATGTCTCTTTTCTTTTCAAAGGCCTCCGCCCTACCTTCACCAACCTCAAATATGCCAATATTTTGTTTTCCTAGGAGGAATTACACCCTACTTAATCAGCTTATTTATTCAACTGATTGGTCTTTTTTAGACAATGCTGTTGACATAGATTTAGCTATTAAAAGATTTTGCGAAAACATATATGCGCTCTTTGGCGTTTGTATACCTAAATACGTTCGAACATCTGGTTTAAAGAAACCACCATGGTTCACGCCAAGACTTTCTTACTTAAAAAACCAAAAATCAAAATGTTTTAAAAAATTTAAGAAGTCTGACTCTAATTTCGACTTGTCTAAATACTCTATAGCCAAGTCAAACTTTTTTCTTCTAAACTCTCAATGCTACGAGAACTATCTTCCTCGCTGCAAACGTCAGTTTAGTCAGGATCCTAAACAATTTTACAATTTGGTGAATTCTAAGCGCAAATCTTCTGGTTTGCCTTCTTCGTTTTTTCTTGGGATGGAAAAAGCTAGTAATGATTCTGCTGCTTCTGACCTATTTGCTAAATTTTTTCAGTTAACCTATTCCTCTGTCACCCCTACTAATGTGTCTTATCCTTTTCAAATTTCATCTTCTAACCACCTTTTTACTCCAACCATCTGTAACACTTCACTTCTATCTTCTATTAAATCTCTAAAATCTTCTTTCTCTCCAGGGCCTGACAACATCCCTAGTTGTGTGCTTAAGGAGTGCTGTACTTCACTTACTCAACCATTGCTTAAGCTTTTTAATCCATCCCTTGATTCTGCAGTCTTCCCATCTATATGGAAGGAATCGTTTGTTATTCCTTTACATAAAAAAGGTATGAAGGCAGATATTTCGAACTACAGAGGCATTGCAAAGTTATCAGCCATCCCAAAATTGTTTAAAAAAATCCTTACTTCGACTTTGCAACATCTTTGTAAGTCGATTATTTCCCTTTGCCCTACATAGTTTTATTAAGAGTTGGTCCACTACGACCAACTTGCTTGAGTTTACCTCCCTGGTAAATGATGCATTCCTATCGAAAATGCAAACTGACGTTATATATACTGACTTCAGTAAAGCATTTGACTCTGTTAACCATGATATATTGCTATATAAGCTTGATTGTTTAGGATTCCCTCCCTCATTTCTTTTATGGATTGGCACCTATTTGAAAGGTCGCACTCAAAGAGTATTGCTTAGGTCGACTACCTCGAAAATGGTTCACGTTACTTCTGGTGTACCCCAAGGTAGTCATCTTGGACCTTTATTGTTTACTCTCTTCATTAATGACCTGCCTTCTATCATATCACACTCTCGTATTCTTATGTACGCCGATGATGTGAAACTCATTTTTTCGTACACCGATCCCTTGTATCATAGTCATCTGCAAAATGATTTGAACTCTATGCAGCGTTGGTGTTCGGCCAATCAACTGCATCTGAATTGTTCAAAATGTATGTTCATGACTTTTAGTCGGACTAGACCCTACTTAACCACTTATACGATTGACAATGTTCCATTGCAACGTATCTTTACAGTTAAAGATCTTGGAGTCATTTTTGACAACAAGCTTATTTTTAATATGCATATGTCGACTATCACTAATGAGGCCAGAGGTGTACTTGGCTTTATTAAGCGTTGGTCGAAAGAATTTAACGATTCTTTCACCACAAAACTGCTATATGTTTCTTTAGTTCGGCCTATCCTTGAATACTGCTCATGTATTTGGTGTCCGCAGTACCAAAACTTCCAAGAGCGAATATAATCCGAGCAGAAACAATTTCTGCTCTTTGCCTTACGTGGACTTAGCTGGGATCCCAATCTCCGTTTGCCATCGTATGCGAGTAGGCTTTTACTTATTAATCTTCTGTCGTTACTTAACCGTAGAACAACGCTTGGTGTTGTCTTCCTACACAAGTCAATTAACGGCGACATAGACTCTTCCTTTCTGTTAGCTCGCCTAAACTTTTTTGTTCCTAGTAGGCCAACTAGAAACTACGTCCCTTTGATTTTACCTTCATGCACGACTGATTACGCTTTGCACAATCCTCTTCGTGTTCTTTGCAAGGACTACAACAAAGTGTTCTCTGTCCGTGTTTAGTTAAATCTATTTTCCATTTTCTTTCTTTATTTCTCTCCTTTATTTTTCTTTATTCTCCCTCTATCTTCTATTTTCACTTAATAAAATACTTTCTAATAGTATATACTAACTCATTATAAATACTTGTTTCCTTTTAAATATTAACAAACTACTAAACAAATGTTTATTGATTTTTGGTTTGATTGGGTTTTTCTGGGTTTTCCCCAATCCTTGCAACAAATGTTGGACCAATTAATTAATTTTGCTATTGATATTCCCAGAACCTAACGTAATTTTAACTTTATATCCTTAATTTAATATATTTACTATTTTAAATTTTATTAAAATTTTGTATATACATTTAAATGTTTTATAATTTTATATAAATTCTTTTGTGTGACTGTCAATAATCGACAATAAATAAATAAATAAATAAATAAATAAATAAATAAATAAATAAATAAAATGTGTGACCAAAACAAATTGCAAAGTCATAACTTCAAAAATGCGTATTTTCAACTTTTTGGGGGATTGGGGGGTGGTATCCAAAAAGTGAAATATGTGTAAAATGTGTATGATATTCGAGATTATACATGCCCAATTTGAGGCATCTAGCTTATAACTTATGGTCAAAAAACACTGGTCTGAAGTCGAAATTTATCGATAACTTTTGAACGAGACAAGCTATCGATAAAATTAAATAAACTTGCACTGTCCCGGGACTACGAGAACTTATATTCTCTATTCTCTTATAGTCTCTAGCTCTTATAGTCTCTGATATCTGCGTGTTCACACAGACGGACATAGCTAAATCGACTCGGCTGTTGATACTGATCAAGGATATATACTTTATACTGTCGGAGATGCTTCCTTAGCCTGTTACATACTTTTGCACAAAACCATAATACCCTTTTTACCCATTTTTAATGGGTTCAGGGTAAAAAATTGAATCTTCGGCACATAGGTGCTGACATCTACGATTTAAGGCTGTTTCGCAATCACTCAATAATGGAATGATTGCATAATCGAGTTGATCCTCCCCATTTCATCTAGTGAATAAGATGAATAAGAATTGCGTTTGAAATCTTTTTGTCATTGCCAGCTCGAAACGATAATCATCGTCTGCATCAAAAAACTCCACTCGAGTATAATATTTTAAAGCTGTTTCTAAATGCGAGGCCAACATTTATAATCTATATTCCAATTCTGTAGATTCCAGGTTTAATTTATCTTTTATTATTTGGTCATTTAAGCGCAATATGCTTTTAATCCGCACATTGCGTTTCTTTTTTACTCGTAAAAACTTTGTTTGGTTGCCAAATATATGCTTAATTAGATTTTTTACTTATTAATTTAAAATAAAAATGGAATTTATACTATGTACCAATATGTTCCAGCCTCAAAAGTTATTAAAATAAAGCGCTCGCACCATTTGCCAACCGACTTAATTTTTTTTTTTTTAATTTTTATTTGGAAAGCTACATAGGGTATTTATCCTATTTCCGGTATGATTTTAAAGTTTAAAGACTCCATCTCAGTGGGAAGATGTCGCTGTAGTTAGCACGAGTATGCTATAATATATTGCTATAATTTGCTCAAGTAGCCGGCACAGTGAACATCATAACCATGAATGCGGAAGGAGGAGCGGCTGTTGAAGTGTGTTTCTGAAACAAGGGGGATATCAATATCCTTTTCCTGCAAAAGATGTTCGACCTCCAGGGTCTTGCCAATGATGCCATTGGCGTTCCAAATAATGATGTTCAGACCATAATTAAACATCGCGATGCAAAGACGTTGAAATATGGGCACCATTCGTCAGTAAGGACCGCATCATCTCTAAAGTAGATGTCATTATCGACATCTTGTCAACCGCAGCCGCTTGTGTTGAAGCACAAGCTTCCTGCTGACTACGTAGTTCGTCAATGAAGCTTTGTAGTCTGTCCTGAGCAGACTGAATTGTGGAAACCGAGGGAAAATTACCAGGGATGCTAGAACCAGGGACATTAAGCACCCTACTATAGCCCGGTGTAGGCTAGTGGCTTGAATTTAACACCATCGGGGGTGGGACAGGCAGATTCGAGGTTTTTGGGAGCACCTGGGTTGTCGACCAAGCATTCCGAACTGAGACAGCAGAGACAGACTTCCTTTGCTGTAGACGTCGTCCAATGTTGTTACCATTGCGCTTTGCAGCCGCCTCCAGATAGGCGGGACAGCGACTGAAAGCCGCGCTGTGATTGGACCCACAGTTTATGCACTTGTATTGTTCTTCAGTGGTAGCCATACACTTGTCTTTATCACGTGTTTCATTATCACCCGAACACCTGGCACATTTAGCGGGGAAGGAACAGAAATTCTTGGAATGCCCAAGATCCTGACATCTGAAACATCTCAGAGCCCCAGATCGCGGACGGGGGGCCTCGAGTTTCACGACCTGACGTGATACGATTGTGCACACCATTCTCACCTGGTGGGTTGTAAATATTTCGAGGATTGTGTCCTTGAGCCCTTAGCTCAGCCTTTATATCCTCAATGTTGGTTGACGCATGCAGACCCCTGGCAACAACCCTAAAAGCACAGTTCTCCTTCAGTTGGAAGGAGCTGTATGGGATTTATTTTCGGTAAAAAGCTTTTGAATAATTCTATAGGATACGCCTTCTGAACAGGTTATCCTGCAAGAAGACTGGCCTGTGATCTTCAGACGGAAGTCAATGGTTGCAGTACTGATGAGTGTAATGAGCCGTTTGATGTTTGGTATACCCCTTAGAAGAAAGGGAGGGGGACGCGGGCCAGAACTCTTTGGATTTGTCAAGCGCGGAGACACAGGCTGTCTAGGGGATGGTTGAGAGGACACTTTATGGACCGGACCCGCAACTACAGGGGCAGTCTTGCCATTAGAAGAAATCGCAGTGATAGGATGGCATCCAGCATCCGATCCAGGGGCACCTAAGGAAAGGGGAGGTATAGGGTTCAGCTCTATAGATGCGACATCAGGGTGGTGCAGACCCAGGAGAGTCTGCATCAATAGGGCGAGTAAACAATGAGGGCTTCTTATGAGTAACCGGCTTAGCCGCCAGGCAGACAGTCTTGAAGCGATCCAGGACAGGGCCAAGTAGCGAGGAATTCACTGAGGTGTTATCTACCAACATGTCCAGAAACATGAGAACAGGGCACTTTCAAACTGTAACGGTTCATGATAGTAAACCGATCACGGTCACATGCAGCCTGACTGAACTACTCAGAGCTTATAAAGGTGTCTAGAGCTGCTGTGCTGACACCAGATTTGCGGATGCCAGCTAGGAATGTATCATTATTCTCATGAGAGACATCAAACGATTTCAAAAACTAATATGCCCGGCCAACAATGTACGGTAGCGAGCGTCTCTTGACCTAAGCGCACAAACGAAAATGCCTACAACAACAAACACGCAGCCACTGCTAAGTACAAAACGAAACAAGTGGGGAAGAATTATCTTCGGCGTGCCGAATTGTTGTACTCTTTTCGAACCCTTAGGCAATTTTCACTCGGCTCGTGAGTCATTTTTTATTTTCTGAACTCATTAAAAATGGGTAAAATACGGTATAATGGTTTTGTGCAAGAGTATGTAAGTCATAAGGAAGCATCTCCGACCATATAAAGTATATTCTTGATCAGTATCAACAGCCCAGTCGACTTCGCCATGCCCGTCTGTCTGTCTGTCCGTCTGTATGAACACGCGGATATCAGAGACTACAATAGCTAGAGACTTCATATGTGGAATTTAAGTTCTCGTAGTGCCGGGACAGGTCAAGTTTAAACGTGATCGATAAATTTCGATTTCAGACTAGCGTTTTTGGGCCATAACTTGAAAGATGTAAGAGCTAAAGGCCCCAGATTTGGTATGTAGTGTCTCGAATAGCATATTCACGTTTAATCGATTTGTGATTTGAGGTGTATCGACATGTTATCGATTTGCCAGCCTCCCAGTGGGCGTGGCATTAATTTGAAACAAACTTGATCTGAAGCAGATAGCTAGCTAATCATAACACAAAAGATTTCAAGAGTCTATCTAATATCGTTTCGGAAAGTATGAGTACCTTCGGTATCAGAGTATAAAAATGAAAACAAGGTTTATTTAGAAACATTGTTGACATTAATTTTTATCTTAGGCCTTAAGTACATCAAAAAAGATTGGTCCAAGCCCTGTTGTGTTTCGGCTGTTATATAATGATATTAGGTTTGCTGTACAACGCGTTATTATATATACATATTGTATCTGTAAAACAATTATATTTTGCTTGTTAGATTAGCATACAAAGTATATTCTTCACTTTGGTCCAGTACTGAAATCTCGGGTTTCGTTGCTGAGTTAAAATATCTTCAGTATGTGCGTGATAAGCGTAAGGAAGATTTATAAATTGAAGATCAATAGTCAAAATTTCCCTGGGCTCCGGTTATGATGGCATCAATCCAAATGCGCGCTGATGCATCTGAGGCCGCCTGAAGATTGTAACATCTTTTCTTAGTCTTCACGATGAAGGTGCAATGTGGCCGACCGCTCTTCGAGGCATTCAAATGATCCAGATACACCTCGTCTATGGTCTACAAAAAGTACGAGCTTTAATATGCATATACAAATGTGTATGTAGTTTTATTTGGCTTGGAATACTCACTGCAAAGTAGGCGCCACCGCGTGGTTTGCGCTCCAATTTATCCGAGTAATAGACAAGAGCGCTTTGCTGTCGATCCAAAACGAACCATCGTCTTGACCATCCATGAAACGTGGCGCCCAATTTGTGCAGATAACTGAAATTTAAATACATAATATGAATTATGATTCAATCTAATTACTCAGGGGCTCAACTCACCCGCGACAGCTGTGCGCATCGACTAAGACATGCGGACAAAGATCGATCTGATGCCCGGCTGTTTCGATGTGATGCTGCAGGTTTAGATCGGGTGAGAAGATGGGCAGGTACCGAGTCAGTGGGCGCTGATGCTTTGGCAGCACTCGCTTTCGATCAGCGCTGGCACTGCTGCTACTGGTTCCGGCACCGCTGCTGCTACCACTGCCCGCCGAGGCGGAGTCCTGTGTGCTACTATTGCTGCTGGCTCGCTTATTGTCCGTTCTTGACTCGCCGCCATTGGCAAATGTTGGCGGTTCAAGCGTCGCCTCACAATTATTGACCTCTGTAAGAGGGCGAGGACTCTGCGCCGTTACCATTGCAATGGCATGATTCTCCAGTTCCGGCTGTGAATGGCGTTTCTGTTAATAAAGAATACAGAATGAAGATAAATTGTCATGAGTTTTAAAGATATAGCTATTAGTAGTCAAGCACACAATTTATAAATTATCATATTTTTATACTCTGATACCGAAGGTATTCTTAGTATATTAAGTTTGTTCAATGTCCGTCAGAACATCTGAATAAACGCACGAATTTTCGAATCTATTAAATATAGATACTTCAAACTTCATACTTCAAAGATCAAGTTTGTTCAAAATATGTGCCAATCCCAATGGGAGACTGGCAAATCGATAACATGTCGATACACCTCAAATCAGAAATTGATAAAACGTTAATAGTTAGTTGGTAGGTATGTTGTCGGTGACCTCCCCAAAAAATTGGATCCTAGGCTAATCGGCCACGCCCACAAGTACGCACACCAGCCACCCGCCCCCCGCCCCCCCTCACTACAAAATTAATTGGAAATGCTTATATCTGCCGCATTTTAGAGCTAAAGACACCATATAAGGATTATATTTCGACCACGCCCACTCCTGCCCCCGTAATTGTGAAAATCGATATACATACATGAAAGCACAATCCGATAAAACGTGTATTTGAAGCCAGAGTCATCGAATTTGCAATTAGATTGGGGCTGACCTGCCAAATGATGTCGACCGGGATGTCCCGGCCACGCCCACTAGAACGCCCCCCCCCTCTCTCTTGGATCGATAACAAAAATTGTATGCCACGCCACCTCCCGCCCCTAAAAATCGCAAAAATATATATCTCCCATAGCTTTAAGAAATAGAAACACCAAACCTGGTCACCCATTTTTAAGTGGTGTACAACAATTTTGGGAAAAGCCCCACATCGCTTATAAAAAGTCCCGAAAATCCACATCTCCCACTGTTTTAGAGCTAGAGACACCACTAGGAAAGGGCGATTTTTGTTAAGCTTACTCAACGGTCAACCCACGACCATTAACGCCGTCACCCATACACCAGCAAAAAGGCTATGTCCCACCTGCTTTCAGCTGTTTTTACAGTGGTAAAAGAGTATTAAGCAGTCGACTACGCGTGACTTCAACGCTCTTACTTGTTTAACATTGATAAGTTATAAGGACTAGAGACTTCATATTTATAATATAAGTTCTCGTAGTCCCGGGACAGATCATGTTTATTTATTTTTATCGATAACTCATCCCGTTCAAAAGTTATCGATAAATTTATATTTCAGACCTGAGTTTTTGGGTCATAACTTTAAAGGCTTAAGAGCTAGAGGCCCAAGTTTGACATGTATAATCTCGAATGGCATACCCATGTAACAAATATTTCACTTTTTGGATACCACCCCCCCCCCCCCCAAAAGTTAAAAAAACGCATTTTTGAAGTTATGACCTTGCAATTTGGTTTGGTCACATATTTTACTGCCCAGTCTGTGCCCAAGAAATTTCAATAATATCAGGTGATAAAGACAGACTTTTTAAGGATTTAACTTTCCATTGTGTGGAGCTCAGTAAAGAATCAAGCTTACTGCTTAGACTGCTTGCACTGCACGCACTGCTTGTACTGCAGCATGTGTGTGTTTAGATTAGTACGAATGATTGTAAGGACTGGGTTCAGGGTAACTCCTCGTCGGGCACTCCCGACTAGAGCATTCTTACTTGTTAGGACATCAAATTGGCTATAAAATGGGCGATCAACCCAAATAGAAGGGTCATTCCTTCAAAAATTACTGTTTTTCACTTTTGGGCCCCATCTGCCCATATAAGGTATCCAAAAAGTGACATTTTTGTTACATGTGTATGCTTTTCGAGATTATACATGCAAATTTGGGGCCTCTTGCTCTTATAACATGTAAGTTATGGCCAAAAAACGCACGTCTGAAACGAAATTTATCGATAACTTTTGAACGGTAAGAGTTATCGAAAAGTTAAAGAAACTTGATCTCTCCCGGGACTTCAACAACTTATATTCCAAATATGAAGTCTCTAGCTCTTATAGTCTCTGATATTCGCGTGTTCATACAGACAGACGGACGGACATGGCTAAACCGACTCGGCTGTTGATACTGATCAAAAACATAAATATATACTTTATATGGTCGGATATGCTCTCTTATGCCTGTTACATACTTTTGCACAACTTTATTATACCCTTTTTATAAATTTTAAATTGGATCAGGGTATAACAAGTAAGAGTGCTCTAGTCGGGTGTGCCCGACTATTTAATTTTTATACTCTGATACCGAATGTACTCATAGTATATTGGTTTTGTCGGATTTCCGTCAGGCCGTCCGTCTGGCCGTCTGTCCGTCTGTCTGTCTGTCTGGATGAACGCACGTATTTCCGAAACGATATTAGATAGACTCTTGAAATCTTTTGTGTTATGATTATAGCTATCTGCTTCAGATGAAGTTTGTTTCAAATTTATGCCACGCCCACTGGGAGGCTGGCAATCGATAACATGTCGATACACCTCAAATCACAAATCGATTAAACGCGAATACCTTCCACAATTTTGAAGCTAAAGTAATCAAATTTGGTAGGTATATTGCTGGTGATCTCCCGAAAAAATTGGATGCTAGGTTTATCGGCCACGCCCATTATTACGCCCACCAGCCCCCCTCCCAAAATTTGAAATGCTTATATCTCCCGCAGTTTTGGAGCTAAGGTCACCATATTTGGAATATATATTACTGGTGACGTCCTCTACAGATCACATAAAAAAATGTCGACCACGCTCACTCCCGCCCCCGTAAACGCGAAAATCGATTAACATGAATGCACAATTCGATAACACGTGTATATTTCCCGCAATTTTGAAGCTAAAGTCCCCAAATTTGGAATTTAGACTAGGGCCGACCACCCCAAAATATTCCGTCCTGGATTTTCCGGCCACGCCCACTATAACGCCCCCCAGCCACCCCGCCCCCACGAAACACGGAAGCCTATATCTCGCACAGTTTAAGAGCTAGGGCCACCAAACTTTGAGGGTAGACTTCTGGCCAAGTCCTCTAAAGATCGGACAAAATTTTGGGGCCACGCCCCCGCCCGCCCCCAAAAATCGCGAAAATGTATATTTTCCACAGTTTTAGAGCTAGAGTCACCAAAATTGGAGGATAGACTTATTGTCAGCCCCCTAAAGGATCGGCAAAAATTTTGGGGCCCCGCCCCCTCCCGCCCCAAAAATCGCGAAAATGTATATCTTCCACAGTTTTAGAGCTAAAATCACCAAATTTGGAAAATAGACTTCTGGTCACCCCCTCTTAAGATCGACCACGCCCCTCCCGTCCCCAAAAACTTGGAAGGCCGATTTTGGGTCACCCATACACCAGCAAAAATTTTCTGTTCACTTGCTTTCAGCTGTTCTTAAAATGGTATCAGAGTATTACGCAGTCGGCTCCGCCCGACTGCAACGTTCTCACTTGATTTATTTGGTCTATGTACAAAATTTTCTGACGACTGACCAAGGAAACACTATCATAAATTCGCTAGGGACAGATTTGAAAGTGGTGGCAGAGACTCCTGATTTTGATGATTGGGAGCATTTCAAGTTTAGGTAGGTAAAGTCAGTAGATCCACAGAGATTAATACTATAATTCAGATAAGACTCAACAAACTAACGCAGACGTATCCGACACAGACAAGTTGCCTGAAAAAATTCTAGAAATTCTAGAATTTCCAATAGAGTTTTCGACTTTGAGAACATTAACATAGTGGCCGATTGCATTACAAATATATACTTTCCTTCAGCGGGTACGATGCGGTGGCACTACATTCTGCAGGAGATTGGCAACCCCGAACTGCGCTAAACAGCTCGTAGCAGACAACGCTGGCTTTCCACAGTCGGTCTACGGAACATGCCTGCTGACTTTCGGCGATGGCAGATCATTAATTAACAGATATGGTATCCTCAGAAAGAAACCGGTGGTGCAGACAGTCTGATGTCAGAACCCGTCATGAGTAGCAGCATCACCCTAGCCATTGTCATTACATGCATGGTCCTCGCTCACAAGGTTCGCCAGCGAGCTAAGCTCTGAGAGCGGACCGCGATGTTGGCAGGTCTGCAGGCGAGCATGGTGAAGACCGAGGACGCACTCCACTTAGCTGAGGGAGGCGTTAACCCCAGCTTGGTACAGTACATATCAGAGAGAAATTGCCACGTCAGATAACAATCGGGCTCATCGTGCAGCTCAAGGAAATGTGAAAGAAGTAATTCGGAATTATTTATTCCCAAAAATGGACCGGTTATAAAAAGAAATATCCACGAATTGTAAGGTATGTGCCATGGCAAAATTTAATCGTCACCCTACCAAACAAACGATTGAAAGAACTGCAATACCACCTTCTGCTGGAGAAACACTGCATGTTGACTTTTATTCTACTGACAAATAAATATTTTCTGACATGTATCGAAAAAAATTTCCAAATTTGCAGTGGATCAATCTCAAATAAATAAACAAATATAGAGTGCATTAGACGTACAGGGAAAAGTATTTACCCATAAAAGATTTGGAAATAAATACCATTGCAAGAGCTGCGGAAAACAGGTGCAACAGAACCTGCTTGCTGTTGTATGAGTGATGGCGTTAATGGACGTGGGAGTGGGTTGACCGGTGAGTAAGCTAGCAGTAATCTACCTTCCAAGCTTGGTGTTTCTAGCTCTAAAACTGTGATAAATATAGGCTTCCGCAATTCGTGGGGTTGGGTGTCTTGGGGGCGTCCTAGTGGGCGGGCTGGGAAATTCAGGTCGCGATCTTCGGGGAAGGTCACCAGCAATGTAAATGCTGAATTTGGTGACTCTAGCTTCAATGTTATGGGAAGTATACACGATTTATCGATTTGTGCTGTCGGGTAAACCGACTTCGATTACAAGGGGAAATTTCGGTCGAGAAATTTGTTCTATGATCTGGGGGAAGTAGCCAGTAATATTATACCAAATATGCTGACTTTAGCTCTAAAACTGTGGAAGATATGAGCATTTTCCTTTATTTCCCAATTTTTTAGAGAGGTAACCAGCAATATACATATCAAATTGTATGACTATCTATTAAATTGTGGGAAATATTCACGTTTTATCGATCTGAGATTTTTGGTGTATCCACATGTTATCGACTCGCCAGCCTTCTAGTGGGCGTGGCACAAAACTCTTAACACTTTATCTGAAACAGATAACAATAAGTATAATAGTTTAAGTTTCAACTCTCTATATTTAATAGCGCCGAACGAAGTAACGCTCATACAGACAGACGGACACCCTGACGGACATTGCACAAACTTACACCTTCAGTATCAGTGTATAAAAATAGAAGCAAATCTGGGCACAACGGTTCTTATAACTGGTCCATAAGGACAACTTACAAAATACCCGTACAATCACACACATACTGCAAGCAGTACAAGCAGTTTAAGCAGTTAGCTTGCTTCTCACAGCGCACCACACTATGATCTTATTGAAATTTTTTGGGCATAAAATTGGCAACAATTGGGCTGTATATAATAAAATGAGTGATCAAACTAAAGTGCAACGTCATACCTTCAAAAATTCGCTCTTTCAATTATTATATATACCAAATTTGGGACCTCTACCTTTTATACCTTCTTAAGTTATGGCCAAAAAATGCTGATCTAAAATCAAAATTTATCGGTAACTTTTGAACGGGATGAGTCATCGATAAAATAAAACAAACTTGATCTGACCACAAGAACTTATATTCCTTATGAAGTCTCAAGCTCTTATAGTCTCTGATATCCGCGTGTTCATACAGATAGACGGACATGGGTAGATCGACTCGGCTGTTGATAACGATGATAATAGGTTCAGGGTATAAAAACAACGTCAGAGACATAAAGACATACCGACTACTTAACACTGACCTCGAACATACAGAAACGAAATTAACATTAAGCGAAATGTCAAGCTCTTTGAACATGAAATTAATTATACTAAACCATTTTCAGCAAAAATTTAATATTCTCCATAGCATCGACAAAAATAAATTTAGTCGGCTCTTATGGATAACCTAGAAAATCAAAACATTTGCAAGTGAGCACTTCACAAATATTAGTGTAGCAGATATTTTTGGAGTACTAAAGCTATTAGTTTCTTGATTAAAAATCCTATGCCTAAATTAGTTTGTAATTAATATATATACAGTACAGCATGAAAAGGTAACGTTTGCCGTTCGTTAATGTGACGCCGCTGCAAGCACTACCACAAGAGACTGGAAACGTCGCACATTGTGATAATCGCCCTGGACCATCAGTGTGGTCCGTCATCAGATAAAACTAAAGTGCCGAATTAAACAACCGCACCCTTACGGAAAACAGAGGACGGGTTTTGCTTAACCCTGGCAGGACCTACATTTGCAAGCAACATTGTTCTGATCAGGCCATTAGACCGGACGCTGTTGCAACAAAGTTGCTAATGGAAACTGACACCAGCACTCAAGCGCTGAGTGACCACAGCAAGAACGTTCACTAGACGCCGAGTCAGCTGTTGCCGGTTCTGCAGCGAGCTATGGGCTATGCTGGGTAGAAATAAGTAATTCCTAAATTAGTTCTGAAGAAGATACTCGATCGATTAGTTGATCGAGCAATTGAATAAATTTATTATCGCTTAATAAACCCATGTTTACTTATATAACGCAGATTCAAATAATTTTTAAATGTGTATGTAATTCGGGATAATACATACCTAATTTGGTGCCCTAGCTCTTCTAAATTTCAGGTTATGGCCAAAAAACGCTCAAAGCTATATATATATCGAAGTTATCGATCAAATGAAGGACACTTGATATGGCCAGGGCTTTTTGGCTTTTCTTCAAAATATGAAGTCTCTAGCTCGTATAGTCTCAGACGGACAGACTTGGCTAGATCGACTCGGCTGTTGATACCGATACAAAATATGGGGTCGGAAATGCTTCCTTATGCCTGTTACATTTTATTGCACAGCTTCATTATACCCGTTTTAAATGCGTTCAGAGTAAAAAAAGGGGTGAAGGATTATCTTCGGCGTGCCGAAGGTTTTATACACTTTTCGAACCTTTAGGCAATTTTCACTCTGCCAACTGCACCACTGAAATTTCATATGCTGTACATAATCATTTTGTCGCGTGAAATTATTTATACCCTGAACCCGTTAAAAATGGGTAAAAAGGGTATAATGGATTTGTGCAAAAGTATGTACCAGGCATATGCATCTCCGACCATATAAAGTATATATATTCTTGATCAGTATCAACAGCCAAGTCGATTTAACCATGTCTGTCTGTCTGTCTGTCTGTTCGTCCGTCTGTATGAACACGCGGTTATCAGAGACTATAAGACTATATTTGGAATATAAGTTCTCGTAGTCCCGGGACTGATCAAGTTTATTTCATTTTATCGATAACTTTTCCCGCTCAAAAGTTATCGATAAATTTCGTTTTCTGACGAGCGTGTTTGGGCCATAGCTTAAAAGTTATAATAGCTAGAGGCCTCAAATTTGCAAGTATAATCTCAAATATGATACCCACGTAACAAATATTTCACTTTTTGGATACCACCCCCAATCCCCCAAAAAGTTCAAAAAACGCATTTTTGAAGTTATGACCTTGCAATTTGGTTTGGTCACACATTTTATAGCCAAGGTTATGTCCTAAAAATTTCGGACAATAAACACAGAAGTTATTTAAGATTTTACTTTCCATTGTGTGCTTGTACTGTAGCATGTGTATGTTTGTATGTATACACACTGATAAATTAGTATGAATGTAAAGACTGGGTTCAGGGTATCTCCAAGTCGGGCACTCCCGACTAGAGCACTCTTACTTGTTTTTGTTTGTTCTAAGAATATTTAAATCATTGCCAGTTGTATGGCAGCTATAAGATATAGTTATCCGATCCGGCTGGCTCCGACTAATGTGATGTCTCTTTAAATTATAAGTATCAGTGCAAAGTTTCATCGCGATAGATTCAAAAACATGGGAAATATGGCCAAAACCGACTTCGAGTTGTATGGCAGCTATGAGATATAGAGTGGTCCGATCCGGCCGGCTCTGACCAATGTGCTGTCCCCGTGAATAATAAGTGTCTGTGCAAAGTTGCATCGTGATGGCTCAAAAACTGAGGGACTAGCTTGCGTACATACAGACAGACGGACATGGCTAGATCAATTTCTATTGTCATTCTAAGCATACTGGCAGTAAGTTTTAGGAGTCTCCGTTACAAACTTTAGCACAAACTGAATAGACTATTTTCTTCGAAAAGAGTATAATAAAAATCAATAAGTCGCGACTGGGATTGGAACCATGTTCTCCCGTTTGTCAGCGCAGCACTCTAATACTTACGCCACCAAGCAGTTTTCACAAGCGCTGACAAACTCGATTGTACTGATCGATTTTTTCGCGTTGTATAGTTTTTGTTCTAAGACATTGGTAGCAAATGAATTATATTACTTATATTATATATTTTAAAAGAAGAATAAGAAACAAGTGAGAACGTTGCAGTCGCGCGGACTGCGTAATACTCTTTCTTTTTTGATTTTTTTTTTTTTTTTTTGATTTTGATCGCGAGGCCCAGCACTCGAACTCATCTAGGAATCCTATGACACGTCTGGAGCCAGTCGTTGAGTAACTGCTAGAAGCTAGGAAAGCTGTGTCGTCAGCATATGTTGCCGTCAATGATCCGCGTGTATTGAGGATGGGAAGATCCGCCGTAAATACAGTGTATAGTATTGGTCCAAGAATACTACCCTGAGGTACACCAGCCCGAATAGGACGCATTCCGGACCGGGCTTCTCTGTATTCGACAGCAAATGCTCTGCCTTCCAGGAAAGAGACAAGCACCTTCCAGAGACCTTCAGGGAGCAGCGGCATTAGCTTGTAGCAGAGGCCCTCGTGCCAGACCCTATCAAAAGCCTGCCGAATGTCCAGGAAAACTGCGGCACAGTATTTTTCTTTTCGAAGGCGCTGAGGATGTGGCTTACAACACGATGGATTTGTTCAACCGCATTATGGCATCCTCGGAAGCCAAATTGATGGTCTGGTAGCGCATTTTCAAAAGCGTCAACGGCCAGAAGACGGGTTAAAAGGATTCTCTCAAAAACCTTCGAAAAAGTAGGCAGGAGACTTATCGGCCTGACAGAGTCCGGATTGTGGGGATCCTTGCCTTTCTTTGGCACCATAACAATAAGAGCGCGCTTCCATGGGGCCGGGAAATGACCCAAGTCAAGTACGGCATTGAACAGCCGACAAAGCTGTGAGACAATTACGCTGGGTAGTGCCTTGGCCACTTTGCCATCAATAGAATCCATTCCAGGTGCCTTAGAGAGAATCAACCTCTTTATTTGAGAATGAACCTCATCTTCGTTAACCGGCTGGACAAAATGGGAGGGGCCGAAGGATAGGCCAATCCTCGAGACGGTGGTTCTTACCTCTTGTCTGGTCGCGAAATCAAAAGGAGTGAACCGTGCATTCGAGTTCATTCGCAAAAACTTCAGCAATATCGTCATCAGTACGAGCCCATGTACCATCATTACGTCTGAGAGGGAGCCTGCGAAGAGGCTGTCGCTTGATGCTGCGGGTGCACTTCCACAACGCAAAACCATGTTCCTCGTCAGGGTCGATGGCGTTGAGCTTATTTACAAAGAACTCCGACTTAGCAGACTTAAGCACACGCCTAAGATTTAAGACAGCGGCTTTCCACCTGGCCAGATCCAGCAGATGACGCGTCCTCATCCACTCGCGACGCAGAGAATGCCCTCGTCTAGCCAAAATCGAAATCTCAGGTTTAGAGGATGCCCAAGATGGCGGAGGTGCGGATGGGGTTCCGGTAGCAGAAGGAGCAGCAAGGTGAATCTTGTCATCCAGATCCTGAGCAAAAGCGTCAATGTTAGCAGGAGTGTCAAGAGGGAGAGGGTTAGCAATAGCTAGTGTCGAGAGCCGAGTACCAAAGTCCTCTATATTCGAGCCAAGGGGGAGAAGCCTAGGTTTGGCGGTAACCACATAGGCGGACACACAAAAGTAAGCCAGCAACGGGATGTGATCAGAGGATAGACCTGTACACTCTGATATGGCGAGGTGGTTGCAGGGGATGCCTTTGTAGACCGCAAAGTCAATGGCCGTGGGGAGATACCGGGTATTTCCCGGAAAATGTGTGGGTTCGCCGGTGGCCAAGACCTGAAGATTGGAGCCTGATACCAGTGACATCAAAGTATCTCCTCTAATACACGACCGCCTGCATCCCCAAAATTGATGGTGCGCATTCCAATCGCCGCCAATAAAAAAGTGGTTGCCTATAGAGCCAAATAGGCGATGACGATTGACGATGTCCAGGTGGGCAATACACAGCAGCAAAAGAAACTCTTCCAATACCAGTGACCAAGGATATAGAAATAGCTTGTAGATGAAGCTCAGCAATAGTACCACTGAGGTGAAAGTCAAACGATGACCGCACGATGACTGCAGCACCACCACGGAGACGGTCAACCGGGTGATTGGCACAGTGAACATCATAACCATGGATGCGCAAGGAGGAGCGGCTGTTGAAGTGTGTTTCTGAAACAAGGAGGATATCAACATCCTTTTCCTGGAGAAGATGTTCGACCTCCAGGGTCTTGCCAATGATGCCATTGGCGTTCCAAATAATGATGTTCAGACCATAATTAGACATTGCGATGCAAAGACGTTGAAATATGTGCACCATTCGTCAGTAAGGATCGCATCATCTCTAAAATAGATGTCATTATCGACATCATCTGGTCAAAACGCGATAGCAGCTTGTCAATCGCAGCCGCTTGTG
Organism: Drosophila flavopinicola; assembly: GCA_035042425.1. Taxonomy (NCBI): domain Eukaryota; kingdom Metazoa; phylum Arthropoda; class Insecta; order Diptera; family Drosophilidae; genus Drosophila; species Drosophila flavopinicola. The sequence goes on along the minus strand of JAWNLL010000296.1, from coordinate 15,342 downwards.
TTGAAGCACTAGCTTCCTGCTGTCTACGTAGTTCGTCAATGAAGCTATGTAGTCTGTCCTGAGCAGGCTGAGTTGTGGAAACCGAGGGCAAATGTCCAGGGATGCTAGAACCAGGGACATTAGGCTTCCTACTATAGCCCGGTGTAGGCCAGTGGCTTGAATTTAACACCATCGGGGGTGAGACAGGCAGATTCGAGGTCTTTGGGGGCTGAGACAGGAGTGACAGACTTCCTTTGCTGTAGACTTCGTCCAGTGTTGTTACCATTGCGCTTTGCAACCGCCTCCAGATAGGCGGTACAGCGTCTGAAAGCCGCGCTGTGATTGGACCCACAGTTGATGCACTTGTATTGTTCTTCAGTGGTAGCCATACACTTGTCTTTATCACGTGTTTCATGATCACCCGAACACCTAGCATATTTAGCGGGGAAGGAACAGAAATTCTTGGAATGACCAAACTCTTGACATCTGAAACATCTCAGAGCCCCAGTTCGCGGACGGGGGGCCTCGATTTTCACGACCTGATATGCCAAAGCTTTTATGTCGAACATCTTCGTATTATTTTCAGCCGGTTCAAGCTCTATGTAGAACGTGTTTCGATTTTGTACACCATTCTCACCTGGTGGGTTGTAAATATTTCGAGGATTGTGTCCTTGAGCCCTTAGCTCAGCCTTTATATCCTCAATGTCGGTTGACGCATGCAAACCCCTGGCAACAACCCTAAAAGCCCGGTTCTCCTTCAGCTGGAAGGAGCTGAATGGGATTCTATTTTCGGTAAAATTTTTTTGAATACTTCTATAGGATACACCTTCTGAACAGGTTATCCTGCAAGAAGACTGGCCGGTGATCTTCCGACGGAAGTCAATGGTCGCAGTACTGATCAGGGCAATGAGCCGTTTCATGTTTGGTATACCCCTTAGAAGAAAGGGAGGGGGACGCGGGCCAGAACTCTTTGGATTTGTCAAGCGCGGAGACACAGGCCGTCTAGGGGATGGTTGAGAGGACACTTAATGGACCGGACCCGCAACTACAGGGGCAGTCTTGCCATTAGAAGAAATCGCAGTGATAGGATGGCATCCAGTATCCGATCCAGGGGCACCTAAGGAAAGGGCAGGTATAGGGTTCAGCTCTAAAGATGCGACATCAGGGTGGTGCACATCCATGGCGTCATCGTCATCGTCAGCCAATATGGCATAGCTGTTACCGCGACCGGAGTAGGTTGAGTCTGCAGACCCAGGAGAGTCTGCATCAATAGGGCGAGTAGACAATGAGGGCTTCTTATGAGTAACCGGCTTAGCCGCCAGGCAGACAGTCTTGAAGCGATCCAGGACAGGGCCAAGTAGCGAGGAATTCACTGAGGTGTTATCTACACCAACATGTCCAGAAACATGAGAACAGGGCACTTTCAAATTGTTACGGTTCATGATAGTAAGCCGATCACGGTCAGATGCAGCCTGACTGAACCACTTATAATGGTGTCTAGAGCCGGCGTGCTGGCACCAGATTTGCGGATGCCAGATTGGAATGTATCATTATTCTCATGAGAGTCATCAAACAACTCTTTATCGCTGTGTGAAGGAATAGCATCCTGGACGCCTTGAGTCCGCAACAGACGACTCTTCCTGTGTGCAGAGCCCGGGATCTGGCGGGATGGAGCAGAATTTGAAATAAGCTTATCATGCGGGATGATTTGACTAGAGATAGATGCATCCGAATCGTTACTAGATATATTACGCCTTACGTCCAGGGCTTGCTGACGGGTCGAGGGACGAAAGCTAAGGGCCCGTCTGGTGGCAGCGCGAGCCTCTTCAGTTACTTGGTTGGCAGCCTTGGACCTGATGTGCTTGTTCTTTAGAATTTTTTGATTAAACTTATTCTTAGGGGACGCCATGTATCTATGGAGGGGTCCCCCAAGTTGGGGGGCCGAAAATGAAATAAATTAACACAGTCAAGAGAAAAAAAAAGAAACAAAATAAAACAAAAAAATTTTTCTCTAAACTATTTTTCCTATTTTTTATACTCTGATACCGAAGGTACTCATAGTATATTGGTTTTGTCGAATGTCCGTCAGGCCGTCCGTCTGTCCGTCTGTCTGTCTGGATGAACGCGCGTATTTCCGAAACGATATTAGATAGACTCTTGAAATCTTTTGCGTTATGATTATAGCTATCTGCTTCAGATCAAGTTTATTCCAAATTTATGCCACGCCCACTGGGAGGCTGGCAAATCGATAACATGTCGATACACCTCAAATCACAAATCGATTAAACATGAATAACTCCCACAATTTTGAAGCTAGAGTAATCAAATTTGGTAGGTATATTGCTGGTGACCTCCCGAAAAAATTGGATCCTAGGTTAATAGGCCACGCCCATTATTACGCCCACCAGCCCCCCTCCAAAATTAATTTGAAATGCTTATATCTCCCGCAGTTTTAGAGCTAAAGTCACCATATTTGGAATATATATTACTGGTGACGTCCTCTACAGATTACAGAAACAAAATTTCGACCACGCCCACTCCCGCCCCCGTAATCGCGAAAATCGATATACATGAATGCACAATTCGATAACACGTGTATATTTCCCGCAATTTTGAAGCTAGAGTCCCAAAATTTGGAATTTAGACTAGGGCTGACCAGCCCTAAAGATTGCGTCCTGGATTTTCCGGCCACGCCCACTAGAACGCCCCCAGCTACCCCGCCCCCACGAAACACGGAAGCCTATATCTCGCACAGTTTAAGAGCTAGGGCCACCAAACTTTGAGGGTAGACTTCTGGCCAAGTCCTCTAAAGATCGGACAAAAAATTTTGGGGCCACGCCCCGCCCGCCCCCAAAAATCGCGAAAATGTATATTTTCCACAGTTTTAGAGCTAGAGTCACCAAAATTGGAGGATAGACTTATTGTCAGCCCCCCTAAAGATCGGCAAAAAATTTTGGGGCCCCGCCCCCTCCCGCCCCCAAAAATCGCGAAAATGTATATCTTCTACAGTTTCAGAGCTAGAGTCATTAAACTTGGAAGATAGAATTCTGGTCAGCCCCTCTAAATATCGGTAAAAAAAATTTGGGGCCACGCCCCCTCCCGCCCCCAAAAATCGCGAAAATGTATATCTTCCACAGTTTTAGAGCTAGAGTCAAGAAATTTGTAAGATAGACTTCTTGTCACTCCCTCTAAAGATCGGCCAAATTTTTTGGGGCCACGCCCCCTCCCGCCCCCAAAAATCGCGAAAGCTTATATCTTCCACAGTTTTAGAGCTAGAGTCACCAAAATTGGTAGATAGACTTCTGGTCACCCCCTCTTAAGATCGACCATGCCCCTCCCGTTCCCAAAAACTTGGAATGCCGATTTCGGGTCACCCAAACACCAGCAAAAATTTTCTGTTCACTTGCTTTCAGCTGTTCTTAAAATGGTATCAGAGTATTACGCAGTCGGCTCCGCCCGACTGCAACGTTCTCACTTGTTCCGATTTGTTTTTGGAAAATTTGGAGAACATTTTTGGGAACAAAAAAGTAGTCTGTTCAGTACGAGAACTGGATTCAAACTGCGTAATACTATACCATTTTAAGAACAGCTGAAAGCAAGTGAACAGAACATTTTTGCTGGTGTATGGGTGACCCATCCGAGTTTTTGGGGACTGGAGGGGCGTGGTCGATGTTAAGAGGGTGTGACGAGAAGTCTATTTTGAAAATTTGGTGATCTTAGCTCTAAAGCTGTGGAAGATATACATTTTCACGATATTTGGGGGCGGGATGTCTACCCTCAAAGTTTGGTGGCCCTAGCTCTTAAACTGTGCTAGATATAGGCTTCCGTGTTTCGTGGGGGCGGGGTGGCTGGGGGGCGTTATAGTCATATAGGGGTGGTCAGCCCTAGTCTAAATTCCAAATTTGGGGACTATAGCTTCAAAATTGCGGGAAATATACACGTGTTATCGAATTGTGCATTCATGTATATCGATTTTCGCGATTACGGGGGCGGGAGTGGGCGTGGTCGAATTTTTTTCTGTGATCTGTAGAGGACGTCACCAGTAATATATATTCTAAATATGGTGACCTTAGCTCCAAAACTGCGGGAGAAATAGGCATTTAAAATTTTGGGAGGGGGGCTGCTGTACGTAATAATGGGCGTGGCCGATAAACCTAGCATCCAATTTTTTCGGGAGGTCAGCAGCAATATGCCTACCAAATTTGATTACTCTAGCTTTAAAATTGTGGGAGATATTCACGTTGAATCGATTTCTGATTTAAGGTGTATCGACATGTTATCGATTTGCCAGCCTCCCAGTGGGCGTGGCATAAATTTGAAATAAACTTGATCTGAAGCAGATAGCTATAATCATAACACAAAAGATTTCAAGAGTCTATCTAATATCGTTTAGGAAATACGTGCGTTCATCCAGACAGACAGACAGACGGCCAGACGGACGGCCTGACAGACATCCGACAAAACCAATATACTATGAGTACCTTCGGTATCAGAGTATAAAAATCGAGTGCATAAGACGTATCAAGTAGGGGGGAAAGTATTTACCCATAAAAGATTTGGAAATAAATACCATTGCAAGAGCTGCGGAAAACAGGTGCAACAGAACCTTCTTGCTGTTGTATGAGTGAAGGCGTTAATGGACGTGGAAGTGGGTTGACCGGTGAGTAAGCTGGCAGTAATCTACCTTCCAAGTTTGGTGATTTTGGCTTTAAAACTGTGATAAATATAGACTTCCGCAATTCTTGGGGCTGGGTGTCTTTGGGGCGTCCTAGTGGGCGGGCCGTTTGCAATCTTCGGGGAACGTCACCAGCACTGTAAATGCTGAATTTGGTGACTCTAGCTTCAATGTTATTGGAAGTGTACACGATTTATCGATTTGTGCTGTCGGGTAAACCGACTTCGATTACAAGAGGAAATTTCGGTCGAGGAATTTGTTCTATGATCTGGGGGAGGTAGCCAAAAATATTATACCAAATATGTTGACTTAAGCTCTAAAACTGTGGAAGATATGAGCATTTTCCTTTATTTCCCAATTTTTTAGAGAGGTAACCAGCAATATACATATCAAATTGTATGACTATCTATTAAATTGTGGGAAATATTCACGTTTTATCGATCTGAGATTTTTGGTGTATCGACATGTTATCGACTCGCCAGCCTCCTAGTGGGCGTGGCACTCTTAACACTTTATCTGAAACAGATAACAACAAGTATAATAGTTTAAGTTTCAACTCTCTATATTTAATAGCGCCGAACAAAATAGCGCTCATACAGACAGACGGACACCCGACGGACATTGCGCAAACTCATACCTTCTGTATCAGTGTAAAAAAATAGAAGCAGATATGCGCTCAACGGTTCTTATAAATGGGCCATAAGGACAACTTACAAAATACCCGAACAAACACACACATGCTGCAAGCAGTAAAAGCAGTTTGAGCAGTTAGCTTGCTTCTTCACTGTGCACCACTCCATGGAAGTTAAATCTTAAGCTTCTGTGTTTACTGTCCGATCTTATTGAAATGGCTGTATATATTAAAATAAGTAAGAGTGCTCTAGTCGGGAGTGACCGACTAGGAGATACCCTGAGCACAGTCCTTACAATCATTCATACTAATATAAACACACACATGATGCATAACTTCAAAAATTCGCTTTTTCATATATTGTTACATGTGTATGCTATTCGAGATTATATATAACAAATTTGGGACCTCTACCTTTTATATATTTTGAAGTTGTAGCCAAAAAATGCTGATCTAAAATCAAAATTTATCGGTAAATTTTGAACGGGATGAGTCATCGATAAAATAAAACAAACTTGATCTGACCACAAGAACTTATATTCCTTATGAAGTCTCAAGCTCTTATAGTCTCTGATATCCGCGTGTTCATACAGATAGACGGACATGGGTAGATCGACTCGGCTGTTGATAACGATGATAATAGGTTCAGGGTATAAAAACAACGTCAGAGACATAAAAACATACCGACTACTTAACACTGACCTCGAACATACAGAAACGAAATTAACATTAAGCGAAATGTCAAGCTCTTTGAACATGAAATTAATTATACTAAACCATTTTCAGCAAAAGTTTAATATTCTCCATAGCATCGACAAAAATAAATTTAGTCGGCCCTTACTGATAACCTAGAAAATCAAAACATTTGCAAGTGAGCACTTCACAAATATTAGTGTAGCAGATATTTTTGGAGTACTAAGGCTATTAGTTTCTTGATTAAAAATCCAATGCCTAAATTAGTTTGTAGTTAATATATATACAGTACAGCATGAAAAGGTAACGTTTGCCGTTCGTTAATGTGACGCCGCTGCAAGCACTACCACAAGAGACTGGAAACGTCGCACATTGTGATAATCGCCGTGGACAATCAGTGTGGTCCGTCATCAGATAAAACTAAAGTGCCGAATTAAACAACCGGCACCCTTACGGAAAACAGAGGACGGGTTTTGCTTAACCCTGGCAGGACCTACATGTGCAAGCAACATTGTTCTGATCAGGCCATTAGACCGGACGCTGTTGCAGCAAAGTTGCTAATGGAAACTGACACCAGCACTCAAGCGCTGAGTGACCACAGTACAAACGTTCACTATACGCCGAGTCAGCGTTCTGTTGCCAGTTCTGCCGCGAGCTATGGGCTATGCTAGGTAGAAATAAGTAAGGAATGCATCGGCGTCGAAAGAAGGATGGGTGCAAAGGGAAGCACAAAAATTGAGACACAAAATGTATTGAGTGTCTTGGGTGTTAAGGTTTCTTTTGTGCAAACCTTCGCTTGTGTTGCTTGTTTTAGTACCTGCTGCTGCAAAAGCGCAGAGGCGCAACGTGACAACATAAAACACAATAATAACAAGTGGGGAAGGATTATCTTCGGCGTGCCGAAGATTTTATACTCTTTTCGAACCTATAGGCAATTTTCACTCTGCCAACTGCACCACTGAAATTTCATAAGCTGTACAAAATCGTTTTGTCGCGTAACATTTTTTTTTGTTCTAAGAATATTTAATTCATTGCCAGTTGTATAGCAGCTATAAGATATAGTGATCCGATCCGGCCGGCTCCAACCAATGTGATGTCTCTTTGAATAATAAGTATCTATGCAAAGTTTCATCGCGATAGATTAAAAAACATGGGATATATGGCCAAAACCGATTTCGAGTTGTATGGCAGCTATAAGATATAGTATTCCGATCCGGCCAGCTCCGACCAATGTGCTGTCCCCTGGAATAATAAGTGTCTGTGCAAAGTTTTATCGCGATAGCTCAAAAACTGAGGGACTAGTTTGCATACATACAGACAGACAGACAGACAGACAGACAGACAGACAGACAGACAGACAGACGGACATGGCTAGATCAATTTCTATTGTCATTCTAAGCATACTGGCAGTAACTTTTGGGGGTCTCCGACGCTTCCTTCTATGCGTTACAAACTTCAGGACAAACTTAATATACTATTTTCTTCGAAAAGAGTATAATTAACTTAAGAAATTATAATTTATTATTTATTTTTAATTAGTTCTAGTGTCATTTCTGCAAAGCTTCCGCTGGCAAAATTAAAGAAGCACTGAACTTGAATACTAACAAGCGATCAAGTGAAAAACAAAACGGCTCATAATTAGAAAAGAACTCACAGGCACCATGGTGTTTACAAAACACCCGGGTGATACATATGTGTTTTGCCTACTTATATTACTTGCGCATTGCATTTTTTTTCACTTGCGCTTATTCCTACATTCGTTTTGAGTGTGAGTGCGACCGGCACGCGTTGCCTAAAAATGCCTGTGTGCATGCAAAAAAAATACGGGACATTGTGAGAGCGAGTGCGTAGCATTGCCGGCACTCGCAGCACACACAAAACTTTTGATAAGTGTATATTTTTGCTTTGCTTAGCCGGCGTTGAGCGGCACCGGGACACACATTTCATTGGGTGTGAGTAGGGTGGCACAAAGTGATACACTTGCCGTTCTCAGGTATGTGCCCTGGGAAAATTTAATCGTCACCCTACGATTGGAAGAACTCAAATACCATCTTTTGCGGGAGAAACACTACATGTTGACGTTTATTCTACTGCCAAAAAAATATTTTATGACATGTATCGAAAAATTTTCAAAATTTGTAGTGGATCAAACTCAATTAAATAAACAAAAATAGAGTGCATAAGACGTATCAAGTAGGGGGAAAGTATTTACCCATAAAAGATTTGGATATAAATACCATTGCAAGAGCTGCGGAAAACAGGTGCAACAGAACCTTCTTGCTGTCGTATGAGTGAGGGCGTTAATGGACGTGGGAGAAGGTTGACCGGTGAGCAAGCTAGCAGTAATCTACCTTCCAAGTTTGGTGATTCTAGCTCTAAGACTGTGATAAATATAGATTTCCGCAATTCATGGGGCTGGGTGTCTTGGGGGCGTCCTAGTGGGCGGGCCGGGAAATTTAGGTCGCAATCTTCGGGGAAATTCACCAGCAATCTAAATGCAGAATTTGGTGACTCTAGTCTAGCTTCAATGTTGTGGGAAATATACACGATTTATCGATTTGTGCTTTCGGGTAAACCGATTTCGCGATTACAAGGGGAAATTTCGGTCGGGAAATTTGTTCTATGAGCTGGGGGGAGGTAGCCAGTAAAAAACTAAAACTGTGGAAGATATGAGCATTTTCCTTTATTTCCCAATTTTTTAGAGAGGTAACCAGCAATATACATATCAAATTGTATGACTATCTATTAAATTGTGGGAAATATTCACGTTTTATCGATCTGAGATTTTTGGTGCATCAACACGTTATCGACTTGCCAGCCTCTAGTGGGCGTGGCACAAAACTCTTAACACTTTATCTGAAATAGATAACAACAAGTATAATAGTTTGAGTTTCAACTCTCTATCTTCAATTGCGCCGAACAAAGTAGCGGTCATACAGACAAACGGACACCCTGACGGACATAACACAAACTCATACCTTCTGTATCAGTGTATAAAAATATAATCATATCTGGGCACAACGGCTCTTATAAATGGTACATAAGGACAACTTACAAAATACCCTTACACACATGCTGCAAGCAGTACAAGCAGTTTAAGCAGCTAGCTTGCTTCTTCACTGCGCACGACACTATGGAAATCTAAACACACACATCCTGCAGTTCAAGCAGTACAAGCAGTGCAAGCGGTTTAAGCAATTAGCTTGCTTTCCACTGAGCCCCACACAATGGAAAATTAAATCTTAAATATCTTCTGTGCTTATTGTCTATCTTTATGAATACTTTTGCACAAAACCATTATACCCTTTTTACCCATTTTTAATGGGTTCAGGGTATAAAAATGGGTATAATGAAGTTTTTCAAAAGTATATAACCTGTAAAGTATATATATTCGAGATCATAAGCCCGCGGATCACAAAGACTTTTAATCTATTTCATATTTGAAAGTTTTATCGGCTGTGCGCCGAATAATAGCAATTATTCAATTTATTAACGGCGTCAGTTCTGTACTTGTTAGTTGTGTTCTTTTTTTGCTTACATTGTTTCAGTGCTTTCATTTGCAAGCATCTGTAGCAGGTATAAGGAAGCATCTCCGACAATATAATATACATTCTTGATCAGTATCAACAGCCGAGTCGATCTAGCCATGTCCGTCTGTCTGTCCGAAAATTTCGCAAAGATCGGGCACTAAACACAGAAGTTATTTTAGATTTACCTTTCCATAGTGTGGGGCTCAGTGCAGAAGCAAACTAACTGCTGAAACTGCTTGTACTTGCAGCAAGTGCGTGCTTGCATATATGTACAGTGATAGGTTAGTATGAAAAAATGTAAAGGCTGGGTTCAGGATATCTCCTAGTCAGGCAATCCCGACTAGAGCATTCTTACTTGTTCTTGTTGGTTGTGTGAGAATATTATGCATGCGAAATGTGCAGGTCTTACTGGTAGCGAATGTGACAAAGTTACCGCAATTGGTAAAAAAATGCAGCGGTGACATGAAATGGTCGTGCCCATTATGCATAGACATTCAAACAGATTTTTCACGTATGTATAATTCCGTGAGAAATCAGTTTACTAAATTGTTTCTCGTCACAAACGGAGAAGTTCGCAAAGCCTAATTACATCTGAAGTTAGCAACCATAATATTGCAATTTCGGCGCAACCACCAGTTTTAAATGTGGTTGCCCCTAGGATGCAAGTTTTCATATCCAGGCTTACTTCTGATAGTACTTCTGACTCTATAGTATCATATATCGCTAGCAAAACTACCGCTAGCGTATTGGTAACCAAATTTAATTTCTCTTCACCTCGAGAAATATCTTCATTCAAAATAAGTGTTCCACACAACACGATCCACATAATTTGTGATCCAAAATTTTAGCCACAAAAATCGAGAGTTTAATCTAGTTCTCGTACTGAACAGACTACATTTTGTTTCCCAAAAATTTTCTCCAAATTTTCCAAAAAAAAAATCGGAAAAAAGAGGAAAAATAATTTTGAGAAAAATCTTTGTTTTTTGTTCTTGAATGTGTTAATTTATTTCCTTTTTCGGCCCCCCAACTTGGGGGACCCCTCCATAGATACATTTCGTCCCCTAAGAAGAAGTTTAATCAAAAAATTCTAAAGAACAAGCACCTCAAGTCCAAGGCTGCCAACCAAGTGACTGAAGAGGCTCGCGCTGTCACCAGACGGGCACTTAGCTTGCGTCCCTCGACCCGTCAGCAAGCCCTGGACGTAAGGCGTAATATATCTAGTAAAGATTCGGATGCATCTATCTCTAGTCAAATCATCCCGCATGATAAGCCTATTTCAAATTCTGCTCCATCCCGCCACATCCCGGGCTCTGCACACATGAAGAGTCGTCTGTTGCGGACTCAAGGCGTTCCTGTACACAGCGATAAATAGTTGTTTGATGACTCTCATGAGAATAATGATACATTCCTATCTGGCATCCGCAAATCCATTATAAGCTCTGAGTGGTTCAGTCAGGCTGCATCTGACCGTGATCAGCTTACTAGCATGAACCGTTACAATTTAAAAGTGCCTTGTTCTCATGTTTCTGGACATGTTGGTGTAGATAACACCTCAGTGAATTCCTCGCTATGGATCGCTTCAAGACTGTCTGCCTGGCGGCTAAGCCGGTTACTCATAAGAAGCCCTCATTGTCTACTCGCCCTATTGATGCAGACTCTCCTGGGTCTGCAGACTCAACCTACTCCGGTCGCGGTAACAGCTATGCCATATTGGCTGACGATGACGATGACGCCATGGATGTGCACCACCCTGATGTCGCATCTTTAGAGCTGAACCCTATACCTGCCCTTTCCTTAGGTGCCCCTGGATCGGATACTGGATGCCATCCTATCACTGCGATTTCTTCTAATGGCAAGACTGCCCCTGTAGTTGCGGGTCCGGTCCATAAAGTGTCCTCTCAACCATCCCCTAGACGGCCTGTGTCTCCGCGCTTGACAAATCCAATGAGTTCTGGCCCGCTTCCCTTCCCTTTCTTCTAAGGGGTATACCAAACATCGAACGGCTCATTGCCCTGATCAGTACTGCGACCATTGACTTCCGTCTGAAGATCACCGGCCAGTCTTCTTGCAGGATAACCTGTTCAGAAGGTGTATCCTATAGAAGTATTCAAAAGATTTTTACCGAAAATAGAATCCCATTTAGCTCCTTCCAGCTGAAGGAGAACTGTGCTTTTAGGGTTGTTGCCAGGGGTTTGCATGCGTGAACCGACATTGACGATATAAAGGCTGAGCTAAAGGCTCAAGGACACAATCCTCGAAATATTTACAACCCACCAGGTGAGAATAGTGTACAAAATCGAAACACGTTCTACATAGAGCTTGAACCGGCTGAAAATAATACGAAGATATACGACATAAAAGCTTTGGCATATCAGGTCGTGAAAATCGAGACCCCCCGTCCGCGATCTGGGGCTCTGAGATGTTTCAGATGTCAGGATCTTGGTCATTCCAAGAATTTCTGTTCCTTCCCCGCTAAATGTGCCAGGTGTTCGGGTGATCATGAAACACGTGATAAAGACAAGTGTATGGCTACCACTGAAGAACAATACAAGTGCATCAACTGTGGGTCCAATCACAGCGCGGCTTTCAGACGCTGTACCGCCTATCTGGAGGCGGTTGCAAAGCGCAATGGTAACAACACTGGACGAAGTCTACAGCAAAGGAAGTCTGTCACTCCTGTCTCAGCCCCCAAAGACCTCGAATCTGCCTGTCTCACCCCCGATGGTGTTAAATTCAAGCCACTGGCCTACACCGGGCTATAGTAGGAAGCCTAATGTCCCTGGTTCTAGCATCCCTGGACATTTGCCCTCGGTTTCCACAACTCAGCCTGCTCAGGACAGACTACATAGCTTCATTGACGAACTACGTAGACAGCAGGAAGCTTGACAAGCTGCTATCGTGTTTTGACCAGATGATGTCGATAATGACATCTACTTTAGAGATGATGCGATCCTTACTGACGAATATTGCACATATTTCAACGTCTTTGCATCGCGATGTCTAATTATGGTCTGAACATCATTATTTGGAACGCCAATGGCATCATTGGCAAGACCCTGGAGGTCGAACATCTTCTCCAGGAAAAGGATATTGATATCCTCCTTGTTTCAGAAACACACTTCAACAGCCGCTCCTCCTTGCGCATCCATGGTTATGATGTTCACTGTGCCAATCACCCGGGTGACCGTCTCCGTGGTGGTGCTGCAGTCATCGTGCGGTCATCGTTTGACTTTCACCTCAGTGGTACTATTGCTGAGCTTCATCTACAAGCTATTTCTATATCCTTGGTCACTGGTATTGGAAGAGTTTCTTTTGCTGCTGTGTACTGCCCACCTGGACATCGTCAATCGTCATCGCCTATTTGGCTCTATGGGCAACCACTTTTTTATTGGCGGCGATTGGAATGCGCACCATCAATTTTGGGGATGCAGGCGGTCGTGTATTAGAGGAGATACTTTGATGTCACTGGTATCAGGCTCCAATCTTCAGGTCTTGGCCACCGGCGAACCCACACATTTTCCGGGAAATACCCGGTATCTCCCCACGGCCATTGACTTTGCGGTCTACAAAGGCATCCCCTGCAACCACCTCGCCATATCAGAGTGTACAGGTCTATCCTCTGATCACATCCCGTTGCTGGCTTACTTTTGTGTGTCCGCCTATGTGGTTACCGCCAAACCTAGGCTTCTCCCCCTTGGCTCGAATATAGAGGACTTTGGTACTCGGCTCTCGACACTAGCTATTGCTAACCCTCTCCCTCTTGACACTCCTGCTAACATTGACGCTTTTGCTCAGGATCTGGATGACAAGATTCACCTTGCTGCTCCTTCTGCTACCGGAACCCCATCCGCACCTCCGCCATCTTGGGCATCCTCTAAACCTGAGATTTCGATTTTGGCTAGACGAGGGCATTCTCTGCGTCGCGAGTGGAGGAGGACGCGTCATCTGCTGGATCTGGCCAGGTGGAAAGCCGTTGTCTCAAATCTTAGGCGTGTGTTTAAGTCTGCTAAGTCGGAGTTCTTTGTAAACAAGCTCAACGCCATCGACCCTGACGAGGAATATGGTTTTGCGTTGTGGAAGTGCACCCGCAGCATCAAGCGACAGCCTCTTCGCAGGCTCCCTCTCAGACGTAATGATGGTACATGGGCTCGTACTGATGACGATATTGCTGAAGTTTTTGCGAATGAACTCGAATGCACGGTTCACTCCTTTTGATTTCGCGACCAGACAAGAGGTAAGAACCACCGTCTCGAGGATTGGCCTATCCTTCGGCCCCTCCCATTTTGTCCAGCCGGTTAACGAAGATGAGGTTCATTCTCAAATAAAGAGGTTGATTCTCTCTAAGGCACCTGGAATGGATTCTATTGATGGCAAAGTGGCCAAGGCACTACCAAGCGTAATTGTCTCACAGCTTTGTCGGCTGTTCAATGCCGTACTTGACTTGGGTCATTTCCCGGCCCCATGGAAGCGCGCTCTTATTGTTATGGTGCCAAAGAAAGGCAAGGATCCCCACAATCCGGACTCTTTCAGGCCGATAAGTCTCCTGCCTACTTTTTCGAAGGTTTTTGAGAGAATCCTTTTAACCCGTCTTCTGGCCGTTGACGCTTTTGAAAATGCGCTACCAGACCATCAATTTGGCTTCCGAGGATGCCATAATGCGGTTGAACAAATCCATCGTGTTGTAAGCCACATCCTCAGCGCCTTCGAAAAGAAGAAATACTGTGCCGCAGTTTTCCTGGACATTTGGCAGGCTTTTGATAGGGTCTGGCACGAGGGCCTCTGCTACAAGCTAATGCCGCTGCTCCCTGAAGGTCTCTGGAAGGTGCTTGTCTCTTTCCTGGAAGGCAGAGCAGTTGCTGTCGAATACAGAGAAGCCCGGTCCGGAATGCGTCCTATTCGGGCTGGTGTACCTCAGGGTAGTATTCTTGGACCAATACTATACACTGAATTTACGGCGGATCTTCCCATCCTCAATACACGCGGATCATTGACGGCAACATAAGCTGACGATACAGCTTTCCTAGCTTCTAGCAGTTACTCAACGACTGCCTCCAGACGTGTCCAATGATTCGTGGATGAGTTCGAGTGCTGGACCTCGCGATGGAATATAAAGCCGAATATTGAAAAAACCCAACACGCCACGTTTGCACTCCGGCCTGGTCGCTCACGTCGGCTTTATCTAGATGGTAAGAGAATCGCGCACACTGATAACATCACTTATTTGGGAGTGACCTTGGACAGGCGCCTCAAATGGAGCAGCCATATTAAAAAAGTATGTAGAACAGTGAACAAAAAACTAGGGAAATTGGACTGGCTTCTCAGACCAGGGAGTGGTATTTCCCTAAGAGCCAAAGTGCGGCTATTTAAGGCCATTATACTGCCAAGGCTAAATTGGGGTATCACTTGCTGGGGGACTGCATGTGACACTACCCTAAGAAGAGTTCAAGCTACAATAACAAAGTCTTTGCGCCGCATGACCAATATTCAGTGGAAACATTACGTCAAAAATGAGACTATCCTCAACGACCTTCAAATACCAACGGTGGGTGCGGCCATAAGTAAAAGCTCCAACCGGTATCGCGCACGTTTGTTAGACTACACTAACCGCCTGGCTAGACAACTCGCAAGCACCCGTCCGACCTCTGGATCCTTGGCCAGTCGCTGAACGGCCGGCTACTTTAGCAAATTATAGCAATATATATTATAGCATACCCGTGCTAACGCTAACAACAGCGTCATCTCCCCACTGAGATGGGTTTTTAAAGTTCAAAGTTATACCGGCCTGTAAATAGGGTTAACACCCTATGTAGCTTGCCAAATAAAAAAATAAAAAA